>OV815289.1:40457733-41143016 GCA_929108145.2 Limnephilus rhombicus | reverse complement strand
CAAAACTGGACCGATTTTAAAGTTTTTTTTCCAGCTGCGTTAGAAGAAAATGTTCTATGTCTGTTCGTTTTGATTTAAAAAAAACCTTGTCTAGTTTGTATTCTGAACGTCTGTTGATGGCGTTCAAACCAAGCTAATTTAACGAATTCTAGAATTGCCTAACTCCTGCAAGAAGTAACTGGTTAACAAAATCAAGTTAATGGTCGATAACTTTACTTTATATATAATATAATATTTGCACTAGCGTCAAAATCCTTAATGGAAATTGTATTGACAAAACGCCACCATGTTTTCTCTTAAGGGTCCGCTACCCGAATTTCTTCTGATTTCTTGCAAATCCCCCTTAAATATTTAAAGTTTTTAAGCTCTTAAAAAAATATATGTTATTTTCGAAGATAATATCTATACATTCCTCGCGCCGAAACGCAAATTATATGAAATTCCCTCGATAGAAAAAAATCGCAAAGTATGCTCCGAAAATTATTTTTTTCAAGTCGGTTTCGGTTATTTTAAAAGTTATATGTAAGAAAAAATTCACAATGTTTCTTTAAACTATACTTGACACAGCCCCCACGAGATTTAAACTATACTTGACACAGCCCCCACGAGATTTAAACTATACTTGACACAGCCCCCACGAGATTTTTGCTCTATTTTAAATGAGTCGTGTTTTATTAAACATTTTCGCAATTTTCGCATTAATTTTGTCGCTGTAAATGTTAGCGCTCTCCTCTAACATTCGTAATTTCGTATCTGTCCATCTTTTTTCTTTTTGAGCCCGGTTGCAGAGCCTCTAGCGTGTCAAATCATATGAAAGTTTACCGAAATTTAATTTACATTTTTTACTCCAAATAATGTCAGAAATCGCTGACAAAATAAGTCATGTCTGTATGTGATTTATTTTAATATACTAATTATGTAATATAAGTTTGTTAATTACCTCGTATATTAGTCAGCTATCTCCAAGTATTAAGTGTTGAGATTATAAGGAAAGTAATATTCGAAAACTCACAATAAACGAAATATATTATTTACACGTGACTGTGTTTTATACATTAAATATGCTGTAAAATAACACTGGTAAGCACGACGCTCCGGTACATTAGTATGACATTTTAAAATTTACTACTAGTAACCCAGTAAACATCATTTTTTTTTATTTCACAACAAGTTTTGTGCATTATAATTGAATAATTGTACCAGATAGACGGTACACTTTTACTAATAAATGCACACTTAATTAAAATTTAGATTTTTTTAATATCACCTAGGCCTAATCACCTAGACCAACGATACTCAATCTTTTTTCTCTTCGGGCCACATGCATGTATTTGTAAAGTAACGCGGGCCGCAACACTATACTGGTATGACGAAAAAAAATCACCCCCCCCCCCCCAACAAAGAAATATTTTTCTTCCCATTATTTGTCTTGAAGCACTCTCTTTTCGTCGAACATTTTTCGAAAACATTTTGAAGACACTCCCGCCATTAATAATAATAATAATTGTATAATTTGTAGAGCGCCGTTTTTTGTGAAAAATCACCTCATTATGCGTATTTAAATTATAAAGAAGCAGTACTTTATACGACAGAAAGAAATGCTGTTAAAATTAGTAGGTACCTGACGAACCAGTGACATTAACCAGTTTTTATGTATTATAATTGATGCGGTTGTTTCTAGATGTGGCACTTTTATTTATAAATTATTTGCGAGCGTTTGTGTCAAATATTTGTTTTTTGGGAATAAATCTAGCGTGTGTAAATAGCAACACTCTTACACATCTGCCCTGATGATGGACACTGTGATGCTGTCCGAAACGTTGGCTAAAGAGGGTGGTAGCGCAACACGGCATAACACCCCAAAAACAAATAACAAAAAATGTTTTGGCTGTGAAAATCTAAACAACGTGTCGTATTTTCCTCTTGTACCTACCAGATCATGTGATCATCATGACACCCGAAAAGGATTGTCATTACAATCCTTTTCGGGTGTCACTATCTGTACGTCAAAGTCGAAACGAATCTCAAGATATACGAAATTTAGAATGACAGTTTTTTTTTAAATCAAGTTCTTGATGGTAAAGTGTTTAGGGCCGCACACAAAAACTTGGCGGGCCGCAGGTTGAGTATGGTTGACCTAGAGACCTAGACGATCGGTGTACCCTGTATAAAATATATAAGATAATTAACTGAACTTAATTCTTTATCATTAATTTACTCATTTTATTATTTAAAGGTCTCATAAATAAATAACTGTTTGATTCCTAAACATAAAAAAAGTTTAAAATAATCTTTAAAGAAATGTGAACATTTCTTCTGGCCAACGTCATCAACAGACGCTCTCAACTTTATATTTCATTTTGTTATTTAAACAGACCGTTTTTTTGTTTACATTTCGTCAACAATAATATAACGCAGCATGGGTCAAAATACGTTGAAATAGCATCTGCCGACATTCTGCGCGGGGCGAGTTAAGCAAGGTGTTGCTATATTTATTGTAATTGATTTATTCTGTTTCTACTGTTGCTATAGTAAAAACAAGAGTGAAAGAAATTGCTCCTGTTAAATATGCGCTTTCCAATCAATTTAACCACCCGTTTTACGTAATTTTTTACGATTGTTTTATACTTTCCGAAATCGAGAATTAGCTGTGTTCACACACACAACCATAAAACCGCGAGCAGATACTCGTATTTCGCATCCGGGGAATAAAAATGGCACAAGTCCAAAGAATGCATTTTTGAGTTAAGTATGCACAAATGTTTCTGGATATCTATTCTATTTTCGATAAAAACGGCAAAATTCTTAAAAATGTTATTGTGGCGAATATGTCATTTTTATAAAATATCGTTTTACTCGAACTCAATCAAAAATAGTGGCACAATGATCATTTTACCACTATTATAGTACTAGCTCTTTCCCGCGGCTTCGCTCGCATGGTCCACCTTCCCTCTCTCCACTCCACTCCCCCCCTCCCTCCCCCACCCTCCTCCACCCCTGCCCATCCCCCTTCCTTCCCTTCCCCATCACCCTCCCTCATACCCCTTCCTACTCCACCTCCACCCACCCTTCCTCCACCCCTCCCCCTTCCTTCCGTCTCCCTCTCCCATCCCACTCCGCCTCCTCCACCTTCCCTCTCTCCACTCCACTCCCCCCCGTCAACCCCCTTCCCCCACCCCTCCCCCGCCCTACCCACTCCCCCCCCTCTCACCTCTCGCATTCCACGCAATTCATTTCCCGATTATATTCAGTTTTAAAATTGCTCGCCTGCCACCTATTATAATTTTTTATACAAATTTCATAATGCCAGAACTCAACGGTAGTTTTATACAAAATAACGAACAAAAAAAAAAGGAATTATCCAATTTGGTGCAGTCGTTTCGGTTTATGCGCATACATACATTTCGGTGATTCATTTTTTTAGAGATAGTTATTAAGTACGAAGCCAACAAAGCACTCTTTTTAGGGAGAATTGCCTAATTAAAAAAAAAAACATTGTTTCCAAGGCGACAATTGGTTTGCTTTTTTCTGACGTTTGCAATAAATCGATTTTGTTAGGGACAGAAAACGTATGATAAATAATTTCATAACACCAAAGATAACTACGATTAGTACTCGAAAATAACGTAGTTTTCTATTAGTGAAAGAATTTTTTAAATCCATTCAGTAGTTTTTGCGTGAAAGAGTAACAAACATATATCCATACAAAATTTCGCCTTTATAATATTAGTAGGATTAAACCTATTAGTATACTGCTTTACTTTTGCAAAATAATGATTTTTTTTTGGTTAATAAACTGATTCAATACCCTCAAACAAAATATTCAAACTGCTCTCCCGAAAAAAAGAGGTTTTTTGAGTTGTGCCATTGTTATCCCCAGGTGCGATTTGTTGAACCGCGATCGCTTATGTTTTGTACCGCCACACAACACTATCTCTCCTGTGGTAGGAGAGGGGGTCTGATGAATTATGGAGCGGTCACGAAATGCACATTTCTTTGTACTGAATCGAGACGGAAATCCGGCGAGATCTTTTGTCAGATTTGTGTGTTGTGTTTCTAAGGCTGTTATAAATAATCATGTATACTTGCATGAATTCGTGTTTAAAACGACCTTAACTAAAATACGTGACAGCTGAAATTCTGACATCGGCCAATAGAAAAAGCAAATAACAGCCAAAGAAAATCACACATATCTGACAGGAGATCTCGTTCGAGATCTATCTCGATCTCACAAAACGTAGAGAATCACTCGGCTGTATCGTCTATGGTTGATCTGCGTATACACCGCTAAGGTGTGAATAGTTTGGCGTGCGATGATCTTTTATATTTATAGCTATGTGTGTACACAGCTTTAATTTGACACAGTTGACAGTTCTGTTGGAAGTATAGATACATATAATGAATTCCTCATCCAATATGTTTTGCAGCGAAAATCAGAAATAAATTGGACTCCGTATTAATAATATGGTTATTGGCTTGGCATCGCGTGTCGAAAGGACCTTGCTGTTGAACAGAATCAATTACTCAGATATGGACATATGCATTTAGCGTTAGTGAAGCCGCCTTTTAAAGACCTAAATGCTAGTAGTTTGTATACCTACTACTTATGTTTTAATGTAATTCTCTTACAAACGAATTTTTAAAACGCTTTAAAAATGTATGTTTTTGTAATGTTTTTTGATTCAAATAATAAATTGAATTGATATTGCTCGTAAAATTTGTAACACATCAAATTCAATGGGTTATTAGGAGTTCTTAGTCCAAGTGAGATAGGGTTAATATGACCGAATCAGATAGTGATACATTAAGCTCAGTTGCTAGAGTTGCGCCCCAACAAGGCGAAGGTCTAGAGTTCGAGTCCCACATATGACCGAATCTTTTTCTGATTTTTCTGTTTTTAGATTTTCGATAGTTTTTGCTAATATTGTCTTCATATTAAATACTACAATTTGAGGTTTTATTCATTACTAGCTTTTTCCCTCGCGTGGTATTAGGGGATTCCCACTCCGCCTCCTCCACCTTCCCTCTCTCCACTTCACTCCCCCCATCAACTCCCCCCCTCTCTCTATAAAACTCTTCACACAGCATTCCATAAAATGACATATGTCCTGAGAGAAACTAGATTATTCACCATTACTCAAATAATCAATTTTTCTTAATTATTTTTTAAAACACTCGCAAATAATTGCCGAGTTGCCTCTAAAACCATGAAATATTTAAATCTTAATTGGCTTAATTAAATCTTGTAATTTAAAGCAATACTACGTAAAGTGGCTCAAATCCGTTCTAGAGATTTGATACACCTTTTAATTCTTCTTCTTCTTCTTCTCGTGCCCTGTCCGTTCAACGGACGTTGGCTATATCGCTTGCATGCTTTAGGCAATAAAAATGCTAATATCGATCTCGCCGTTTAATCTGGCCTCATACAAAAGATGCATTAAACAAATGTTGTCTGCCCAGTACCACGTAAATATAATTATATCATGTAAACATAATATGCCTACCAGTAGGTATTTGCACTCTAAAATTATTAATTCACGAGAAATGAGAGGTACATGTAAAATGTATCGCGTCGGTTGGCAGAATCCACAATACCTACCTATTCATTATTTTATATCAGACTTTCTTTTGCTGCTGTGAGGAGTTCTTTGTAAATCCTACTAATATTATAAAGGCGAAAGTTTGTATGGATGTATGTTTGTTACTCTTTCACGCAAAAACTACAGAATGGATTTTAATGAAACTTTACAATAATATGGCTCATACATCAGAATAGGCTATAGGCTATAGCTTAGAGCTCTGGCATTATGAATTTTGTACATAAATATTGCAATATATGGCACGCGAGCTGTTTGAAAACGTAACGGGTGAGGAGGGGCGAGTGGAGGATGAAGGGGGGATTTGGAGAGGGGGGGGGGGGAGGGAGGGGGGGGAGTGGAATGAGGATAGGGAAGATGGAGGAGGCGCTTGTGGGTACCCCCCTAAAACTATGCGAGCGAAGCCGGGGGCAAAAGCTAGTATTTTTATATTTCTACATTTTACTTTTATACAACGTGTCCCGAAACTCGTAGTACAAGCGGGAAACTGGTGAATCTACATCACGTAGAGAACCCAAATAAACCTTATTTTTTTCGATCTGAGTATTTCGATTTAATATTATTTTTTTTTCTATTTTTTCCATTTTTTCGGGCAACTAAAGGGTAAAAAAAAAATTTGAGCCCGGTTTCCCCTCGATGCATTTTATAAGACATTTCACAGCTGAACTCAACCCCCTAATGAAAAAATTTTTCAAATTTAACCACAAAAATTCCATCTTCGGACCCGATTTACTCGAAAACGAAAGCTCAAATCAATAAAGGTTATATCACAAATCGACTCCGAATGTGATGTAGATTTACCAGTTTTCCGCTTGTACTACGAATTTCCGGACACCGTGTATTATCCTATTTATCTTTAATTTTTTCTTTTTACTTTATATTTTGTACTTCATACTTTACACTTTATACCTTTTACCTTTTACCTACTAGTTTTTTCATTACTGTTTTTTGTTGCTGTAATATTTATACGTTATGTCAATTGTGTTAATGGTACATATTGTGCAGTATATGTGTAAATAAATAAATAAAAACCGATGTACGATGGCGACAATCGGCTGATCTGTCTATGGATTTACATACGCAAATTTCAAACGGTTCCGAAAAAGATTAAAAATACTAATAAATTGATTAGTTCTGTTTGAAAAGACTAACTTTAATAATTGGCGCTAAGCATCAACTTTTTTAGATTAAATTGGTGTTAATTGTTTTAATGAGATCTTTAGTCATATTTAGAACACTTTCGTTTCTCCAAGATCAAATGGAATAAATTGATCACATCTTTGATGAATTATTTATGTCTATGGATCGCGTTTATACCATTTCTTTCTATTCTAAGAGCTTCGTTAGTTCACCCCATTCATCAATAAGCCCGGTTATTAACGACATTAATGAAAATATTTAGTATGTCGGCAGCTTATCTGATACTCGGGAGGCTGCGCCAAAAATTCTTATCAATTGTTGACCGTGTTCGCAAATATTTATTACTGAACATAGATGACGGGTTTAGTCAATATCGTGTTGATACAGGGTTTTATCGTAGACACAATTTGGGAGGAGAGAATGGGTACCGCCTCCCCGGGAACCATTTTTTGGATAACCAACACCTCTGCCATGTTCTTGGTGAGGCTTGTTCTAGGTCTTCGCGGCGGGTGACCTGGACACACTAATCCCCAGATTCCTACCCACCCCTCAAGCCTCCTTTTCCTTCTCATAACTCTCCTCCCCTTCTTTTCCTTAAAAACCCTCCACACAGAATCCCCAAAGATGACATAGGCCCTGAAGGAGATTATTTTACTCAGGGCCTCCTGTGTGGAGCTCATGTAAAAAAATACTTCCATTTTGCATCATGTGGTATTATGCGACATCATGAAGAATTATTGTTTCAGGTAAATCACACCTCACATCTCCCCAGCCATGGATATCGACAGAAGGCTGAAAAGTTCGCTGTTACAACCGTTGGTAGATTCCCTCCTTCTGGAGTCGCCGAAGCACCCCCTGGACATCCTTAATACAGACCCTCACCCAAGTGACCTCACCCTGGCGCTGTTTTCAGCCAAAGTATATACCCAGGAGAAGTCAGTTACAACTGCAGCTAAAAGTCTATCTGACTGGGAGATGTTGGATGAACCCGAAGGGGGCTGGCGTCTCCTGACCACTGGATCCAACTCTGACCTGACCAACGGATACTTTGGAGCAGCCTATGTGAATACCGGTTTGCAACAAGTAGTGGTGTCACACCGGGGAACAGTGCCATCCCTGCGAGCGCCGGGACCGCTGATCACCGATGTTTTCGGCATCTGCTGGAAACAATACATGGCTTGCACAAACTCCGCAGTTACCTTTGTGGAACTCATCAGGCAAGTGATTTTTAATGTGAACACTCAACATGGGAGAAGGTACAATCTAGTCATAACGGGCCACTCCCTCGGGGGCTGGTTGGCTCAGATTACTGCCTTCACCGTCCAGTGTCTAAAAGAGTCAGGCGGCAATCTAATGAAGAACACCAGCGGCGGAGTCCACGCTAAGGCCGTGGTATTTGACAGTCCGGGGGTAAAGACCATGTTAAACAAAATAAAGGATGACTATTACGATAGACATACCACGAACATTTTGGACAGGTTGGACATTAGAGTTTATGTCTCGGCGCCAAACCGTATTAACACTTGCGGCGCGCATCTGGGGACAGTCTATCGGGTAATAATTGACGTTCAAAACTTTAAGAAGTCGGACAGGAAAACTCTATCGTATAATACGACGACTCACGGGATCGATAATTTCATGAATGCATTTAGAAACAATTTAGATATACACGAAATATTTGACTGGCCTAAAAACAGAGGTGAGTTTGCAAAACTTTTTGGAAAATGCGAGTTGAACCACGGCAATAGTTATCACAAAGATTTAGGGAAAGAAGCGATTGAATTACCATTGTATAAAAAAACTCAACGGTACAATACGGATTCTTCCGGGCTTCTATCAGATAAAAAAATAATGCTTAAATGTTATTTAAAAATATTTTCTGATAATGAATTACATGTTCTTAATCAGCTGGCGAGTATTCAAAAGCACCAAAGTACTAACGACGTTCTAAAGAAATTTGTTTCAGATAAAACATTAAAATTTGAAAATGGTAAATTATTCTTTCCAGATTTTGAAATCGATCATGCTAATCAAACAATAACCTGCAAGCCTCATCATTTGATAACAGAATTTGCTAACAGACTGAAGCAGGTAATGCGGTGTTTCGAGACAGATTTCACGGAGATAGTGAGGAAGCAGGTTGCGGATTTGCCTCTATCATTTGACTCGGTTTACCGAGCTGAAGGACAGAGCTTTCTTGATTCAATACCAAAATCTTCATTAAATTTCAAAGATTCCTTACATCTCCAGGACTTCTTGCTTTCGGACACTGCTCGAGTCTTCTCCGTAGTAACTAAAGACGGTGCGTTCGAGATTATCCGTCTTCTGAATATATTCTCCCAAATTAGGGAAAGCATTGATAGTTCTCATCCAATTTATAAATACACAAACGAAAGTCATTACACTGTCGTAGATTGGCCACGGCTACAGACACTTTTGCAAATTGACGGTTCACCAATTTACCAAAATAACCTGATGATCGTTGATGGTACATCATCCTCAACTGTATTTTCAGACCTTCGCTCTTTCTTTAACAATTACAACGTACAATTCTCTCCCAATAACTTCAAAAAACTTGTTTTCATATCGTCACACGCAATAGATGTGTTCAATTCTTTTGAAAATATTTACGTACATGCATTTATTGCCGAACATCAAATTAACCTCCTAAATTTAAGTGATCAGTCGCAAGAATGTGTTCTTAATAGAAATTTCATATCAACAGGGAACGATTTACACAGTTTTAATAATTTATTGGATAAAAACTGTTCGATTGAAGAAATACATCAATTCATTCATTCGGATATATTTAAGAAAATAGCAAGTGACAAAGATTATATTTTTGACATAAAAGACACTCGACCATTGATTCAAGATCTTCAAATGCCTTTCATAAAAACAAATATTGAAACAAGCAAGGAACACGTCTTTAATTGCGCAAATTTACTTAATACTCTGGTGGTGATCAGCGGGTTGAACCGCGGAGATCTGGAGACTTGGGCTGCCTGGGAGCAGCTCGAGGAGAAGATCATTCTCGCCGAGGGAGATACAGAGCAGATCTTTAAAGATATCTGCGATAAGAACCAACATAACACTATTTATCTGTTTGAAGTATCTGGGGATGCCAGAACAGACGTCAGATGCACACACATTTTTAATTGCTTATTTTATGTAACCAGGAAGTTCAAACATCGAGTGAGCATTAACTTACAATATTTCACGGAAGGTATGCTTGCTGATGACATGTTTGTTATTTGTAGTGAGGAACAAAAGTCCTCACTCTTAGGAATGATAGAAGAATGTATGAACAAGAAAGCTTTAGAAAAGGTTTTACTTGTTGCTACGAAAGAAAAGGAGGTGGATATAATTCAGAAAAATTCTGATAAGAATATTCACTTCGTAAGACTGAATGAAAGCGAAAACCTGAACGAAAGGGGTGTATTAGAGTGGCAATTTTCTCACGGCTCTGTGGAGAGTCTTATACCTCACGTGTCCACGGATTCATTTGAGCCACTAGATGAACTAACATTGAGTCTAACAGATCGTAAATTGGTGATTATAACAGATGAGCCAGGGATGGGGAAAACCACATCCCTGGCAAGTTTATCAAGGCTCATTGAAGCAGCGTGGGTAATTCATGTAGAAGTTAAACAATTCAAAGCTCATATAGATAAATTAGATCCGGATAAATTAGATCCTAAAGAGGTTGCAAGTTTTATATTAAGTGAGTGTTGCACTGGTGCTGATTCGGCATACCGCGATCTGGCTCGAGGCTTGTTGGAGAATGTGATGCAAAGTAAGACGGGTTCCAGACGGGTTGTTCTGTTGTTTGACGGCTTTGACGAGATGGACGACTACACTAAAGGTAAAGAGAGCTCTAAAGATAAACTAATAAAAGTCTTTGCTTTTTTGCAAAGTAAACCAACCATTCAAGTATTTCTGACTTCACGAAAATATTTAACAGAATCATTGGAAAAAAAATTAAGTCAATTCTCTACGTCATTCCTAATGATCACCTTACGAGAGCAACAAGACTTTTTATTTAAGTTTTGGAGGTCTTTTCTTCCCATTGAGCATCAACTGGGAATCAATCGTGAAGGATTGGAAAAGCGACTCGAGGAATATGCAGCAGAGGTGCTCCAACGAGCGAAACTAGTACTGGGGCCAGACATGGACTGCTTCATGGGGATACCCTTGCAGCTGAGGATGTTGGCCGAAGTATTCAGGCCACAAAGTGATCTGTTGTTTCAGTCCTTGGAAGCTTTATTTAAAAATATCGATATCGTTAGTGCTCCTAATTTGTACAAAACGTTTATAAGTCAGAAGTATAGTATTTATATACTCAATAAAAGATCATTAGGAGAGCGCTTGACCGATAAAGAAATCAATAAATTATTCATTGAACCGTTAACAAAAGATCACGGTGAACTTGGTTTTAAAACATTTTTTTCTGAATTTTTTGATGAGAACCGAAAAGCCAAAACGGACGATGAGCTAATTGAATTGAGTAGGGTTGGTTTAATACAATCGTTGGGTAATGGGGAATTTCGGTTTATCCATCGGACGTACGCAGAATTTTTCTGTGCGAAGATGGTCGTCCAGTGGATTATTCAACCCGACAGCCCATTTAAGTATCAATTGATTAAAAACATACTTTTGCCGCAAATATTGCTACACCCGGACAGCGAGGTCATTAGGATATTTATGAATGTTGAATTAGGCGAAATATCGATATTAAACACCCAACATATTATTAGTCAACTGTGGCTTGAGGACAGTGCTGTTTTTAGAGACTTTATACACCGAACCGCTCTTCACATCGCTATCAAAGAACAAAATGAACATATTGTAGCATTTCTACTCACTGCACTGTCTCCTCTCAAAGAAAGTTCTCCAGAAGACTACGTTTCTTTCTTTACACAACGAGACATTTACTGTCACACAGCACTGGATTTAGATCATGTGCCGAATAGTTTAAATATTGGGAGTAACTCAGCGTTGCACCGAATAGTAATAAATATTATACAATGTATAGAAAAGTGCAGTCATGAAACACAGGAAATGTTTTTTTTTGCTTATTTATTTAAGTCAGGTAAATCACATCTTTCTAATTATTTCCGGGAAAGGGAGTCGAGTAATTTCTCAAGAGCATCTGAAAGGTTAAAAGAAGTTAATTTACTATTTGAGCCGTTTATGAAAGCTATACGTTACAATAATGTTAAAGTTGTTAAAGAAATATTATCTGAGCTATTACACAATAACACTGAACGTTATCGTGTTCTATTGTTGAATTATGGTCATGACAAATATGACAAAGATGACGAAGATGACGAAGATGACGAAGATGACGAAGATGACGAAGTTGACGAAGATGACGAAGATGACGAAGATGACGAAGATGACGAAGATGACGAAGATGACGAATATGACGGAAGTTACGAAGATAAGACTGCCCTTCATCTCGCTGCAAAGCGGGGCCACCTCGATATGATCCATCTGCTTGCGGAGCAAACCTCTGTCCCTCTGTTTAATGTATTAATGACACGGTTCGATAATAAAACTCCCTTTCTTACAGCTGCACAGTACGGTCACCTGGATGTTGTCAAGTTCTTCAAAGAACGCGGCGCAGATATTAATATCCGCTGTAAACAAGACACAACCGCTCTTATGCTCGCGGCCGCTAATGGACACTTACTAACAGTAGAATTTTTCGTTAAAAATGGTGGTGATGTAAAATCTACAAATAAAGACGGTGATACTGTTCTACATCACGCGGTATGGGGGGGCAATCTTTCTGTTGTAGAGTATCTTGTTAAAAATGGTGCAGATATAAAATCTACAAATAAAGACGGTGATATTGTTCTACATCGCGCGGTATGGGGGGGCAATCTTTCTGTTGTAGAGTATCTTGTTAAAAATGGTGCAGATATAAAATCTACAAATAAAGACGGTGATACTGTTCTACATCGCGCGGTATGGGGGGGCAATCTTTCTGTTGTAGAGTATCTTGTTAAAAATGGTGCAGATATAAAATCTACAAATAAAGACGGTGTTACTGTTCTACATCAAGCGGTATGGGGGGGCAATCTTTCTGTTGTAGAGTATCTTGTTAAAAATGGTGCAGATATAAAATCTACAAATAAAGACGGTGATACTGTTCTACATCGCGCGGTAGAGAGGGGCAATCCTTCTGTTGTAAAGTATCTTGTTCAAAATGGTGCAGATATAAAATCTACAAATAAAGACGGTGTTACTGTTCTACATCAAGCGGTAAGGGGGGGCAATCTTTCTCTTGTAGAGTATCTTGTTAAAAATGGTGCCGACATAAAATCTACAAATGAAAACGGTGATACTATTCTACATGACGCGGTAGAGATGAGCGACCTTTCTGCTGTAGAGTATCTTGTTCAAAATGGTGCAGATATAAAATCTACAAATAAAGACGGTGTTACTGTTCTACATCGCGCGGTAGAGGAGGGCAACCTTTCTGTTGTAGAGTATCTTGTTCAAAATGGTGCAGATGTAAAATCTACAAATAAAGACGGTGATACTGTTCTATATCGCGCGGTAAAGTGTGGCAACCTTTCTGTTGTAGAGTATCTTGTTCAAAATGGTGCCGACATAGAATCTACAAATAATGACGGTGAGACAGTATTACACTTCGCGGCATCGTGGGGCTATCTTCCAATAGTGAAATATCTTTTGCAGCACGGGGCAAACCTAGACAGACGAGATAAACGCTTTTGGACCCCACTGACTGGGGCATCAGAAACATGTGAATGGGATGTGATGCGAGCCCTGTTGGACTGGGGAGCTGATGTTAACGCGGATGGTGGTTTAGCTCTCCGTTGGGCTATAGAGGGGGGAGAATGGTCCATAGTGAAGTCTCTTGTAGATAAACAAGCTTCCGTTAAAGAAAGCGCCATTGATGAAAATTTATCCGAGTTTAAAAACAAATTCCCAAATTATGAATTTAGAAGAGAATGAAATGTGGGCAAGAAGTTACTATTATTTCACTGGTTATGTATTTATTTACTTATTTGTTTACAAATCTTAACTTATATATAAAAATCAATATTTGTTTGCATGTTTGTTTGTTCGTATCTCATGCGCTGCCACATCGTTCATCCGTTTTTTTTTCATTAGCTCCACACAGGAGGCCCTGAGGAAAAAAATCCCCTCAGGGCCTGTGTCATCTTTGCGAATGCTGTGTGGGGAGACTTTTTTGGAAAGGAAGGAGAGGAAGTTTTGGGAAGGAAAATGGTGTTAGGGGTGGGTAGGAATCTGGTGGTCAGTATGTCCAGGAGTGACGAACGTATGAATTCATCCACCCCCACTGCGGTGCAAGGCGATGTTCCGAGAAAGTACGGCTGGAGAAGTCAAAGGGACTCCCTCAACCACTCTCTCCCGATCCGGCCTGCCATGCAGCTGGTGGGCAGAAGTCTTCGCCGCCAAAAACAAAAACTCGAGCTAACCTCATGAATCAATGAAATCATGCATGATCAATGAAACTTGCATGATTTGGTAGGCGCGCCCTCGCGAAAGTTGTAGGCTACATATAATGGTAAGCTCTGGCGTTATAAAATTTATATAAAAAATACTACAGGTTGTGCGCGAGTAGTTTTAAAATGTGTATTTCATATATTTTAGCGGCAGGGAGGTAAGGCAGGAGGTGGGGTTCGCGGGAGGACGGAGAACGCATGAGAAAGGACATCCAATTTATTTATTTGAAAAGTATTGCCTCGCATGCCGAGTACCCGCTAGTTACTAATAAAATGAAAACACGCCAATCCCTCCCATATTTGCTAACAGATGGCTACTAGACTGAAAGCGAGCGCCCAATAACCACACTGCTAAAATTGTGTGAAAATTTGAAAAATAAAAATTAAATTAAACAATTTTTTTTCTTCATATTTATTGTGTTTTTGTAGCAAACAAAATTAGGAATTAGGAACATTAGATGAGATTTTTAAATAATAAAAATTATTCTGAATTTGCTCCACATTTTAGAAACAAATCATTCTTTTGATATAAGTGAGGGTTACTTATATTTATATTAATTTACTTTTGTTATTCAGACAACTTGATTATTTTATTCTAATTAATTACTGAACGTTTTTAACATATAAATGCAATTATTATACACCCAATTTTGTAATTTTTTTAATTTACATAATTGTTTTTTGTGATATCTGTAAGTACCTAATTAATCACCACCCTTTATGTTTTTTTTTATTCTTATCCTGACAAAGAAACCATAAGTTATGAAACAAGAAGATTTTTAAATTTTTTATTGAAAACTTCTTTAGCACCGTCGTGATTTGAAACTCGATTGCGACACTTAAAAGAGACAAACATAAACATCTGTAGCCTGCCAGAGAATGAGATAGTATAATCGGTTTCCTCTTTGTGCGGTGCTTCGTGGCCTCCCCACCATTGTCTACTTTAGTTTTCTGAAGGTTTCACTTCTACCGCGTGTCAATTGCACACTCTGAATACCTCACAAGGGTCCAAGCTGCTCCCGTCTGGAACCAGTGAAACTATGTAATCCCCCAATTGCGGTATGTTGTGAGGCTGAAGGAAGTAGGGAAGGGTAGGAGATAAGAAAGAGGAAGGTGGGGAAGTATGTGCCTATTCAGATCCGCTCCGGTTGGAGGATATTGGCAGATTATCTTTTTTTACCCAACTTACATTCTATGTTACCCACTTTATGTCAACTCTTATATTTTTGGTAACGTATATTAAATATACGTTTTATCAATTTTTATCAACTCTTTATTTTCGCTGTAATTTAATACGTAATAACATATTCTGCATTATATGTGTAAAAGCCCCTAGGACGTTTAAATATTATAATAAAATAAAAAAATAAATAGTTGACCGTGCTCGCATAACTGATAACTGACCATAGATGAGGGATTTAGACAATATCGTATTGATATAGGGTTTTATCGACCGTCCTGCAGACCTCCAGAATCTAATCATTTAACAAAGCAAGTTTGTTTGATTTAGTTTTATATAATTAAAAGTAGAGTAACCATATATATTTCCAGCCTAGGAACACTTCACAGAGCTGCAATTCCTGTCTGGAAACTTACGTTTTAGTAAGTGTTGCTTGTTTAAGCACTCCTTCATAAACTTATTAAATTTGAACATTGGATTTTTGAGCTCACGAATTCCGAATTTCTACCGTTTTACAAGATATTTCTCTTGAACACTTTAATTGTTTAAGTTTCGCATAAAATATATGATATGTTTGAAGATAATATCTATACACTCGTAGAGTCGAATCTGAAATTAAATGAAATTCCCTCGATAGAAAAACATCGCAAAGTGCGCTGCGAAAATGATTGAAAACACATTTTATTCGGTTATTTAAAATGTTATGGGTATAAAAAAAAATGTCAGTGTATCTTTAAATGCAATATAAGCATTTGTCCAGAGATTTTAATAACAATTTTAAGACAAAATATTCCTAAAAAAATATCCCTCGTCATAATTTCTTATATAAGTATTTTTGTCCCATTTTTTGGTTATGTTAGGTTATGTTATGTTAGGTTAGGTTAGGTTTTAGAAGATTTTTTTGTCGTGAGATATCGATTTTTGCTCTATTTTATGAGTCGTGTTTTATTAAACATTTTCACAATTTTAGCTTAGTTATTATCGTTTTTAATATTAGCGCGCTCTCTCTAACATTAGTATTTACATATCTCTTCTTCTTATTCTTTTTAAACATTTATTACTTAAACTGCTTTCATTGGTGTGACTTTATAAATATTTTAGAATTTTTATTTTGTTAGATTGAATTGATGTATAAATGACCACAAACTTTTCGACATCCGATCGAGTTGAAACTCGGCAGATACTCGTTTACAATTTCGTGTCAACCATGCACACACCCGCGGATATATACGTATTTTTCTGAATCTCTACATAACAACAGATAATATACGCAATAAATGTCGGACTGTACAATAAGGTGGGTTATTTAAAAAAACATATTACTTTTAAATTCTAAGAGTGATAAAAGGTGCCAAATGGGTTCAAAACGACGTGTTTAAAAATTTTCATTATAAGGGGTTATTTCTAGTGTATATAAAAGTTACTTTGAATCCTTCAAACCATATTTTTTGTAATCTTCCAGAGCAAATGTAGTACATATTAACGAAATTATTTACAAAAAGTCCCAAGATTGAGTCTCGCAAAATAAGCCGGAATTTGAGAGCAGAAGGATTTTGCTGATATTTGAATATAGATACTGCCTTGAGACAATTTGAATTATATTAATATATATTTTTAATACATAAATCAAAATATTCCTTTTATTTCGTGTTTTATTAAAAATAGTTCATTTTTAATGGTTTAGCTAACATTTTTTAAGATTTAACAAGGGTGGGTTTTTCTCTATTATGTGAAATTTTAGCGTCAATCCGGAGGAAGAACATTATATCCAAATATTATTTAAAATCACCCTTTTATCACTATTAGACAAGTCAAAACAAGATTTTTTTCCGTACATTCGTGACCCACCTTACTATACAATTATTTCGCTTGGTTGGTAGAGTTATCGACACCAGATCCTGTGTAGGAAGGTTCAACCGTCAGTCAAACCAAAAAATATATAATTCAAAGTACCGTAAGATGTCCAACCTGTCCAAACAGTCTAGTGGCGCATACAAAACTATTTACTAAAACTAAACAGAGACGATATCATGATAGAATTCATCCTCATATCGTTTCTTAGATCCGGAACTGACATTTTGAATTTGCTACGAGACAAAACAATATGAATTTAATTCATTTTAATATAACATTGACATTTCATGTAATAATATATGGTTTGTACTCCCCAATACAATGTTTATACAATCTTTGTAACAAATATTTAAACAATATGGATGTATGTATTTGACAATAATAATTTGAACATAGCAAACTTCAAAGGCTGTTTGTGTCAACTATTTATAACTAGATTATAAACTCGTGGGGTAATTACTACAACTAGATAACTATGAAATCAGCTTTGTTGTGAAATAGAATAATAAGATGGTAATCAATCTGATAAATCAACTGTTGTATATTTATACTGATAAGTATTGTTAAATCATAGATTGATGTGTTGGGAACTGTAATACGCAGATTTTATAAATAATAAAATTGCTTATCGTTTTTATATGTATGTATTTAGAAAAATTGAATGACTTACCTAGTTGTTACAATATACAAAAATGCAACTTCAGCAATTCCACAAATTTTAGTGCTACAACTAGCTAGATTTCGTAGACGAAATAGAGTTGTGCTTTTAGTGGGTAACTCTAAAACGCTGTTTTCAGAGTTATCTAGTTGTAGTCATTACCCCACTAATTACTGTTAACTATAAGTTTATACTATTTTATTATTACACAATATTATCTGTGATATTGGAAGATTATATATTTATGTTAATTTTCTGCATTTATAACCACTGTTTCCTGTTTAAGGGCTTCTCAAAAAGATGAAGGAGAGATATGTAAATATAAATGTTAGAGAGAGCACGCTAATATTAAAAATGATAATATTTAAGTAAAAATTGTGAAAATGTTTAATAAAACGCGACTAGTTGTAAGTATATCAAAAATCTTGTGGAGAATGTCTAAAATAACATTTTAAAAAATACTGTGAATTTTTTCATTCATATAACTTGTAAAATAACTGAAAAAAACGTGTTTAAAATAATTTTCATAGCATGTTTTGCGATTTTTTTCTTTAACTGATTGTTTTTGCTTTGAAAGTGATTTAAGTATCTAAATTTATTTTTTTGTTATGGTCTATTGATGCACTCATCTACAGGTGGTCTGTCTCAGATTTAAACCAATCATTCATTCATTGTTTTATAGTTTAGATGTAAAATGATCATATTTTATGATAAGATTATAGTTTTAACTTGAGTTAGTACTATAGGGTGAAATAAGTTTTACTTGGAATGCTTCGTATTATCACTGTATTATTTGTACACATTTCTTTTGGTATTTAGGAAAGTAATTTTTTCATTGCATTATTCAAATTATTGATATTTCGTTTAATTTTACATCCAAATAATAATTTTTATTGTTGAAAATTTAATCCGTCAAAATGAAACATGTTTTATAATACTTGTGTAAATTATATATTATAAGTAAGTACTTATAGCTAAAGATTTGTTCAATAATGAATTATGTAATTACATTGTCGTAATATAATGTGTCGTAACACGAGACTTCCAGAGTTGTTCTTTGTTTGTTCGTCGAAACAAAAGTATTCCTTCCCCAGTAAAAAGACTTGGAAATAAATTCATTATTTATGCATTAAACCGCTTACTCGTTAATACGGAATACTTTTTATCCAAACAGTTAGATTTAGCTTTATTATTACGAAAAGTGAGTATTTATGTCGGGGGAGACCAAAAAACATGCAAAAAATATGCATTTAACATTTTAATTTTGTTAAAATTAATTCACTCGCGCGGTAATGCCATGTTTTTTATTTTAACATTTCATAGACACTTCACCAATGCTGCCAATCATAGAAAAAATATTTTTGCGTAAAGCAAAGTGAATGCATCATTGACAAGTTTGTACCTGTATTTATAACAGTAGAACATGGAAAGAAGTGTATTAAAATAATTACACAAACCCGCTAGACAAACCCTGCTTTGCCAACAAACCATTCAAAACCTGGGATGTTTTTTTAAAGTATGATGAAATGCGAGTGTATTTTAGAGAATTTATTTTATAAGATTGGTACTTCCGATAAATGTCATATTTGATTGTCTATTGGTTAAAATAGGAACATCCGTGCATCAAACTTTGACAACACGAACGTTCCGTATTATCCGTGAGGTGGACTAACTGCATATTTACCATAAATTCAGTTCTGTTGATATTTTCATACTAAAATTTAAATCAGAACTTTCTTACATTTTGTTTTGCTAATATTATTATACATTTTAATCTGTCATTTCCTTTTAAATTGATTTTTACTAAATACCATACTGTGTCTTTTAATGTTTGGCTTTGCTTTTTACTATTGACAGGTGCCAATACTTTTTACTCTTCTTTGTATTTGTTGAACTTACTTAATTCGACATTTTCTAAATACCTTTTAATCTTTAATTTTTGCAATCAATTACTGTGGTCAGGCACCAAAACTTTTTATATATTTTTTATAATTGATGTTTCTTTTAAGAGCGTTTAACCAGCCAGCGGACGAAAATCCACATTTGGTCGAAAGTTGTTCTTCCGATCGTGCAGGACGGTTACAATGAGAAAGATTAATTATTCTCCGTACCAGCTTTTTTAAATTATAACTCAATATAAAATTTATTTCAATCAAAATTAGCTTTAATTTATACCTTCATCCAAAAATGCTGAAAGGCGTGATGATAAAACTATTAAAATAGTGTACTTTTTGTAGTTATTTTTTGATTATAAGTATTTATCATTTTTCAATAATGTCTAAATTTAATAAGAATGTTAAAAAAATCTGAAATATATTAGTTTGTAAGTGCGCAAATAATTACACAAATGGACCAATTTTCGTCAAGAAAGACATGTACGTACATATTTTTTAATGATTTTATTGAAACTAAAATTAAAATTCTAATACATAACTTTGCTAGATAATGTATTGATTTATTTTACTGCATGATTACATTATTTGAAATGGGTGTGGTATCATACAAAAACTTTTTTGAAAATTTAACAAATCTGCCAACGACCTATGGAATAACCTTATTATACTAAAAATTAAAAAAAATTCTAAAAATTTATTACATACGAATGCTAGATAAAAGAACAATCTTTCGAAATCCATTTATGATTTTTTGTGGAAAAGAGTCAATACGTCTAAAAACTTTTTTGAAAATGACGTATTTCAGGCTTTCTCTGGTAATGCCCTCTTAATTCGGTGTTTACTAAATAACTTACTTTGTCTTGTAATGTTAGATTTTTACTATTTACAGTAGGCAGGTACCAATACTTTGTCTATTTTGTGAATTTATTGTACTAACTCTATGTTGGTATTTCCTAAATACATTTTTTTTGCCTTTTTGATTTTTAATATTTATTTACTTTTATTTTAACTATTAACTCTGTTACTAAATACAACAATTAAATAAACGCCAGAGAGAGAAGAGAGATATTTGTTTTGCCTTGAGAAAAAAACCATTCTCTCAAGGCCTATGTCATCTTTGAGAATGCTGTGGGAAGAGTATTTTTAGCGAAATAAAGGAGAGAATGTTCTGGGAAGTATATATGTATAAGATGTATGGTAGGAATCTGAGGTCAGTGTGTACAGGAGTGATGGATGCATGAATCCATCCCTCCCACTGCAATGCAACTCGATGGGTCGAGAGATTCCGGTTGGAGAAGTCAAAGAGTGTTTTCAACCAGTCTCTTCAGATCCGGCCCGCCACGCAGTTTGTTAGCAAACGCATTTGCCACTAAGACCTAGATAAACCTCACCCCATGAACACCTGTTAAGTCACAAGTGTCAAACGTAGCGAATCACTTGGGGTGACCTATGACAGGGGTGTTGGTTACCCAATAAATGGTTACCATGGTTGCTATTTTTTTTGCTTTTCCTGCCCTTATGTATCGGGAAATTTGAATGAGTGTTTATCAATGTAATATTATCTGTGTAGCCTCTAAAAGGAAATAGTTCCTCAATGTACATTATGTATTGATTGACTAAATTACTATACATTTCAATAAATTGTATTTTTCAACAAAAAGATTGCCTTATTACAAATGACTCCCTCTGCTTCCATTACAGTTGATACCCCGACAGTTGCCCCCCCCCCGACATACTTATGTACAATATGCAGTCGGTTTAGAGAAAATACAGAAAACCTATTAATATAAAATATAACTAAAGATCCCCGAAGGGGTGTGCAGAGAGGATGTACACTAAATAACAACAGTATAAAACATATTTTCATTCAAATGCATCAAAGATAAAACTACTTGTCTGTATACTGTATATACCAGAGTAGGAAGGATAAAAAATTGACACTCTAAATAAATTCGTTTGAAATTCATACCAACTCATTACTTTAAATGCATTTTTGAGATCGATCAAAGCTTTGATATTAGTAAATAATGCACAAAAATTATAAGTTTATAATAAATGTTGTTTCGGGGGGATAATTGTCGGTGATCAACTGTGAGGTCACCACTCCCTCTAGCTCTGGTTAAGGATTTGCAACAAGAAATATATATTTTTTAATTTTTGTTTTTTTTTCGAGATTGTAGTTAGACCTACCTCAATAAAATAATAGACTGTTGATTTGAGGCACTCCCGTGGCAGAGACGTTAGCTCCTTGGCCCAGGACCAGAGATCACGGCATCAAATCCCGGAGTGGACAGATTCAATACTATTATTTTACACGGGTTATTTCTCTATATGTTGTGTATTTACTCAACGTTCTGAATTGGTAGATACTTTCAGTATCGCCCTAGTGAGAGACAACTATTCAGAATTGAAATATTGCTTGAAACGAGCAGATCTGATCGGGCAAGTACTTCTCAACCTTGATCTTGTCCTGCTGTAAGGATGGCAGCTTCCCTCCAGAGCAGGGCTCTCCAAGCTCTACAAAGGGCCGCTGTGACTATGTCGGAAAGGTATAAAGGCAAGTATAATAATATTGATATTTGGATAATTTGTATAGCGCCCTTTTTGTAAAAAATCATCAAGATCCAATGGTTCGTCGGTCACTAATATAAAACTATATGTAGAATGATTTGACCAATGAATGTGATGCTGCATTAAAATGTATAAAATATACAGGAGTATACTTCCCTGGGAGGTCACTTGAGATTAACACTGTTTATTGTTTATTAGAGACATTTAGATACAGTTTGCAAAGGACATAATTGGGAACACATGTTATTGGAAATGTTTTATTAATCCTGGTATATTAGTCCAGTCAAATAAGGATTTCACCCCTAAATAAAACGGAATAAGCTGAAAATGTGTATAAACCTTTATTTTGGTATTCTACATGTTATCTCAAAAGTCTCATACGATAACATGTGAGCGTCTTTGGATATTCAAGGTCAAAGGTCACGTAAATCAGTTTTTATAAATATCTCGCTTCCTTTGCCTCGAGTCGTATTTGCATTCAATATAAAAGTTGTAGAGTATAAAATTCTCTACAAATTTTGTCTGAAATAATTTTTTATACGCTTAACTGTTTTTAAGATTGAGCGCGAAGAGTCCGGAGCGCTAAGCCGTACATCCTATGGCGCGAGGTCAATGGCGAATCCCAGTTCGCAGTACGGTTTTTTAACTTACTTTTTCATTAAATATTAGTTAATGAACTATTTAATATGTTTTATAGATATTACCTATAAATCAAATAGTCATTTGACATTACTTACCTTTTTATGCATAATTTCTAAAGTAATTAAGTGAATTATTTTTAATATATTTTAATTGTAACAAATGAAACAATGTTACTTTGTTTGAACCAATTGTATGCTTGTTTAAAGCCGACCGGTTTCGGAACGACCGTTCCGAAACCGGTTAATTATAACTCTATGAATGTTCATACCGAGTGTCGAAAAGTGTACATTAGTAAAAATTCAATCAGAGCATCGAAACAACGCCTCGAAGAGAATGAACCTTCAACATCATCAAGCGTACCTCGCAATAAAAGAAATGAAGTGTTTGATTTTAAAGAATTATGCTTATTTCGTGGCGAAGCAGCTGATGAAACAGCAGAGGTGAAAGTACAAACGCACGATTAGTACAGTAAGTAGTCTGGAATTCAAAGACAATATTATGAAAAGAGCAGAAGAACAAAGCGATTCTTTAGGAGAGTTAGTAAATTATCATGTTTCCTGTGATCATGACTTGATACCTGCTGAAGAAAAATACCACGCCATTTGCTACAGCAGTTTTTTAAAGGCAGTACTAGTTCTAATAAGAAAGCCCCGCCAAGATGGTCAAGTCACAATCAAAGAAAATGATTTTTATGTATATAGAATATCATGACAATTCTCAATTTACATTGTCAGAGCTTAAGATGAATATATACGTGAAATCCTATTTAGATACTATTATCATTAATCTTTACGACGAATCGGCTTACAGTATGAACATCAAAAAATATGCTACGGATAAATCGAAGCTTTTCTAAGAATTGGAATTACAATAAAATTATTATTTACGTAACAAAAAATATAAGCGTAAACCACAAAAAAAAAAAGTTTTTCCATGACTTAACTATGAAGTAATACAAGAAACAGTTTTAAAAAAATATCCCTTGTGGCTAAGACTATTTCTGAGGTTTTCCATGTTCTAACTTTTTTTCGTTCTTATAAAATTATACACAAAATAAATAAAAACCACTTTTTCGCTTACCAGCCTCGTGCAAAAATATGCTCGATTTTTAAATTTTGCAGGCATGAGATTCGAAACATTTCTAGCGTTTATATTCCTCTTAAAGATATCCCTACGGAGTATGTACCAAGTGATCAGAACCAGAACATCAAAGGACCGCCGCCATAATAGGAAAAGATATTGATTTGTTAATTAATTTAAATATACTCCACTAAAAGTTTTGATAAATATCCCCGTTGTAAAGAAAACATTTTATTCTTATATGCGTTTAGTGGCTGATCACGACTTTTTCTCTTTTAAGGAAAGGCAAAAATCTGTCTTCAAAACGTTAGAGAAACTACCCGATTTGGATAGACTGGCTCAAATATTTCAACAAGAAAACTGTCCTGTGCAAATATTATTCGAAAATAGAACACACATTTTTTTACCAGTATACAATGCTCCAAAATCTGAGAACAGTATCGATCATCTTCGCTACATACAGTTCATTAAGTCAATAAAATTAAATAAACCTGTGCAGTTTTCAACTCTTCCACCGAGTGCAGCAGTTCACCAACGTATCAGTAGTGTCTACTACCAAATTTAAACTTGGTTAGGCAATGATTTAGAACCCCAGGGTTGGGGTTGAAAGCAAAATGAAGCCCTGGAACTGATAAAAATATTATTACCACCTGCACCAGATGAACTGCATAGTACAATGTTCTGTAACTGCACGAATTTTTTCTCGCTGTGAATGCTGAAAATCAGGGTTGCAATGTTGGTTAGCTTGTGGCCAATGTAATGGACATGAATGTGTCAACGCTTCATCGTATCAACATGATTGCGACGAAGAAATTGCGTATGACCCTGAAGTTTTTGAAGGTTTGGAGATGGATGTCATTGATAACGAGGAGGATGATGATAATGACTCTTAAATTGTTGAGTAATCGTTAGAAGAAGAAAACTAACTCCCATACTGGCTAACTAATAACTAAAGTAAAAAACTAACTCCCATACTGGCTAACTAATAACTAAAGTAAAAAACTAACTCCCATACTGGCTAACTAATAACTAAAGTAAAAAACTAACTCCCATACTGGCTAACTAATAACTAAAGTAAAAAAAAATTCGACCCAAACTTCAGCTTAGATTGTACAAATTTAATTATATATGATTGCTAAATAAAAATATTATTGAAAAATGTTTTCTTAATTTCTTTCCTACTTAAAGTGCAATTATCTTTAATGAGATATATTTAAAAAAATCACTTAATTAATTTATTATTTATACGAAAAAGGCAAGTAGTATTAAACGACTCTTTGATTTATAAGTAATACTTATAAATAAAATATATTAAATAGTTAATTAACTAATATTTAACGAATAATTAAGTTAAAAAACCGTCCTATGAACTGGAATTCGCCATTGACCTTGCGCCATGGCATGTACGTCTGAGCGCTCCGCACTCTTTGCGCTCAATCTTAAAAACGGTTAAGCGTATAGAAAAAAATATGTCAGACAAAATTTGTAGAAAATTTTATATTCTACAACTTTTATATTGAATGCAAATACGAATCGAGGCAATAGAAGCGAGATATTTCCAAAAAACTGATTTTCGTGACGTTTGACCTTGAATATCCAAAGACGCTCACACGTTACCTTATGAGACTTTTAAGACAACATGCAAAATACGAAAATAAAGGCTTACAGAAGTTTCAGCTTATTCCGTTTCATTTAGCGGATATACCCTATTTTTAGCTTAATTGAGTGGACTATATATTTAAATAATAATGTAGGAAATCGAAAGCAAAGTTTAACAATGGGAGGTACAATGATTTGATTAGAATATTTGTTATTGAAGAAGAAGATAACAATCACAATCTAAATGAAAATATGAAAGAGAACAAGACACAGTAAACAGAAAAAGGTAATGGTCGCAACTGGGACCCAAACCCAACCAGTTGCGACCATTGTATTTTTCTGAGTCTTGTTCTCTTTCATATTTTCGTTTAGATTATTATTGTTATCTTCTTTTTAAATGATATATTAAATTGATGGGCATTACCTGCAAAAGTTATAAAAAGAGAGTTTTTCTTAGGAAAAATTGAATATTCATTTAGACTTTTATGAAAAGTCAATAGTTTCATATAAAATAAAATCTGATAAATTTATCCGAGACGCTATCTAGGTTCCAAACCAATTCTTAGAACGTTTTTTTTTTTTTACAGTGAATACCGCACAAGAATCTTAACTGCTCCCGTCTGGAGCCAGTGAGACTATGGCATCCCCAACTGGGGTATGTTGTGAGGCTGAAGGTAGTGGGGAGGGGAAGGAGGTGGGGAAGAGGAAGGTTGGGAAGTACCTGGCTATTCAGGTCTGGTCACTAAACACGGCTAAAGCCATTTTCAAGCAACGTTTCAATTCTGAATGGTGGTCTTACACCAGGGCGATACTGATAGTATCTTCCACTCTGGAACATGCCGCAAATATACTATATATTATTTTAAATGAATTAATTGTGAAATAACACAAATTAATCAAATAAAATTTATTTGCGCATGCCGGGTTCGAACCCGCGACCTCCGGATTGTGAGTCAAGAGTCTTACCCACTGGACTACGGAGGTCGTCGTATCGTATTTATTGTCGTCGATTGTTTCCAATAAAAAGGGTAGTTGCCTATAAGTAATATAATATTGTTAATTCTGAAATTTTAATTATGAGATTGACTAGCTGACCCGGCCACGCGTTGCTCTGAGAGAGACAGACAGATGCCGCGGAGGACTTTAATTTATAATACGTGGAGATGGTGTGAAAGATTATAATAATGTGCATGAAATGCTTGGGGTAACTAACGTATTTAATAAGGATTAATACTGTATACGTCTAAATAACTTTTCAATTACGGCAATGTACGTGACCATTTTTTTAGAAGATAGAATGGGTATAGTAAGCTATCCGTAAAAGATAGATATATGCCTTCGCGCTTCCACCATGCATTGTTTTGTTATATCTCAAAGGGATTAGGCAGTGTTTTCGATGAAAGCTACCAGGCGGCTCCGACTACTTTTTCCGACACTTTTAACAATTATCATTATGTTTCAACCAATTTACAAATCCTTGACAATTACATACCTACACCTTCCTCACGAAACACTCTATCTATTGGTGAAAACCGCATGAAAATCCATTCGGTAGTTTACGAGTTTATCGCGAACAGACAACACGGGGGACTTTAATTTATAATATGTAGAGATGTGTAGGCTGGCGTTTTGATGGATCACAATATGGATCATTTTATAAAAATATGATAGTTTGGGAGGCGGGTATGAGTCAGTGGCGGCTCGTGACTTTTGGGTGTGCTAGGATGCTAATATTAAAAAAATAGCATTATGGATATTGTAGTAGGCGAAAAAAAATTTTTTTTTTTCAAAAATAGTTTTTGTGTGTGAAGATTTTCAGGAAATCCGTGCGGCACACGGCTTAACTGAAACATTCAAAAATTTTTCATTCAAAAAACTGAAAAAAAATTAATTTTTTTTTTCGGCTTTACAACAACATCAATAATGCCATTTTTCTTAATATCAGCACTCTAGCACACCCAAAAGTCACGAGCCGCCACTGGGAATGAGTACTGCCACCCCGGGAACCATTTCTTGTATAACCAATATCCCTGAATATAGGTCACCCCAAGTGGTTTGCTATGGTTGATGGCTTCATGGGGTGAGGCTTGTTCAGGTCTAGGTGGCGGATATGTCTGCCCACTAGCCGGCTCGGAAGAGATTGGTTGAGGGAGATCATTTAGCATCTCCAGCAGAACTCTCTCGACCCATCGCCTTGCACCGTAAATGGAGAGATGGATTTATACTGCCATCACTCGCCCACTGACCGCCAGATTCCTATCCAGCCGTCATTCCTTTTTCCTTTTCAGAACTTCCTGTCCGTCCATACTTTCCTTTAATAAGTCAGTTACGCCTCATACGTATGCATGGCAATGTTATATTGTCTTGCAAACAAGCTTATGGTTCCAACTGATAAAAAGACCCGTTGTGTCTCCCTTACTATCATGGTTAGAAATATGATCTAAACGGTGTTGGAAAGAGAAAATATCATGCTTTATAATCTAAAAATTAAATGCATAATAAATAAAATGTACACCCTCATGAATCCAAAGTTTCCGACCGCAATTTTAAAAATAATTATGAAATTTTGAGAATTTTTCTGTTAATTATTTTTATATGAAACGACAAAAAAGTGAGTTGCCGGTAACGTTTATAATACACTAGCGGACCCGGCCACACGTTGCTGTGGCTAACGAAACACAACGCCATTACCCAAACTTTATAAAATCCACACCACCCGCTGCCTGAATTGAATATTTGAATTTCTCGGCCTTTCTCTACTATAATAAGCATGTGTTATACATATAAACCTTCCTCTTGAATCACTCTCTCTATTGGTGAAAACCGCATGAAAATCCGTTGCATAGTTTAAAAGATCTATGCGCACATACATTTTGAGCAACTCCATTTTATACTATGTACCTAATGATGATTTTCCTAATAAAGTATGTATGTGTTTTTATTTTTTTCGTTGTCTCCCGTAACCCCTTTAGATAAATTACAAAATGACTAATACCGCTCATAAAAATGCTGTCAAATGCCGGCGAATTTCCGCATTTCAATAAAATCAAAATAATTTGAATATTTCTAAAACTAAAAACTGTTTTGGAAAGATGTTTAAATACACTTTCGATTTGTATCATTAGAAATAAGCATTTGATTTTTAAAATATTAAAATTTTGAATGCAAACATTAAAATTTTATAAAAGTGACTCACCATACATTGTTTCCTTTAAAAACTGAACTAAAATAACTAATAACGTAAAAAGAAACACATTTTTTAATAGTCGAATGTATTTAAAACATTATAGTCACCTCACTTTAGTATCATTTTAATTAGAATATACATTAGATGAGCAATTTTTTATGTTTGCATGCAAAATTTTTATACAGTAGAGCCTCGCTAGAGTGTCAATATTCAATCATTTGCCATCACTCGTTAATTAACTTTTAGTTTTTTTTTTTTTCGTGGTAAGTGCGCAAATTTCTTACATGTTTGAATTTTGTATAAGTACATTTGTATGTACATACATATTCTTGTCTAAATTGACTTTAAATTTTTTCTTTAATAAATGAAACCCAAGTTAAAAATGTGTTTTATTCCTATCAAAAAATTGCACACTATAATCCGGACGCCTCGATAATTCGGAAGGGGTCTTGTTTTTCCCTATCCGGTTTAGCGAGGCCCTACTTTACTGTATTTCCAAAATTACAAGTTTATTTCGAATTACAAAATTTGAGAGTGTATTTCTTCGCGGATACATTCCGAAATATTTCATTTATTTGGATTTTATTGCAACACGGAAATGTTGTAGTACTCTGATAAAATAGGTCAAGACTTGAGGGGTTAAAAATAATATTTTGCATATTCCTATGATTAAATATTAGATTTAACCTTATTTTAACGTAATCTTTTTAATTTTTGATTTCAGAAGATATCGAGCTCACCGTAAAACTGCTTTTTTTATTTAGAAGACCTCTCGGAAATTGATTTTGGATTTATAAAATAGCCGATCAAACTGAAAAATTATTTTTGTAATCAAAAGGTATATCATATATCTAGTTCAGATGTGAGCTACTTTATTTATTTTTGATTTAAATTTTTTGTTATAATGTAGGTATGTTTACATTAGGTTTTCGATTCGTCTCACTAGGATATACCTGTGTCGAGACAGGCAATTATAAGATATAGGCCAATAACCCTTTAGCGGTCGCACGCGGTCAGTGAGACCGCAGCGAACTTATTTGACTGATTATGCGCCAAGTATAAACAATAGACAATCGCACTTCCATGATATCATCGGGGGGGGGGGGAGGGTGAGGTACGTCCCCTCAGATTTGTCGCAAACGCATGTGTTGTTTTGTTTATATTTGCGGTCTCAGATTTCGCGTGCGACTGGTGGTGTACTCTTGAATAATATTGAGAGTTGGGAAGTATTTCATGATATTTGTATCATATTATTAAGAACTTAGTTTTATTTTACGTAAATACGTTATACGCAAATAAGTAGTCGAAAAATTTTATCTTGTTTCGTTATTATGTTGATTTATAGCAACGTTTTGTGTCAGATGCCAGTCTGCTTGTTTAGGAATAAATACATCCCAAAACATGTAATCGCGTTATACTTTCATAAGACCAAAAACGTCCCGAGCGACCTTACATTTTAAAAGCTATATATCTCTCTTCCTCTCACACAAACATATGTATTTTTCTTTCAACCAGAAAGAGAACGAAATAATGCTTCTTATTGTCTTTGAAATATGAAAGCTATCTTGCATAGATATTTTACAATTTCGATGCAAAGTGACGGTTTCAGAATTTTTTTAGAATCCGAGGCTTGTGAGGTGCGAATATATTGAACCAAGCAGACGGGTTAAACTATAACGTATGGTCTGTCAAAAAAGAGTAGAAAATATAAAAACTGGAACTACTAAATTTGTAGACTGGCAACACCAATTTAACTGTCAAATATTTTTTTTAAGTGCAATGACACTGAATGTATAGAACACAGTAAACCACATTAAAAAAAAACATTTTTTCTTCATGACATAAATTTGATTAAAAGGTGATTTAAAAAGCGATTTGCTTTAATTTAATTTAACATAAATTTGGGAACATAAAAAGGAAGAATCACCAATGGTGAGTTTAGTTATACTACTTTTAGATCTGAATGAGTTAAATATATTCAGATCTAAAATTAGAGACATGATCTAAAGCCCAGGCAACGCTAGGTACTTTATCTAGTATTAAATAAATATGAGCAATTTCTAAACTGTGCTTTATATTTTATTACATTATAGTTATTCTTCATTATGTTAACACAAAATTTCAAAGTTATAATAATAACATACCTATATGCAATTTTATTTTTGAGATCGACGAGTATCTATATTGCAATGAAAAAATATTTTTTCCACTATTATGCCTTTTTAATCTTCTTCTTTCTTATATATAAAAATGAATCGCTAAATGTGTTGCTAAGCGCAAATCTCGAGATCAGCTGAACCGATTTCGCTAATTCTTTTTTTAGAATATTCCTTGAAGTACAAGGATGGTTCTTACGGAGAGAAAAATTAAGAAAATTGCGCAGAAAATTGGATAATTTCAGAAAACATCGCACATCTGACAGTTCGCGTATTTGAGAATGACATTTTGCAAAACAATGACTGTTCAATGAGGATTCTATTTTTGAAATTCTGTGTTGATAAATTTATTTAATGTAGGTACTCCCCTAATAGTTTGAATCGAATCAAGAATTTTATATATTTTAAATAGGTACCTATGTTAGGTACCAAATTTAATATACATGAAAAATGGAAATTTGAATAAAAATTGTAAGAGGTGGCACGCGGGCTGTTTAAAAACTGATTGTACTGGGATTGAATATATGGAACGCGGGAGGAGGGTTGGCGGGATGAGGGAGCGGGAAAGGGAAGGTGGAAGGGGAACGCGGGAGGGTGGAGGGGGATCTGGGAGGGGGGGAGGGGAACTCGGGAAGGGGGTTCGCGGGACGGGGGAAGGGGGGGGGGGAGTGGAGTGGGGAGAGGGAAGGTGGAGGTGACGGAGTGGGAACACGAAAGGGGAAGAGGAAGCAGGAGAAGAAGGGGAGGCGGAAGGGGAACGGGACGAATGGGAAAGGACACTCAAATGGCATAGCAACGCATGCCGGGACCAGCTAGTTTTATATAAAAATGTAGGTTACACAGCTTTACTTTAACACCATGAGTTATTTGTTTAGTATTGCCATTTGATCAACAGTGGCGCCCTCATATATTTTCTACTCTTTTTTGACAAACTGTAGAAATTACAAAGAGAATACCAATTAATGTTTTTTTTTTTAATTTCTATAGATAAGACTTTTTTATTATATGCTACATACAATATCACGAATATTCAGTCGTCTTCTAAAAGCAGACGCCTAAAGTTGCGGAATCACAGACCGCGCGCGGCTGCTTAGGTTCGGCGCAAGGGTGCGACTACTGGAAGGTTATAGATTTTAAAGTTTCCTGATTTCAGAGGCAACTCGGGCAATTGAAAAAATAATATTACAATATTTATTACAAAAACATGATAAAATATAAAATGAAACATCTAGTAATTCTAATATATAAGACAAATTTATGTTCCAACGTAAATAGGTTTTTTTTTTACATGAACTCCACACAGGAGGCCTTGAGGAAAATAATTTCCCTCAGGGCCTATGTCATCTTTGGGGATGCTGTGTGGAGGGTTTTTTCAAGGAAAGGAAGGAGAGGAGAGTTCTGGGAAGGAAAAGGGTTCAAGGGGTGGGTAGGAATCTGGGGTTCAGTGTGTCCTGGTCATCCGCCTCCAAGACCTCACCCTATGAACCCGGGCACCCCTGCTAAATCACCAAACGTATCAAACCACTTGGGGTGACCTATGGCCAGGGCTGGGCAGTATTTGAAATACTTGTAATTGAAAAAATACAAATACGTGTTTTGTATTTCAATTACTCCCTAAAAATGTATTTTGTAATTGGTATTTCAATTACCTGCTGCTAGGGTCAGTGGCGGATTATCCCTGAGGCAAAGTAGGCACGTGCCTAGGGGCGCGAGGTTCAAAGGGGCGCCTTTAGATTTTATGCATAAATATCAAGTTGTTTGTCGTAGTATCCATAATCTGTGCCTAAAAAGTTCGGCGATTAGTGGAATATAATTATGCCCAACAAACGTGTCCTCTCTCTAAATCGGTATCCCTATATCACGTAAAAGATTGTTCTCTAGATTGGTGTGTGTAAACACGTGATCTTTTAAATTTAGATTTCGTGAAAAAAATAGTGGGATTGGATAAAACAAAAAGACTTTTCCCGAGTATGTGTGCAGAAATGCCTTTCTAAATATGACCTAAGCGACAAACGACTGTTCAACTTGACGAACACAATCTGCGATCAGTTGTTCGCTTGCTCTGAAGCTGGCGTCGAAGATTTCTACGCTTAGATTTAATTAAAAATCCGAAGAAGCGTCTTGTGAAAAAAACACTATCATGTTCGAATGCGACTATTCCTGCTCCTAAAAATCAGAGTTAGAAAGGCATTTTTGCACCCATTCTGGGGAAAAGCCTTTTAGTTGTATCAAATATTTTTAACCACGTAATTATAATCTAAAAGATCACATGCTTACTCACACCAGGGAAAAATCTTTTACGTACTCAGTCTGCAATTCTTCTTTTGCACACAAACAGACATTAAACCGTCGTTTTCACACAGTGACCACAAACCTTTTTCATGTCCCTACTGCAGCTATTCGAGTTCTCAAAAGGGATTTTTAAAAAGTCATTTGTTAACTCACAGAGAAGACAAAACTTATTCATGTTCAGTCTGCAACTCTCCTTTTAACCAAAAACAATATTTAAAACGTCTTATGTTAACTCCTAATGGAAATAAACCCCATTTCATGTTCTGACTATAACTCTACTTTTGGATTAAAACAACATTAAAAAATGTGAATAATTACAATTAAATATTCAGTCTGTAACTCTTCTTTTAGTCAAAAACAACATTTAAAAGTCATATGCTTGCTCACAGTGGAGACAAACCCCTTTCTTGTCCCAACTGCTGCTTTTAGTATTCTCATAATGTAGGGGAGGGGAATACCTTTAGGAAGGCATTTCCGCAAACATACTGGAGAAAAGCCTTTTTATTGTATGCAATGCAACTATTTTTAACTACGAAATGTAAATTTAAAAAATCGCATGCTTACTCACACCAGAGAAAAATCTTTTACGTGTTCTGTGACTTTTAAAAAGTCATAAATATGCTAACTCACAGCGAAGGCAAACCTTATTCCTGTTCAGTTTGCAACTCTTCTTTTAACCAAAAAAAAATTTTAAACCGTCATAATATGTCAACTCAAAATGGAAACAAAGATTTTTCATTTTCTGACTGCAACTCTGCTTTTGGACTTAAAACACTCAGAGCTTTTTTTACCAAATTTTTTTGTTGCCAGATATACGTATGACGTAAGAGGCATACCTTACTTATTAAACAACGTTTAAAACGTCAAATGGCATATAAGGTGAATAATACGATGGGAAAAACAGTTTAATGCTCAGTCTGTAACACTTCTTCTAGTCAAAAACATTATTTAAAAGTCATATGCTTGCTCACAGTGGAGACAAACCCCTTTCTTATTCCTACTGCTGCCGTCATATTCTCCTCAAGCAGAGGTGGGGAAAAAAAATGATTTTAATGCGTACTGTACTTATGAATTCATTTTCGTCATATAATAATATCATCATGCTGTGCAAGTAATGCGCTTATATGTATGTAAGGAAATTATTGCATGATTCGACTAAATGTGATTTTTTAATATCTCTTCGTAATACATGAATAATTGCAGTCGGGACATCAAAAAGGTTTTTCTCCACTATGAGTCAGCAATAGATATCCCTTTCGAGAACACGAATAGTTGCAGTAAGGACATGAAAAAGGTTTTTCTCTTCTGTGAATCATACTGTGGATTTTTAAATCTTCTTTTTGAGAACTTGTAAAACTGCATTCGGAACATGAAAAAGGTTTTACTCCACTATGAGTCAGCTTGTGAATTATAGTGGAGTAAAGTGTTACTCCACAGGGAAACCTTAGGAAAATTACTTTTCTCAGGGCCTCCTCAGTGGAGCTAATGTAAAAAAAGTATGTGTTGTAAAACCATGTAGGTATATAATATTATAGGTAAGACAGTGTTAAATTGTGAAGATCCGTAAGGAATACAAGGCCGATAAAAATAATAATAATTTCCAAATTTTTTATAAATAATAATATGAATAATTAAAATAGACAACATACCTACGCATGTATTGTGCATATATGTATAAATCTCTTGTTTTTTTTATTAAAACAAGTATTTAAGTTACTTTCCAGTACTTTGCGCAACTTAATGCGCATTACATGGGGGGGGGTCAAAAAATCTTTAAAAATTGCGTTACGTAATACTTGAACGCCCCCTAAGTACTAGTTAAAATTTATAATATATGGCCACTAGAGGGGCGCCGATGAGATGCTTGCCTAGGGCGCTCTCAACATGAAATCAGCCTCTGGCTAGGGTATTTTGTATTTCAAATATTTATGGCTTCAAAATACATTTAGCGAAATTAATAATGATAATGAAAAATAAACACACGTAGATAATACATAGACTAAAAACGCTAGAATCCTGTACTATTGTCCTTTGCTATAGCACTCTTACTAATGATTATTTGTAGTTCTCTTAGGGGGCACACATTAAGTACGTGAGCTCAAAAAGGGGGGCAGGGTCCATCGAAATCTCACGTTACATGAAAAGAAAAAATGAATTTGCCCAAATTTATTTCGTCACCAAGGGGTGGGGGGGTCTAGTTTGGAAGAAAAACTGCTCACGTAATTAATGTATGCCCCCTTATCATTGCTTAATGTTATTGTACATTTTATATCATATTATATTATTTTTGTCATTGCTTTGTATTGCACATTTTTGTATCATAGTATTAGATTAAGCACTATAGGAATAATTTGACTGAATACTAGATTATTTTTAAGTTAATTACTGTAGAGCACACTTGAAGTGAAATAACAAAACTGCGCTATAAAAATGTCATCCATTTAATATAAAAATGATTCCTTGTTTCCCTTGGTCACGCCATAACTTCAGAACCTATTTCATTTATGTTTTCTAATACTTTGTAGAAGGTTCTTACGGAAAGAAAAATTAAGAAAATTACACAGAAAATTGGATAATTTCAGAAAACATGACTATTTTAACTTCACACGTTTGATGAAATTTAATTTAGCAGGCAGCTGTTTTTTTTTGTAACAAAAGAACTGTCTATGGATTTTTCAAATTATAGATATTTTAAATAAGTACCTATGTTAGATACCAGATTTGATTGATTGTTCTTATAATATAGAAAAATTAATATTTTGTAATGTGAAAAATGAAAATTTGAATAAAAAAATTGTAATAGCTGGCACGTGGGTTGTTTGAAAACTGAATGTATTGGGACTAAATATATGGAACGCGGGAGTGTGGTTGGCGAGTGGGAGAGGGTAGGCAGGGAAGGTGAATATAAGAGGGGTAGGGGATGCGGGGGGGAGGGGGGAACGGGGACGCACGGAAAAGGACATGCAGGGAGAAACAATTTATTTCTTTGAATATGGCATTGCAACGCATGCCGGGAACCAGCTAGTGTTATTTTAATAATAATTATTATAATCTAACACCTAAGTCCTACTCGTATACAACAAAACTTTACAAGTGGAGCGGAGACGAGATGTGACTTCTGAGCAATATGATTGGTCAATTTTAGCACATCTCTGTTTCACTCTGCTCAGCTTTGCTTCTATGGAAACGCACCCCTAGATATGGGCACTTGCGATGATTTATTGCAACCAAAGGTTCTACCAAAACCAAATGTATTTGAAATTAAAAAATGGTTAAAATACTGTATTTTGTATTTCAAATACACGACTTGAAAGTATTTTGTATTTTAAATACATGCTTATATTTTGTATTTTAATTACAGCAAAGCATGTATTTTGCCCAGCCCTGCCTATGGCAGAGGTGTTGGTTATCCAGTGAAGGTTCCCGGGGCGGCGGTACCCATTCCCGCCTCCAAAATTGTGAATTTGTAATTTAAATTTATACCCATCAAAATGATCCATTTTTATTTTATATTTCATCACATTTTTAAAATAAATGTAGTACAATTATTTTTCGAATGTTTTTCATTTACTCACAAATAATTTCCTAAGTTGCCTCCAAAATACTGAAACATTGAAATCTTTAATGGCCTATATCTTACAATTAAAAGCCAAAATAAATCATATATTTATTTATATTTTTAACTTTTAAGAGTAAAACGTTAGTACTTAGTGTAACGAAACTCAATCGAAAACCTGGAGTCTAACAGAAAAATCTGAAGGTTCGTGTCCCAGAGGTGTTTCTGTCTCCTATTGTCTATTCGATTGAGTTTCGCGAATAATGTCTTCATTTAAATAAATAATGTAGCTCATCTCCGTACTAGAAATTTGCTATAGGTACCAATTTGATATTTATTCTCAAACTTCTTCTAACTGCAAACAGTGACCTTATATTCAAAATAATGAGAGTATTTGATGTTCGACAGATCTATGTAAAAACAACCATGTGCTTTACGAAAAAAAAAAAAAACTTAAGATTTACACGTAACTCCAACAAAGACATATTGCAAGTTCCAGCACTCTCTTCCACCTTTGGTCAACGTAGCTTTAGATACTTTGCCACAAAAATATTCAACATTCTCCCAGAAAACACCAAACTGAGTCAAACACCGAGAGAGTTTAAAAAATATGGATACATTCTAATGATCGAGCCTATACTGGTGCCCTCATACAAACGCCCAGTCATTGACAGTTGTTATTGTAGTAATAACCTTGCAGTTTATGAATTGTGTAGGTATATGCAAACAATAATGTTAACTAAAATAAAGTTTTTGCTGAATGGAAACCTACTTTACACATTTATAAAAAAAACCATAGATAAAATTGCGAGAAACAATTAATAAAAATTCTGCCTCAATACAGGTTCACCTAGTGAGGCAGGCTATGCACAACTAAAAATACTGTATAACTATACTACTCCTGTGTAACCTTTCTTACGTTACTTTCTGTTTGTTAATTTTTCTGTACTGATTGATGTAATCTATTTGTAAACTACATTGAGCATGTCATTTTTTTAGTTGTATTATAAACTATAGAGATTAATTAAACACTGGGCACTTTTCAACAGTTCGTGTATTCAACCAAACAAAATAGCTGTGGCATAAATATAACAATGGTTTGTCTCGGTGATCTGTCTTGCTTGCGTTGCTGAGAGAGAAGAGGGCGGAAGCCACAGGTGGGGTAGCTAGCTACCCTTCCAGGCCGGTCCAGTCTCGCCACCCGCAGGATATTGTCCTCTCCCATTCCTACCAACCGATATAGTGTCCGGGGTTGGTTGTCAAGTTTACAGTATTGTTGTTATTTCATTGATTAGATTATTATTATTATTACCTTTTGATTACAAAAATAATTTTTCAGTTTGGTTGGGTATTTTGATGTCAAATCCAAAATTAACGTTTGTATGAAACGGGCCGAAACGACCCGCGTAAACGTTCCTCTTAATTAAAATGTCTTTCCAGAAAAAAATTCTTGAAAAATCGGTTTTTTCACCTTCAATAAATAAATAAAACTGCAACAGATTCTTTATTAATAAATCATGTCGTGGTGTTCTCAAATGACTAATGTACAAAACTTCAATACATTCCTATATCTAATTTTATTTATTAATTTATAAAAAATAAGTAATTTATTATTGATGCTAGATGTTTAGGTCCCGTCCATCTCCGCAATAACTATAACAGTTCTATAGTGTTGTTCTCGGGGATGTAGTGGGGATGAGGCTCTGTCCTGCTGAGGAAGTATACCTTCTTTGGAGGGATGATGATATCTTCAGAAGGCCACCTGCAATCAATCAACATAACTATTAACATTTTATTGGAATTAGTGGCGGTAACGTGTTTTCATCTTGCGACAAAATATCGCCGAAAAAAAATCGACGACATAATATCCCTGACAAAATATCACAACAACATATCATACGGACAAAACATTCCCCAAAAAAATATCTACTAAAACCTAATCTAACCGAACCTAACCTAACTTTAAATGTCTGTATTATTTTTGTCCCATTATACTATTTTTGAACAATAATTTATTATTATTGTAGAAAGCAATCACTTTGTGGTTTGACATATTGAATAAAATAAAATACTTTTTTTGTTTAAAACCACGAGATATATTAATTTATGAACCGACCGGTTTCGCTTTACTCAAGCATCTTCAGGGTACACATTAATACTAAACAAGTACATAATATATTCTTATATATAACAAAATATAGAGGGAGACAACATGATACAAATATAACAAACACATTGACCGCCATAAAATACATTAACATAATTATTATTTTTAATTTATAAACTAACGTTTAGACTTGATTTTTATGCAGAGCATAAAGGGTAACAATTATTATAAGCAATAATTATCAGCCTGAAACACTCATCAACATTGAAAAATCTTCTGAGAAAAGATACTTGCCGCCAACGGGACTTGAACCCGTGTCCTTCTGAATGCCGGTCAGCTGCTCTTGACCACTGACCTATGGGGGCTTATCACTTTGTTCTATGCATAAAAATCTTGTCTAAACGTTAGTTTATAAATTAAAAATAATAATTCATATTTGACAAGTTTAAGTATTTCCCCAACAAATGTAGTCATAATTTGTCTCGACGCCACCTAGCGAGGGATTTAACACTTACAATGTCTCTCTCACAAAAATAAAGTTGGTTGTTTTCAGGTGGAAAAAATATAATAAGCAGTAATTGTTGAATGAAAAACTCGTATATATTGAATTATTTGGCGGGTATTTGATAAGCCCCCATAGCTCAGTGGTCAAGAGCAGCTGACCGGCAATCAGAAGGACACGGGTTCAAGTCCCGTTGGCGGCAAGTATCTTTTCTCGGAAGATTTTTCAATGTTGATGAGTGTTTCAGGCTGATAATTATTGCTTATAATAATAAACATTAACATAAGTACTCAAGTAATGGGAAAAACCAAAAGATAATTATATAGACCAGGGTTTCCCCAAACTTTTCCTGAATGGAACACTTTGCGAACATGAAAATTTTAACGGAACACTTAGGGTTATTTTTTAGGTTGCGTAATTTCTAATAGTAAAAATTTAAAATAAAATGTTATCAACTCTTCAATTCCCATGTCAAAGTTAATAAAGATTTTTCTTTTCTCTATAAATGAAATAGCGCACATATAATAGATTAAGACAAAAAAATATAAAAAATAAAAATAACCTACCCCCACCCTTATTTATGGGTGTGTCACCTACAGGTGACACTGGGAATTGTGCTTGAAGACTCGGAAGAGGAAACAGCATTTTACTTATTCTTACTGTAGGAATAAAATAACAGTTTTATAATAATAGTTATTTATATACAGCCTTACTAAAAAACCCAGTGAAAATTTTATTCAATTGACAAACGGCTGCAGATGTGAAAACATTACTAATTAAAAATTTGTTCATTGAAAGAAATACACATGGTTTCCACGGCCTGAGAGGGTAGTTTATCTCTGTTTTAACCATTGATGTCCGAACGATATTTGTAATTTTTCCATAGTATTTTGAATGTTCTATATATTTCTTATTTTTGAAGGTGTCGTAAAAACAAATACCATTTATGAAAACTAGATAAAATTACCTTTTGGATGTGTATATTTGAAATACAGTTTAGTTTTCAAAAACTGACATATTTTAAGATTCAAACTCGGAAATAAATGGAAAAAAATTTCTTACCAAATTTTTTTTGACTAAAATGTAGAGAAATTAAAAAAAAACAAAATTTCAAAAACACAGTCCTTTTATGTAATAAATTTGGAAGGAAACTATCACCTCAATTTTTCCTCGTGCATACAATAAAAAAATAATAAAAAATTTCAAAATTTTTTTTATTGCTAAAAAACTAACCTAAAAATTATACCGTCTTTTATATCAGATTTCTTGCATCTCTAAAGACGTTAATTTCTTTGATGCATTTAGGCACACATGTATTAGATATGATTTTTTAAAAAAACACCACTTTCATAAAATTATTGTAAAATAAAACCTTTAAATGTAAATTTGAATTCTCATGTATCATATAAAATAGTTATTGACACTTCAATTTTCAAAGTACGATTGTTGTTTTATAACTTGACTAAAACTTATGAAAAACCACAAAAAACACAGTAAATATATCAATGATATAAATATAAGAGTAAATTATTCATATTAATAGAAATTAACTATCACATAAGTAATATTGCACACACAAAAATCATTTCGCACACACAGAAATCATTTGCAGACATCACCGCAGGCGCCGCGCCACCTAGCGGTTATGAAGGGAAACAAACAATTTAGTACTTAAATATGCATTGTTGCAGGATCTACAATACGTTTTAAGACCAAATGTTATTAGTAATGTTATCGTGTTTTAGTGTATTTTTGTTTTATTCATGTTGCTGCAATAACACGGGTTATCTGGCATGCTGTGGATTTTTTTAGTAAGGCTGATAATGTTTTATAATTATATTAAATAAACAGAGCACTTATTTATTGTGAAAGCTGTACCAACACTTTAGATACAGACTGATATTGCACTTGGCACACAGTTTTCTGGTGCGTTGGTAACAATATCCACATATTCGTTGAAAGTAGTTGATTTGCGAGTGATCTTCAACACTTTCTGTACTCCTACCTCGGTAGGCACTCTTATCTGCAGAGGTATGCCAAAATCAGATTTGAGTATCGGAGGCTTTCCATATGTTTTCAAGTATTTGGTTGTGACATTTTGCCGGAAATCGCAGAAGTTCCAGTTATTTTCCGACTGTCTTTTGAGCAGCCATGCATTTTGGCAAGCTGCATCTGAACCAAAAGCAAACGTAAGGAACCACCACTATTTTCCGCGAATAGCTACCCTCCTGGAGCGAATGCTTTTGTGAAAACGGTCTACCCCACCCATGTACTTATTGTACATTTTGATAATTATTGGGAATCTACTTGGATTTTTGTCAGTTTTTTATCCACATATCAAATTCGTTCCACTTTCGAGACAGGATTCAATCAATGGCAGTTAGATGCAATGATGACAATACTATTTTCATGACATTTAGCTGCAATGATTTTCTCAGAAACTTTATGACACGACACTTTCTTTATGTCATTTGAGTGTGGCAAATTGCAGTTCTCCAGACGGTTTTCCCGAATAGTACCTGTACCCCCAGCATTCTGCACTAGCAACTATCTGAAGTTAGAAAGTATTGCTGAGACTGTTGTACCATTTTTTATATTATTGTCTTTTCTTTTTTTTCTTCGGGGCAGGAGCGTCGATTTCATCTCCTTCTTCTTCAAGTCATGTACACTATTTTCTCCAGAGATGGAAGGTCTATTTTGGAGTTCTACAAGAGATCGAAACATGTGACTGGGAAGATGAAGAATATTAGCCTCTTTTTCATCTCCACTATCTTCGTCCATCACCACAACATCCATCAGGAGGAAATAAAATAATATCGCCTGGGTCCTCCCCGGCCTGTAATTCCTCCACCATCTCATCTAACGTCAACCTGTAATACGTAAACAAATTCTAAAACACCTTCACAACGCAGCGATAATGCCAAAATGTAAACAACGGTCTAGTTATTTATTACATAGAATGAATTTCAAAAAATAGTCATTATACCAATTGAATAGTTACACCCACAGGTGACACGGCACATTTCCAACGTTGTAACAAACATTCTATAAATTATTTTTGTCATTAAATATATTTGTACTTTAGCTTATTTATTCATTTATTGTATACAATAAGAAAAAAAATAATACTTACGGCTTAGGCATTTTTATTTCACTTTATGTCGCAAGAGATCACACAAACTCAGATTGTTCCAATTTCGCGTGAAACACGAGAATGAATTTGAAAAATGGCGTGTGGCTAGTGTTGCCAGAAAAAAATAACGAATAGAGAAACTACTTATCTTTACTATGGTAGTAGTAGAATTTAAAAATAAAATTTCCATGTGATAGAACAAAATATACTAAACTTGTGTCACCTACAGGTGACACTGGGAATTGAAGAGTTAAACACATTATTATTTTAGTTTATAAAAAAGGAATATAAACAAAATAAAATGGAATGAATTAAGCACCCAATGACTTTGACGAGTTTGAGTCAGTGAATTGCTTGATATCAGGCACAATATTGCTAAGTTGGATTCTAATATCTGATGTGGCGTCAAGCCTGTTCCTGCACTTTAGACTTGATTGCAGAATAATTAAATTAGAAGCAGAATATCATAAATACCGAGCTTGTAAAAATGGAAGTAAAACAATGATAGCTGTTTTGATAAATTTGCTTCTGACCAACTCGCCCGGAAATCATATAAAGGTATCATATAATCTTTTTATTTTTGTGTCAAGTCAGAGTCACTAATTAAATCAATCATTCTCACTTGCGCTTAAGTCTATTATTACTGAATTAGGTATCAAAGAAAATGGATTTCAAACCCAGGAATCGTCCTTATCAGTTTTCTGAAAATATTGCAAAAGGGCTGTTTTCAGGTTACGTACGTATTCTTAAAATTCTCTGGAACCCTTTTAAAATTTTTAATAATAACAATATTAACTCATTCAAACATTCATGTAAAACTGCCGTGGTTTAGGGGTAAGGCTCTTGATTCACAATCCGAAGGTCACGAGACTTAATCCCGGCGTGCGCAAATAAATTTTATGAGATCAGTTAGTCTTATTTCACAATTAATTCAAATAATAATTAATTAAGAATATTTGCGGTTCCAGAGTGGAAGATACTCTCAGTATCGCCCTGGTGAAAGACCACCATTCAGAATTGAATCGTTACTTGAAATGACTTTTGCCGTGTTTGGTGACTAGATCTGAATAGCCAGGTATTTCCACACCTTCCTCTTCCCCTTCCCCTCCCCGCTACCCTCAGCATTGCAATATACCCTATTTGGACAGGAATTCACATAAAAAAATAAAACAGACAGGAAAAAAATCAAAATGATTAGACTGAACTGATGAAATCCAAAAATGTTATGTTTTTAAATTTTTACACCAAAATTTATGCGTTTATAGTTCGACTAATTGCTTACAAGGATGTAGTAAGACTGATTGATTTTTACATTTCTTTACTTTTAGGTAAAGTCGATTTCGAAACAAATATGGTTGGGTTGCTTGGGAACTGAAATTTCGTGAAACACATGCAGATCCGTTATACTGTTGTTATTATTTCCATCGCACAGATGCAATATTATTGACCCTTATGACAGTATTACACAGCACAGTAATAAATTTCAGAGATTTTTTTTGTACATAAAATGAAGATTTACTACAATAACAGCATAAACGGCTCTTACAACTTCCTTAAAGGTTAGTCTCTGTGCCTGGGAGGGTCTAGTATCTAACTTAAGAACTATTGTAAATATATTTATACAAATAATAAATAATTTCTTGTGAATAATTTCAGTGGTGTTGAAATATGAATGTGTGTATATCATATTAAATGACATTCTTCCGACAAACTGTCGCGGAACCCCTATTCAGGTTCGGCGGAACCCTAGTGTTCCGCGGAACACAGTTTGGGAAACTCTGATGTAAACTAATGAGTTATATTATAATAATACACTTGGAGAAACAAAGCATCAACTGGAATGGTGGTAAGGAGCACTGGGAATTTTTTTTAAGGGTTTATTGCAAACAGAGCTAATATTGGACTACTTGATATGTCTAATTGATTATTGACTTTTGGTTTTTACAGCTTTTTTTTATTTCTAGCGCCTCTAAATTGTTTAGTCTGTTACCGTGCCCATTTTTATGTAAGATATTAGCACTGTTCTGTCATACATCTCTATATTTTGTTATATACAAGCACACATTTTGTACGTCTTGTTTAATATTAATTTGTACCCTGAAGATGCTCGAGTAAAGCGAAACCGGTCGGTTCATAAATTAATAAATCTCGTCGTATTTTATTAATAATTTATTATAGTTACAGGATGTCTGTATATTTTTGTCTCATTGTTTTGTTAGGTTAGGTTATGTTTTATTAGATATTTTGTTGGGGGATATTTTGACGCGGGTTGAAAATTGGCAAAACACAAAAAACTAACAAAATTTGACCTTTTTAAAAACATGGTTGTCTTTTCAATAAAAAAGTTAAAAAAAATATTTAATTAATTTGTCATTGTTTTATGCATGATTTATTCCAACCATTTTTTGGATAACAGAGACCACACCAAGTGAATTTCGCACCGCTTGGTGAGTTAGCAGGGGTTTTTGGCTTCATGGTCTAGTCTAGGAGGTGGATGGGTCTGCCCACCTACTGCGTGGAGGGCCAGATCGGGGAGATAGGTTAAGGGAGATCTTTTGACCTCTTCAGCCCGACTCTTTCGATTCATCGCCTTGCACCGAAGTGGTAGGAACGGATTCATACGTCCGTCACTTCTGAACATACTGATCCCCAGATTCCTACGCACCCCTCATATCCCTCTCCTTCCTTTCCTTAAAAATACCTTCCATACAGAATCCCCAAAGATGACATAGTCCCTGAGGGGAATTATTTTCCTCAAGGCCTCCTGTGTGAAGCTAATATAAAAAAAAATCTAAAATATACCAGTAAATGAACGCAAGCATTTAGTTTAGAATATATCCTTAACCCCTCCGAATTTTGGAGAGTATTAGCTTTTGGTGTCTTAAACGAAATGACATTTTACGAAAATTTTTAGTTATAACCGCTTCACAATTAAAGCTCTATAAATGAAACATTTCTGAACGTAGCCGAATAGTAAAAACTGTTTTAGAAAGGTTACAAAATAAGCTTTCAAATTATAATATTACAAATAAATATTAGCATTTGTAAGTATTAAAATTTAGAACGCAAACATTAAAAATAGGTAAAAATGAATCACGTGATGTTTTTATGTGAAAACGGTACTAAAATCACAGATTATGCAAACAACAATACTTATTCTATTGCATAAATGTGTAATAAACACTTTTATCACCTCGCTTTTTTATCATTTCATATAAAAATATTTAATAAAAATTTAAAATGTGGAACGCGGTGGAGCTGCCGGTAGCAAATTTGCGCAAGTAAATATTTTTGTCAACTACACGATTGACAGCTGATTCCTGTTATGTATTTCCATAGACAACTTGATAGAAATGTGCAGCTTGATCTACTATCGACCTTTGACTTTTTGTTTTAGGGATGTAACTAAAACAATAACGGAGTTATAACGATTTCTATGGAAACACACGCGCTGACGTATAAACACGCTTATTGTACTTGACTGCTGTCCTATTTTTAACGCTTATATCTGCTTACGTTGCGGAGGGGTTAATCTCTTACTGAGTGAAGAACTACTGGTTTGGAAATAAATAAAAACAAGGAGATCCCCTTACAAACAACTTCAGGCTTCCAGAGACAAACTCCATCTATCATGTTTATTATTTACGTTTGTTAAGTATATTGACTCACGTAGCGCTGATCTCAGAGTGACTGGCTTTAGAAGGGGGGTCACCTAGTCAGTGGCGGATACAGAAAAAACACAAGAAGGGGGGGCGCTAAAGATATAAGAAAACTAAAAAGTAGACAACCGACTATATGATTTTGGCAGCCACCTCTGGTCTGGAGCTCCAAAATACCTAAAAAATACCCTCGACTCTGTGCAGAAACGGGCGGTCCGCTTTAGATTCTCCCATCTTAACAGACGGATTGCAATCTTTAGAGCACAGGCGTCGGGTGGGAATGCTATCCTTGTTCTACCGGTATTACAATGGAAGATGCTCCGAGGAACTAGCGTCATTGATCCCTTCGGCACCGGTGCATAGTCGGGAAACACGCCAAACGCGTGCCCAAAATTTGTACATTGTTGACATTTGTCACATGAGAACGGGTCGCTTCTTCGACTCATTCTTGTTCAACAGTGTTCGCTATAGAATGTTATAGAAAGCCATGTATGATAGTGTGAGAAAAATGTGAAAAGAATGCAAGGCTGATACAAGCGTAATAAGTAAGATTAAGAAAGGGACGCTTAGATGGTTTAGACATGTAGAGCGAATGATTGAAGAAAGATTTTCTTGTATTTAGGGTGGCCAAGGCGGGGAGGCGCGCACCTGTACCTTGAGTTTGTGATTCTCTGGCTCGGGTCCGCAGAGTCCCCCCTACTCCAGCTGGACCCGTTCTGCTGGCACTGGTACAGAATCTCGGCTAGATCAACACAATCTGCAAGCAATTAGGATACATCATTTTTATATAATATAAAGCAACGTCGCTCCCGCTGTCTGTACGCTTACATCTTTTAAACTACGCAACGGATTTTCATGCGGTTTTCACCAATGGATATAGTGATTCATAAGTATAATTATAAATTGGTATATAATTTATCAAAGTTTTGTGTAACTTGGTTGAAATACATAATATACTAGCAGACCCGGCCACACGTTGCTGTGGCTAACGAAACACAACGCCATTCCCCAACCTTTATAAAATCCACACCACTCGCTTGCCAGCTGCCCGCTGCCTTAATTGAATATTTGAATTTCTCCGCTGTTCTCTAATATAATAAGCATGAATTATACATATAAACCTTCCTCTTGAATCACTCTGTCTATTGGTGAAAACTGCATGAAAATCTGTTGCGTAGTTTAAAAGATCTACGCGCACATACATTTTGAGCGACTTCATTTTATACTATGTAACTAGCAGACCCGGCCACATGTTGCTGTTGCTAACGAAACCATCATAACCAACGCCATCTGTTAAATCAAATCTACACCACGCTGCCCGCTGCCGCTTGGCCAGATATATAATGTATTTCAAACAATTTACACAAAACCTTGAAAAATTATATATCTAAAAACCTTCTTCATCAATCACTCTATCTATTGGTGAAAACTGCATGAAAATCCGTTGCGTAGTTTAAAAGATCTAAGCGCACATACAGCAAGAGCGACTTCATTTTATACAAAGTAAAGATAAAGATGATGTAATGATAAAGGGAGCGGGCTGGCAAGCAGGCGGTGTGAATTTGATATGCATGAAAATAAATAGATGGCGTTGGTTATAAAGGTTTGGTAATGGCGTTGTGTTTCGTTAGCCACAGCAATGTGTGGCGGTGCCTGCTAGTACCGTAATAAATTGTTTGGGTGTTTTTGTTAAGGATTTCACTGGAGTGCCAGCGGTAGTTGATTTTGCAGCTATGCGCGATACTGTGAGGGATCTGGGAACGATTTAAAAGGGTGTTGTAGTTTAATAAAATTGCTGGAATACCCATTTAAAATTTAAAAAAATGTATAAATTGTTACGTATTCTTTTAATAGCTTCTACCCACATGAATATATAATGTCGAAATACATAAATTTCTTAGAAGAACTTTGTTCCTAACCCTGGAAAGATAATCTTATTTTGACCTACGTTAAAGATAATGATACATCTTGAAGACGTACTGAAGTTTAAAAGTGTATATTTGACATATTATCATACTTAACCCTTAATTACTCGAATGGGGTCAAAGCATTTTCTGATTAAAAAATGAAGCACTTGGGGCGCCCCGGCGGGCGGTCTAAGTTTGTATTTTAGTAGAGACCAAGTCATGGGAGAGTGGAAGGACGCGTCGCTGCGCTCTTGAGCAGTGACCCCGTGCGAGTAATTACGTTACTTTACAAAGTACCAACAAAATGCAAGACATGTACAAGATTTGTGTGCAATGATCACCCTGAAATGTACTGTCAACAGTGTAAAAAGAGTGATTCGGAGAGTTCCTAAAAAATACAAGTATGAACTATGATCTCAGTATACCTAAGTACAAATTGTTAATTATTGATAATTATTTTAGTTTAACTTGATGATTAGTTAGTAATTCATGTTATTACTTATAGATATTACAGAATAAACAAAGCACTTTAATAATAAAATAGTTTCATTTACTTATATATTTCAATATATATAAAAAACTACTCATACTATTTGGGGTCATCTGTGACCCCATGTGAGCAGTTATGTAATGTTCTTTGTGCGAGTAATTAAGGGTTAAACAGTTTAAAGGTAGTTGATTAATCAGTTTAGGGTTTTGTAAATCAATAAAACCAAAATAATTATAAAGAATATATTGTAATTTAAAAAAATAACAAAATGCTGTAAACCTCTTACGAATCAACCATAAACTGTATTTTTTTAATGAAAAATAATGTTTTATTTTGTGTCTAAATTGTATTTTTTTAATATGCTATGAAAGTTTAAAAGCCAATCAATCGTTATACTAGAAAATAATAACATTTTTTACGCTAAATCACATTTATAAGAAGTCCGAAAGTTACACAAAAGATAATCATACGTCTTTCAAACAGTAAATATGTAAAAAATCACACAAATCTAACAGGAGATCACGTCTGTTATCTCATATTCAACCCACAAAATATATAGAATCGCTTGGCATGTTGAAATCGAGAAAAACGTGTAAAATTTTTTGTTGAATGATGATTCAATATACAAACTGTTTCAAACGGTGTCACATAAAAAACTGTATCTCCCGTCTATTTTAAGAATTTCTATAAAATATTTGGTGAGAGCATTCTTAACTCTCCCGCAGCCAACTAGGGCCAAAGGTAGTACCCAAATTTACTATCCTTCTTACACCTACTTAAATACATGAAATATATTTTTAGTAGGTGGAGGGGAGAGGGAAGACGGTCAAGATCCCCAAAAAAAAAATTGAAAAATGCATGGGGTCGTCGGCCGACCCACATGGTTACCGAGGTTAGTTTTTCATCTTGGCTTGTCGAGAGTTAACAAATGTATCTTTCAGAAAATAAAACTAAAAAATGACAGTTTTTTTTTCACAGTGGGCTGGTGTCTTAAATATACAATGAATGCAGTGCAAAGCAACTTACAGTCATTGGCCTTTGAACCCATCTTCCGCTGGCTGAGAGGGGAAGACGACAGAGGGAGACAGGTCGACTCCACACAGCAGACCTCTGGAGGACGAGCAAATCTGGGAAAATGGATGTTCTTTTATTATAAAGTACTTATATATTTATTTCCAGCATAAAAGGTTCATACATTAAAAAAAAATTTGCATAACTTTTTGTTATAAAATTTAAATTTGGATTTTAGGTGAAAATAACTCATCCAAAACTGAAAAATTAAATTTACTTATTTATTTTATTAGGAGGGGGGGAGATGGGGGGAGAGGAGTGACGAGAGGGAAGGTGGAGGAGGCGGAGTGGGAACCCAACTAATACCATGTGAGCGAAGCCGGGGGCAAAAGCTCGTATATTATATATTTCAACCAATTTACACAAAACCTTGACAAATTATATACCTAAGTCTTCCTCATGAAGCACACTATTTACTGGTGAAAACTGCATGAAAATTCGTTCAGTAGTTTTATCGCGAACAGGCAGCCAGAAAAACGCGGCGGAGGACTTTAATTTATAATATTTAGAGATGTTAACTGTATTTTGTCAACTTATAATTTAAAAAAAAAAATGTACTGAATTTATATGCAAAAGCCCTATGGGCGTTGAAATAAAAAAAATTTTATTTAATAAGACAATACCTTGCTCACACTGCTCGGGCTGGTCTCCGTGACGTACAGTTCTGTGTCTGTCAGGTCCAGGAAGACTGCGCGCACCGTATCGGAGAACATGAACGCCGTCATTAGCTGGATAATGATGATGTCGTCTTCAAAATTCAAGATACTCGCTCTGCACTCCTCCACTAAACCAACTTCTTGCACCTGCAATGTTATTTAAGTATGTGTTACTAAAGAGCATGCATATTGAAACATCTCAGGTTTCACTGACAGATCCTAAAATTTAGTCAAAAAGTGGTATAATAACTAACTAACCATCACACCATTTCTCCACAGGGGTAGGCAGAGAGGACGGACCGCCAAACAACTCGATCTTGGCACACACTCCTCGTTTGCATTCATACATCGTCTCATAAATGCTCTTCTATTATTTTGACTCTTGACATGGCCCGACTCAAGTATCTACATTAGCTCCACCAATGACGTTATATAAATAAATAGACTCGCCATAGTCTCATATACTCACAATATAATGTGGAAAGTAACGAACACTCTTTTGTTTTCAGCGATTTTCAGTATAATTTCTTAATTCAAAATTTATTCCTGTGTGATAAAGATAGACAATCAAATAATGTGTGTGTATGAATGACATGAATACATGAGCGGGCGGCGTATTGCTTGTTACTTTTTGATGGAACGTTCGCTGTCTCCCTTTCTCGAGGCCCACTAGAATAAAAGGTCCGGCTGCCTGTCGGAGTTTGATATGTCGAGCTATACAATAAATACAATAGGGCAACGACAGTTTTCAAATGGTGGCGATTGTCATCAATACTTGTTGGAACTACTGATTTACCGCAAGCAAACAAATACACGAGTGTTTAGGCTGATTAGTCTACTTTAAAACAGTGAAGTTTACTTAGCAACAGAAATTTGGCTGTTGCGCATACAGACCCTTTACTTTAGTAGAACTTGCATTTTCTCTAATGACATATAAAACCGCGAGCGGGAAACATGAAAATTAATTGTAATATTTATAATAATCGATAATATTAAGTAATTTGCGTGTACTTATAAATGAAATGTTATTCATTCGCCTTTACTATTATTTGCAGTGTAATTGAAACATTTTCTCATTACACAGGAGGGCATTTTGGCACTTTTTAAAATGCAATTTACTTACTGGTAAGTGCTGGTAAGACGCAACCTTACTCGACGCGTAGCAGTTTAGTACTAAAGTACTAGATATCGAGAATGGTGCAATTGTCTTGTTCTTGTCTTCCCACTTTGAGATTTCTACCCCTCGTCTAATATAGTATGTAACGTCATTGAGCTCCACACAGTACGTGTTTACTAGAGAGCACGAATATTGAAACATCTCTGGTTTCACTGACAGATCCCAAAATTTAGTCAAAAAGTGGTAATAATTAACTAAATAACCATCACGCCGTTTCTCCGCAGGGGTAGGCAGAGAGGACGGACCACCAAACAACTCGATCTTGGCACACACTCCTCGTTTACATTCATACATCGTCTCATACATACTCTTCTATTATTCTAACTCTTGACATAGCCCGACACAAGTCTCTGATTCACTTGATTGTGCCATATTGTCCTCCTCAGGTGTCCCCGACTTCTTTTACCATTCACATTTGCGTCATATATTCTCCTTACACTCCTTTCCTCATTCATTTGCTCAAATCATCTGAGCGTCTCTTTCTTACTTACTCATTACGCTTACATCAGCCTTGCATTCTTTGCGAATCTCCACATGTTTCACACGATCGTACAAGGTTTTACCATACGTATGCCTCAGCGATCTCGTTTCAACAGCATTCAGTCTACTTTCATTCTTCTTCAGCCAGGTCCATGCCTCACTGCTATACATCAGCGTAGGTACCAGGACTCCATTGTGGACTGCCAGCTTCGCTTCTTTGACAGTTTTTTTATTATCGCCAACGGCATTCAGTCCTCCATTTAAGGTTATCTGCATTTACCCTTCTCTCAATATCTCTAGCAGCCTTCCCATCTCGCGTAAACATACTGCCCAGATACACAAACTCATCCACCTGCTCCAAGTATTCGTCATTCACAACTATATTGCACATTGTTTCCAGTAATGAGGGTAAGGAACCCCGAAAGCGAAAATATCCAAAAATGCAACCAAAACGCCAAATAAAGTATAAAATATGCTAACAATAGAGTAAAGTCAACTTAAAAATCAAAATAAAACCAAAACAATATACTTTAACTCACTTTTTTGCAATTTGCAGTAAAGTTTTAACAGAGTGAAAAAACACGCGGCCATCTTTTTTGACGTGTACAAAAACAAATAAACCACTCACAGTGTTGCCAGTTGCCATTCTGGAATCTACATTTCCCCTGAAACCTACAGGAAAATCCGATAGAACGTGTCAAACACCTGGTGCACCCGGTGTTGACAACAATACTGAATGTGAATGACTGAAAATATTCGCTTCTTGGGGGGAGGGAAGTGGCTAGAAGTTCAGAGATAAAATTTTCCCCACAAATTTTCGTATCCCGGGGTTTGCTAGAAGATATTGGCTATTTTGGCCGGTAAATAAAGCCCTTTGCTTTTTTATTCGATTACCCCAGGAAATGCGTCATCCTATAAATTCACAAAAATTCTCTCGTTTCGACGACAGTCCAATCCGCCATAAGTGACGGGAAATCCGTCAAGATGGCAATACAATGGCTCACGACACGTATAAATTCTTCATGCAAATGGACTCGTAATTTAAATAAAAGGAAACATTTATTGTATTTTTGAAAGCAGGTAGTTTATTGATATGAAGAAAAATAAACAATATTAAACCTTAAATTTAAACTATGCCTTATGATTTATTGTAAGCAGTTTACAAATAAGTATTTTTAAAGTTTTCCAAGATAAAATTAAACCTTTTATTAGTAAACATGTGTTTGAAAATCGAAAAAATCTCTCAACTTCTACAAATATAACAGGTGCATAATATTTAAGTCTAGAAAACAATTTTTGCGCCTAATTCAGGCCCATTCACATAATTTTCAGTCACCAACAAAAAATTCGAAATAGTAAAAAAAAAACAAAACCTGCAGTATATGCCATAGCGTCGTTAATTTTGTTTAGAAAAACCGATTTGATTACTCCAGACTGTTTTACAATCCGATCCAAACCGATTTATCCGAGCAGCTCAAACTACTAAACAATCAAAAGTACTTTCTAAACTTTAGTGTTGTGTAGATACAGTGGAACAATTTGTTTTTATAAATAACAGCCTTACTAACAAATGTCTTCAATTGTATACAATTGATAAGCAACCAACAATCGTGTATAAGAAAACCTTACTAATAGAAACTGACATAAAAATATTTCATGGAAAGCTTACATAGTTTACACTGCCAAAGAGGGTTGTTTATCTGTTGCATAAACTCGAAATTTCTCATAGAATTTCGGAATATTTCCAAGATGTTTTGAATGTCCTATATATTTTTTTTTTGAAGATGCAAAAGCAAAAATCATTTTTTAAAACTAGATAAAATTACTTGTATGGATTTTTGTAATCGAAATGTACCTACCTACTTCAATATTTATAGATTGAAATATTTTACCATCAAACATTAAAAAAGTTGGGAAAAGAATATATTTTTTTTACTCCCAACGTCGAAAAATTATAGACCATACCAAATTCCGAAAACATATATTTTTAAAGGAATCTGCAACAAAACTGTCACCCCACTTTTATCTAGTTACAATTTTCTTTTTTCAATTATTATAATAATTCTCTGAAAATTATTAAAACTTCAAAAAAGATCAGCTTCGTCCATTTGTTTGGGGAGAAACTACTTTTTGCTTTTCTAATGGGCTTGTCGCCTGTGTCTGTGCAAGACTCCGGACTGAGTGAATTTCATACCACACTTCTCACATTTGTATGGCCTCTCACCGCTATGAGAGCGCTCATGTCTCTTTAACGTCGCAGAATGCTTGCACTTGAAGCTACACTGAGCACATTGAAACGGCTTCGACTCGGAGTGCGTTATTTCGTGAGATTTTAAATTCCACTGACTGTTAGTAGTAAAACCGCACTTCAAACAAGAGAACACTCTACTAGGCGCAATGTTATTCTCAGTATGCGTGCGCATATGCACATTTAAATGCTGCTTTCTTTGAAATTTTTTATCGCAAAGATCGCAACTGTGAGGCCGCTCACCTGTGTGTATCATTTTATGAAGTTTCAGCGTTCCAGATTGCGTTGTAGAATAATCACAAACATCGCAGGAGTATGGTTTTACCCCACTATGAATAATTTTATGTTTTTTGAGATTGGTGGATCTAGAAGAGACGAAGTTACATTCATCACACGCGAAAGGTTTCTCACCAGAGTGGATTAGCTTGTGCTGACGTAAGCTGGCGGACCAACTAGAAACAAAGTCACACACAGAGCATTTATATGGCTTCTCTCCATTATGCACGCGTATGTGTGCAATAAGCCTTGAGATTTTGGGAAACGCCTTTCCACACACATCGCATTTGAATCTATGCCTCAACGATACACTTTCATCGTATTCCACCATATTGTCAATAGCGTCAATTGCATCAGATGTAACCATTTCACATTTAATTTCAGAATTTTCTTCAACTTCAGTTAGCCCACAGCCTTCGATAACTACTTCTTCTTTGACGATTGATGTTGGTAAGGATGGTTTCTGTCGGGAGTGTGTGCGCTTGTGAGACATTAGCGCCCAAGTTTTAAGAAATGTCATTTCGCACTCATCACATTTTAACATATTCTTCATCGATACACTTTCAACCTTTACCGGTAGATTGTTATCATCAATTTCATCAGATTCAATAATTTCAGATTTGATACCGACTTCTTCTTTAATGATCGATGGAGCCTCCATCACTTCTTCAATCACAGAGGTTTGTAAAAGGTAATGAATTGAAGGTGGTAGTATCCAAGACTGAAAGGAAAATAAATAATGTAGTAAATTGCACAGAAAACGTGTGTAATGTTTTTGGAAATTACTTCCCTCACACCGATGATATTTTCGTTAAAAATTATATCATTCTAAAGCACTAAAACTTACTTACAATAATATTAACACGTGGACGTCACGTAACCCACCTAAACGTCACTATCCACTAATTGATATACATAGACAAACTTTCTGAATAGATCAATCGATCAGTGTGAGTTGTGAGTGTGGCTGCAGCATTATGAGTTTTCTATGGTTGTAAAACTGTGAATGTACCTAGTACTTACTATTCCAATCCAAGTGTCTGTTTTTAGTAAAACCTTCTAACTTTTAATATATTTATGTTTTCTTACTGGATTGCGCAACCTAATAAATACGTATTTTTGATGTAAAACTTCTTTACGCACGCTTGACTTGGGGAGTAAGCTGGTGAATGCGTGACGAGAGCGTTACTAAAAGCGAGACGAACGGTAGTTGAGAGGGAGATATAAGTTAGTGAAGATAGAAAGAGAGAGAGAGTTACGTTTCATATATTACTGTAGGGGTAAGAGAGAGAAGTGCGAGCACACATTTTCTTTCTCTCTTTCTCTCATAGCCAGTTACGTTTCGTATATCTAAGACACAGTGCAGGCTTAACGTCTGTATCACACTGTAGGAGCAAAAGAGAGCAGTGCTCGCGCATATTTTCTTTCTCTCTTCCTATCCTAGAGATGGAGCTATAAAAGTTTTACTTCAGTCGTCTGGTCTAAAGCACTCTCGTTTTTTTTATATAAAACAATGTACTTATATCGGATTTTGTGTTCTAAATAAAGTAAAATACTAAAAAAGGCTAAGGTACGCACCAGTATATATTAATATTTTTAATGTTAGTTTTCATAACTAATTAAAAATCTAAAGAAATATTTTTTGGACAGCATGAGAGCAATCCAAGATTAGACAGAGAGTAAGAAGGTGGTAATGGCGTAATTGGTAAACACGCACACACCGGTAAGGCGAGAGGTTCTGGATTCGAGTAACGGTTGCGACCATCATCTTTTTCTTTTTTTCTGTGCCTTGTTCTTTTTCTTTTTCTTGTTTAATTTATCTTTGTCTTACTGACCTATTTTTTTGCATTTTCGTTATTTGTTTTTGGGGTGTTATGCCGTGTTGCGCTACCTCCTTCTTTAGCCAACGTTTCGGACATCGTTGCAGTGTCCATCATCAGGGCAGATCCGGCAGATCCGGTAGATGTGTGATCTACCGGATCTGCCGGATCTGCCCTGATGATGGACACTGCAACGATGTCCGAAACGTTGGCTAAAGAAGGAGGTAGCGCAACACGGCATAACACCCCAAAAACAAATAACGAAAATGCTTTTGGCCGTGAAAATCTTAAAACTTATCTATTTTTTTGCATTTTGTTTTTCCTGTTAAGCACTTGCATACTGCTTACTAACAACGTATGCATGGACACTGGAGGTCTAGATTCGTTCAAAATAAATAAATGTAGCTTCGTTAATCAAAAAAATTAGAATCTTGCGAGAGCCTTGAAGGAGTAACCATCAGTTACTTATACCAGGGCGGGTAAGAGGTGGTGTAACAGACGTATCAGCGTCTTCACAAGAACTATAAAAAAGGGACCGGTCTCGTGCACGCCTTCCAGAGGTTCACGCTGATGATGATGGTTAGAGTTGGCTGGCCTCCCTACATCCAGTGGTAATGGTCCTGGATGCGCCTAGTTTCTGCCTGAGCGGTGCCTTGGCAGTGCCCAGAGTTAGGGCTGACTGCAGCGGTAGGCACCGGGTACTCGTTCAGGCAGAACTTCAGCAGGAGGCAGCAGGTGGTAGACTTCCAAAGGTAGGAAAGAGTAATAAACTTCCGAAGAATAAAGACAAGTATTTGTTGAGTAGAGATGTGAACACAAACTGATTTATTAGGAAAAGGGTGGGTCCTTTTATACCCAAATTTGGGGTAAAAGGTGCCCACGTGGTACATTTTTGTGGTGGGAGGTTAAACCTTGCCCGTATGTATAAATAGGGCGGCGTTTCCGTCACACCTTATTTTGCCGGTGCCGCCCGTAAAAGTGGTCGCTTAAAATTGCGTTTTATACATAATTATGTAGGTTACATTTGTAATATATGTGTACATGTTTTAGTGTTTACATATTTGGGGGGGTAATATTTATCCCTAGATTTTTAGTTTGGTGAGTTTCGGATAATTTTACAGTTTATTCTAGGTTTTTTTGTTTTGGCTAATTGTGAGAAGTTTGTATAAGGAATCTACTATTTTTCCCAGGTCCCTCGAAAGACTAGCTACTGAAACCTGTTTGTTTCATCGTCTTGCGAGGTCCCTGGATTTTTAAAATGGGAAAAAACGGATTTTGTAAGGAAGTCTTTTGTTTGAGTTAAAAAATGCCCTAGTGTTGAGAGTTTAAGGGTTAGAGGCTTAAAATCTCTTTCCCTGAATGCCCGGCAGGACTCTGGAATGAAATGTTTTGATTTCATCGTCCTGCGGGTTGTGAGAGTATGATTAAAAACATATTTTGCTCGCTAGTTTCCTGCAGGGCCATAACCACCGAACAAAGGAAGCATATTTTGCTCGCTGGTTTCCTGCAGGGCCATAACCACCGAACAAGGAAGCATATGTAAATAATACGAGTTTAAAATGTCTCCCGGTGGCAACCTTAGCATGTAAGCATTTATTTGTTGCACCGGGGCATTGTACATAACAAAAAGGGAAATAAATGATAATATTTTACATAAATATTTCCCGCGAAAAGATCGTCGCTGGCGGCATGGTACTAACGAGCTTAGTGGCCAGAAATTTCGGGGGAAATTCCCAAGAAATGACCACTAAATGTAGAGGATGCCGCCAGCGATGACTTTTGCCGAAAAAACAAACGAGGGTACGTAACACGTCCGTTACAGGTGGATTACCTCCACTGTGCCTTGTTCTCTTTCATATTATCGTTTAGATTTTTATTGTTATGTTCTTCTTATGTTTAATATTATACTTATTTAAATTCTTCACATATCACTTTGTCTAAATTAATCAAACAATCGATTCCAATTTTGTAAAAGTTTCATAATATTTTGATTACTACTTCATCGAACGAGAATTACAGCCATAACTGATTTTTTTGAATTTCCGATTTTACTCACGCTTGACTTGGGGGGGGGGGGGGGGGTAAGCTGGTGAATGCGTTACGAAAAATGATGATTGTTACGAAAAGTGTGATGTGAACGGTAATCTATGCGAAAGGTGATCGATGGCGAGGCGAACGGTCGGGCCTTTATGCACGTTTGAGTTGGGAAGTGATAAGGATAAGGATAAGGATGATCTCCCCAAGGCCGTAGGTCACCCCAAGGTCGTAGGTCACCCCAATGACGTAGGTCACCCGAAGGTCGTAGGTCACCCCATGGTCATATTTCACCTTAATGTCATATGTCACACCTTGGTCACAGGTCACCCCGTTCGCTACGTTTGGTAACTTTTACAGGGATACCTGGGTTCATGGGGCAAGGTTTGTGTTGTACGAGTAGTTTTACTTCAGTCGTGTGGTCTAAAGCACACTCGTTTTAAAAAAAAATATTTATGGTGGTAGGTACCACCTATGTGGAATGACTCCAGATACTAATATCTACAGCCTGTATGTCTGACGAATATCTACAGCTCATACGTTGAACTAATATCTACGAACTTCAAAGTGTTGACTAATATCTACAGAGCGTAGGTTGAACTTATATCTACAGAGCGTAGGTTGGACTAATCAGCTAAATGTGTCCAATAGTCCGATATTAGGGATTTTTTCATACATACTTACATAAATTAAGTTTTTTAAACTGCATACGCAATATTACGTTATTCCAATATGCTATACATAATTGCAAATCCAACCTGTGCCAGTGCTGTAGATATTCGTCAACACTTTGGTTCTCCTAGATATTAGTCAAAGGTTTGAGCTGTAGATATTCGTCAACACTTTGGTTATTAGTTTGGTTATTAGTTCGATTTTTTCAGTTTTTTGAATTCCTGTAGATATTAGTAGACTAGACGCCTCCTGTGGAATGTATAAAATGAAAAAATGATCATCTAAATGAATATTTTTCTATGACTTCGTGGATGGTGAAGGGCACGAGTGACGTTCAAGGAAAGTTATGTGATCTCCACGTGTTAATATTATTATAAGTAAGTTTTCGTGCTTTACAATGATTTTTTGGTAAATATTCGGAACAAACGTCAACGATTATGTAACGGGATTGTGTATGTTATCTTTACTTTAAAAAACAGCCTACGTTTTTGAATGTTTTGTTTGGCTACGCAGGGTTTGTGTAGCGGGCTTGTGTATATTATCTTAATTTTAAAAGTTTTATCAAAAAAAGTGCGTTGACGTTTGTTCCGAACTGCAAACAGAGTGATTTGACAGTGTGAAAGCAAATTTTCAATTTACGTAAATAAAATTAAAAATGTAACATTTTCAACCTCCCCCAATGCAAATAGTTGTCTTTTATAATAAAAGAAGAATCTAAAAGTTTTCTAAAATAAAAGTGCGTATTAACCGTTGACGTTTGTTCCGAACAATTACCGATTTTTTTTATCAAAAACATTATCGGTGGGAGGGATTTAATTTTCAAAACAGTGCACACATTTTCTTCGCCGTAATCTATAACTATTGGAAAGTTTTTAGGCAGCTTTTGGAAACCCTCTACGCTTCTGCGTGCCTTCTGTTAGTTGTTATCAACGAGTCAGTTGATCTTATTATATTATTTATTTCCTTTCAGCCTTGGACACTGCCACCTTCATTTCATTATACTTTACAAACCTCCGTGGTGGGCGAAGTGATGGAGACTCAATCGACCATTAAACAAGAAGTCAGTATCAAAGCTGAACTTATTGAATCTGATGAAATTAACGTTAAGGTGAGTGAGGTGTAAGGTGATATTTGATGTTAGTGACGTTTAAGGAAGGTTATGTGATCTCCACGTGTTAATATTATTATAAGTAAGTTTTCGTGCTTTACAATGATTTTTTTTTAATCAAAAACATCGGTGCTAGGGATTTAATTTTCAAAACAGTGCACACATTTTCTTCGCCGTAATCTTTAACTATTGGAAAAATTTTAGCAGCTTTTGGAAACCCTCTACGCTTCTGCGTGCCTTCTGTTAGTTGTTATCAACGAGTCAGTTGATCTTATTATATTATTTATTTCCTTTCAGCCTTGGACACTGCCACCTTCATTTCATTATACTTTACAAACCTCCGTGGTGGGCGTAGTGATGGAGACTCAATTGACCATTAAACAAGAAGACAGTATCAAAGCTGAAATTATTGAATCTGATGAAATTGAAGTTAACAATCTACCGGTAAAGATTGAAAGTGTATCGATGAAGAATATGTTAAAATGTGATGAGTGCGAAAGGACATTTCTAAAAACCTGGGCGCTAATGTCTCACAAGCGCACACACTCCCGACAGAAACCATTCAAACCAACATCAATCATCAAAGTAGAAGTAGATATCGAAGGCTATGGGTTAACGGAAATTCAGAAAAATGCTGAAATTAAAGGTAAAACGGTACCATCTGAAGTAATTAAGGCAATTGACAATTAGTTAAAGGATATTAGTGGTCTTAAGGTTAAGTGAGAAAGAAAAGAAGAACAAATGAAAGGTTTTGCTGGTTTTAAGTTATTATTCCATCTGAATCCATATAAATAGTGAGGAAAACATACAAAGTGATGAAGAGTGATTAGTCTATAATTTGGGAGGCGGGTATGAGTACCGCCGCCCCGGGAACCATTTATTTGATAACCAACGGCCCTGCCATAGGTCACCCCAAGTGGTCCACTACTATAAAATGATTTGTCTATACCAGGGATGGGGATCCTGCGGCCTGCGAACACTTTTGGTGCTTTCAGCAATTTTGTATATTCAGAACGTAAAAAAATGTTCTCTTTCATGGTATGTTAGATACATGTTTAGGTCATTTAAATAAAAATAGTATTATCTTCTTGTTCATTGCTTAGTTATAAAAATAAGCGCGATTGTAATAAAAGCTGGGGGACTGGTAGGCGCATATTCATTACAAACCAGTCTTGTGTTCAAAATGCACAAAAAAATCATGTCGAGGATTAATTTTTTAACGTATTTCGAAGGAAATTCTAGTGTTCCAAGTGCAGTCATAAATATCTTGTTGGAGACTATATGTATACTGCAAAATATGAAAAAGCATTTTTGTATTTTGAGTTAATTAATAGATAGAGCTGGAGACTCATCTAAAGATTATCCGAAGTTAAAATCAATTTTCCGAATGCACAGTTAAAATTCCAGTTGAAGTTTCATCCGCTGGGGCATTTTGAAGTAAAGGGTTCCCATGTTGATCCGAAACTGTAAAAAAAGTGTTCTGAGTGGAGTGTAAAATTCTAATTGCACATTATATGCTGCAAAATTCCGAGGAAAGTTATTTGCACATTCATAGTTTTAAACCCGGAAAAACGCTTATAGATTCGTTTCCACGTTAACCAGTTTATTGTTAACATTTATCATAATATTTCAGTGGTTGATCATCTGCTGACATGTTTCGAAGGCATCCATTCTCATCTTCCGAGAGATGTTCAAAATTCCAGTTGCACGTCATACGCTGCAAATTTTGGAGGAAAACTATTAGCATATTTTGAGTGTCCCAAAATCTAAGTGCGGCCCGCGGGTGATATAAGAAACTTTCAAATGACCCCCGACAGCAAAAAGGTTCCCTACCCCTGGTCTATATTGTGAGGTGCGACTGTGCTGAGATAAAACTGACAATCTAATACAAAAAATGCAGACCTACGAAAGTTCCATATTTATATGAAATAATTGGTTAAGAAAAAAAATACGAGTATATTGAAATTTAGTCATTGAATATTGAACAACCGCTAAACGGTGTTTGTCTTATGCTGTTAATGTTTACTTTTTTAGCAGTTCTTTGTCAAGATGGTGAAGAAAGCCTGAATACCTCTCATCCAACCAACCGCAAAGAAGAAATACATGAAAAGAAGACTGAGGCTTATTCTTCCTGTTCCGAACCCGTGAGCCATCGTGTGATGAAACACCCCGGAGGAAACCCGGGCCTAAACCCATTTGCGTGTTCCGAATGTAATTATTCATTTTACACTATTTTTTATTTAAAGCGACATATGATGACACATAACGGCGAAAACCCATTATCTTGTTCCGATTGTAGTTCTACAATCGGTTCTGACTTTCGAGAACATTACACTCTAGTGTAAACCGATTATCGTGTTCTGAATGTTCTTCGACACGCTCTCACCAATCAAGTTTAAACCAACATAGTATGTATCATGTTAAAAGACGTGATCGGAATGTAGTTACTCGTGTTTTAAAAAAATCATATTATGACACATTCTTGCGTAAAACCATTATTTGGTTTTGTGTGATTTAGATATTCATTTTGTCAGTCAAGTTTAAACCAACATTTGCTAACACACACTGACGTAAAACCACATTTGTGTTCTAAATGAAATGCACTTATTGTTATCGCCTTAATTGTAAGTCGCTAATTATCTGTTTGAAACTTGCAATCGTACATAAATATAGCAGCCAATAAAGTATGCTTTCAGAAAATGTAGATAATGTGGATGGTTCTTTGTCGAAGTATGATATGGTTAAAAATGATTGAATTTGATATCGACACCTTGGCGCGGTGGTAGCGAGCTTGCCAGAGCGATGAAAGCGAGAGGTCCTGGGTTCAAGTCCCAGAGGTGCCAATATCCTTTATTGATTTTTCTGTTTTCTTCTATTGTCTATTTGTTTTATTTCTATTGGCTTCATTTAATTGAATATTACAGTTTGAGGTTTTAACTCATAAAGTTAAAATAAAATAAAAATTATTAATGACTGCCAATACGGATTCCGGCGGAACCGCTCGTGCGGCGATCTTCTCGCGTATGTTGCGCATGTTTAGGGCGGTGCCTGGAACGTTTCGTTGAGACCCAAACGCTTGCACTGGACATTTCTAATGCCTTTGACACCAAGAACTTGTCAACAAACTGCCATCTTACGAACTTTCCGTATCCTTAGTTACGTGGATAGTCGACTTTTTAAGGGAAGTAAGTTTAAGAATATTGCCACTATCAATAACCGCTGCCTTAGTTAGAAGTAAACTTGAATATAAATGCATTATTTGGAATCCAAATTCCACATTATTGCCGACTTTTTGAGGGAGAAGTCGATTCAGACGGTTGCTGATGATTTCACCTCTTCCTCGCATTCAATAAATGTTGGCGTTCCAACGACCTTTTGTCATGTTCACCAATTCACTGTTATGCGGATGATACTTAAGTCCATGATAGCTTTTTTCGACAAGCCCCCAAAGGGCTCACAAATATCAACGACTCGGTGGGCTTTGAAGCAAAGAATAGACGGTTACCTCGAGAGTGTTTTCTCTTGGGGTAAGAATAACCTCGTCGAATTTAATGTTTCAAAGACCCAATCATGTCTGATTACTAGTAATCTTCCGAAGAGGCCCTCCATTGATACGCATGGTGTAACTCTAAGTGACCAGCTCGGGTATGGGGACTCCATCGAAGCCAGAGTTAAATTAGCCTCCCAAAACTAGGCGTACTGTTTAAGGCCCGCAGATACTTTAATAGTAACAAATTGCTAACCCTGTACAAATCGCAAGTGCGCCACACGTTTGAATTTGGCAGCCACCTCTGGTCTGGAGCTCAAAAATATCTGAAAAACCCTCGACTATGTGCAGAAACGGGCGGTCCGTTTGATAGATTCTCCCAGATTAACAAACTGATTACAATCTTCGAAAAACAGGTGTTGGGTGGTAATGCTATCCTTGTTCTACCGTTATTTCAATGGAAGATGCTCCGAGGAGAAGAACTAGTGTCATTGAAACCTTCGGCACTGGTGCATTGTCACTCATAAAAACACCTAACGCGCGCCCAACATGTGTACACGGTTGACATTTTTCACATGAGAACGGGTCCCTTCTTCGACTCGTTGCAAATCGAACGATTAACCGGCGTCTGTGTTTCCTCTTTCCTACATCATTGGTCTCTTCAATACCAATGTTCATTATTTCTTCTCCTCAAAAGGACCCTCCACATAGCACCTCAGACGACACAGGCCCTCAGGAAAATTATTTTCTTCAGAGTCTCCTGTGGAGAGTCAATTTTAAAAAAAAGTTGACAATTAGTTAAAGAATATCAGTGATTTTAAGGTTATATGAGAAAAGAAGAACGAATGAAAAGTGCACAAGTGATTTGTCTATATCAGGGATGGGGAACTGCAGCCCGCGAGGCTTTTGGGTGCGGCCCGCGAGCACTTTTTGTGCTTCGCGATGAAAGAACCACAAAAAAATTGTATATTCAGAAAAATGTTCGCGAAAACGTTTTCTTTCACGATTTATTAATTACATCTTTAGTTCATTAAATAAATAATAAATAAGTTATTAATAAATATTAAGGAAGTAATAAATAAATTAAATAAAGTCGCCTTCGTGTTCATTGTACAATTACAAAAATAAGCGCAATTCTAATATAAGCTGGTGGACTGGTGGTCGCATATTCATTACAAACCAGTCTTGTGTTCCGAGTGCACCAAATAAATCGGGTTGCGGATTCATTTTTTGATGTATTTCGAAGGAAACCATTCTTGTGTTCCAAGTGCAGTCATAAAAATCTTGTTGCAGACTATATGTATGCTGCAAATTATGAAAAAAGCATTTTTGTATTTTGGGTTCAATTAGATAAGCTTCAGTTAAAATTCCAGTTGGAGTTTCATTCGCTGAGGCATTTCGAAGGAAACCGTTCCCATATTCTGAGTGGATGTATACTGGTCACTGCAAAATTTCGTGGCAAGCTATTTGCACAGTTTCAGTTTTAAAGCTGGAAAAACGCTGACAGATTCGTTACACATTAATCACTTTTATGTTCAGTATTGAACATAAAAGTGACTGTTTACTTGTCATACTTTTTTATATTTATAACTTTTGTACTTTATATTATTTACAAAGGTAACTTATAGTTTATATTATTTCCTGCCTTTCAACTTTTTATCTTAACTTTTTACTTTTACATTATACTTTATATTTTATAGTTTACACTTTTACTTTATACTTTCATTTTATACATCATAATTCTATTTACTACTCATTACCTTAACTCCTTTCTTTTACCCTTTGTTTTTATATTTAACTTTACATTTATATGTCACTTTCTTACGTTATTGTATTATAATATATATAAATATAATTATGTCAATGGCACATGTTGTGCCGTATGTTTTGAAATAAATAAATAAATAATATTTCAGCGGTGGATTCATCTGCTGACACGTTATGAAGGAAACCGTTCTCATCTTCTGAGAGAAATTTTCAATTGCACATCATACGCTGCAAATTTCGGAGTAACACCCTTAACATATTATGGATATCCCAAAACGTTCAAATGACCCCCTACAAAAAAAAGTTCCCCGCCCCTGGTCTATATTGTGGGATGCACCTGTGATGAGATAAAACTGATAATCTAACACAAAAAGTGCAGACCTATAAAAAGATTCAAACTTATGTAAAATATTTGGATCAGTATAATATAATGTTGAATTTTAGTCATTGGATATTGAACAACCGCAAAACGGTTTTATTTTTCTAATGCTGTTGAATGTTTATTTTTTGCAGTTCTTGGCAAAGATGGTGAAGAAAGCCTGAATACATCTTGTCCAGCAATCCGCGAAGAAAAAATACCTGAAACGAAGACTGGGGCCTATTCTCCCTGTTTTGAACTCGTGAGCCGTCGTGTGATGAAACACCGCGGAGGAAACCCGGGTCTAAAACCATTTGCGTGTTCCGAATGTAGTTACACTTGTTCAAAGCTCTATTATTTAAAGGACCATAGGGCGACACACTCAAGCGTAAAACCATTCTCGTGTTCCAAGTGTACTTTTGCATGTTCACTTAAGAGAAATTTGAAACGACATATGCAGAGTAAGCACTCTGTAAGAGGCGTAAAACCACTATCGTGTTCAGAATGTTGGTACTTGTGTTTCGCTCAGTCACATTTAAATCAACACCTGATGACACACACTGGCGTAAAACCATTTTCGTGTTCCGAATGTACTTATTCATGTTCTCGCAAGTCAGGTTTGAAACAACATATGATGACGCACTCTGGCGTTAAACCATTTTCGTGTTCTGAATGTAGTTATTCATTTTGCACTAAGTCAGTTTTTATGCGACATATGATGACACATACTGGCGAAAAACCATTCTCTTGTTTCGAATGTAGTTATTCATGTTCTAATAAGTCGTATTTAAAACGACATATGATAAGGCACTCTGGCCAAAAACTATTCTCGCGTTCGGAATGTAGTTATGTAGGTTCACGTAAGTCAAATTTAAAACAACATATTACGATACACTCTAGCGCAACTCCATTTTCGTGTTCTGAATGTTCTTTTACATGCTCTCGCAAGTCAAGTTTAATCCAACATTTTATGATTCATGTTCTCTCAAATCAATTTTAAAGAAACACGTAATGACGCACTAAAAAGACGTGTTCGGAATATAGTTACTTTATGTTTTAAAAAGTCATATTATGACATAATCTTGCATAAAACCATTATTGTGTTCCTGATATAGATATTCATGTTGTCAGTCAAGTTTAAACCAATATATGACGACACACACTGGCGTCAAACCACATTCTTGTTCTAAATGAAATGAACTTATTTTTATCGTCTTAATAAGGAACTCCAGTGAAAAATATTATGGCTTTAAAAAAATATGTTCATATAGACCAAGAAACGCTGATTCTGAATATATAAGTTTTATTTCATAATATTAAACACAGAGTTTTTAAAAAAAATATTAAAAAGTGCATTTTTAAACCTCTTTCAAAACACAGCGTTAAGTTGGCATTACTGAAATGGTTAACTGTGACGTCACACTTAACCTGTCACCTGGTGATAGTGTGTTGACATTTGAAATGACTTGAAGTGCACACGTACCTATGCAATTCAACATTTCGTGTGTTTGGTTTATTTTCATACTGTTTATAGAGATTTAGATAAATAATAGTTATTGTGTTTATTGAAACATAATTTAGGCCCTCAACAATTAACGAAAAGGGCTATATTTGCGGACAATCTGCAATAAATTTTGCCTATTTGAGGTTAAAGTCGTGTCATATTTGACATTGTATTTTCAAATTGTTTTTAGTATAGGGCTTTTTATACAAGTTACTACACAATCGTCATGATCAGTGTATTATAAATACCAGTGTTTCTGTATGTGTTATACTTAAAACAATGTACAAAATCACGCCTGAACACAAAATTGAAGAATGATGTCACTTGTATTTGCAATGAAAAAGATGATTTATTATTTTTATATTGCACTTTGTTAAAATACAATAACAGTAGCGGTGAAATGTGGACATTTTACCAATGTTTTTCTACATTAAAAGCAGTTAATCTTAAATAAAAACGCCTCAATTTCTCACACAAAAGTCATTGAGTCATCCTATATTAATTTTATTCCGCCATTTTCTTAAATTCAAAATCAGGGATGCTCAGCCCAAGAAAATTATTTCCCTAGATTTCGAAGTGAAATTTCACATTTACGCAATTACCTACGTAGCCACCCGATTGTGTAACACTAATCCTGTTATATGTTAATTAATATGATAATTAATTGGAAAGATATCGGAACTTGGTAAATATACTAATAATACCGTGATTTTCCAAATAAAACACTTTTTGCTACGTGAAGTAATAATTTAAAAGTACGAATACACTCACCACTGAATTAGAAACTGAATTCCAAATAAAAAAAAACACTTTGCAAAATAAAAATCATAAGCAACCCGCCGCTCATTTGTACCAAGCGTGGTATTTTGAAGACCCCCCCCCCCCCCGAACGTGTCACGTAGTATGGGTACGTTCCATAATATCATTTTGAGTTGTCAGTGTTAAAAATAACATTGCATGTAAGTACATGAACAATAATTAAGATTCATAGGAATTCCCACTCCGTCACCTCCACATTCCCTCTCCCCACTCCGATCCCCCCCATTTCCTCGTCCCGCGAACCCCCCTCTCGAATTCCTCTCCCCCCTCCCATGTCCCCCTCCCGCGTTCCACTTCCACCTTCCCCTCCTTCCCTCTTCCCTTTCCCGCTCCCCCGTCCCGCCAACCCTCCTTCCGTCTTCCATATATTCAATCCCAGTACATTTAGTTTTTAATGAGCCCGCGTGCCACCTTTTTACAATTTTTATTCAAATTTCCATTTTTCATGTATATAAAATTTGGTACCTAACATACGTACCTATTTAAAATATCTAAAATTCTTGATTCGATTCAAACTATTAGGGGAGTACCTACTTTAAATATATTTATCAACTTAAAGATTTTCAAAAATAGAATCCTGATTGAACAATCATTGTTTTGCAAAATATCATTCTCAAATACGCGAACTGTCAAACGTGCGATGTTTTCTGAAATTTTCCAATTTTCTGCGCAATTTTCTTAATTTTTCTCTCCGTAAGAACCATCCTCGTACTTCAAGGAATATTCTAAAAAAAGAATTAGCGAAATCGGTTCATCGGTTATTTTATTCTAGTAGTAGTCTAGTAGTATGTTTTGTTCGGTCTTGTTCCTTTTGTTCTCCTTTTTTTTCTCGCATTTGAAATCATCCTTGTGTTTTTTTTCTTTATTTGTTTATCTTGTTGTTTATTCTGCTTAACCTGTCTTTTATTTTTGTGCTGCACTATATTATATGTGAAACTTAAATTTTTAGTATCAAAATACCCGTGTAAAATTTTAACTATTTCCTTTACTTAAGAATTACTTCCCATCATAAAATGAGTTTTGTAACTCATCGGGATCGCCCTATCAAGAAATAAAAACAATTATAAAAGCACAAAAAGCCTTAATTAAAGTTATTACAAAAAAAAACTTATAGATTCCCGACAATACAGTTATTTAAGGACTTTGCTGTATTGAACATACAACAACTGTACATCAAAATTATAATTATACATTACCAAAAGGACAAACTAAACCATCATACTGCACAACACAATTACGACACAAGACACAGACACCAACACATGACTCCAAGGACAAATACTACCTATGAACAAATATATTACCGCAATTTGGCTCCAAAATTATTTAATTTAATTGAAAAAGATATTAAAGATATTCATGTGACTAAATGCTAATCTAAAACACAAAATTCATACGTGGATATTCAACAAAGGCGTTGTACATTGCGGTCAGATAATTTATACCATGTAACAACACACTAAACTGTATCTTTCTCTTTTCCTCTCAAATATTTGTTATTATTTCTAAATTTCTTAGTATTCCTGTATAATCATTTTTAATTTTTATATTTCTTATTAATTGTATGAATATGAATATTAGTTCTAAATTTCTAAGTATTCTTATATAATCATTTTTAATTTTTATATTTCTTATTAATTGTATGAATATTTTTTATATTTCTCAACTTTTTTCATTTTCTTTTTCTTTCATTCTTTTTATCTTTCATATATGTATAAATATAAATAAAAAAAATTATCATATTCTTTTCTTACAAGATTAAGTAATCAAAACTTGACTAAATTCCTGCCACCTCAGAACAGGCTCAGCCTGGTGAGGTGGTGTTTACCAAGAAAAAAAAACAAAAAATATGCATTATACTTCAAACTGTAAAAAGAATAAAAAAAATGTATTTGTGCTTATCTTTGTAAATAAATAATAAAAAAAAAAAAAAAATAATAATTAAAAAAGTAAATTCAAATCTCCCAGTGGAAAATGGACCTCAAGCAACGTCACAATTTTTAGCCAAACACTGCTCTGCCCCCTTGATAAGCTTCCTTTATTAAGTACATTTTCTACGAACTTTGGGTAGGTAATATTAATTCGATTTCGATCACAATTTTAATAGGAATTGTGGCGGGATAATCAAAAAGTATCCAAAACTGAATATACAAACAAATTTACAGACAAATGATATACCAAAAGGCGCAGTTAACAGAATTAGGCTCGGTTTTAAATATTGTCATGCACGTAAAAATGATATTTATATTTTCGTAGTACCTTAGTGGAGTAAGTGGTAAAAACCTAAAACTTTATCATCTATAAAAATATTTTTTTATGACTTTGTGCGAAGGACACATTTGCGAAAAGTGTATAATCGTGAAAATATAATATTTCAAGAAGAATCTTTATCAATTAAGGTAGGTATATGGTTAAAAACTCTTTCTTATTAAGCCTGTTATTAAGTAAAGACAATTTCTAATGAATGTGTGATGGCATTCTTCCACAATAAAATTTACTCGCTTACGATCGATATTTCATATTGAAAATTTTATCGTTCACTGTTATTCGTTAATGGAGAAACTGAACTGAAACGTCGACGTAATCGCAATCAACCTCCTTAACAAAATCGATATTTTTCTGATCCGACATATCATAGATTACTCGAAAACTTCACAGTTCGTGAATTGCAACCATATCAATTTGTCGAGTTTTGACATGTCAGATTAGAAAAATATCGATTTTGTTCAGGAGGTTGATTGCGATTGTGTCGACAACTGTTTTTTTCAGTTTCTCCATAAGCAAAGGACAATAACCGCAGATTCGCGTCCATTAACGGCGTTTTATTAAATTATTCATTCAGCATGACCGCACGATTGTTACGCTCCATGGCAGATTACTCGATCTAAACTGAAACGGGCGGAGAATTGTCATTTTGCGTGAATTGACGTTTTTATTAATAAATAATTACTTAGATTTTTCAGGCATTCGTGAACTGACTCCAACAACTCGGTACCCATCTATCTGACTTGTTTTGCCTGCAAGTCGTGTCATGGATCTCCCTGACACAGCCAGTGTGAGTATCAAAACGGAGCCAGGGACTCGAGGACCAGACGGAGAGGGAATGTTGTACACGGATATAGATATAGATCTACAGGATGTAAAGAAGGAATGCATCGAGTATTCCCAAAGCATTCAGCAAACTGCAGGTGCGTGAAAAATTCTATAATAAATATTTTTAAATCATAATTTATATGTATATCTATTCACAGTATTACCATTGTGAAACACCATCATTGAACATTGAAGCTTTGCTTGAATTCGCTTTAACCAAGAATTTGGTAACCAGGTTTGAATATCAAATACTTCTCCATCTTTATTCTCCAGTCAGCCTCACAACATGCCCTAATTGAGGATGCCAAAATCTCACTGACTCCAGACGGTTGAAAAGCGTTGGCGTCTTGTGCGGTATTCACAAATAATACTTTGAACCATCTCGGCGATCGATGATGACTGATAATATATATACTTAACTACGAATAGGCCACTTACATCACATTTAAAAAAAAATCAGGCTTAGGCAAATATTCTAAGACATTCTGTATTTTTTTAATCGTATTTTTGAAACCCTGGCGATTTTTTGAAAATTTTAATCCAAAAAATCGGATTATTTTTTATGAACCGGAAAGACGGGACATAATTTTATGTGTGCGAAAAAACCATAATTACGTTTCCGAAAATCTTTTCGTTAAAAAGAACGTTTTCACGTGAATGGCACAGAAGAATAACGAGGCATAATTACATCTCTTAAATATTTTTTTTCTTGATCCACCTTATTGATCATAAATCATTAAAATGTTCAACGTATATACTTATTTACAAAATCCAATATAATATACTTGTACTTGTAAATAATAATAATAATAAGAATATTATAAAATTTGATTTTGTTAAAATCAGCACCATCACCATTATACCTCTAAAACACGTACAGAGAGCGTAAAATATACGGGGTTCTTTTCAAAACATCTGTCAAAAAGTCAAACCAAATGATAAGTTCGCAGAGACAAACAATAAATCTAGTGAACGAAATAAAAAATTCGCCTGAAATCAAAGTGTTGCCATTTAAAAAAAAATGAATCAGTGTGGAATTGTACAAAATTAATGGGTTATTTTCATGTAGTGACATCACTAGCCCAAATAATGGATTTATTTATTTAAAAAAAACTACATGTACATTTCTAAAAAAATTTACGAACTTTTTCGTAATCTAAGTAAAGTCGTTATGAAATCCATGCAAGTGGCCTATTAGGCGCCTTATCCACCATATACATATATGTATGATGTGATGATGCCTGGCAATAACACAACTAAAGCCATTTCAAGCAACGTTTTATTTATTAATTTACGGACATTAGTCTATTAAAATCATAATAATAACACGAATAAAAAAAACAGAGATGACAGTGAAGGGAGGGAACATATAAATGAATAGCCTGTAATATACAAAGATTGTGAATACTGTCTGTACGGTGAGCGGCTCGAACGCCTCACTACGTACCTCTCACATGGACTCGTCTCAGGGTTAGGGTTCGTGCACTCTCGACAAGATGAATGAATGTAATTGAAAGTCTAGTATGACTGGGCGGAAGGAAAGAGAGCGAATTTAAGTGCGTTAGCCCTTTTATAGCTTTCTTTCTCCGGTATTGCTAGGCAATGGTCGCGCCATTACGATAATTTGCGAATCCGTCGACAGAAACACTTGATTGTCAACCTGTGGGAGAGGCGACGCTTCTTTAACTGTTTTGTCGTATGTGCGAACATAACAAGCCATGACAATATAAAATGTAGAAAGTACATATGCAAGGCACTACAAGTCAAAGCATGAAGAAGTATTTAAATATTGTGAATCAACTGCCGAAAGTCATTTAGTTTTACACCAAAAAAATCAATGCTTTGACTTGCGTTGACAAGCCTCGACATCCTGGATAAAGGTATCCATAATTAGTAGAATGTTGATTGAGGAACAGATATTCATTATTTCGGAGTCTATGGGAAGGGATGTTAAATTAGATGAGTTGTAACAAAGCAGGTGTATCAGTAATACTGTTGATAATTTTAAATAGGTATGCAAAATAGATCAGAGTCCTTTCTACGTTTTTCTAAAGAAGTAATGTTTAAAATGTGTTCATTTTCATATTATAAGTACTCGCCTCTTTCAAGACCCAACCTCCAAAGAATTCCTCTTAGAAAACGATGTTGTACGGTTTCGATTTGACAAATGTGGACAGTATAGAAAGGAGAACAAATGACACTGACATATTCAAGGTGAGGGCGAACCAGCGAACAGTTAAGAATTTTATGTGTACGTATTTGTTTGAAGTCAGAGGTAATTCCATGAATGAAACCGAGTAGTTTAAGTAATTTATTTACGATATTGTTAATGTGATCACGGAGAGAAAGTTTGCAGTCAAGAGTGACCCCAAGGTCCTTGATAGATGTGACAGTAGATAGACAAACTCTATTTAGATTATAATCAAACGGAATAGGTTTTTTGGCTCTATAAAAGGACAAAATTTTGCATTTATCCACATTAAGTTCCATGCAATTAATTTTGCACCAATCGTTAAATGTAGCTTCAATTTGGTAGGCGGGTATGGGTACCGCCGCCCTGGGAACCATTTATTGGATGACCAACACCTCTGCCACAGGTCACCCCAAGTGGTTCGCTACGTTTGGTAACTTAGCAGGGGTGCCCGGGTTCTTGGGGTAATGTTTGTCCAGGTCTTGATGGTGGGTGCGTCGGCCCACCTTCTGCGTGGCGGGCCGGATTGGGAGATGCTGGTTGAGGGAGACCCTTTACAACCGGTTACCGCTGTCCAGGCCGCTCGGTAGTACAGGGGCCCGACCCTCAGGCTCACGACTGAGGGTGGGCTGCCCCATCAACGAGTGTAAAAACCCCGCCGCTGCTGTTGTGCCGGTTCGTGACCGGAGGGGACCCAGCAGTAGCGTTTGGGGCGCATTGGGCGACCTCTCCAGCCGGACTCTCCCTGCCCATCGCCTTGCACCGCAGTGGGTGGGTTGGATACATACGTCCGTCACTCCTGGAAATTCTGAACCCCAGCATCCTACCCACCCCTTATACCTTTTCCCTCCCAGACCCTCCTTCCTATCATATAAAAAAAACCAACAATTAAAATCATGAACTTGCAACCTACAATAATTAACGTCATTACAGCGGCGAGACGTAGGCGTCCCCGGTGCGGGCCAAAACTGTTGGTGAATTACACGAACATTCGCGGCCTGCACACCAATTTAAACTCTGTTCACCACCACCTTTTTTCTCAACGCCCAAACCTACTTTTCCTGTCTGAAACTCAGATAGCTGAGCCTGTAGACACCTCCTATCTGGACTGCCCGGGCTTCACCCTCGCAGGCAAGTTCAGACCTAAAGGAGGTGTCTGTCTCTATAGTCGAGCTGACGTCAACTGTGTGCGACTTTTGAATCTGGAAAACTCCAGATTTGACGTAATATGGGTACGCGTCAATCTTGCCAGTACCGTAAGATTCTACGCGTGTTTATACCGCTCACCGAACCTTAGCGAATCAGACACGTCCGAGCTCTTCAAACACTTAAGCTACACTATTGATGACCTCTTGCCCCGCTACCCTACGGCAGAGTTTGTGGTCCTGGGGACCTCAATGTTCATAACGAACCTTGGTTGAAGTTCTCAGGATCAACGGACTCGGCTGGACGCCAAGCGGAATCCTTTGCCCTTTGCTACGGATTGGAGCAAATGGTTCAGGAGCCTACAAGGGTTCCTGATGTCCAGACTCACCGTTCCAAACTGTTAGACCTATTTTTAACTACTGTGCCACACGGTTACAGCATTGAAGTCACAGCGCCTTTAGGATCGTCCGACCACTGCCTGGTGACGACATCAATCCCTGTAAACTTCAGACCACCTAACGAGAGGCTGAAGAGAAAAGTGTGGCACTATAGGTCAGCAGATTGGTTCGGTCTGCGGGCACATTTTAATGCTTTTCCGTGGTCAGCTGTCTGTTTTCGGACTTCGGATTCCTCAAGATGTGCCCAGGAAATTGGTGAAGTCATCACATCCGCGATGGATGGCTTCATCCAATCTACTGTTAAGGAAACTGGTGTAGGCTCAAAGCCGTGGTTCAGTCGACAATGCGCTGAAGCAGTGCGACGAAAAAACGCGGCTTACCGAGCCTACAACACATCTAGAACATCCGAAGACAGAACAGCTTACAACAAAATGGCAAAGGAAACCAAGAGAATCATAAATAGGTCAAAATTCGAGCACGACCATCTCATCAGCAGAAAGCTGACTGCATGCCCGCATGGCAGCAGGCAATTCTGGTCGTTTGCGGGCTCAATAGGTCGCAATTTCTGCAAATCCAGTCTGCCACCTCTTACCAGACCTGACGGCTCACTAGCAAACACCGCCACCGAAAAGGCTAACTTACTAGGTAAAATGTTTGCGGATAACTCAACCCTCGATGACCAAGGTGCTGTCCCGACGTCGGTTCCTCACTGCGGTTTTCGTATGAAAAAGCTGAGGATCCGGCATCGGGAAGTACTCCATGTTTTACGAGGGCTTGATGTTAATAAAGCTTGTGGGCCTGACGGAATACCTGCCCTGGTACTGCAGAGGTGCGTTGCAGAAATAGCTCCAATTTTGACGAAGCTTTTTAAAATGTCCCTGAAGACTGGCTCTGTGCCCTCTGGTTGGAATAAAGCGGTTATCCATCCTATTCCAAAGAAGGGTGACCGCTCCAACCCGGCCAACTACCGCCCCATAGCGATCACATCAGTTCTGTCTAAGGTGATTGAACGTGTGATCAACGACAAACTGCTCACATACCTCGAGAAGAACAAAATTATTAACGACCGTCAATACGGATTCCGGCGGAACCGCTCGTGCGGTGATCTTCTCGCGTGTGTGACACATGTTTAGGGGCGATGCCTGAAACGTTTCGGTGAGACCCAAACGGTTGCACTGGACATCTCCAAGGCCTTTGACCGGGTTTGGCACCGAGGACTTGTCAACAAACTGCATTCTTACGGACTTCCCGCATCCTTGTGTACGTGGATTGCCGACTTCTTGAGGGAGAGGTCGATTCAGACGGTAGTCGATGGTTTCACCTCTTCCTCACACTCGATAAATGCTGGCGTCCCGCATGGATCGGTTCTGTCTCCGACTTTGTTTTTGTTGCACATCAACGACCTTTTGTCATGTGCACCAATTCACTGTTATGCGGATGACAGTACAGTTCATGATAGCTTTTTGTTTGACAAGCCCCCAAAGGGCGCACAAACTCCAACAGCTCGTAGGGCTTTGAAGCAAAGAATGGACGGTTACCTCGAGAGTGTTTTCTCTTGGGGTAAAAATAATCTCGTTGAATTTAATGTTTCAAAGACCCAATCTTGTCTGATTACGTCTAAAAGGGATCGAAATGAAAATCTAGTCTCTTTCAACGGAAGCAATCTTCCGAACAGGCCCTCCATTGATTTGCTTGGTGTAACCCTAAGTGACCAGCTCAGGTATGGGGCCTCCATCGAAGCCAGAGTAGAGTTAGTATCAACTTATATATATATATATATATATATATATATATATATATATATATATATATATATAAGTTGATACTATTATATATATATATATATATTTTTTTTTTTTTTTTTCACCTACCTACCTACCAACCAAACAAAGTGTCGTGCCACTGTCATCTCCTAGATTATTAAAGATAATAACAGAAAAAGTTAAAGTGATCGATCCGTAAATTGCTGAAGTTACTAAATTCAATATCGCGCATCGACTGTGCCTATTTCCAATTCAAATTAGTGTATTTTTTCGGATTTATCAGCCGTTGAAAATCTCATTCACAGTGACTAAACGAAGAATATAAACATTCATAAAAATCTCTGAAACCCAAGTGAAAATTTAACTAACAACAGTGAAGTAGTGTATATACCACTACAGTGGAATACTCAACACAAAAAACAGTGTCTAAATTGTCCGATTAATAAAAATATAAACGTTATAAAGTTCTATACGGATCTCCGCTATTCATTTGACAACAAACAAACAAGTCAAGAAAGTTAGCCCTATTGCGGACTTTACAGCAGACAGGCGCATAACACTGAAAATAATTCTCATAAAAATTTAATAAGTCATACCTCTAAATTCAACATGAGTGAGTGCCGTGCCTGCCCAGAAAACATTCTCTCCGACGATTCTATGTTCGTTTGCTCAAAGTGCAAAGGGACATATCACCTCCACTGTAGTGGCGTGACAGAGAACACACATCGCCGCCTCACCAAAGAACGTCGCGCTCAGCAAAAATGCAAGCAGTGCATCAACTCGATGACGGGCAGTGATGGCAAACCATTGGAAGTACTATCCAATAAACAAAACAAGGATACCATAAAAAACTCGACCGATTTGAGTGTATATAACTCAAACGAGCTCCTTCAATCTCAAAATTCTATTATTAAACAAAATAATAAAATTCTGGAAACGATATCGAATATGAGTAAGCAATATGAAGATATACTCATAAGAGTTCATAATCTTGAAGAACAAAATGAAGGGCTAAAAAATAAAAACACTAAACTTGAAACCCGAATTGAATTTTTGGAAGGGCAAATGGATAGTATAGACCGTGCAAATAGGTCTAAAAACATTGAAGTTCGGGGAATCCCTGAACTAATGGGTGAGAACTTAAAAAATGTGTTCTATAACATTCATCAAACTACAAAGTCTAATGTTAATATAAACGAAGTTGAAGCAGCTTACCGAATTTCTCAAATAACTAATAAGGAACCTAAACCCATCATCTTCAAATTCAAATGTGAAGACGTGTGAATGCGGTGCGGTGCAGACCACCGAACATGTGGTCAACGAATGCCCGCTCCATTCATTCCCCGGCGGGATTGATGAGGTCCACAGGGCAACGCCTGAGGCCCTAGACTGGCTCGCAGACCTAGATGTCCCCCTCTGACCCCCCACCATACGAAAGAAGAAGAAGAATTCAAAACTAACATGGACCGTGACCAATTTCTTTCCGATGTCAAAACCTACAACAAGCAAGCATCCAGTCCAGCCGAAAAATTAAATACACAACAACTGGGGATTGCTGGCACTAGCTCGAAAGTCTACGTTTCCGAACACCTGACTTTTCGAGCCAAACATCTATGGTACCTGGCCCGTAAGGCAACAAGAGACGACAAATTTAAATACGCGTGGATTAAACAAGGACGTATATACTTGCGTAAGGATTTCGGAACGCCTGCAATACTCGTCAGTGAAACAAACAAAGATCGATTATTGTTATCATTACCCGAAATGCCATCAACAAACTAAATATAATGAACATCTGTTTGATAATATTAATATCCTCAACTACTATTTCTTTCTACATAATATTTACCCTCGTAACACGATCATTTATAAAATCAATATTACTCCAATGACTACCTCTTTGGAGCGAAATTCTTTTAATTTAATTCTTCATATTTTTGGCAAGCTTATGGATGTATGTCTCTCATTTTTAATTTTCTGTATACCACAATACTTTATGTTTTATTTTATTTATATGCTTATGTTTTATAATCTTTTTAAGCGTATGTTTTATTTTCTTTATATGCTTATGTTCATAATTTATATGCTTATGTTATACATTCGCAGCAACTATGAGTACATTTTATACACCTATGCTTGTATTATAAATACTTTGTATGCTTATGTTAAATATCCACAACAACTTAATCCTTTTATCACTTGTATATTTTATATGCTTATGCTTATGTTTTATTTTCTTTGTATGCGTATGTTTTATAATCTTTTTAAGCTTATGTTTTATTTTCTTTTCAAACATACATTCTATATTCTTTATGTGCTTATGTTTATAATTTATATGCTTATGTTATACATCCGCAGCGACTATAAGTACATTTTATACACCTATGCTTATATTATAAATACTTTATATGCTTATGTTAAATATTCGCAACAACTAAATCCTTATACCACTTATATACTTTTTATGCTAATGCTGATGTTTTATACTGTTTATAAGCTTATGTTTTATTTACAATTTATTTTTTACATCCTTATATTTTATATTCTATATACGCTCGTATTATATATTATCTATACGCTTATACTATATTTTCGCAACAACTATTTGTATACCTTATATATCTATGTTTGTATTACATATACTATATATTCTTATATTATAAATTCACAACAACGAAATTCTTATTTCACAAAGATAACACTATATGCTTATGTCATATATTCATTATGTGCTTATATTATATATTCACAACAACTTTATTTACAGTTTATATATTTATGCATATGTTATATATTTATATCAACTAAATCTTTATCTCATAAACGTACTAATGTCACTACAACTTGGTTGTTAATAATTTATGCGAAACAAAAAACCAGAAAATGGAAGACATAGCAGATTTAATAGATAACACAACACCAAACCCATGTATATCTACCAATGATTCCGAAGTAGTACGTCAACTATTATTTAATTCAACCCTTTCGATATTCTCTATGAACATAAGAAGTATAAACAAAAATTTTGATGAACTCCTATTCTCCTCACTGACCTTGTCTCAGATTTTGATATAATTGTCTTGAGTGAATGCTGGATTCAAGAAAATTTCATCCCTAAAACGATAAGAAACTACAATCACTATAATACTCTACACAACCAAACTCAGAACGATGGAGTCATTGTATACATTAAAAATCACATCTCACACTCAGTAAAAGAGATCAAAATTAAATATGCAAACTGTCTACAAATTCAACTTGATAATCATATAACACTTCTTACAATGTACAGATCTCCGAATACACATAATATAACCCCATTCATACATTCACTGCATGAAATTTTATCAAACATTGAACGCTGCCAAAACACCTTTATAATTGGTGATCTTAATATAAATATAATTAATAAAATGCACCCTCAAGCAAATGATTACCTAAACGCACTAACTTTATTAGGATATTTTCCAGCCGTTACAGCACCAACTAGAGAATCAGATTCAAACACTAGCAGTTGTATAGATCATGTATTTGTTAAGAGTGAACTAGACACCAAATCCATTGTCTATCAATCAACTGTTACAGATCACTATTCAATCATCACTTCTCTCTCGCATAAAAATCACAAATCACCACAAAATACTTCCCCCCAAGAAAAGATCTCATATGAAACTCTCCTAAACAGTGTCTCTAAAGAAAACTGGGAACTTATCTATTCTTGTACCGACGTCACCTCTGCATGTGAATTATTTATAAATACCTTACGTAATCACTTAACCGATGCTACATCATACACAAAAAGTAAAAAAAAACGATCTGACACAAAACTCAAACCATGGATTACTGCAGGAATTCTCTACTGTATCAGAAAGCGCGATAAGATTCATAACTTCTGTAGAAAAAATCCCCACGATTATGCATCTCTCTTATTCTACAAACGTTATAGAAATAACTGCAAAAAAATAAATGACAATGTTAAAAGAGATTACTACCATAAACAAATCAGTGAAGCTAACGGTGATAATAAAAAAATTTGGAATATCGTTAAAGATATAGCCAATATTAATAAAACCAATACACCCATTGTTAAGATTAATATCGAAGACCAAATATTACATGTCAATTCCGACCCCGAAAAAATTTCCGACCATTTCAATCAATTTTTCTCCAATATTGGATCTAACTTAGCAAAAAATATTTTAGACAGACACAACGTCTCAGACAAAGATCTTGCAAACAATATACCCCTCACTAATCTTAGCTATAACCCTTTCCACTTCACTCCCACTACTGACGCAGAAATTTTAGAACTAATCTCATCCCTTAAAAACAGTAACTCTGTAGGTATAGATCACATTTCAACAAAAATCATCAAACATATCCAAAAATATATAGCCTCACCTCTGAAACATATAATCAATCTAAGCTTTAAAACTGGTGTATTTCCTAACTCCTTAAAACAGGCCACAATAATCCCAATATTCAAATCAGGAGACAAACTATCTGTAAATAACTATCGACCGATATCTTTACTTAGCACAATATCTAAAATCATAGAAAAAGCGGTGAAGAATAGACTCTACAAGTTCCTTGAAGATAACAAAATATTATCAGACAACCAATATGGTTTCCGCAAAGGTAGGAGTACCTCAGATGCAATAGCCGCCCTCACAAAAATAGTTTCCTTTAATCTCGACCTTGGTCGAAAACCGCTTGCTGTTTTCCTCGATCTCTCAAAAGCATTTGATACGGTCTCTCATCCCTTACTGCTTAAAAAACTTCAACAGATCGGAATAACTGGGATACCCTACACATGGTTCGAAAACTACCTAACAAACCGAACTCAACAAACTCTTATCCACTCTGACAAAATAAATAAAAGCAAAAAATTATCCATGTCTTACGGTGTACCGCAAGGCAGTGTACTAGGACCAATCCTATTTCTTTTATACATCAACACACTATGTACCATGGATATTGGAGGTAAGATATTATCATTTGCCGACGATACAGTCTTAATATTCGAAGATGAAACATGGCAAGCAGTTATAAACAAAACTAATAATGGCCTAATAAAAGTGAGGCATTGGCTTGACACAAATCTCCTTACACTCAATATTGACAAAACACAATATATGACGTTTTCCATACGCAAACATAATTTTCCCATCAACTGCCCTAAACCAATAATTCACTCGTGTTCACTAAACATGCACCCACACCCACCCGGAACCCCACCTATTACAAATTGCACGTGTCCTTCCCTTAAATCATCTAAGGAAGTTAAATATCTGGGCATAATCATAGATGACCAATTACGTTGGGAAGCACACATAAGTGGCACAGTTAAAAGACTCCGTAAGCTCTGCCATATATTCTGCTCTCTTAGATCCATCTTAGACCTAAAAACACTCAGAAGCGTATATTTTTCCCTTTTTCAATCCATTGCAACATACGGTATTTTGGGATGGGGTGGTTGCACAGAATCCGCCATTAATCCAATAATTACAGTTCAAAAACTAATACTGAGAATCATATTTAAATGCCAACCTACCCACCCCTCTAATGTGCTATTTACTAAATTTAAGGTCTTAGATATTCGCCAACTATTCACTAAGACAAGCCTATTCTACATACGGAAAAATAACCTACTGGTGGCTCCACAACATCAAGCCAAAACCCGCTTTTCATCAAATCTGGGATGCGTGGTCCCAAAAACTAGAACCACATTCGCTCACCGACAATTTTGGTTCATTGCCCCCAAAATATACAATGCATTGAGCACCGATATAAAATCAAATATTACCATACCTCTTTTTACTATTCGTGTTCAAAACTGGATATTCGAAAGGGGACGAGATTTTTTTAAAGAATATATGACTTCCTAACCATTTTAAAAGAAAAGAAAATAATTAAATCAACTAAATAAAATATCATACTTGACAAACCTCCAGTAAAAATTTTAGCTTTCATAAAAAAAAAAAAAAAATTATAGATAAACATATGTAAATCCTACTTCTTAGTATTTTATATAGTTATATTTTAGTATTTTATTTTTTATATAGTATTTTATTTTTAACTTCTTTAAAACATTTTCTTTTTTATAATCCTTTATATATTTATATATATATATATGTATATGTATATATATATTTATATATGTGTGTTTGTATGTATTTATATGTATTTGTGTATGTATGTGCATATGTATATGTATGTGCATACGTATACATATATCTTGTTATATTTTACCTTAAATATTTTTATCTTTTTTCTTTATCTTGTTTCTAATATCTTATAATTTCTATTTCAAACCTATATTTTGTTTTAGTTCATACACTGTATAACTTTAATCACGTATGATTACCTTAACACGGGCATTAGCCTAGTATGGTAATCAAGAAAAAAAAACATAAAAGTGTATTTTCAAAAATTCTATGAAATAAAAAAAAAAAAAAAAAAAAAAAAAAAAAAAAAAAATATATATATATATATATATATATATATATATTTTCTTCTAAGTAATCTATGTACAATTACCATTAAAATGTAAAAAAAGGAAAAAAAAACTAACTTTCTACTACAACACACTTTCTACTACACCTGTACCTGTCACACTTAATCATAAACACGTAAACACCTCAGCACTGCTTCTCCTGGTGTTCACGAAACATACAATATTACCAACCAACAGTTTCACCTTCTCAAACCTACCTAACACACAACATAATGAAATGTAATATTAATATGTAAAAATGTTTTCAAAATATATTACATATGTAAAAATGTTAACAATAAGGTGTAAACTGTAATATATAGATATAAATAAATAAATAAATTGAAAAATAATGAGAAATAATTAGACTTAGAACAATATTATGTTGAATTGTAGTCCTTAAATACTGGACAACTGCAATTATAGTTTCATTTACACAGCCTGTTTAATGTTTATTTTTTACAGTTCTTGGTAAAGGTGTTGAAGAAAGTCGGAATGCATCTCATCCAACAAGCCGAGAATATAAAATGCCTGAAACGAAGATTGAGACTCATTCTTCCTGTTCAGAACCCGATCTGATGAAACACTCGGGAGAAAAACCATTCTCATGTTTAGAATGTAGTTATTCATTCTCCACTAAGTCACGTTTAAAGCAACATATGATGAGGCATTCCTGCCTAAAACCATTATCTTGTTCCAAATGTAGTTTTGCGTCTTCATATAAGCATAATTTGAAACAACATATGATTATGCACTTTGGCATTAAACCATTTTCGTGTTCCGAATGCAGTTATGCGTGTTTCTATAAGTCGATGTTAAAGAAACATTATTTTACTCACTCTAGCTTGAAGCCATTCTCGTGTTCTGAATGTAGATATTCATGTTCTCAGAGGTCAAGCTTAAAACCACATATGATGACACACTCTGGCTTAAAACCGTTTTCGTGTTCTGATTGTAGTTTTTCATGTTCAATTAGGTCATCTTTAAAGAAACATTATTTGACTCACTCTGGCTTGAAACCATTTTCGTGTTCCGAATGCAGCTATACGTGTGCAATTAAATCAGATCTAAAGAGACACATTTTGACGCACTCTGGCTTAAAACCTTTTTCGTGTTTTGAATGTAGTTATTCCTGTTCCAATAAGTCATATTTAAAGCGACATATGATGGCACATACTGGTGAAAAACCATTTTCTTGTTCCGATTGCAGTTATTCATGTTCGCAAAAGGAAAGTTTGAAACGACATATGTTGATGCACTCTTGCATAAAACCACTATCGTGTTCTGAATGTTCTTACTCATGTTTCACTACGTCAAGTTTAAATCTACACTTGGTGATACACACTGGCGTAAAGCCATTCTCTTATTCCAAATGTACTTATTCATGTTCTCGCAAGTCATATTTAAAAAAACATATTATGACACATTCTAACGTAAAACCATTATCGTGTTCTGAATGTTGTTATTCATGTTCCACTAAGTCAAGTTTAAAGCTACATATGATGAAGCACTCTAATATTAAACCATTCTCGTGTTCCGAATGTACATATGTGAGTTCACACAAGTCAGGTTTAAAGCAACATATAAAGAGGCACTCCGCTGTTAAACCATTCTCGTGTTCCGAATGTAGTCATCAGAGTTCAACCAAGGCGAATATAAAGAATCACATGAAGACACACTCTGGCGTAAAATCATTTTCATGTTCAGAATGTAATTATTCTTCTTCATTTCGTGGGGATCTAAAGAGACATTTTTTTAAACACTCTGACGTTAAACCATTCTCGTGTTCCAAATGTAGTTATTCATGCTCCCATAAGTCAAATTTAAATCGACATATGACGAAGCATACTGGTTTAAAATTATTCTCGTGTTCCGAGTATAATTTTTCATCTTCTCTCAAGTCTGGATTGAAACAACACCTTTTGAAGCATTCTGCCCAAAAACCATTCTCATGTTCCGAATGTAACTATTCATGTTCTGTGAAGTCATCTTTAAGGCAACATATTCTTAAGCACTCTGGCAAACCTTTATCTTGTTCTTAATGTAGTTTTTCATGTTCCCACCATTGACCACGATTGACCGAACTGATGTGTTGATCCTGCGCAACATCTTGGTCTCTTTACATTTTCTTGAAGGCTTGGTTTCAAGAGAAATGTTAGGCAAGATCTCCTTTGACAGCCTCCATGGTCGAGGTGCAAGGCTCTCGACTAGCGATCAAGAGGTCGCGGGTTGAAATCCTGGCGTGCTCATGGAGATTTTATACATAAAATACATTTGCAGCGCGCTTCAGAGTGGAAGATATTGATTATCACCCTGGTGTAAGACTAACATTCAGAACTGAAGTGTTGCTGGAAATGTCTTAAGCCGTGTTTGGTGACTAGACCTGAATCGCTAAGCACACCTTCCACTTACCCATTTGCTTCCACTTTCCACTTACCTTCAGCCTCACATCGTACCAAAATTTGGGATGCCAAGTCTCACTGACTCCAGGCAGTTGGGAGCAGTTTAGACTCTTCAAATATTCACATATAAAATTTAAAAATACAAATTCTTAATTTCCATGTAATTATTTTTAAGTTGTGTTATTAATTATGTAATTTATTGTGTGTTACAAAAAGATTACTAATAATGTAGTCATATAAGAAAGCTGTCCGTTAAATATGGTCTCCACAGTACTGCGATCGCGAGGAACGATTTTACGTGCGATCCAGGAACACTGGCGTGTAGCGTGTAGTCTGATTCCCCTTCGCCAAATGCCTACCACGTAGTCTTGGCGTGGCAGCCGTTCGCGAAGGAGTTTCCACTCGCCGCACCCGCCAGGTGTGAATAACGCCCATTATTAATAAAAATATAATAGGTTTTTTTCCACTGTCGGTAAACGTGTGATTTTTAGATTTCTCTTAATAGTACACGAATAGTTGCAATTGGAACATGAAAAAGGTTTTTCTCCACACTGAGTCAGCAACTGACTTCTTATGTATCCCTTTTGTGAACACGAATAGTTACAATCAGAACATGAAAAAGGTTTTCTCTTCTGTGAATCATACTGTGGACTTTTAAATCTTCGTTTTGAGGACTTGTATAACTGCATTCAGATCATGAAAGAGGTTTTAATCCACTCTGAGTAAGCTTATGAATCATAGTGGAGTAAAGATTTGCTCCATATGGAAACCTTTGTAAAATTACTTTTTTCAGGGCCTCCTCAGTGTAGCTAATGTAAAACGAAATATGTGTTGTAAAACTATGTAGGTGTATTAAAGGTAAGACAGTATTAAATTGTGGAGATTCGGAAGGAATGAAAGGCCGATAAAAATAATAATTTTTTCCCAATTTGTTTATGAATCACAATTTAAAGCAATAAAATAAACAATTCACGCATGGACCTATTGCGAGTTTGAAATCTCTTGTTTTATTTTTACCGCAAACGCGATTAAAACAAGAAAAGGGTATTTAGGCGACTTTCCAGTACTTTGCGCAATTTAATTGAGACTTTTAGGTAAAAATAGTCACTTGGGTGTTACGTTACGTTTAGGGGGAGGGAGGTGCAGAAAAATGTTACGGCGCGTTGCATGGGCGGAGAGAGGGTCAAAATTTTTCAAAAATTGCGTTACGTTATACTTGAAAGCCCCCTTTACTATTTCACGATTGAAATTTTATCGTTACACTCTAAACCCAAAACTGGTTTTAACCTAAGTATTGGTTATTATGTTTTCATGAAAGCAAATGATTTTTTTCAGGATTTTGCAGCATATAATAATTGAAGACTCCACACGGAACTCTATTATTTGTAGCTATATGGCTCGGTTGGTTAGCATTCACGAAAAATTCTGTTATTGTGTTTTCGTTCCTAGCTCCTATTATTGATTTATTGGGGATTCCCGTGAAATATTCCTCGCTTTTCCCCTGTGTCATTCTCATTTCTCTCTTACATTGTGATTGACGGGAACTCGCGAAGGAAATTATCACCTATCGATTGTTGAAAAAGCTGTTATTCTGTTAGTGTTTTTAATTTTGAGGATAACAATTTTTTTTACATATTTAACTAGCTAGAAATGTTTTTTATATTTTAGGAAGTCAAAATTTGTGTTTTGAATTTCTCAAAAAAAAAAATTAATGGGGGGGGGGGGGGGGGTGACACCGCGTTTTCCGCCCCGGGTGCCACCCATGCTAGCTACGCCACTGGGAAAACCCTATATAAAACGATTATTAGAACGGTCTTGGCCTATGGATGTGAGGCGGGAACAGCTTGACACCTTCGAAATAAAGGTACTGCGAAGAATCTTAGGAGCGGTGCGAGAGGAAGAGGCATGGAGAAGCCGCCACAATAAAGCTCTAATAAGTTATTTACCGAGCTCCCAAACACTCTATCCTTCTAAGGCTCCAAACACTAAGAAGGGCCGGACATGTGCATCGAATGTCAAGCACACGAGTACCTAAGAAGGTTCTCACTGGACACCCGGGAGGTAAACGAAAGGCGGGCAGACCTAGGAAGAGGACTACTACTCTATGTCGCAAATAGGAAGACGATGGTTGAGGACAGAGGGCAGTGGAGGCTTATGTCGAAGAAGGCCATGGCTCGAAATGGGTTGTAATGCCATTGAAGAGGAAAAAAACCTACTGGGGATACCACAATAAAAAGTTGCCTATGCTTCTGAGCGAGTGGACAGTTTTGTGTGTAGATAGTAGCTTGTAAACTCGCCGTGTGTCATCAAGCCTTAAATCAAAACCTGGCTCCCCCCATTACGTCGAATATTTTAAGAACACCAAGTCATTGTGAACTTTTACTTTTTCGTCAGCAATCTGCAACCATGCTAGGGAATTATGAGAAGTTGCCAAAAGGTATTCTATAAATCTTTATCGATCGCCCAGGATCCTTGGTGTACTATATAGGCATCAAGGATTACTACGGACTAGCCATTCCTTTACTAACTCCAGTGTACTATGCCGTGGTACATTCACACCTATAATATCTCTGTCGTATCTGGGACTACAAAGAAATTGATAGCCGATCTGCAGGTGATTCAAATCCGAGCTCTCAGAAATATTTTTTGACTTCCTTGGTACACTCATGTCAGGGACTTTTATTCAGCTTCAGGTATTTTGCAAATCAAAATCCTTCCTAAACATGAAATAAAAAGCACCATCCTATAAATTATTTAACTCACCCAAATATTAAATAAATTACCAATGATATTTAAAAATAATAACATCAGTCAATCACCGCTCTACCCTCTCGATAAGCACTTTGTTAAATTCATTTTATACGAACCTTAGGAAGGAAATAATAATTAAATTTCGATCACAATGCTCATACGAATTCTGACTGGATAACAAAAAGGATTTAACCCTTTTCACAACCAGTCACTTTAAAATGACGTGAAATTAGTTTTTTTTTTCTAAGTAACTACTGAACCAATTTATTTGCGGTTTTTTACAAATAATTTAGTAAATCCTTCTTAGCAACATCGATTTTTTTCATTGCGTTGGTTGCATTGCGTACACACTTCATATCGTAAACAAGAATCGTTTATAGCACCTTTCTAAAAACTATGAACCGAGGGAATTGCAGTATTAAAACGTACAAGGTATTTATGTTTTTTTCATATTATTTTTCCATTTTCATTTACATTAAAACGTACATTTTTTCATATTATTATAAAAATACAACAAAAACATTGATATAATTTTTTTTTTTTTAGCATCCTAAAGTATCGTGTCATTTCAAAACGACACTGGTCGTTTGAGGTTATACTATTTGACTGTTTTGTATGACTATTTTATCTGATAATAAATATATTAGACTGGGCCGAAAAAACTCTTTTTTTGATTTCGAAGTTGTAATAGCGCGGAAAAGTTGCGAATTATATAAATAAAAAAACAAAGAAAAATATACATCAAAATTGGAGGACATCGTCCGTTCTCGCATAGGCCCTAAAGTATGACAAAATATAAAAAAAACCTCAAAGGTTCAAACATAAGAATACTTTAACGATTACGATTAAAAAGTATATACAAGATATAAAAAAGATCTCGTAAAAATGTGAAATTTTCAATATTTTGGAAAATTTTACGCCCTGTGCGTGACCGGAAGATATCAATTGATCTAAACCAAATTGAAACACAATGTTTTAAGGCTCCATTTAAAGACGTTACAAACTATTACATTACGAAAAAGTAATTAAAAATTTTAAAAAATGATCGCAAATATGAGATTTTTTTCATATTTAGGGCCTATATGCGAACGGAAGATGTCATCCGATTATGATTTTTTTTGTTTGTTTATATAATTTGCAACTTTTCCGCGCTATTACAACTTCGAAATAAAAAAAACGAGTTTTTTCGGCCCAGTCTAATATATATTATTCATTATGTGTTTTGATGAGAAAAACACAATGTCAATAATACTTTCAAATGATAAGTAGACATGCTGTTGTCTTTAATTGATGTATTATTTTAAATATTCTTTGCAGAACATAGTCCATTTTTATAGTAATACATCATTTACCTCTTAAAATCACTGACGTTTTAAATTGACGTTGAATATTTCCTAAACTATCGGTAAAAAAAAAACTTTATAAAAATCTAATATTATTTCAAGTACTTATACATAATCATATTGTCACGTAAATAATTATCAATTTGTGATATAATTATTTACCTGACCACTAACCTGGTATTTTGAACAGCCCGTATTGGATTGGCAACACTTTTTCTCGCTGGTTTTGACACTTCTAGAAACGGCGGCGTCTTGGGAACCGCCGCAGTTTCAACGAGTCAAAAATACTTTAAAAATTTAAGTCTGATCGACATGTAAGAAAATCTTAAGGATAACCGCAACGTGTCCCGCGGGGTTCACGCGTCGCTTGAGGAGCGAGTTCAAGTCTTTTAGTTCGTGGAGAATGTGTTTGTTCCGATTTTTATGATAATGGCTACCTGCCAGCCGAGTTCAATGTGGAATCGGAAGTTATTGGGGTAATCCTGTTGATTACGCGCCGGGATCGATTGATCCTTACTAACATCCGTCTTGTTGACTCCCGAGAAAATTGTCGTTCTCGCCCCGAAGGTTTTTGGAACCGTTGTTACGGATGGGACACGTGGGAGCCTGGAACCTCTGAAATTTTGGAGGCCTATTGAAGCAGCTGCTGGACCTATACCATGGAAGGATGACCTTGGCCTTCCCCTGATGGCGAGTTCCCGTGAAGGTTGTACTCGAGAACCCTTCCCCAAGTGTGGGACGAAACACTTCACCCTTCGTACTCCGAGCTAGCATCCTCGTCGCATCGACATCCTCAACGTGTAATAGAAGTAGATTAGCTTGGTTTAACCTCTGGTCCATCTGGTTACTATTCCTTTTGTCATATTATTTGGTTACTCTTTGTGTATGTACTCCTCTTTACAATACATTTATGGAATCTTCCCAATACATTTATGGAATCTTCCCAATACATTTATGGAATCTTCCCAAACAATCTTGTTTCTTTTTACATTCTGGAACAAAAAAGCATAACCTTCCCACATTACGGATCGCTAGGTCCCACATAAACCTGAGAAAGAGAGAGATAACCTTATAATATGTTATTTATTTTTTATATATCAGTAGGAATTAATTTGTATGAGAAAGGGTTAACACGGCCACCTTTTTGAACCGATAACTGAATATACAAACAAATTAACAGACAGATGAAATACCAAAAGGCACAGTTAACAGAATGAAGCTCGGTTAAATAATGGTATGCACGTGAATATTATATTTATATTATCGTAGTACCTAAGTGGTAAAAACCTAAAACATATCATCTATAAAAATATTTTTTCTATGACTTCGTTGAAAGGACGCCGCATCTGCGAAAAGTGTATAATCGTGAAAATATAAGATTTTAAGAAGAATCTTTATCAATTATGGTAGGTAATTGGCCAAAAACTCTTTCTTATTAAGCCTGATATTAAGTAAAGACAATTTTCTGGTGAATATGTGATGGCATTCCTCCACAATTGAATTGACTCGCGTTACGATCGATATTGTCGGATATCTCCGTCCTGCGTCATTTTTAAAATTTGATCGTTCTCTGTTCATGGAGAAACTGAAAACGTCGACGCAATCGTAATCAACCTAATTAACAAAATTGATATTTTTGTGATCCGACGTATCACAGATTTCTCGAAAACTTTACAGTTGAGAGAGCTGCTACCATATTAACCTGTCAAGTTTTGTCATGTTTTGACATGTCAGATTAGAAAAATATCGATTTTGTTCAGGAGGTTGCGATTGCGATAGTGTCAAAAGCTGTTTTTTTATTCAGTTTCTCCACAAGCAAAGGCCCATAACCGCAAATTCGCGTCCCTTATCGGCGTTTTATTAAAGACGAAGAGCATGACCGCATGATTAGCGTGATAGAGCATGTTACTCGATCTAAACTGAAACGGGCTGAGAATTTGCATTCTGCGTGAATTGACATTTTTATTGATAAATAATTAAATAGTTACGAAGATTTTTCAGTCACTCGTGAGCTGACTCGAACAACTTGGTACCCATCTACCTGACTTTGTTGGTCTGGAAGTCGTGTCATGGATCACCCTGCCACAGGCAGTGTGACCATCAAGACGGCGTCAGGGACTCGAGGGCCAGACGATGAGGAAATGTTGTACACGGATATGGATATAGATCTACAAGATGTAAAGAAGGAATGCAACGAGTATTCCCAAAGCATTCAGCAAACTGCAGGTGCGTGGGAAGTTCTATAATAAACATTTTTAATTCATAATTTATATTTATCTATTCAGAGCATTGCCATGGTGAAACACCATAATTGAGTATTGAAACTTTGCTTGAATTTGCTTTAGCCATGTTACCAAAGTTACCAGATTTTCACAAAAGTGCCTGCTAGAAAGGGCTTGCTTGAAACTCGGCAGACAAGAGCAGAACAACCGTTCACACTTGATGTGGGCTTAATATGCGGCTCATGTGAGATGTCACAAAAAATATTTAATTCATCACAGTGGCGTAGCGTAGGGGGGGGGGGGGAGGCGGCCCGCCCCGGGCGGCACTTTTATGGGGGGGCGGCAAATTTTCACAATAAATAATATTATCTTATAAAAATTTTAACCATTTCATTTCATATTTTTGTCGCACCGACCATTCGGACCGATTGAAATGAGCACGGAATTTTTCATAACTTATTCTGTGACGAAACCGGGGAATCCCATATCTTTAAACCTTTAAAGCAGGGGTGCCCAAACCGTCGATCGCGAGTGCTTTTTGAGTCGATCTCGAAAAAATTTGCCGATGTAAATAGATCTTTTCACAGTTTTTGTTTCAGATGATCCTCAATTAGGCTTCAATAAAACCGCACATTTTTCATGACTTTTTGTTTATAATTTAATTGGATCTTATATTGTCAATGGTCGCGCCTTTTTTGTTGTTCACTCTATCCTCATCTAAGGTGTGTGACGTCACAAGTCCACATAGAAAAAAAAAATTGTTTGCAGATTCATGGTGAAATATTGTCGAAAATTTCCCCGATTTAACAGATTTAATTAAAACCAGTTTTGTGTTCAGAATGGAAAATTCCGATTGTGGATTCATCTGCTGAAACACTTCGAAAGAAAACCGTATCTTATTCGAAGTTAAAACTAATTCGAAAGAAAAACCATTTTCACGTTTGGAGTGTAGTTTTAATTCACCGCACACAGATTTAATTGAGACCAGTTTTGTGTTCACAATATAACGATAAACTAAATATGTAACATGCTAAATCTTTTTACATGGATACCATTCTCGATTTCCGAGAGCAGTTACAAATTTGTAGTAGCTTTTACGTAGATTATAAACATGATTTTTATTGGAAGAATTCTCGTCATATGGGATATAAAAGGAGGTCGTAATTTCTACCCCCCCCCGGTGCTTGAAAATCTGTGGTTGAAGTACCTAAGTACCTAGATGAAAATCCTGCACATACTTGCAGCCTGTCATAGTCGATCCATCGGAGTCGAATAATATTGAGGTAGATCGCCAGCAGTTCAAGTTTAAGCACCCCTGCTTTAAAGGAATATATTTTTTTTCAATTCTTCTTTATTCGTTGCTTTGAATGGTTACATCATTTGTGATTTTTTGACCACCAAGCTAGGCCCGTGTTACGGTGGTTGATTTTTCATAATATACAGTACAATAACAATTTAGGACCAATAATGTAAGAGAAGATAAAGAATTATAAAATAATATGAAAATAGTAGGAAAGATATAATAGAATATAAAAATCATAGTATATAAAGCAATATAAAAGTGCGCATTTTAAAATTATCTAAAATCGATGTAAGTACTAACTAAAAGAGTTATTATAGTGTGGAAATATTATTTGTGCATGTTATATAGGTTTATTTTTTTCGGTGATTTTTGGACAAATAGATTCATGTTGAAACTATTTACACTGCATTGATTTTTTATTGTAAGAATTATTGTCTCGACAGATACAATTAGGGCAGGAGAGTACATGAGACTTATCATTGGTGGCGAACAGTTTAAAATACTGACTGAAAAAATAAAATTGTAAAAAAAAATAATAATAATCTTACAGCTCTTTTTAATAGCAACGCACGATTTGGTGAATTGCGAGAATTTGTTTTGCGCTTGGATTGCTTATGACTAATTTACAGTGAAAATGATTGAGAGAGGTCCGTGGTCGATGTGTTATGATTGACAATTCTAAGAAAGTTTCATTCATTGCTGGTTTCATGAGTGATTAGCGACGCAAGTTATAAATATTTTATTTTCATTTACTATTTATGTACTTAATTGTATGTTTGACTATCTGATTCGTTGTTCCACCTTTAATTTATTACTAAATAATAATCAGATAAATCAGTGGCGTAGCGTGGGTTTCAGCTGCCCGGGGCGGAGGAAAATTTTGCCGCCCCCCCCCCTATTTTCTACAGGTGCTTCTTCCACAGATTTTCAAGCGCTGACCGGGGGGTGGGAGTAAATATCCTATTTTTTATGCTGATTTTTATAATCCCACGTGCCGAGTACTCTTCCAATAAAATCATGCTTATAAATTTTACACAAATTTATATATGTATTACTGCTCTAAGATTTATATTCGTATAACTGCTCAAATTTTTATATGTATAACTGCTCTAAATCGAGATTTGTTTGCCTGTAATAGAATTTCGCATCTTCATCACGCATACTTATGGAATGCAACACAATTGTAAAGCTTCTGTCGGTACACGATGAATCGGCCATTTATTGTTATATTGATAACACAAAACTGGTTTACATTAATCTTATTATGCGGTGTATCAAAACTACACTCAGAACATAAAAATGGTTTTTCCTTGATTCTAGCAGCACTTACATTCTGAACACAAAACTGGTTTTAATTAAATATGTATGTGGTGAATTAAAACTACACTCAGACCATGAAAATTTATTGGTATATTGATGACACAAAACTGGTTTAAATTAAACTAAATATGCGGTGTATAAAAACTACACTCAGAACATGAAATTGGTTTTCTTTGATTCTGCCGGCACTTACATTCTGAACACAAAACTGGTTTTAATTAAATCTGTATGTGGTGAAGTAAAACTACACTCAGATCACGAAAAAATTTTTTTCTTTAATTCTGCCGGCAATTAAATTCTGAACACAAAACTGGTTTTAATTAAATCTGTACGCGGTGAATTAAAACTAAACTCAGAACATCGGGGCGGAGGAAAATTTCGCCGCCCCCTTCTTAGGGTACTTCAAGTGACGGGGTGGGAGGGGGGGGGGGGTTATTCTGGAAATCATGTTTTTTTATTACGAACTATTTATATACGAGTCGGATTTTTTTAATAATCATATTTGACGAGTATTCTTTCAACGATAAACATGTTTATAAATTCTACTCCTTAGTTGATTGATTGATACTGCGTTAGAGTCTCCAAATAATAGTCACACACACAACAATCAATTTCTCATAATTCTACAGCATTATGTAACTTAAATGTAAAGCTTCACTTGATGCACGATGCATCTGCAACTCGTTATTAATGTATCGTTGTATTCTGAACACAAAACTAGTTTGTATGCGGTGAATTAAAACTACACTCAGAACATGAACATGGTTTTTCTTTGATTCTGGCATTTAAAAAATAGTCTGCAACTGGAATTTTATAACTGCACATCGAATAACAGAATGTTTTCTTTTGAAATGTGTCAGCAGATGAATCCAACTGGAATTTAACATTCTGTATTGGTTAAAATTAAATCTCTACCTTGCGAATTAAAACTACACTCGGAACATGAAAATGTTTTTTCTTTGATTCTGGCAGCACGTACAAAGTCTGCAAATAAAATATTATAACTGAACTTCAAATAAGAGGATATTTTCCTTCGAAATGTGTCAACAGATGAATCCAACACTGGAAATTTACATTCTCAATACAAAATTGGTTTGAATTAAGTCTGTATGCGGCGAATTAAGAGTACACTCACAACAATTAATATGTATTTTTTTATTCTGGCAGCACATGAAGAGTCTGCAACTAGAAATTTATAACTGAACTTCGAATAAAATAATGTTTTAGTTTGAATTGTGTCAGCAGATGAATCCTCAAATGGAATTTTACATTCTGAAAACTGGTTTAAACCTTCGAATAATTAGAAAAAAATATCTTTTAATTTTTGCCAGTCACTGTTTTCGCACAAAATTTCCGGTTCTTCCCATGCATTTTAAATGTTCCTTTTTATTGCTTTTTTATCCTTTTGGAAAAACGGAATTGTTCTTAAATCTAGATAAAGTAATTTTTCAGACGTGCGTATAAGACTATTATTGTTTCTAAATATTAAAATTTTGATATTGGAAATGTGAATTGGCTCAAAAATACACGCATGCGAATATTCGAATTAAAGTACCTAAAATAGAATAAACATAAAATTTTAAAAACAGATTCCTTTTCTTAAAAAAATGTAATAAAACTGTATCTTAACTTTTTAACGCAAACAAAAATTTATTTTAAAAATAAATATGTGGGACATAATATTATTTTAAAATTAAATATCTCTTTCAAAATGTATCAGCAAATGAATACACAACTGAAATTCATTCGTTAATACAATCTGAACACATTTCTGGTTTTAATTAATAGTGAATCTGTTTGCGAGTTATCAGCTTTAATTAGTATCACTCTTATAATATGCGTACGGTTTTCCTACGAATTGCGAAATTTGAAGCTTAAAAAAATGTAATTATTGATATTTTTAATAAATAATAAAAAAAGAGTTGCATTCGTTAACGAAAGTATCGTAGAACATTTATAAATAATGATTTGAAATGGTTTAAATTTCTCCAAGATAATGTTATTATTTATTGTGAAAATTTTCCGCCCCCCTTAAAAGTGCCGCCCAGGGCGGGCCGCCCACGCTACGCCACTGAGATAAATAAATATCAGTAAAGTAATTTTTTTTTAAAGTATAATAATTATTTGAAAAATTTCTACGATTTTTTCATTTACGAATCCACCTTTTTCTTTTATTATTTATTATAAGTGTCGAAAACAAATAATGAAAATATATTTTGCCGTGAAAATTTAAAAACACATCAGGCAATAATAATTTTTTTTTTTAAACTGCAATTTTAAATTTTTAAATTTATTCTCTTTAAAGTACTTTAATTCGAATATCCGCAGTTGTGTACTTTTGAGCCAATTTATATTTCTATCAAAATTTTAATATTTATAAACAAAAATGTTCTAATAAGAACACCGGAAAATTTATTTTCTCTAGATTTTCAAACAATTTTGTTTTTTTGCAAAAGTTTAAAAAAAATAACCAATAAAAAGGAACATTTAAAATGCGTGGAAAGAACCGGGAATTTTGTGCGCAAACCTTGACAGGCAAAAGTTAATAGATATTTTTTTCTTATTATTCGAAGGGTTAAACCAGTTTTCATTTCCAATTGAGGATTCATCTGCTGTCACAATTCGAAGGAAAACATTTTCTTATTCGAAGTGCAGATTTTATTAAATTAATTTAATGAAATTCTAATTACAGACTCTGTATGTGCTGCCAGAATCAAAGAAAAACCATTTTCATGTTCTGAGTGTACTTTTAATTCGCCACATACACACTTAATTTAAACCAATTTTGTGTTGAGAATGTAAATTTCCAGTTGTAGATTTATCTGCTGACACATTTCGAAGGAAAACCTTCTCTCATTTGAAGTGCAATTATGAATTCCTAATACCAGAATCAAAGATAATCCATTTTAATTTTCGTAGTGTAGTTTTAATTGGCCGCATACAGATATAATTTAAACTTGTTTTGTGTTCAGATGTAAAATTTCTGTTGTGGTTTAATCTCGTGACACATTTCGAAGGAAAAAATTCTCTTATTGAAATTACTTAATTGAAATTGATTGTTCCGTTTGTAACTATTATTTTGGGACTCTAACGCAGAATCAATCATAAGTTAAAAGCTGCCTTGCGTTTTAAACACGGTGTAAAAGTTCGATGTGCGAGATTCTTTTACATGGATACCATTCTCGATCCGACAGCAGATATAAACTTTGGAGTAAAATTTATGAACATGATTTTCGTTGGAAGAATACTAAATATAAAAAAATAGGATTTCTACATACCCCCGCCTCTTCCTCAGAAGAGGCGGGGGTTTTCCTCTTCTTGGGGGGCTGGCGCTATAAATACCCAAATAAAGGGGAGGCCGAAACCAACGCTACGCCACTGATTCGTCATTGATTTAATTTGCTTTGCTCCGCCGGGTTGCGAAATGTAAGCTTTTGGGTTCAGAGCCAAAAAGCTTATCGCTCTTACATGGAGGTCGTTGTATAATTGACTACTTGGCGAAATCTACAACAACAAATTTACTTTCCTTTACAAGTACCATTGTGAAAGCCTTAGAAGATAACACTCAGGTTGATGTTCTATACACTGACTTCTCCAAAGCCTTCGACAAAGTTAATCACCGTATTCTCATGGCCAAACTTTATGCTATAGGCATTAGAAACCCTTTGTTATCATTCTTTCACTCTTACTTGACAGATAGAAAACAAAGGGTTAAAATAAATAACTTTGAATCCTTTAACATTGATGTAACTTCCGGCGTTCCCCAAGGAGCCCATTTGGCCCCGCTTCTTTTTAACCTTTTTATTAATGATATCACAAAAGTTTTTTCTCACACACGTTTCTGGCTATTTGCTGATGATAATAAGATTCTTAAGATTATTAAATCCCATCTTGACTGTTTACTATTTCAACTTGTTAACGATTGGTGCAAAATTAACTGCATGGAACTTAATGTTGATAAATGCAAAATTTTGTCCTTTTATAGAACCAAAAAACCTATTCAGTTTGATTATACACTAAATAGTGTTTGTCTATCTACTGTCACATCTATCAAGGACCTTGGGGTCACTCTAGACTGCAAACTTTCTTTCCGTGATCACATAAATAATATCGTAAATAAATCACTTAAACTACTCGGCTTCATTCATAGAATTACCTCTGACTTCAAACATATAAGTACACTTAAAACTCTTTACTGTTCGCTGGTTCGCCCTCACCTTGAATATGCTAGTGTCATTTGGTCTCCTTTCTACGCTGTCCACATTTGTCACATCGAATCCGTACAACATCGTTTCCTAAGAGGAATTGCTTGGAGGTTGGGTCTTGAAAGAGGCAAGTACTCATATGATGAAATTGAACACATTTTAAACATGCCTTCTTTAGAAAAACGTAGAAAGGACTCTGATCTAATTTGCATATTTAAAATTATCAACAGTATTACAGATACACCTGCATTGTTACAACTCATCCAGTTTAACATCCCTTCCCGTAGGCTTCGAAATAATGAATTGCTGTTCCTCAATCAACATTCTACTAATTACGGATACCATTCTCCCTTATCCAGAATGTCGAGACTTGTCAACGCAAGTCAAAGCATTGATTTTTTTGGTGTAAAACTAATTGACTTTCGGCAGTCGTTACGCAATATTTAAATGCTTCTTCATGCTTTGACTTGTAGTGTCTCTATATGTACTTTTTATATTTTATATTGTCATTGCTATTAATTTTTATGTGCTCTCCCTTCACTGTCATCTCTGTTTTTTTTATTTTTTATTCGTGTTCTTATGTTTTTAATGGACTGTTGTCCGTAAATTAATAAATAAATAAATAAATACTTTCTGTAGGCTTTTTCTTATGGTTCTGTCTGTGACTGAATCCGTATTTTTTCCAAAAGTTACAACTTTTGTTCTTTTTTAAATATTTAATAAATTGAATATCTTGGTTGCAATTGTAATATTTTTTCTTATAAAAAACGCATATTTAATGTTATAACATATTTTAAAAGAGGATCGTATTTTAAAGTAAATTGCCGAAGAATATTCCTGATTTTAAAGTTCTGTGGGAAAATAATAATGAATGAACGGTTTTGTCGGTTCTATTGGAAAAATGCACCACTGAAATGTATTTACGAGGGCTGGTCTACAAGTGTGCAGCCCCACAAGACTACCAAATTAATGAAGAATTATTAGACTAAGAATAATATTATGTTGAATTGTTTTCTTTGAATACCTACTGGAAAACCGCAATAATATTTGAATTTACACTGGCTGTTAATGCTTATTTTTTGCAGTTCTTGGTAAAGGTGTTAAAGAAAGTCTGAATGCATCTCATCCAACCAGCCGAGAAGATAAAATGCCTGAAACGAAGATCGAGACTCATTTTTCCTGTTCAGAACCCGTGAGCCATCGTCTGATGAAACACTCCGGAGAAAAACCATTCCCATGTTTAGAATGTAGTTATTCATGTTCCACCAAGTCAAGTTTAAAGCAACATATGATAAGGCATTCCTGCCTAAAACCATTCTCTTGTTACAAATGTAGCTTTGCTTCTTCATATAGGCAAAATTTGAAACAACATTTGATGACACACTATGGCGTTAAATCATTTTCATGTTCCGAATGCGGATATTCATGTTTTCAAAAGTCATGTTTAAAAAAACATATGAAGACTCACTCTGGATTGAAGCCATTCTCGTGTTCCGAATGTATATATTCGTGTATTCAAAGCTCAAGCTTAAAACAACAAATGATGACACACTCTGGCTTAAAACCGTTTTCGTGTTCTGATTGCAGTTTTTCATAATAATAATAATATTTGGATGATTTATATAGCGCCGTTTTTGTGAAAAATCTCCTCAAGGGCGCTGTACAAACTTATAGTACATTTCTAAAATCTAAAAAACTACAAGCTAGGCAAACAATTGTAAACAACTTATGGCTAAAAATTGCATACATCGGTTCATTGATCACCGATACGAAAATATGTGTACAATATTTTGACCAATGAACGCGATGCTGCCTAAAATTTAATGAAAACAGGACCATACTTACCTGGGAGGTCGCTTGAAATTAACTCTGTATATTGTCCATTTAAGGAAATTTAGATAGATTTCGCACGCAGAGGACATTATTGTGAAAACATGTTATTTAATCCTGAAAAATATTTTAATATTCATATGTAATGTATTCTTTGACGAGTGTATTTTGGAAAGTAAAAGCAACATGTAAAGGTGGGAGGTGCAGTAGTACCTATAAGGATTTGATCTTTCTAAATGTGATTCGTCAAGAGACAGATTGATGTGTAAGGAATCGAGTAATTTTAATTCAGTAAGAAAAGTGTGATTAAGACATATCATAGACAATACAAGTATGATACTCTCAAATAGGTATTTAAATTACGGGTGCGTGAGCCCAAAAAGGAAGGTTTTTAGTTTGGACCTAAACTCTGTTGGGCTTGTTATGCATCTTAATTCCGGAGGGAGTCTATTCCAAGCCTTAGGCCCAGATACTCCGAAAGCACGATCTCCAAACATAGTATTTGGCTTTCGTTTAGGTTCTATTAGTCTGCCTTTAGCAGATGAAGTTGCTGATCTAAGGGTTAATTGTCTCGGACCGGTATTTTCCGGGACGCATAATTCGGAGATGTAAGGTGGGGCCATTTCGTAGATTGATTTAAAAACCATCCAGCACAATTTGTACTGGATTCTCTCAGGGCACTTGAGCCAGTGAAGGTTACGAAGGTGTTCTGAAATATGCGAATATTTAGAAACCCCAGTTATGAGCCTTGCCGCTGCATTAAACACGGATTGAAGTTTGTGAATTTGATATTTGGGAAGACTAGCGTAGATGCCGTTACAGTAATCGAGCCGCGAGACTACGTAAGAGTTAATTAATAGTTTTGTCGCCTCTGTAGGGAGGTTTCTTCGAACTGACTTGAGTTGTCTTAGGTGAAAAAAACCGGTGCTTACTGTCCTATTTATTTGACTTTTTAACGAAAAGTCTGAATCTAAATTAACGCCAAGAAGTTTGACTGTTGTCTTTGGAATAATATCGTTGCCGGAAATGGAAATAGGTGTATTGTCTATGAAATGTTGGCGTTTGTTTGTGGCCGCCCATAGAAACTCAGTCTTAGATGGATTCAGCTTCAGCTTGTTTGAAGACATCTAACGAGTTATTGCTTCTAGGCATTCAGCTATGCGGATTTTGAGACTGTTGATTTCGTTTGGAGAGCAGTAAAAATAAACTTGCTGATCGTCAGCGTAGCAGTGGGACAGGAGACCAAATGACTCGATTATTTTGGCGACATCATTTGTAAAAAGGATGAAAAGAAGTGGGCCTAAAACGGATCCTTGGGGTACCCCTGAAGAAAGTGTTGCGAAGTTAGAGAGCTTATTTCCAACCTTAACGGCTTGTAAGCGATTGGATAGATATGACACCAGCCAATTTTTAATATCGGAACTCAAACCAAATGTTTCCTCTAATCTCTTAATGAGAAAGTCATGATCAATCGTGTCAAACGCTGCACTCATGTCTAAGAATGAGATAAGTGCTAACTTACCTGACTCTCTGGTCAAAGTTATATCTGACAGCATACGAAGGATTCCGGTTTCTGTTGAGTGAAACCTTCTATATGCGGATTGACGATTAGTGAATAATTTATTTGAATTCAAATGACTGGTTATTTGTGCAGCAGCAATTTTCTCCAGGATTTTTGATAGGAAAGGTAAATTTGAAACAGGTCGATAATTACCTAAGTTATCGGGGTCAAGTTGTGATTTTTTTAGTATCGGCGTAACTACAGCAGACTTTAGAGGTTCAGGGAAGTCACCTGTACTCAGAGATTTATTAAAAAGATGAACTAGGAACGGGGCTAAGACAATGACACATTTTTTTAGTAACCACGTTGGTATAGGGTCAAGACTGCACTGCTTATTTGGCGAACTTGAAATTAATTTTTTTACTTCTTCCAGCGTTGTGAGTTTGAAGGAAGACAAATTTCCTTTAGAATTTATAGTAAATATTGGTGGAGGGGCGTGAGATGTGGAGGCACGAATGGCTTCAATTTTTTCTCGAAAAAACGTTAAGAAGGCATCTGGGTTAATATCTATTTTAGTTGGAACAGTGGCTTCGGAAATAACAGTCTTTATTGAGTTCCAGAGACGCCGTGGATTGGTTCGCTCAGAGTCAATCTTTTCATTCCAGTATTCTGATCTTTTGGAATTTATTTTGCTCATATACTGTTTTTGAGCAAGGATCCACTCATCCCTAGAAGTTACCGTAGAATTTTTCCTATATGACCTCTCTAATTTCCGCATAAGTCTTTTCTGGTTTCGGCATTCATCGTCATACCAGCCGTCAGACTTTCGAACTTTACGTGTTTTTGACGTCGTCGGAGCATATTTATTTAACATAAAAGAGTTGTATTATACGTCTCGACAAGTTCTGTTGGCGTCTTTGTTTCCCAAAAATTAAGTGTACATAATAGAGAGGTCTGAAGCTCTTCCAGAAAATCACTAAAACTAAATTTACGCCATTCCCTTGATATAATTGTTCTATATGGTACTTTCGGCGGGTTAAAATCAATATCAGTGCAAACAAGCCGATGGTCCGATAGTCCTATATCACGAATATCTGCTAAGAGTGGCGATCCGCTCTTCTTTGAAATGAGTACATCTTATATACCACCAGCATCGTGAGTTGGGACGTCGACCTACTGGCGGCATCCAAAGCTGGCTAATAAGTCTAAGAATTTAACGGTGTTCGGTGATGTCACACGCTCGAGACGGATATTAATGTCACCTGTAATAATGAGTGTATCAGAAAGACCAACTGAAAGTTCCAAAAAATGCGAGAACTCATTATAAAATTCGACAGAGATTGGTTTCGATCCGGGCCTATACAGAGTACAGAGCATAAACGACGTTCCTGTAGAAGAGACCCTGCACGCAATATACTCAAACGTGCTAAATGTACCAAGAATTACTTTAGTTAACCGCAATCCTTGTCGGGCTATTATCGCTATACCCCCGTGGTTCACATGAGAGATGTTATTTGATGGTTCATCGGCACTAGGTCAGGCTTCCTCAAGCACCACATATCCCAAAGCTTGGAGTCTCTTAATTGAGTACGAGTCACTGTTCTCATGCCAAGTTTCTGTAACGGTAAGGATGTGGAGTTTTTCGTCTCTGAAAACATCATCCACCGCCTCTAGTTTATTATTAAGTGAACGCGCATTCCAGCAACCAATTGCAAGCTGTCTGCTCTTATAGTTAGCATGCCTTTCTAATCGAATTTCATTGAAGTTGTGAAAATTATCAAAATCGCGGAGGGAATTATTCGTTAGGTTATTCTGTTCGCCGGTTGATGCGACTTCTTGCAAACAGTCTACAGACGGAGAGTTATTATCATTACTATTATTATTATTATTATTAATTATTGGAACATTTAGTTCCTTCCTGTGTAAGTATTTTGTTCTTTGTCCCCCACGGCAACCGCTATATCTAAATTTCACGTTAAGATCACGGGCTAGTTTGTACAAGTTTATTTTTGTGGTCACTAAGGGGTCTAAGAGTGCACTTTCACTTTTAAAACTTAGGAGTGTTGCTCGGTCATACTTAATAGTAGTGTTTACAATCTGCACTGCATCACTGAGTATTTCGTCACATTTTTCCTTTCCGATGCACATTTGTTTTTTGTTGTCACTATCGGTATTGTTTAAAGCCAACATAGCTTTAAAGATACCCCTAATAAATCACTTCCCGCACTTGACATTGTTCGACGGTCTTTCACTATGCACATATGGCGAGCGTCTCTGACCGTTGACGGGTAACTCTCCAACTCTGACCGCTGATCTTGCGTTAACAGTGCTCCTTTGGAACAATATATCAGTTATGAGATTAGAACATTTGAAAATTTTATGATAAAACTTGCATTAATCTCAAAACAGCGACACTAAAATTATTTTATTTTTATACACGCAACGTAAAAATTCACGCGAATATTTTAAGCTATATTTACACCAGAAAAATTGAAAACTTTTCAAGATTTCCAAAATAAAAGTAGGAGCGCTAAAAATAGCAGCTGGCAGCTCCGAAAGCGCACTCTACCACTGCTTCATGTTCAAGTAGGTCATCTTTAAAGCGACATGTGATGTTACACTCTGGCAACACCCTGAAACCATTTTCGTGTTCCGAATGCAGTTATGCGTGTGCAATTAAATCAGGTCTAAAGAGACACATTTTGACGCACTATGGCTTTAAACCATTTTCGTGTTCTGAGTGTAGTTATTCATGTTCCAGTAAGTCACATTTAAAGCGGCATACGATGACTCACTCCGGCTTGAAGCCATTTTCGTGTTTCGAATGTAGATATTCATGTTCTCAGAGGTCAAGCTTAAAACAACATATGATGACACATTCTGGCATAAAACCACTATCCTGTTCTGAATGTTGTTTCTCATGTTTCGCTAAGACAAATTTAAATCGACATATGATGACAAACACTGGTGTAAAACCATTCTCGTGTTCTGAATGTACTTATTCATGTTCTCGCAAGTCTATTTTAAATGAACATATTATGACACACTCTTGCGTAAAACCATTATCGTGTTCTGAATGTTGTTATTCATGTTCCACTAAGTCAAGTTTAAAGCGACATATGAAAACGCACTCCGACTTTAAACCATTCTCGTGTTCCGAATGTTCATATGTGAGTTCACAAAAGTCAAATTTAAAGCAACACATAATGAAGCACTCTGGCGTTAAACCATTCTTGTGTATCGAATGTAGTTATTGGAGTTCAAACTCGACGGACTTAAAGAAACACATGTTTAAGCACTCTGGCGTGAAAGCATTCTCATGTTCCGAATGTAATTATTCCTGCTCACAACGTGGGGATCTAAACAGACATTTTTTTAAACATTCTGGCATCAAACCATTCTCGTGTTCCAAATGTAGTTATTCATGCTCCCTTAAATCTAATTTAAATCGGCATATGACGAAGCACACTGGATTAAAATTATTCTCGTGTTCCGAGTGTAATTTTTCATCTTCTCTCAAGTTGGGATTGAAAAAACACCTATTGAAGCATTCTGTTCGAAAACCATTCTCATGTTTCGAATGTGGTTATTCATGTTCTGTCAAGTCAAGTTTAAAGCAACACGTTTTTAAGCACTCTGGCAAATGAGTATCTTGTTCTAAATGTAGTTTTTCATGTTCTCAAATGTCATATTTGAAAAAACATATGAAGATGCACTCTGACTTAAGACCACTCTCACTTCTACTGTAGTTTTTCATGTTCTCTCAAGTCCATTTTTAAGAAACCTGTAATGCTGCACTACGACACAAAACCATGTTTTTGTTACGAATGTAGTTATTCATGTTCACTCGAACACTAAACCTTTCTCGTGTTCCAAATGTAGTTATTCATGTTTTAAAAAGTTAAGTTTGATACGATGTACTGTGTTCCTAATTTAGATATGTTTGTTCTCTCTGTCGTGTTTAAACCAACACATTATGACACACTGGTGTAAAACCACGTTCGTGCTCCAAATGTGACAAGTTTGTTCAAATAAGTCGAAACAATTATTTTTACGTGATTCTGCGCAAGAGTACCAACTACTCCTAACCGTCTGGAGCCAAAGACACATTGGCTTTCCCAATTAAGGTGTGTTGTGATGCTGAAGGTTGTGAGGAAAAGATATAGATAGGGAAAAGAGGAAGGTGAGAAGTACCTTACTATTCAGATCTCGTCACCATATACGGCTAAAGCATTACAAGTAAGATTTTAATTTAATTGGCATTTGAACCCTTAACCTTCGTAATTGTAGTTGTATAAATAAGTCCTGGTGAGACTAGAGAGATCCTGGGTTCAACTTACAGTTGCGACCGTTACCATTTTATTTTCTGTTTGTCTTACATTTTAGGAGATTTGTTGATATTATATTCAGCGTGTGATTAAGTATAAATAAGTTTTTCCCAATATGTGTTTTTTAATATTTTTTGTAATTTTCTCTGTAATAAATAAATTAGGGAGAAATATTTTTGTAACATATGCGAACTATTATTACTATTTTGGCGGACGTTGTGGTATGGTAGTCCTGCCAGGATACTTACGTGGACTTCAAACATGTTGCCAACAGGGTGAACGGTATATTTAAATAAATAGAATGATGAACGTTTGACTTGCATTTATTTACACGAAACCGACACAGGTTATTATTACATTTATCAGAAGGATTTTAATATACGTAGAAGGCAGCGTACAAATGCGACTTGACAACCGGGCCGTGAAAACAGAATGATCGGCCAATTCGCCGTGGTTCTAGTGCGGGGTTTCTAATGTTGCCCGTTCAACAAAACATTTATATGGCTATTCAATTCGTTCGCTGCCTTCCGCTACATACCTCTACCCCTGTTTGTAAAACGATAACAAAAGTAAAAAGTTCTGAAATACCAAAAATTATTAATATGTATAAAGCAATTTCCCTATCATTATAATATGAAACTTCTTTTTTTTTAAAACTCTCTTAACACTATAATCGTGTCCGAAATACATGTTTTTTTTTTATTTTATTCTTAAACAATATAAGGTTGTAAACTTTTTACTTAAACCAAGTAAATGCTCACATGACTTCGTATCAACATATTGTGTAGGGAGCTTGTCCGTGATTTTCTCAAACACTAATAGGCTTATTTTATATTTATCTTCTGAAGCACGGGATTTAATTGTTAATGCAACATGCCCCAAAATTGGTGTCTCCACAGAACCAACACTTTTAATAACTGAATTATTTAAAGGAATTATTTTAAGATTCAATTCATTACAAGTATTTAAACTAATCAAATTTTGTTGCGAGGCGCAATCAATTAAACACCTGACGGTTACTTGATTATTTTTAGTGTCGTAAGCAAATAACTGCGCGGTTGACAATAGTACATTCGTAGCTAAATTACCCGCAGTAAAATCATAATGATGTTTATTCCTTGTTATTAATGTGACAGCTTCGTTTTTCGAATGACTTTCGTTATTCACCGTACCCTCAAAATGCAAAGCGGTATGGTGACGTTTTTTACAAATTCTACAATCCGGTTTAGATGAACATTTTACCGTCTTGTGTTTATCGCTTAAACAGTTTACACATAAGTTATTTAATTTTACAAACTGATAGCGAGCCTTTGGCCTCAACTCATTAAATTGTTCACATTTAAACAATTCAACATGATCGCTTCGATTGCATTTCCGGCACTTATTATTATTACTTATAGTACGATTATTATCAAACGACTTCGGTTTAACCACAGCGAAAGAATGTGAAACCTGATTTTTATTATTATTAACTTTACTTTCTGGTCCGGTTCGTTCAAGAATTTTAACATGCGGACGAATATATTCTATTAAATCGGTATATGTAGGTATATCTTTCTCCCGTATGTACATTTCGAAATTTTGCACCAATTGCATATCTAATTTTTTCAGTGCAATATGTAAAATTATAAAGTCGGTTAGGTCATCAATACCTAATTCTTTGAACGCAGACATGGAAGACGCAAACCGTTCAATAAAATTATTTAATTTATTTAATCATTTGAGTTAGAAGGTACCAATAATTTTAACTTCAAAATATTATTCAGATTTTTTTTTTTAATATGTTTATTTAGTTATTAATTGTACAATAATTTATCTTACTTAAATCTTACAAAACTGATCAATCAGTTTGATTGTAAAAAATCTCTCATTTTTCCTATTTATTTACTTACAACATATAAAATGTTTGATATTTTGGTGCTTAATACATATCTAGTAATTATTTAATAATATCATACTTAATATTAAAATACTTAACTAATTATTATAATGCTTATTATAACATAAATTTTATTTTTAACGGTGGTTAAAAGATCTAGGTACCTATTCGTTCACAATATTATTTGTTTTTCATAGATTTAGGTATTTTTATACAATATTTTAGTTTTCACGTTCTATTGAAGTAGAATGATCTAACTTTAGTTTTGATTTTTGAATATGATGTCTCGTTTTTAATATTTTTAGGTAATGCATTAAATATTTCCGGAATTTTATGCCTTTTTGTTCTATCACCGTATACATTTTGAGATTTATTAATAATAAACATTTCTGCTTCTTTATGTCTAGTGGGGTAGTTATGGTTTACAGGTTTTTTGAATTCTGTATTCCAGAATTCATCTAGAGTTAATTGGTAATCTACCCTACTATGTATAGAGAGCACATTACACAAGGAGAACATTTTTTTATAATCGCCATCACATAATTGAACTTTTTTTTTGCCTGATATCAATTTTAGGAAACGGATTTGTAGTTGTTCTATTTTATTTAAATACGTTTCGTACGTTAATCCGTAACTATTTATTCCGTATCCTATAATTGATTCTGCTAATGCGTTATAAATACAGTATAATATATTTTTATTAACAAAGTTTTTTAGGTGATAAAATTTCCCTAATATGGATCTTAATCTATTACACACATTTTCAATATGAATTGATTAGTTAAAATTGACATCTACTGTAAGACCAAGGTATGTATACTGGTACACTTTTTCTATATTTGGGCAATTACACTGCAGGGATTGGTTTTTTGTGTGCAAGCAATCATATGAATGACTTTTAATGTGCAATTCCTTATCCTGACAATTTGCATGTGGTGAATGTATAAGCATATATTTGTTTTTTTTTGCGTTGATAATAATGCCACTGTCGTGGGACCATTTAATTATATTATTTAGGTCTGTTTGTAAAATTTCATGAATTTTTTGTGGATTTTTGTCAGCACATATAATGCAAGTATCGTCTGCAAACATGTAGCATTTACAACGTTTTATTACGTTTGGTAAACTGTTTACTTGCATAATATAACACGTAGGTCCCGATATCGATCCCGTAGCTACCCCAGTGTTTGCCAACATTTCATCACTTAAAATTCCGTCAATTTTAACTATTAAACAGATAGTTTTAAAAAAATTTATTTAAAGGAACTCTAATACCACATTCCAGCATTGCCCTTAGTAATGTTTCATGGTCCAATGTGTCAAAGGCCTTTTTAAAATCTATAAAAATTATGCCTACATAATATTTTTCATTCAAATGACAGTTTATATGGTCAGTGAATTTAGAAAGTAATTGTGTAGTACTTTTTTCTTTTTGAAATCCGTACTGTATGGGATTTATGATTCTATTTTTTTCTATAAAATTTTGTATTTGATTAAAGATAGCCCTTTCAATAATTTTATCAATACACGAGAGAATCGCTATTAGTCGATAGTTTGTGAAATCTTTGTGGTTTCCTGATTTATATATAGGTCTGATGATGGATGTTTTAAGTTCGTCAGGCATGATACTTTTACTTACACAAAGGTTAATTAGTTTAGTCAGTACTGGGATTATATTATCAGCAATTAACTTCAGGTCTTTAATTCTTATTTGGTCATTGCCTTCTGATTTTTTAACATCCATATCATTAATAATTTTTTTAACATCTTTTTGTGATACAGGTCTAAATCTCATCGACATAATAGCAGGAGTTGTATACGTGTTACGATCTAGGAATTTTTTAGTACAATTATGTCTTATGTCTTTTATTTCATTTACGAATGTTGTGGCAAATTTATCGCATAAAAACTTTGTGTCTCCTTGACTTCCCATATGTTGAAGGATTATTTTATCTAAATTTTGTTTAGGTTTACCTATTAGATTATTTATTTCGTCCCTCAGTTTCCTCGGGTTGCCGTTTAAGCTATTTATTACGTTTTTATGGAATGTGTTTTTAGTAATATTAATATGTTTGTTTGTTTTGTTTCTATACCGCGTATATTCTAAACGAAATACCGGGTTATTTGGGCTATTCCTGCATTTTCGGTAAAGATAATCTCTTTTTTTAATCATGTTCTTAATTTCTTCGGTAACCCATGGGTTGTTGTGCCTAAGATTATTTTCAAATAATTTTTCTTTTTTCGAGGACGCATAGATATTATCAAAAATATTTTTTAAATTATCGCACAGTTCTGAAGGACATTCAGTTTGTAATAATTTCCCCCAATTTAATAGTTTTAATTTAGAATATACCAATTTATTATCAATAATTTCACTTTTTTTATTTAAATCCTTTGTAAGTACCTCTTTACCTATTGCAACTCCTGTTATATAATGGTCGGATATTTTGTTAGTCACAATACATGAAAATACAGTGTTATTACGGTTGCGAACTGCAATATGATCAATACATGAATACACATTTTTTCCGTTTAAAATTTCATTCCAAGTCACATCTAATATTACATTTTCTAAACCATTTTCACTGAGTAGATTTTGATATTCTGTAATTACACTATTTTGGGTATCCAATAAATTCAAGTTAATGTCAGCACAATACAAGTAGTTTGAATCAGATGAAGTTAATTGTAATATTTGTTTTAGTTCCTTCAAGTATATTTTCTTGTTGCTGCTCGGCGGACGATAAACTGCAAGTATATTTATGACATCTTGATAAACGGTGGTGATTTCTCCAGATATTGTCTCGCAGCTTTCAAAAGAAATAATGTTTGTTTTCTTAAAAGTATGATGGTTTTTTTAAGTACATGATTAATCCCCCTCCTCTTCTATTCTCTCGAGCATTTGCAATCGATGTGAAGTTTGGTATATTGAACATAGGTATTATTTCGTTTTTAATATTTATTTCCGTTAGAAAAATTACATCTATAAACTGCAGAACGTCGTTTACTTGTGCAATAAATGAATTAAAATTCTTTTTCAATGATCTAATATTTAGATGAATAGCCACAAACCTCATTTTGATGTTTTTATCGTTTATCCAGTTATCCAAATTATAGCACTTGATAAATTTGTGAGTTTGAAATGGTGTCGAATCTTCCATGACGTGGATTTAGTAACTGATAAAATAACTGTTCCGAGTCAAAAGGAATTTAGATTTTTTTTTTCTTTAATGTATTTGTTTATATCATTCTCATTTTTTATATGGATAATTTTCCCATCACCTTCACTTATTATCAATATTTTGGCATTTTGTACCCAAATGTATTTAAATTTTGTTTTAATTTTTCGTTTTGTAATGTATAGTAGATATTTTTTTTCTTTAGTTAGATTTTCATTGATATAAATTCGGTCGTTGTTTCCATTTTTGTAAATGTCATTGTTTATTAATATGTTTTTTTTTGTAACCACTCATCTCGATAAGTTTGACGCATGAACTTCACGATTACGTTAGCCGGTTTGGAGTCCTTTCTATTAGGAAGTCTCCAAACATTCTCAATATTTTCGCAATTTGTGTTTAGTTTTTCTGCAATTGTCTTTATGGTTGTTTCAATATTTTCATCTTTTTTCATTTCCAGACCAAACAGTTCAATATTACAGTTTTTTTCTATTTGTTCAATTTCTTGAATCCTGTGTTCCAGTGCTTTATTACATTTTTCAAGGTATGTGTTTTTGTTTATAACTTCATTGAGTTTGTTTTCGTTTTCTTTTAGTTTTTTTTCCAATTCTAGGTGTAGCGATATCAGTTCGTCATATTTGTTGGATAGAAACGCAGTTGACTGTGTGAGAGTCTCCATATCTTTTTTCATGACATACATGATGCTTATTTTATTATTTATTTCATTAAGAATTTGCTTCATTTCTGGGATACTTTCTGAGTTTGGGCCTTGTGACCCGCTGCCTCCGGATTTCATGTTCGCCGTTTCTGTGTTCGCTATTGTTCGCTGGGTTCCGCAGTTTACACAAATAAATTCATTACCCACGTTAATGGCGGGATTTGAAATAGCACATAGTTTGGAAAGATCCATTACAGTCGATGCATTTGATTAATTCACTGTCTTTAGCGACATATTTTTTACATTTTTTACACTGCACCATTTTGAAGTAGTTTGAGCGTTTTTCGTTTATTTTTAAATCACTTTTACAATTTATTTGTCGCACAATGATTTACACCGTTCGTGTTCGCTGAGAGACGCGTACACTATTATAAAAGGTGCCTAGCACGCGCTTGTCTTGATATTTCTTTTCGAGAGCATTCCAAATTACAAAATATTTTTTTTCATTCAGTACTTAGGCAGTAGTTTAGGCAGTACTCCGGCAAAAACCGATAATGCCTTTCCTTGGAGTTTTCCTATCAAATATTGCATCTTTTGCGACGTATTCAAATTTTCATTAGAGTGGATGTTTAATTTAAATGCTTCATAAAATATCGACCAATTCTCTTGATTTCCGTCGAACGATGGCATATCAATCGCTGGGAGCTTAATAAATTGAGACTTATTTAATTTCTGCGTACCACCTTAATCTTGCTTCGCCACAATACTTTCGCGTATACTAACTACAAAGCAGTACTTATTTTCGAATTTATTCCAAAAATCGAAATTTATATTATAGTTTGGATCCTTTTTCAATTGAAGTGAAAGAAATTCATCACAATACGTGTTAAATTGTGAATAATATGTAGCTAAATTAACCGTTTGTTTAACGAACTGCTACGTGGGTTTTTCTCGCCAAGTGGTAAAACCAAGTATACCTTTCGTAAACAACTTTAGTATTGTAATGCTGACCAGGTACTCACAGATTTAATCCCAAAGGAAGCGCCAATTCTGGACGGGTTATGGATCCCGTCAAGAACATCTGTGGATCCCAAATATGCTCAGGGGTGGATCGTAAACCAGCGATATGTGTCGTTCTCCAAAGGGATGGTATTGCAAGGTACATAATTTAAAGGCGGAATTGTGAGAACAAACATATAATTTTAAATCAAATGGCAAACATGGGTCGAGGCCTCACTCGACAAAGGTTTTAAATATTGCATTTCGCTTACCCCCATGGAACCGACCTCTTTTTACTATGAATTCTATCGCTAGCTAACTAATAAAATATCCGTCTAGTAGCTGCAAGGCACAGGCAGCATTTCTTCGTTCAGGATCCGGAAAGCCATCACCGAAGCCGAGATCTGGAGTCAGTTCCGCCGCCAAAGGGAGTTCGTCAAGCGGCCTTTCGCCGTGACCAAATTTAGCAAGTACCCCCGCCACCAAAGGGAGAACATCAAGCGGCCTTTCGCCGCGTCCAAAATTAGCAAGTCACCCCGCCGCCAATGGGGGTGTTTTACGTTGAAGAAGGTTTGGCATGTAGGTAGGCCGCCCTCGGTCCAGACGAGAGTCAGGGTCGGCGTAAAACTACTTTCCCGCCACAAAGAACAGCGAATATCATCGCGGGCTAACGGTACACCGATCATCCATCAAAACGGGGCTCTGTCCAAGTGTGATCGGACGTATTTATCATGGATTAAATCTTTCAGGCTCCAACAACGCCTGGCCGCCGTACAAGTTTCCTTAGGGTTGCAGGAATCACAGCTAATCCCACCAAGGGGAATTCAAACTATCGATCACACAATACGTACACGTTATCACTTTTACCGCCCGGCATTATCTAAAGTAAAAAGGAATTTTTTTCCCGTTCAAAACTCAAATCTCACAAAAACTCCGTTGACTGTCGCGTAACTAAGTTCCGGGCACAACTCTCCGAAACCTACCTACGCAAGAAGTGAGGTATTGCCGCGGAACCGCTCCAGGTGTCGCCTCTGGCCGTAGATAAAATCAGAGCTGGCACTCTAATAATTAATAAACAAGTTCCTACCTAATGACGATTTCGACGGGTAGAGTTGTTAGGATGCAGAACAAATGATACGGATGTTAATAATTATATTTAAAGGAATACGGATTTGTACTGCATCATAACAGAACCTCCGAACTCCTTCTCTCCCTATCTGCAATAATTTTCGTTTTCTCATATAAATCATTGAGACGATTATGCATCAAATTAAACTTAGATTCTAGTAATTTGATTTTAACTAGATTCTGAGTACCATCACTCGTCGTCATGATTAATTCTATGTAGGAATTTTAATGCAACAATAATTACAAACGTATGTCGGTACAAATGACTTAACAAAGTATGAAAAGCAAATAATATTATTTGCAGGTTAATTATATTAATTTTAAATATCCCGTTGGTAATCCGACTCGAAAGAACCAAAAATGGTGTCGCGAAACTGCGACTCCACTGTAAATTGGCGTTGTTCTTTTGCTGCAGAGCAAAGCCTATGCAGCCCTCGAAGGACCAGTCCCGAAACTATGTGAAATCGCTAAGTTATACGGGACGATTAAATAGAATACACTCGCAAGCCTGATGGATAGTCAGTCGATAGTTAAGATCTGAGCTTTTGGAAAATTAGATAAGCCCAGACTGGAATAAGGAAAATAGGACTCACCGTTGCAGATGGGGCCTTGCTGATCTCCAGTTTTGGTGTACACTTCTCACTGTTTAATTTAACAATCGCAATATTCTTACAGTAAGAGGTTACGATACATGCGCCCTGTCTGAGATGTTATTTTGTACTGAGCAGCAAATCACACTGTCACCTCTCCAAAGTTGATTACTTCTTGCAGCAATTTTTATGGTGACATTTAGGAAGGAAAGATTAGGAAGGTGGGATAAATTCAGGATTTTGACATATTTTTTTTTTTTTTTTTTTTTTTTATTATTTATTGAAACATTTATTATAATTACAATTTTACAACTAAATATTTTTTTTTACAGGTTTTTTTTTTTACTACCCTTCCATTAAAAGCATTTGCTTGTGTATGGAAGGGGAGTGTACATAAATGCTATTAGTTATTAGTTAGGTATAAGTTAGTACTTAAATAATTAATTGTACATAAATATATGTGAGCTGCAGTATTTATTTGATAATGGTGTGTTTTTTTTTTTTTTAAAGAAAGAATGTTATGGAGAACTAAGATATTTGTAAGATTAATTGACAGTAGTTCTTTTCTTAAGAACATCTTTAAAATGTCTCTTGACAGAGAGCAGCATTCGGGCCTTATCATTGATGCTTCTGATTTCCTCTGGTAGACGATTAAAAAAATTTCTTCCCTGATAAGTATAATGATGCTGTGCAAAAGACGTATTTAGTTTTGGGCATAGAAAAACATGTTTAAGTCGAGTTCTGTTTTCATTTAAAAATGGATATTTATCTTTTTCTTTTATTATTTGAATTACTGAATTTTTAATATATAAATCTTTAAATGTGGGTACTTGAAATTCTTCAAACAGGCGTTCTGTTGGGTAGTCTAAGGATTTTTTTAATATAATTTTAATAATTGTTCTTTGTACAATTTCTATTGGAAGAAGGTTACATTTATACGCGGATCCCCAACTAATAATAGCGTATTGTAGAGTGGATTGAACTAAGGCATAGTAGATTAAATATAGATTTTTTATCGACAGAAAATTTCTAATTCTTAAAAATATATATATTAATTTTCTGATTTTGTTTACTACTTGACAAATTTGTTCCTTCCATTTCAGATTTTTATCGATAATTACGCCGAGATATTTAATTTTATTTGTTGTTTTTAATATTGTACAGTTTGATTTGCAATAATGTTGGTTGTGAATTTTAGTGTTATCGTGTATGAGAATGTTAAAATTTTTGGGACCGTCGTTTGGATGGATTGCAAATGGAATTACAAATGTCTTTTCACTATTTAGTGATAGTAAATTAGTGTCGAAAAAATTCTTAAGCGTATTGATGTCTTCTGTGGCCTGTAATTCTACATTTTCCCAAGTATTTTCACTTATTATTAAAACTGTATCGTCGGCGTATGATGTAATTTGACCATGTAGATGTTGAAAAAAAATATCGTTTACATATATGGTGAAAAGGATTGGTCCAAGCACTGTACCTTGGGGGATTCCAAAGCTTGAAATCTCTTGATATCTTCCCACCAAGTCTGCGAATGCAATACCCAATCAATCCCATATAAAAATGCGCGAACACACCCAAGGTTCGTATAAAATGTATTTAACAAAGTGCTTATCGAGGGGGTAGAGCGGTGATTGGCTGATGTTATTATTTTTAATTGTCATTGGTAGTTTATTAAATATTTTGGGTGAGTTAAAAATTTTGTAGGATGGTGCTTTTTATTTCATGTTTAGGAAGGATTGTGATTGGAAAAATACCTGAAGCTGAATAGATGTCCCTGATATGAGTGTACCGTGGAAGTCCAAAAACATTTCCTAGAGCTCGGATTTGAATCAACTGCAGAGCAGCTATCAATTTCTTTGAAGTCCCAGATACAACAGAGATATGAAAGGTGTGAACGTACCACGGCATAGTACACTGGAGTTAGTAAAGGAATGGGTAGTCCGTAGTAATCCTTGAAGCCTATATAGTACACCAAGGATCCTGGGTGATCGATAAAGATTTATAGAATACCTACCTTCAGACAACTTCTCATAATTCCCTAACATGATTGCAGATCGCTAGAGAAAAAGTAAAAAGGGTAACAATTATTATAAGCAATAATTATCAGCCTGAAACACTCATCCACATTGAAAAATCTTCCCAGAAAGTCCCGTTCCAAGTCCCGTTGGCGTCATGTATCTATTCTCGGAAGATTTTTCAATGTGGATGAGTGTTTCAGGCTGATAATTATTGCTTATAATAATTGTTACCCTTTGTGCTATGCATAAAAATCTTGTCTTAAACGTTAGTTTAACAATAAAAATAATAATGAAAAAGTAAAAGTTCACAATGACTGGATGTTCTTCATATATTTGACGTCATGGCCCATGGGGGGAGCCAGGTTTTGATTTAAGGCTCGATGACACACGGCGAGTTTACAAGATACTATCTGCTAAGTTTAAAAGCGAGTGAGATTGTCATGATGACACACAAACTGTCCACTCCCTCAGAAGTGTAGGAAACTGAGGCCGCTGCTAGCGCCAGTAACAAGAATAACGACGCCTGCGTGAACTAATTCTTCAAATCTATGTTTGACAGTTGAATTCAGCTGTTTATCGGAAGCCATGTTGGAAACATAAATAAACTAATCACGAGCAAGCGTGTAGGCGAGTAAAGTTGACGAACTCTCAACTTTTTTTGGTAGATTGTCAACAATCTGCTAGTCGCTGCTAGTTAGCAAGTAACAACGTATTCATGATTTAGGCTCTATGAATGCAAATAATATGAACGAAAGAAGGAAAAACCATCCTATGAAGTGCTGTAAATTTGACAATCCCAGAGGTCATGCATCGGCCAGCCAGGGTGGGGCAAACGCCCTACCTAGCCCCACTGTGCCTACACCCATTGCGTCAACTGTTGTTTGTACGTTAGCGATCTGCAGTTGTCCTAGAGAACGATGAGAAGTTACCGAAAGTTATACTTGCAAACCTTATCGATACCCCTAGCCCCACGCTAGGACCCAGTTATGGGGGTAATTTTTTTAGTTAACGTTTACAAATTACACCCAGAGTTCACCATTATAAACAAAAACATTCACGGGCGTGCGCACAACAAATCACCAAAGGTGAAGAGATGAAGTTATAGCATCGCATACGGAACGAACAAAGAAACATTAATATTTCTACAGATTTTATTCACTTCCGGCATGACATACATTTGGACAGTTTTGGCGGGCGATGAAAAATTAAAACTTAATAGATTAATTTAAACATGAAAACTAACATTAAAAAATATTGGTACGTAAGATATATATTTATTTGTATTTGCCTTTTTTAGGAAATAAACAGTTCAATACATAATCTATATATGGAAATAAAATCAAAATATGCTCGTTTCTGTCTATACGTGATTCTCTTGTCTATTTCTATACTTCTGTCTGTTTAAGTATAATATGTAAATATTTGAGATTTTTTTGCTAAACCATTCATCCAATTGCGATGAAACTCTGGGGATTTGATGTGCGCATGCCCTTGATGGTTTTTATATACAATAGCGGCCTCTGGCGTCATGAAAATGCGTTACTAAACCGTTCATCCGATTGCGAGGAAACTTCGCTGAGTTGTTGTGAGCATGCCCGCCAAGGGATCTACACATACCGGTGAGCTTTGGCATTATAAAATTTGTATAAAAAAATTCAATAGGCGGCTCGCGAGCTGTTTGAAAACTCAATGTACCGTGACTGAATGATTGGAATGCGGGAGGAAGAGGGGATGTTGGGAGGCCAACCCGGGAAGGGGGAGGGGAACTCGGGAGGGGGGAAGGGAACTCAGAAAGGGGGTGCCCGGGATGAGAAAAGCGGTCGAGGGGAGTGGGAGAGGGAACTCGTAGTGAGAACGCGTGAGGGGAAGGAGACGCGGGATAGGAAGGTAAGGCGGTAGGCGAATGGGACGAATGGGAAAGGACAAGCAAGGAAAAATTTTATTTATGTGGCATTACAACGCATGCCGGGAACTCGATAGCTATTTAATAAAGAAAACGTATAAATGTGGGTTGCATAATCCAAATTTATATATTGCATGCAAAAAAAATGTGTAAGGTCAATATTGATTAACCTTTCCAATACCATACTAAAAATAAGGTCGACGTGCCGTCTTGTAACGCAGTGTTACTGTATGGGGTTTTGGATTTTATTATGCATTTTTCAAAAAATATGGTTGTAAATAATATTTCATTTGCTTAAATTAATTTAATGTATAAACAAAAAAATTCTATGTGCAAAAAACTTGAAATATTTTAATAAAGAATAATTCATTAAATTATACAATTTTATTCGCAATTCGATGATCATGCTGCTGGCGTCAAGCGCTCAGCAAGCCACACGTGTTAGTGGAATGCGGTAGTGGGGAATATGACGGAGGGTGGATTCGAGCTGTGGACTATTTCATATACAGATGGTCAAAAGTACATTCTCTCTTGAAAAACAAATAAAACAAAACTTCTTATGCGTAAGTTTTTATTATTATTTTGTTGCTCCACTGTTAACAGATAATGATTGTAACTAGGAGATATATTTATTTCGTAAGCCTTTTGGATAGAAAATTAGGAAGTAAAAAGTTAAAAGAAATACAAACTGATACTTTGATAAAATTCTAATCAAATTATTCAATCAATCTTACATGCTGGCACGTAACATTGTTTAATTTTTGTTTATAAGCAGCACTAAAAACACGGAAATAATACGATAATAATTCGCGCATGTTACAAAAATGTTTCTCCCTTATTTGTTTATTACTGAGAAAATTAAAACGATTGTTGAATTTTATATTTGGCCAATGGAGGAAACAACAAACTAGAAATTATTCAAAATAATGCTATGAGATGTATACTGTACACAAAAGAAAGGCAAATATGCAAAAAATAATCAAATGAGAGAATATCTGATTTGGATTCCGACAAAAAACAGACTGCTATTTAATGTATTTATTTTCAAAAGTAAAATTTCGAATAAGCTAATGCCAATATGCTTTTTCAATGAAATTCTTTTATTGTAAAAAAATACATAATTATGAAACCAGAAATGTTAATAGAAATTTAAAAAAAAACTATGCTTATGGCCAAGATATATTTTAATAAGCATGAGCGTTATTCACAAATGGCGGGTGCGGTGAGCGAAAGCTCCATCTCGAACGGCTGCCACGCCGAGACTACGTGGTGGGCATTTGGCTAAGGGGAATCAGGCTACACGCCAGTTTTCCTGGATCGCACGTAATATCGTTCCTCGCGACCGCAGCACCTTGGAGACGTTATTTTACGGACAGCTCTCTTATATTACTACATTATTGGTAATCTTATTGCAACATACAATAAATTACTTAATAAATAACATAGCTTAAAAATAAATACATGAAAGTTAACAATTACATATTTCACAGGTTTTTATTTTATGTCTGAATATTTGAAGAGTATAATCTGTCCCCAACGCCTGAAGTCAGTGAGACTTGGCATCCCCAAATTGGGAACGTAGTGAGGCCAAAGGTAAGTGGGGTGGGGAATGAAATGAGGAAGCGGAAATTGGAGAAGTGCCAAGCTATTTTGGTTTAGTCACCAAACAGGGCTTAAGGCTTTTCAAGTAACATTTCAGTTCTGAATGTTGGTCTTACACTAGGGTGATACTGAGAGTATTTTCCATTCTAGAGCACGCCGCAAATGCACGGCATATTATTTTAAATGATTTAAATGTGAAAACACAAATCAATCAGATAAAATTTACCTGCGCACGCCAGGATTTGAACCAGCGACCTCTGGATCGCTAGTCGAGAGCCTTGCACCTCGACCATGGAGGCCGCCGAAGGAGGTCTTGCCTAAGATATCTCTTGAAATCAAGCCTTCAAGAAACTGTAAAAAGAACTAGAGATATCATTTCGTCATGCTTTGCAGGATCAGCACATCAGTTCGGTCAATCGTGGAATTAATCCTGGCGGTAGTTGTTCGATACCAACAATTTTTTTATTTTTTATTTATTTATCTATAATAAAATATATTTACAATGGTTTTATTTGTATGCCTGTCTCACTAGGGTATACCTGTGTCGAGACAGGCGTACAGGTATATAAATGAATATAGTAGTTACAAGGATATTTCAGGTAAAATACATATTATGAATAGAATTAAAACAGAAGGGTGATTGGAAGGGTGGTAAATCTTTTAAAGAGAGTTATTTTATAAATGTTGGAGATGGAGTAATGAAATAAATTCTGCCTAGTCTATTTATAGGTTAAATTTGACAGGATTCCATTATTTTTATTTGTTTTATATGGGTTAGGTTGAATGTGAATAGTTATTTCTGTCTATGTGTGATTTATTTTACAGATATTTGTGATAGTGTGGCGTCCAATACTTATAATCCATTTTTTAATATCTTGTTTGAATTTTGTAAAGGAGTCACTTAGTCTGATCGTAGTTGGTAGTGTATTGTATAGTTTGCAAGCTATGTATTTAGAGTGTCTTTGCCCGAAGGTGGTTTTGAAAAAAGGAGTTTGGAGAAGTTCGTTGTTTTTGGCTCGGGTATTGTGTATTGTTTGTGTAGCTTTGTATGGTGTTTTGTTGTTTTAGTGTAAATTAAATAATATGGATCTTGAGTAGAGCTGTTTTATGTCCATAACGTTAAGGAATTGAAGATAGTATCAGTGCTGGTAGTAAGCGGCATTTTAAGAATTATTTTAATAGTATTCCACAAGATATTCGCTATCTATCAATAAAAGTTATTATTTCGAAAGTCGTTATTTATAACAACTGGTGACTTACAACTATTAACTTTTTTAGGTACAATAACATATTAAGTTAAAACAACAATATTATTTTTTTACTATTTGAGTTGTTACGATCCTCGGCTACAATTAGGAAGGTTAAGGGTTCATATACCAATAAAATTAAAATCTTACTTGAAATGGCTTCAGCCGTGTTTGGTGACGAGATCTGAATAACTAGGTACTTCTCACCTTCCTCTTTTCCCTATCTCTATCTTTTCCTCACAACCTTCAGCATCTGAACACACCTTAAATGGGAAAGCCCAATGTGTCATTGGCTCCCGACGGTTAGGAGCAGCTGGTACTCTTGCACGGTAATCACGTAAAAATAATTATTTTGACTTATTTGAACAAACCTGCCACATTTGGAACACGAACGTGGTTTTGCAAAAGTGTGTCATAATGTGTTGGTTTAAACATGACCAAGAGAACAAACATACCGTAATTAGAAACACAGTACGTCGTTTCAAACTTAACTTTTAAAACATGAATAACTACATTCGGAACACGAGAAAGGTTTAAAGTTCGAGTGAACATGAATAACATCAATCGTAACATAAACATGGTTTTGTGTCACAGTGCAGCTTTACAGGTTTCTTAAAAACTGACTTGAGAGAACATGAACAACTACAGTAGAAGTGAGAGTGGTCTTAAGTCGGAATGCATCATCATATGTTTTTTCAAATATGACATTTGAGAGCACGAAAAACTACACTACGAACAAGATAATCGTTTGCCAGAGTGCTTAAAAACGTGTTTCTTTAAATATGACTTGACAGAACATGAATAACTACATTCGGAACATGAGAATGGTTTTTGGACATAATGCTTAAAAAGGTGTTGTTTCAATCCCGACTTGAGAGAAGATGAAAAATTACACTCGGAACACGAGAATAATTTTAATCTAGTGTGCTTCGTCATATGTCGATTTAAATTTGACTTAAGAGAGCATGAATAACTGCATTTGGAACACGAAAATGGTTTAACGCCAGAATGTTTAAAAAAATGTCTCTTTAGACCCCATGGAAATAAAGAAGAATAATTACATTCGGAACATGAGAATAGTTTCACGCCAGAGTGTGTCATTATATGATTCTTAAAATGCGCCTTAGTTGAACTCTGATGACTACATTCGGAACACGAGAATAGTTTAACAGCGGAGTGCCTCATTATGTGTTGCTTTAAATCTGACTTGTGCGAACTCTTGTATGTGCATTTGGAACACGAGAATGGTTTAACAATGGAGTGCGTTATCATATGTCGCTTTAAACATGACTTAGTGGAACATGAATAACAACATACAGAACACATTAATGGTTTCACGCAAGAGTGTGTCATAATATGTTCATTTAAATTTGACTTACGAGAACATGAATAAGTACATTCAGAACAAGAGAATGGTTTTACACCAGAGTGTGTCATCATGTGTCGATTTAAATTTGTCTTAGTGAAACATGTGAAACAACATTCAGAACACGATAGTGATTTTATGCCAGAGTGCATCCTCATATGTAATTTCAAACTTTCCTTTTGGGAACATGAATACCTACAATCGGAACAAGAATATGGTTTTTCACCAGTGTGTGTCATCATATGTCGCTTTAAATGTGACTTAGTGGAACATGAATAATTACATTCAGTACATGAAAATGGTTTAAAGCCAGAGTGCGTTAAAAAATGTCTCTTTAGACCTGATTTAATTGAACACGCATAACTGCATTCGGAACACGAAAATTGTTTCAGAGGGTTGCCAGAGTGCTTCATCTCATGTCTCTTTAAAGATGACCTAATTGAATATGAAAAACTACAAACAGAACACGAAAACGGTTTGAAGCCAGAGTGTGTCATCATATGTTGTTTTAAGCTTGAGCTTTGAATACACGAATATCTACATTCGGAACACGAGAACGGCTTCAAACCAGAGTGAGTCTTCATATGTTGTTTTAAACTTGACTTTTGAAAACATGAATATCCGCATTCGGAACACGAAAATGGTTTAACGCCATCGTGTGTTATCAAATGTTGTTTCAAATTTTGTCTATATGAAGACGAAAAACTACATTTGGAACAAGAGAATGGTTTTAGGCAGGAATGCCGAATCATATGTTGCTTTAATCTTGACTTAGTGGAACATGAATAACTACATTCTAAACATGAGAATGGTTTTTCTCCGGAGTGTTTCATCAGACGATGGCTCACGGGTTCTGAACAGGAAGAATGAGTCTCGATCTTCGTTTCAGGCATTTTATCTTCTCGGCTGGTTGGATGAGATGCATTCAGACTTTCTTCAACACCTTTACCAAGAACTGCAAAAAATAAGCATTTAACAGCCTGTGTAAATTCAAATATTATTGCGATTTTCCAGTAGGTATTCAAAGACAACAATTCAACATAATATTATTCTTAGTCTAATTATTCTTCATTAACTTGGTAGTCTTGTGGGGCTGCACACTTGTATACTAGCCCTCGTAAATACATTTCACTGGTCCATATTTCCAATAGAACCAACAACACCGTTCATTCGGTATTATTTTCCCCTAGAACTTTATAATCAGGAATATTCTTCCGCAATTTACTTTAAGATACGATCCTTTTTTAAAATATGTCATAACATAAAACATGCGTTTTTTACGGAAAGAAATACCACAATCTAATTGTGGTGAAGATATACAATTTATTAAATATTTTAAAAGGTAGAAAAGTTGTAACCTTTGGAAAAATCACGGATTCAGTCACAGACAGTACCATAAGAAAAAGCCTACAGAAAGTAGACAATAATACAACGACCTTCATGGCAGAGCGATAAGCTTTTTGGCTCTGATTCCAAAAGCTTACATCAGCATCCACAGTAACCCGGCGGAGCAAAATAAATTAAATCAATGACGAATCAGTGGCGTAGCGTTGGCCTCCCCTTTATTTGGGTACTTATAGCACCATTGTGGGTAAGGGGGGGGGGGGTATATAGAAAACCAATTTTTTATGCTTAGTATTCTTTAGTATTCTTCGAACGAAAATCATGTTCATAAATTTTACTACAAAGTTTAAAACTGCTGTCGGAACTAGAATGGTTTCCATGTAAAAGAATTTCGCATCTCGAACTTTTACACCGTGTTTTTACTTACGATTGATACTGCGTTAGAGTCCCAAAACAATAGTTACACACGGAACAATCAATTTCTCAGAATTTTGCAGGATTTGGTATGTAACTTAAATGTAAAGCTTCAATTGGTAAGTGATTAATCGGCAACTCGTTATTTAATTTATCGTTGTACTCTGAACACAAAACCAGTTTGTATGCGGTGAATTAAAACTACACTCAGATCATGAAAATGTTTTTTCGTTGAAATTGGCATAAAATAAATAGTCTGCAGCTAGAATTTTATAACTACAGATCGAATACGAGAATGTTTACCTTCGAAATGTGTCAGCAGATGAATCCAACTGGAATTGTACATTCTGAACACAAAACTGCTTTGAATTAAATCTGTACCTGGCGAATTAAAACTACACTCAGAACATGACCCCCATGCTATAACAATCTCTCACCTTTCTTCAACTCCTTAAATAAACTTCTCGATAAAAATAAAAAAACACAACAATTAATTATTGCAGGGGATATGAATATTAACTTACTAAAGGGGCAACCAATAACCACAGAATACTTAAGTCTACTTACTCACTATGGATTAAATTCGACAATCAACTCACCAACAAGAATTACGTCAAACTCTGAATCCTGTATTGATCATATTTTTGTTAAAACTAGGAAAAAACATCTTCATCCATTATTCGATCAACGGTCACAGATCATTTCACTACTACACTAAGCATACATCTTAACAACAAACAAAAAGATGAAAAAAACAACTCCGTACAAGACAAAATCAATTTTAAGTCCCTAATAGAGGACATACATAATGAATCTTGGTCAAATGTAATAAATGAACCCAATCCAAACAACGCGCTGAACACATTTATGACCACAGTTGGAACCTATATTGCTAAACATACAACAAAAAATACCCCGAAAAACTACTCACATAAAGAAAAAAAAATAACACCCTGGATCACGAAAGGATTAGTAAACAGCATTCATAAAAGAGACACAATGCACATGCAAGTACGCAAAAACCCATATGATGACAAACTAAAAAATAATTATCTGCTATATAGAAACCTTTGTAATAAATTAATCAAACAAGCCAAATACAAGTACTACAAAAAAGAAATAAAATCCGCCAAAAACGACCCCAAAAAAATCTGGAAAATCGTCAAAGATATTACTTTCTCCAATACGAAAAAAGACTCGAAGATCAAAGTACTGTTAATAAATGGAAACAAAACCCTTACAAAAAATGAACCTGGTAAAATAGCAAATTTTATTAACTCCCAATTTGCAAAAGTTGGATCTAACTTGGCTGAAAAAATTCTTTTAAAAAACGGCACAACAGAAGACTCTTTAACCAAACTATCCTCTACCATGCAACCAAATCATTCGTTTTATGCTCACAAAATAGGTACAAAGGAAATATCGGATTTAATTATTTCTCTCAAACCAAATTGCGCTGTGGGCCCAGATAACCTCTCCAATCATATACTGATTACTCTCCGAGAACATATACTTATACCACTTCAACATATTTTCAACGAAAGTTTCAGCCTCGGCTTTGTCCCCGATCATCTAAAAATAGGTTGTATTACTCCAATACATAAATCGGGAGACAAAACGCTGATCTTAAATTACAGACCAATCACTCTCCTAAATTCGCTATCGAAACTACTAGAAAAAACTATGAAAAAAAGACTGCTCGCATACCTTGACAAACACAAACTGATCTCCACCCGTCAATTCGGGTTTCGGGCGAAAATGGGAACAGAAGACGCCTTATCGGAACTAACCACCTACATAGTAAAAAACCTAGATGGCGGTTCAAAGGTGTTAGGAGTGTTCTTAGACCTAGCAAAAGCTTTCGACACCATCTCACACAAATTACTCCAACAAAAACTCAAAAACATTGGCATAATAGGTCCACCACTAAAATGGTTCATCAGCTACATTGAAAATAGACAACAAATTGTAAAAATCAATAATCAAGAAAGTGACAAAGTAGGCAACAGATATGGAGTACCCCAAGGCAGCGTCTTAGGTCCCATACTGTTTCTCATCTACATTAACAGTCTAACTGAGATAAGCCTAGGGAACATAGAGTACAAAGTTATCAGTTATGCAGATGACACTGTAATTTTATTCAAAGCCCAATCATGGGAAAAAGTCTTCAAAAACACGGAAGCAGGGATGACTGAAGTAAATAAATGGCTAAGAAATAATCTACTGACACTAAATATTTCTAAAACAAAATACTTAACTTTCAGTAAAACATTAGCTGGTCAGCCAGATAGTCGCCCACAACTACATCTTCACCCCTGCACAGTTACCTCATTAACTAACTCACGCTGTGTTTGTGACAAGATTGATTATGCGCAAAATATTAAATATCTCGGTTTAACTGTTGACAATAACTTAAAATGGGATCTCCAAATTAACCTAATTACAAAAAAAATACGGAAACTCTCTTACATCTTCAAAACAATTCGAAACATTATGTCACTACCTCAGCTAAAAAATATATATTACGCACTCTGTCAAAGTATTCTAATGTATGGTATTTCAGTATGGGGAGCAGCTGCAGAGACTCACCTCAAATCACTTAAAAGTAATCATAAAACAATAATCAGAATTATGTTTAGAAAGCCTTATCAACATCCGACAGAACAGATAATGATCAACAATAACCTATTAGACATAAATAAACTATTCATAAAGAAGCTCATTTACAAAAACTGCATAAAAATATCACCACACTTCATAACTCACTCGCAATACACAAGAGCAAACACACACAATCAACTACAAGTACCATATATCAAATCAAATTTTGCAAAAAAACATGAATCTTACTTGGCACCATATATATTGAATAAGTTTGTAGCCCAAACAAAGACCTACGTCGCATCTAATAATTTGAACTGGGTTTTCAAAAGATTTTTAAACTGGTTGAATGTCAAGGAAAGAAGAGAGATAAGTAATATTCTTAATATCTAATATTTTATATTTTCTATTTTCTACTCTGTTTTTAAATTCTCTGATTTTCCTCTTATTTTTTATTATTATTTTTACTATAATATATATGTTTCTTTTTTTCTTTGTTTTACCACTTATTTGTTTTTTTTATGTAATTAGAAATTGTTAGTTACCAGCCTCAGAACAGACTTTGTCTAGTGAGGAGGGTAAGGAAAAAAAAATCATGTTGTACATAACTAATAATAAATAAACGCCCGGGTTACCGGCACTGAATTAGAAATTAGATGAAAATGGTTTTTCATTGATTCTGGCAGCACATACATAGTCTGCAACTAGAATATTATAACTGCACTTCAAATAAGAGAATTTTTTCCTTTCGAATGTGTCACCAGATGAAACCACAACAGAAATTTAACATTCTGAACACAAAACAGGTTTAAATTATATATGTATGCGGCGAATTAAAACTGCACTCAGAAAATGAAAATGGATTATCTTTGATTCTGGTAACACATACTTGTATGTACATAGTCTTCAACTAGAATTTCATAATTGCACTTCGAAAGAGAGAACGTTTCCTTCGAAATGTGTCAGCAGATAAATCCACAACTGGAAATTTACATTCTCAACAGAAAATTGGTTTAAATTAAGTCTGTATGTGGCGAATTAAAAGTACACTCAGAACATGAAAATGGTTTTTCTTTGATTCTGGCAGCACATACAGAGCCTGAAATTAGAATTTTATCAAATTAAATCTGCACTTCGAATAAGATAATGTTTTCCTTTGAATTGTGACAGCAGATGAATCCTCAGCGACCCAGCTATCATAGTGAATGGGATCGACTGGAATAGAGCAAACGAACAAGCAAATAATAGCATGAACACCTTAAAACATTGGTTTGACACAAATCTTCTCTCATTGAATACTAACAAAACATACTACATACACTTCTCAATCAACAAACTAAAAACAATCCCCAACACTAAAATAATTATCCATAATAACAAATGTAATAAAATAACACGTATCCAAGGCTGTTCAACATTGAAATCAGTATCAGAAATTAAATATCTCGGAGTGATAATAGAACAATATGGAAGAGCCATACCTGCGAATTGGTTAAGCGCATCAGAAAATGTATATATATATTCATAAGATTAAGAAATATTTTAAAACTCAACAATCTAAAAAGAGTATACTATGCACTAATCCAGTCATCAATTCAATATGGAATTTTTGGATGAGGGGGTCATACAACAATATTCTAACTCCGATCAAAGTGATCCAGAAGCTAATCATTAAAGTAATCCTAAATAAACCCTCCATTTATCCAACAGAAACGCGTTTCGCCGATTTCACGGTGCCTCGAGTAGAGAATATCTTCAAGAAAAATACAATTATCCAAATTTACAAAGATAATATCATCAAAAAATTTGAAACCCATCAATCAAAAAGATATCAAGACAACTTCAAAATACCAAAATATAATACCAAACTAATGCAAAACAATTATATCTATTTAGGAATAAAGTTTTTCAACAACCTTTCGATTGAAATAAAAAAAACCAAAGACATCAATAAACTGAAACTCAAACTGAAGCTACACTTCATCGGGAATAATTACCTGTTTTTCTCTTTCTTTCTATGTATCATCAATCTATATTCATCTCTATTTTATTTAGATTTTTCGAATTTCACTTAAGTGCACAATATTTTAGTATGTAACCGTTTCCCATGTAAGTACAGCTACACTTATAGATAATCCAGAAGTTTCAATTGTTCCCATTATATACTTACCTATTGCATAATGTTATTCTATTTCTGTTATAATTAGTGTAACTCGCTCATCAAGCACAAGAACTAGTTTCTTCTTTGGTGAGATTGCAATTTTAAATAATTTGTGAACCGATATGTAATTTATATAAATCCACTGTACTATACAAGGTGTCCGAAAACTCGTAGTACAAGCGGAAAACTGGTGAATCCTCATCACATTTGGAGTCGATTTTGTAGTATAATTTTTTTTGATTTGAGCTTTCGTTTTCGAGTAAATCGAGTCAGAAGTTGATTTTTTTTTTGGTCAAATTCTTATAAATTATTACTTACGATCATAGTACCTAACTAAAAAAAACTATTTAAAAGAAAACAAACAAAGAAATCCGGATTTAAAGCATTATTTTGAAATTATCCATAATTTTATTCCGTGTTTTTCGGTCATTTCACGGTTAAAAACAGCTGGCCCTAATATTATTTTCGCGCTCGTCAGAGTGCAATGCGAAATTTGCTGTCCCTTTCTGCGCTCGGTTCGATGAACACAATTAGAAGAGGTAAGCTACATTTTTCAAAAAATGACTTGACCTTGAACTGTGAGCTCACGAACCAAATTCTTTACCCGAGAAGCATACGGATGCAAGTCCAAAAAGGTAAATGTTCAGGAGAGCCAAAAAAGTATTTTTTCTGTTACTATGGTCTCATAACTGCTAACCCTGTACAAATCGCAAGTGCGCCCCACGGTTGAATTTGGCAGCCACCTCTGGTCTGGAGCTCCAAAATACCTGAAAAATACCCTCGACTCTGTGCAGAAACGGGCGGTCCGTTTGATAGATTCTCCCATCTTAACAGACGGATTGCAATCTTTAGAGCACAGGCGTCGGGTGGGAATGCTATCCTTGTTCTACCGGTATTACAATGGAAGATGCTCCGAGGAACTAGCATCATTGATCCCTTCGGCCCCGGTGCATAGTCGGGAAACACGCCAAACGCGTGCCCAACATTTGTACACAGTTGACATTGGCCCTGAGGGAAATTATTTTCCTCAGGGCCTCCTGTGTGGAGTTAATGTAAAAAAAAAAAAACTTCTTCGGATATCCGTGCTGATAGATAACAAAAAAGTAATTATTAAATCAATTAGTTTTGTTTTAAAAACGAGCAAATGAATCGAAATATTTTATAGTAAAGCCTTTAAAAATAGTTGTTAAAAAAAAAAAACGCTGACTTGAGTCAAACAAAAACATGGACTTGAGTCCTACTGCCTCTAATTGAAGTGGACTATTTTGTTATGACATGTGGTGTATTATAAAAGGAATAAAGTCCATGGTACATCCTTCTGCTTCTAAGATAGTTGTTGCATCATGGTAATTGCATCCATATGCAATTTTGAAAATCCTATTTTTCTTCATGATAGGAAGGACTCTTTCTGCCACTGAAAAACATGATAATTTACTTCAAGTCTGCATCAAAAACTCATTTCTTCAAATTTTGGACTTGCATTCGTATCATCCTCGGGTACACAAACAAACATGGTCGCCAACAAAGATGGTCGCATGGTACAGTAGTGTTCGAAACGAATGTGAACAAGGTTATTATCATTTTTTTTAATAAATAATTAGATTGAAAAAATAGTGTAAAGCTAATTTTTTCTCCATCGACTACTACCATTTAGACAAGTGCTTAGCCAAAAATCCCCGCCCCTACCCCTCCTTGCTTCCCCCCCTGTGCCCCCACAAACATGAAGAGTGTAAGGGTTTCGTAAATCACGTCCATCTCGATTACTAAACAACATATTGGATTGCAATTTTTTATATTCTCTTTGCTGTAACATTGTCTACAATTAATGTCCAGTTAACTTCCGTCGTAACTTTTACCGTTTGTTTGTAATTCGTATGAAAAGATAAATTTTTTTGGCACGTAATTTTACTTTTTGTCACAGAACTTTTTACGCCGACATTTTATGAAAAAATATTTCCTACAAAAGTTTAAGCTCCTACAATAGTTGATAAAAGGCAGATCGGTCTGTAATTGTTCACCTCATTTTGTCTCCTTTTTTAAATATCGGAAATTATTGACGAACCTTTCGAAGTCTACATTTGACATAGTTGTTTAGTAATCGAGATAGACGCGATTTACGAAACCCTTACATTTTTCATGTTTTGGGGAGGGGGGCGTAGGCGGGGAAGCAAGGGGGGTAGAGGCGGGGACTTCTGGCTAAACACTTGTCTAAATAATAGTAGTCGATGGTGATTCAACTGGTGTTCTACGACATAGGCTGACTGGACTATTAATTATATTCCACCTCCATGGGAGGAATGAATTCATGCGTCCGTCACTCCTGGATACACGGACTCTCAGATTCCTACCAACCCCTCATACCCTTGGTAGGTATACCTCTTTTTGTTTGATGTCCACAATAATTAACTAATTAACTCTGCAACAATCATGTGAGATCAGTGGTGTATCTGGGGTTCCAGACTATCCCATCCCGCCCCATGCTATCCCATTACGCCCCCCCCCCGTTGAGGTAAATATGATCGCGACAATACGCTTAAAAACTGTTCAAGATGTGGTGAGATTTTGCTGGACTCCCCCCCCCCCCATTTTGAGGTCACGTAATTAATGCCCCTAAGTTAAACTCCCGAACAACATGAGCATTATTTTTGTATGTAAATGCACTCGTGAGTAACTTAACAAAAATGCAAATAAGCCGTAAATTTTACCTAGGAATACAAAGGCCGATTAATTCTAAGTGATAAGTTATAGGACAAAATTAAGTCGTACCGTATTTAAACTAGAAAGTTGGTTTCTAATTTCATATTATTGTTGAAAGTTATTGTTTTGATTAAAAGTGAAAAAATAAGTAAATAAACCAATAAAAAAATAAGTGAATTAAGAAAATAAAACAATACTCAATCATAAATGTCGTAAGTGAGTTCAAAACTGCAAATTTGGAATGTTAAATAAATTAAAAATAATATTCCCAGTGTTCAGCGCAAATTAAACACTACTGCATGGGGAACACGATTCGACTGACCATAGCAAGTCAATGGGACACGGGAACTCCCTTATCTGGGTAAATATTTTTTCATGTTTTTACGCAGTTTAGTATGGGTCTTGATATCGTTAACACCCCATTTGTGTTTTCAAACTTGAAAAGTGAATATTTGTGAATAACAGTAATTAATTTCGCTGGTTTTTAACAAACTTTTGGGGTATTTTCATATTGAGAATATTGTGGATTATAATGGAATATACCAACGCATGTTAATGCGTTTTTTGTGATGTACCAATGACATGTTGTGTTTTTTGTGATGTACTACTGGATTAAGGAACGTTACAACATAATGTAAGTTTAGAACACACCTATGCTAGTAATTTTTCTCACAAGGCTTGTTCGTTGTTCGAATTGATCCAGTACTAAGTAAAGTACCTAGCGAGAGAGTTTTAGAGAGCATCTTCGCTCTAAAATCATGAGATTTCCGTGTATCGGAAAAAAACTTTAACCCTCATATAGCCGAAAATTTTTTTTTTTTTTTTTTTTTTAATTTTAAATGTAAAAATGCTTAAATTGAATATCTTTATGTTTATTTGGGTTCTCTTTGTGATGCAGGTTCACCAGTTTTCCGCTTGTACTACGAGTTTTCGGACACCGTGTATATCTATATTAAATAAAAAAATAAAAAAAAATGTAAACTGGTTTAACACTTCGAATAATAAGAAAAAAATATCTATAAACTTTTGCCTGTCAAGGTTTGCGAACAAAATTCCCGATTCTTTCCAAACATTTTAAATTATCCTTTTTATTGGTTATTTTTTTTTTACCCTTTTGCAAAAATTAAAATTGTTCGAAAATCTAGATAAAATAAATTTTCCGACGTGCTTATTAGAACATTTTGGTTCATAAATATTAAAATTTTGATATAAATTTTAATTGGCTAAAAAGTACACACCTGCGAATATTCGAATTAAAGTACTTCAAACAGTATAAACTTAAAATTTTAAAATTGCTTCAAAAAATATAATTATTGACTGATAAGTTTTCAGATTTTCACGGCAAAAAGTATTTTCGTTAAATGTTTTAGACACTTATAATAAATAATAAAATAAAAAATTGGATTCGTAAATGCAAGTATCTTTTTTTTTTTTTAATTTTCAAATAATTATTATACCTTAAAAAATAACTTTCTTTATTGAAATTTATTTATCTCATTTTTCTTTAGTAATAAATTAAAGCTAGTACAACGAATCAGATAGTCAAACATACAATTAAGTACAGAAAAAGCAAATGAAAATAAAAAATAAAATATTTATAACCACGTCGCTGGTCACTCATGAAACCAGCAATGAATGAAACTTTGTACGAATTGTCAATCATAACACATCGACCACGGGCCTCTCTCAATCATTCTCACTGTAAATTAGTCATAAGCTATCCAAGCGCAAAACAAAATGCGGAGAATTCTCGCAATTCACCACATAGGCTGTTGCCAGTCGCTACAGTGATCAAGATGACATTATTAAAAATAGCTGAAAGATTATTTTTTTTTTTTCACATTAAATATTTTTTACAATTTTATTTTTGCAGTTATTACTTTAAACTGTTCGCCACCAGTGATATGTCTCATGTACTCTACTATACTGCCCTAATTGTTTCTCCCGAGACAATAATTGTTACATTAAAAAAATCACTGCAGTGTAAATAGTTTCAACATGAATCTATTTGTTCAAAAATTACCGAAAAATAATAAACCTATTCAACATGCACAAATAATATTTCCTCACTATAATAACTCTTTTAGTTAGTACTTACATCGATTTTAGATAATTTTAAAATGCATACTTTTATATTCCTTTACAGAATACTATAATTTTTATATTATTTTATATCTTTCCTACTCTTTTTATATTATTTTATAATTCTTTATCTTCTCTTACATTATTGCTTCTAAATTATTATTGCACTACATATTATGTAAAATCGACCACCATAACATGGGCCTAGCATGGTGGTGAAAAAATCCCAAATGATGTAACCATTCAAAGCAACGAATAAAGAAAAAAAATAAAAAATTATGTATTCCTTTAAAGATATGGGATTCCCCGGTTTCGTCACAGAATAAGTAATGAAAAATTCCATGCTCATTTCATCGGTCCGAATCGTTGGTGCGACAAAAATATGAAATGAAATGGTTAAAATTTTTAAGAGATAATGTTGTTTATTGTGAAAATCCGCCTCCCTCGCCCCATAATCTACGCCACTGTGATGAATTAATATTTTTGTGACGTCTACAAGAGCCGCATATTAAGCCCACATCAACTGAGAACGGTTGTTCTGCTCTTGTCTGCCGAGTTTCTAGCAAGCCCTTTTTAGCTGGCGCTTTTGTGAAAATCTGGTAATTTTGGTAACTTGGCTAAAGCAAATTCAAGCAAAGTTTCAATACTCAATGATGGTGTTTCACCATGGCGATACTCTGAATAGATACATATAAATTATGAATTAAAAATGTTTATTATATAATTTCCCACGCACCTGCAGTTTGCTGAATGCTTTGGGAATACTCGATGCATTCCTTCTTTACATCCTGTACGTCTATATTTATATCCGTGGACAACATTCCCTCTCCGTCTGGTTCTTGGGTCCCTGGCTCCGACTTGATAGTCACACTGCCCGTGTCAGGGAGATCCATGGCATGACTTCCAGACCAACAAAGTCAAGTAGATGGGTACCAAGTTGTTCGAGTCAGCTCACGAGTGACTGAAAAATCTTAGTAATTATTTATTTATTTATTAATAAAAACGTCAATTCACGCAAAATGCCAATTCTCAGCTTGTTTCAGTTTAGATCGAGTAATCTGCCATTGAGCGTAACAATCATGCGGTCACGCTCTTCATCTTTAATAAAACGCCGATAAGAGACGCGAATCTGCGGTTATGGGCCTTTGCTCATAGAGAAACTGAAAAAAAAACAGTTTTTGACACAATCGCAATCAAACTCCTGAACAAAATCGATATTTTTCTAATCTGACATGTCAAAACATGACAAAACTTGACAGGTTGATATGGTAGCAGCTCACGAATTGTCAGGTTTTCGAGTAATCTGTGATATGTCGGATCAGAAATAATCGATTTGGTTAAGGAGGTTGATTACGATTGCGTTAATATTTTCAGTTTCTCCATGAACGAGGGCAAACAGAGAAAGATCAATTTTAAAAAATGACGCCGGATGGAGATATCCGACAATATCGATCGTACGCGAGCAAATTCAATTGTGGAGGAATGCCATCACACATTCATCCGAAAATTGTCTTTACTTAATATCGGGCTTAATAAGAAAGAGTTTATGGCCAAGTACCTACTATAATTGGTAAAGATTCTTCTTAAAATCTTATATTTTCACAATTATACACTTTTCGCACATGTGGCGTCCTTTCAACGAAGTCATAGAAAAAATATTTTTATAGATTAGCAGCCTTACTAAAAAAAAAACCACAGCGCGACCGATTAACTGTGTTATTGCAATAACATAAATAGAGCTCGTATACACTAAAAGACGTTTTATTACCAATAACGTTTCTTTCGTGGTCACGCTGTTAAAACGCATTGAAGATGTGACAACGTTGTATATGGTTTTAATTTACTAGGAAACAATGTTGTTTTAATTTTTCTCCGCAAGGGGCATTATTGGCGCGCCTATGCATTAGTTCGTCGGCCCTTGACAGCCCGCGATTACAAAACAGCTCGGTGTGTTTTATGGCGGGATATCGAAAAATTTGTGATTTTACTTAATAATTTCTATTGTAGTGACGAATTTACTCTTCTGTTCACATAATTGATATATTTACCATGTTATTTGTGTGGTTTACATCAGTTTAATCAAGTTATTGTACAATCGCCGTACTTTCAAAGTTGAACTGTCAGAATATTGTTTTTTATAGGTTACTTATAAGATAAATTTTTCATTTTAAGATCTTTATTTTAAGAGAATTTCTTAAAAATGATAATTTTTTATAATATTAAAACCTAATACATGTGTTCGTAAACGTATCAAAAAAATTAACGTCTTTAGAGATGCAAGAAATCTGTTTTAAATTTCGGTATTATTTCTAAGTTATTTTTTTGGCAATAAAAAAAACTTTAAAATTTTTAATTATTTTTTTATTGTATACACGATAAAAAAGTGAGGTGATAGTTTCCTTCCAAATTTATTACACAAAAGGACTGTGTTTTTTAAATTTTGATTTTATTTAAATTTCTCTACATTTTGGTCAAAAATGTTGTGGGAGGAAATTTTTTTCCGAGTTTGAATCTTAAAATACGGCAGTTTTTGAAAGCTAAAGTGTATTTCAAATACTCAAATCTAAAAGGTAATTTTATTTAGTTTTCATAAATGGTATTTGTTTTTACGACACCTTCAAAAATAAGAAATATATAGAACATTCAAAATACTATGGAAAAATTACAAATATCGTTCGGACATCAATGGTTAAAACAGAGATAAACTACCCTCTCAGGCCGTGGAAACCATGTGTATTTCTTTCAAAGAACAAATTTTTAATTAGTAATGTTTTCACATCCGCGGCCGTTTGTCAATTGAATAAAATTTTCACTGGGTTTTTTAGTAAGGCTGAAGGTGTTTAAGATTTTAGATGTGTAAGGTGTGTAAGATGTTTAAGGTTTTTACCACTTAGGTACTATGACAATATAAATATAATTTTCACGTGCATTCCATTATTTAACCGAGCCTCATTCTCTTAACTGTGCATTTTGGTATATCATCTGTCTGTAAATTCGTTTGAATATTCAGTTTTTGGTTCAAAAGGGTGGCCGTGTTAAATACTTTTTGTTACCCCGGCGCTATTCGTATGAGCATTGCGATTGAAATTGAATTAATATTACCTACCCAAGGTTCGTATAAAATGTATTTAACAAAGTGCTTATCGAGGAGGTAGAGCAGTGATTGACTGATGTTAGTATTTTTAATTGTCATTGACCAACCTACCAGTAGTTTATTAAGTATTGTTTTTTTTTTTTTTTTTTTTTTTTTTTTTAAATAAAACATACAACGAAGTTGCATTCCCAAGAGTTATCAAAACTCATTAAGGAATCGCCAATTGGTACATTTGAAAAGATAAACCCAACCCAACCCAATATGCAGACACAATACATAAAGAAAAAATTTACAAAACATTTTACAGAAGCAACATACAGACACAAACATATGAAGAATCACTTTACAAATATTTCACAGAAACATGTCTTATAAGATTTTATGAATAATATTATAACCACTCATTTGATTTATGTACGGTTGGTGTCACAAAGTTAAAATCAAGTATCCTCCATGATGGACTATAGAAATGCATAAAAAACAAATCAGGAAAAATACAATAAAAGGTACATGCTCAAAAATACACAGACCTAATACAAGATGTTTACATAAAAAATACATGATAAGATTTTAAAAAGATATAAACTGCGCCCATCATATCTGGATGTACAAAGTTTGATACTTGGAGATAATCAGGATAGCTATCAGAACAGAGTTTGTACCTACTTATGACTCGTTTTCCAAATAACATTTGAAAAAATAGGATTTCAATATATCGTTTCGAGATTTATTAGAGGCCTGTCTGGTGGGTTAGTTAAATAATTTGTAGGATGGTGCTTTTTATTTCATGTTAAGGAAGGATTGTGATGGGAAAAATACCTGAAGCTGAATAGATGTCCCTGATATGAGTGTACCATGAAAGTCCAAAAACATTTCTGAGAGCTCGGTTTTGAATCACCTGCAGATCAGCTATCAATTTCTTTGAAGTCCCAGATACAACTAACAGAGATATGAAAGGTGTGAATGTACCACGACATAATACACTGGAGTTAGTAAAGGAATGTGTAGTCCGTAGTTATCTTTGAAGCCTTTATCCTGGGGGGATCCTGGGCGATCGATAAAGATTTATAGAATACCTTTAGGCAATTATGAGAAGTTCCCTAGCATGATTGCAGATCGCTAAGGAAAAATTAAAATTCACAATGACTGGGTGTTTTTAATATATTCAACGTCATGGAGGGAGCCAGATTTTGATTTAGGGTGGGGAAAATAAAAAATATCTGTAGTAGGTCCCGAAAAAAAGCGGACTTCTACAACATGCTTTAGGTTCTATGAGTACCAAAATTATGAACGGAAGACGGATAAACCATCCTATGAAGTGCTGTTAATTTGAAAACACGACTCGGTCGACAATCCCAGAGGTCATGCATCGGCCAGCCAGGGTGGGGCAAACGCCCTACCTAGCCCCACTGTGCCCACACCCATGACGTCAACTGTTGTTTGTACGTTAGCGATCTGCAGTTGTTCTAGAGAACGATGAGATGTTACCGAAAGTTATACTGTCAAACCTTATCGATACCCCATGCTAGGACCCAGTTACGAGGGTAATTTTCTTAGTAAATGTTTACAAATTTTAAACACCCAGAGTTCACCATTATAAATAAAAACCTTCACGGGCGTGGCACAACAAATCACCAAAGGCTAAGAGATGAAGTTATAGCATCGCATACGGAACAAACAAAGAAACAGTAACATTTTTACAGATTTTATACACTCCCGGCATGACATACATTTGGAGAGTTTTGGCGGGCCGCCAAAAATTAAAACTTAATAGATTAATATTTTAATATGAAAACTAACAGTTCCTGTAAGAACTAGCACTGACGAAATCTTCAACAATCTTAACAGCATGTCAATTAAACAACTATATTCTAAAACTATACTCATTTACATTCATGAGTACAAAACCCAAGAAATAACAACTGACACGTACATTAGAAACACTAGATCTCATGCTCAAAAACATGTCCAACAAGTAACTACAACATTTGGGCAAAAAAGCTTCTTATATTATGGCATTAAACTCTACAATAAAATACCACTGTCACTCAAAAACCTCATTTTATTCTAAAACATTTAAATTTCAAATAAAAAGCTGGATACTAAATATAGGGAGATCAGAAATAGAAAATAAACTGATATCAAAATACACACTAAAACCAAACCTAGTGAACTGAATTATAAAGAAAACACTATCTTATTTACTTTATAATTATTTCAGAAAAATACTACATGATATATGTATAAGCCTCGATGACACACGGCGAGTTACAAGCTACTATCTACTTAGTTTTAAAAGCGGGAAAATCGGCGAGTGAGATTGTCATGATGACACACAAAACTGTACACTCGCTCAGAAGCGAACAACCTAGCGAGTTGAATTCACGTGTTGCCATATTTTCTAAGTGTTCCAGCGTTAAAAATGAAGTGGAACGTAAATGAAATTGTGGTATTTCTTAACATCTATCGGCAATATCCTATGTTACGGAATATAAAAGATAAAGACTATTGCAACACGAGATTAAAAATTGAAATATTCCGAAGTTTGTATAGTGAGCTCAATGAGAAGGAGTTGATTATGGGAATGGATGTGAAGCAATTGAAGGCTAGAATCAAATCCATTAAAGATGTCTTCAGACCAGAACTATACAAAATTGAAAAAAAATAATAAGAAAAGTGGTTGCGGTACTGAAGAAGTTTATACGCCAAAACTGGCATGGTTCAATAAAGCAATTTTTCTGGCAGAGGTTTTGGCTACAAGAAACAGTAAGTCAAATTTGGTGATTAAATATTCATTTATTGTCTATACAAGTAATATTACTTTTATTGTCTATACATTATAACTAATTCCAACTCTTTCCCATTGCCAAGTCAAAGGATTTTCTTCTATGAAATATGTAGCATATGCTTGTCTCATTTCCTCAGCAGCCCGTCTGTAATTATTGCTGCCTAGATTGTCAATAGGCTGCAGCGTGTTGGCATTTTTCCTCCACAGCCCAGGTGTTATATTCCCAGTGTTTAAATCTTCTCTATCTACTTCTTGTTGTAATGAGTAGATGCGCTGCAAGAACTGCAATTCCAACGCTGCAAGAACTTCGTTTCTATTTTTTTCCATTCATGAACTGTGTTAGGTACCTGTAAACAAAAAAGTAATATATTAGATTACAAAAAATAATCTTTTGTATTCTTTCTAGGATCTGTCACAAAACAGTGAATCTGTGCCAGATGAGAATAGTGAGAATGACAACTGCCCCGAAGAAATCCGGAAGTCGCCTGAAAAAATGAAACCACCAGCAATGCCAGTGAAAAGGTCTAAAAAACGAGCATTCTCTTCTGAAATATCAGAAGCAATTCATCATTTAAATAAAAAAGGAAAGGACGCGTCCGAAGAAAAGCCATACGACCAATTTGGAAGATTTGTGGCATCAGAGCTTCGGTAGCTGCCAAAGCGAAAAGCAATATTGCTACAGCAAGAAAAGCCATACGACCAATTTGAAAGGTTTGTGGCATCTGAGCTTCGGCAGCTGCCAAAGCGAAAAGCAATATTGCTACAGCAAGAAATCCAAGACGCCATCATTGGTTCTAAATTGACCTCTCTTCATGATGATGATTATGATGCATTTTCATCATCTTCTAACCATTCTTCAAACGATGATGACGTTTTGCAACACGTTATGAATAAAACGTTTGGTTCAAATAGTATGTTGTAATAACTATAATTTCAATAAATATGTTCATTCAAAACAGAATTGTGGTTAATTCTTATAAAATTATTTTTCACTCACTTCAATAAATGGCTGAAGGACGCGAGAAATCGCCGTGAGCACTTCAGGCAAAAATTTCGAAATAGTTGATTCCGGAACTCGAAACATGTATTCTAGACTTGAAAGAATCGCCAGTTGCTAGATAACGTAGTATAATTTCCAGTTTTGTGACAACTGGGATTGCCATTCTCTTTATAGTATCGTTTTTTTTACATTCTATCTACCATCTCCAGTAAATCATCAAAATGGGTAGAGAGAATATTTCGGTAAGCCAACGGATCTTCATCCTTCAACTCTTAGTAAATTGTTAGATGCACCACGTTTCTCACGTCTTTCTATCCAGGATTTTACCCACTCTTCTGTGACGTTTTTCTTTCCTTTTAAACTCATTTTTTATAACATGCGCTAAAATAATTATTCCTGAACAAACTACTTCCGACGACATTTTTGTAGGAAACTGGCATAAATATACAAACCACCCACGAAACTGGGCTCGCACGTAGTTGCTAGCGCCAGTAACAAGAATAACGACGCCTGCGTGAACTAATTCTTCAGTTGACAGTCGAAATGTCAAAATCAGCTGTTTATCAGAAGCCATGTTGGAATTGTAAATAAACCAATCACGGGAAGCGGAGCAAGCGTGTAGGCAAGTAAAGTTGACGACCTTTCAACTTTTTTTCGTAGATTGTCAACAATCTGCTAGTTAGCAAGTGACACGATGACACTGGGCGAGTTTACTAACAGATAGTGAATTTCCAAGATAGTAGCTTGTAAACTAGCCCTGTGTCATCGACGCTTTTTATGTCTAATTCATATTAATTTCTTATAATTAAATTATAATATGTAAATGAAATCTTCAGCACGGGAGATCCCAGTGAGGATATCATTTTCTCTACTTGTTACTAAGAAATGAAGACAAAAAATCATTATTATTATTAATAACATTACAAAATACTGGTACGTAACACATATTTCTTTTGTATTTGACTTTGTTGGCAAATAAACAGTTCAATACACAATCTATGGACATAAAAATCAAAATATGCTCGCTTCTGTCTATACCTGATACTTCTGTCTATTTCTATACTTCTGTCTCTTTCTGTAGATGTGAGTATTTGTGATTTTATTGCTAAACCATTGCTATACCATTCATTCGATTGCTATGAACCTTGGGGATTTGATGTGCACATAAACGCGATGGTTTCTATATACAATAGCGTAGAGGCGGATTAAATGTTGAGAGCGCCCTAGGCAAGCAGCTCATCGGCGCCCCTCTAGCGGCTATTTTTTTTTACATATCAAGTTTCATCGCAATCGGTTAAGTATTTATTGCACGAAGAAGTAACATTTACCTGTACACACGTCCCGTACACACTTCGCAGGTAAAATATAGTAGGAATAATTAATAACATTTACCTGTACACACGTCCCGTACACACTTCGCAGGTATAATATAGTAGGAATAATTAATAACATTCACCTGTACACACGTCCCGTACACACTTCGCAGGTATAATATAGTAGGAATGATTAATAACATTTACCTGTACACACGTCACGTACACACTTCGCAGGTATATTATAGTAGGAATAATTTTATTTGATAAATAAAAAAATATGTCATCAATTATTTATTTTATTTATTTTTATTTTTATTTATTAATTTTCAACGCCCTGATGGGCTTTTACATGACAAGTTTATGATACAGAGACAGTTTTTTTTTTAAATAAAAAAGATAAACTATAAAAACATAACAAGTAAACATCATATGAAAGGTAGGTATACTTTATATACTTAAAAATTGCTATCGAATAATCACATTCAAGGACAAAGGTTTACAAAAATTAAAAATACGTGTAGTATTTGTTTATAACAAAATACTGGTTGTATTCTTTCACCTATGCTCTTCAACTTATATTCAGAAGAAATATTCAATGAAGCTCTGCAAGAGGCTACTCAAGGACTTGTTATAAATGGGAAGATTCTGAACAACCTGCATTATGCAGATGATACAGTACTTCTATCAAGTAGCATTGAGGATTTACAACTTTTGCTGAATCAAGTAGTGAAGACTTGTGAGAATTTTGGGCTGGAACTGAATATAAATAAGACAAAATACATGCTCATAAGCAAAAATAACGCATTGAATAAAAATCTTTATATTGCTGGAACAAAACTAGAGAAGGTACAGAGTATTGTATACTTGGGCTGCAATGTAAATGATAGATGGGATCCTTCAGTTGAAATCAAATGCCGCATTGAGCAAGCTCGTGCAACCTTTATCCGCATGAAAAAAATGTTCTGCAGACATGATCTCAACCTTGGATTACGAATGCGAATGGTCAGATGCTATGTGTTTTCGATATTATTTTACAGAATGGAAGCATGGACGCTTACCGAAGAACTAATTAGGCGACTTGAGGCATTCGAGATGTGGATCTACAGAAGAATACTTAAAATAAGCTGGATGGACAGGGTTACAAACGAAGATGTTATGGTTCGGATGAATAAAGAAAAGGAAGTAATTAAAACTATAAAAATCCGAAAACTTCAATATCTTTGGACATGTGATGAGACATCCAGAGAAGTATGAGATCCTGCATCTCATAATGCAGGGATCTTGCCGGAAGACGGGGTCCTGGAAGAAGGAGAACCTCATGGTTGAAAAACCTGAGACAGTGGTATGGCCAGTCTACCGTGGAGCTGTTCCGGGCTGCAGTAAACAAAGTCCGCATAGCCAACATGATAGCCAACGTCCGTTGAACGGACAGGGCACAACAAGAAGTAGAAGTATTTGTTTTAATTATAGACTTTCTATTTATTATTTGTACATGATGTGAACATTAGTTACTTATTGGATTATAACCTAATTGTTATAATTTGTTGTTGTCTTTAAGAGCCCGCGAGAGATTTTTCAATATTTAATGTTTTTTTTCGTATTTTTGCGTATTTTCGAAGTCATCTGTGTCGATAACAGCACCTCAAAAAAAAAGTTTCTTATTATTTTTTTTAGATACATGCATTTTCGATGCCCCAAGTTAATATTAAATATTAAAAAAAATATTTTTCTTACTTTATAACTGTTTATAAAAGATCAGTTTTCAAAAAATCGTTCGTGTACCACTGATTGTTTTCCATATGTCGTCATATACGAAAAGAAAAAAAATATTGAAAATTATTTTTTTATAGGAAACATATCAACCTATACCTCAACATTTATATTTTTTTATAAAATGCGCAAATAATGATGTAAAATTATTTTTAAAAACTACGTAAATCGATGTACTTTGAAATCGATTTTATGTATTAAAAACAATTATTTGAAAAAAATAAAAATAATGTGTATGAAAACAATATTGAAACTTTAAAAACTGATAAATAAATAAATTTTGTGACTTATTGTGTAATATTCCATTTTTATCTGTACCCAAAACATATAAATCCGATTCCATTTTCAACTTCTATTCATTACGCGAAAGTCAGTCGCCACGAGAGGTTGTCTCCTAACGCTCTGTTCCGTAAAGTAGTGTGAAGAATGTTTGCATGTGTTGGTTTTTGTATAGAATACGTATACTCTGGAGGGAAGAAATTCGACCACTGAATTTGTACGGGGAAAGTGAATGAAGTGTGTCAAAAAGATATATTTAAAAACGATTGTGGCAAGGATTGACTGTCATATACTTGTACCTTCTTACATATTGCACTGTTCGTAGACCCAAATATGAATACAGTGATCACTCGGTTTTACGAATCAATTTTTAACTGCTTTTATGTTTATTTTTATACGTGGGATTTCGAAAAATATTTTTAATGTTATTATTGAAATCAATTACTGTTAATTAAGTTCTGCTAGATATTTTTAATGATTTTAATATTTTTTTTATTTTTTTATTTATTTATCTATAATAAAATATATTTACAATGGTTTTATTTGTATGCCTGTCTCACTAGGGTATACCTGTGTCGAGACAGGCGTACATAAATGAATATAGTAGTTACAAGGATATTTCAGGTAAAATACATATTGTTACGTTTTTAGTTACGTACTGGGTTCACAAACTATTAAAAACAACACAATTTCCTGTTACACTATTTATTTGCATTATTTATTTATTTATTACAGAGGTATTTATATTTCAGTGATTTATCCATAACATTTTTATTTGTACTGCTTGTTATTTTTTTCGTTACCATGGTGATGCATTTTTCCGTTACCATGGTGATGCATTTATTTACTCTAGGTTGGCACCATAATGTTCTTCCCTTTACATTGCCCCCTCCTTAGGGCTGTTTCGTCCCGGAACAGGCCCCGAATTTCCTTCATGAAGGTATCGGCAATCTGGTCCTCGATTGCATCGAGCCAACGCAAAGAAATGACAAGCCACTGTTTTACCGTGACTTGCATCTGACCCACTGTGGTAACAGCATACCAGAACCGATATGCCAGTGTATCGGAAGATCTCCTCGAACATGCTCCGCAAAATCCTCCAGTCCAGTCCATTCCCACGGCCACCCAGCTTCGGGATCCCTATCCGGTTGATGTCAGACTGCAACAAGCGGTCCCTCAAAACCATCAGACAGTCCCAAATGGTTCGGTACCCCGGCGTAACTTGGGTCGTCTCCCTGGTCACCAAGCAGAAGATCAGTTGTCCCTCCCTGTTGAGTTGCGCCTCCTCTCCTATGCCTGGTGCCTGCCGCTCCAACTCCTGTTGCACCAGAAATTTATGCTGCAAAACCCTCGATATTCCCCGTGACATGTCAAAGTCGTGCGTCACGCAGAAGGCCACAGCATGCTCTTTTGAAAGCCCGAACAGGTCCTGCGCTATTTCCTGTGTCACTCCATGACGGGTTTTGTGCCCCTTGCTAGCCTGGGATATGAATTGTTCGAAGGTTATTTCATCCTCAGGGACATTACAGACTCGGACATGCTGTTCTAGGTCCTCCCGATTGTCACCCAGGAAGGGAGCAAGTCGGTTGAAGTGGATGATCTGTGGTTTCCCGTTAGGCCTCTTCCTTATCCTGTAGACCACGTCGTTGATCCGCTTTAGCACCTCGTAGGGGCCATCCCAAGAACATTGGAGTTTCGGGGAGAAACCTCGGCGCCTCCGGGGGTCGAACAGCCAGACTAGATCGCCAGATTGATATCCCCCCTTCTCCGCCCTGATGTCATAGTGTTCCTTCATCTGGTCGCTAGCAGCCTCGATATTCACACGGACCCGGTCGTGGGCATCATCCAGACGCCTACGAAGGTCCGACACGTAGTCTTCACCAGCTACGTCTTCTTTCGGTTTACACCCAAACTTCAGGTCACAGGGCAGTCGTAACTCTCGTCCAAAGAGTACACTTCCAGGCGTCTGCCCCGTAGTTTCATGAACTGCCGATCGGTAAGCCAACAGGAACAAGGGCAGGTGTCGGTCCCAGTCTCTTTGGTGATCCAAGACAACCTTCGCCAGATGTCTGCCGATTGTACGGTTCATCCTTTCAACCATTCCATCAGACTGCGGGTGCAGTGCTGTAGTCCTCGTCTTTCTAATTCCCAGGATCTCGCACATTTTCTGGAACACCGTAGATTCGAAATTCCGTCCTTGGTCAGAATGTAGCTCCAGAGGCACACCAAATCGACTGACCAGCTCCGTGACCAATGCCTCCGCTACGGTAACTGCTTCCTGATTGGTCAGTGAATAGGCTTCGACCCACTTGCTGAAATAGTCGATAGCGACCAGTATATACTTGTTCCGGTTTTCGGTTGAAGGGAACGGTCCAGCTATATCCACTGCGATTCTCTCGAACGGGCTACCCACGTTGTACTGTCGCATCGGTGCTCTCTTCCTCTTGTACGATCCATTGGCCATGGCACAAGTCACGCACTTCCTGCACCAATCCTTGACATCTCTTTTGCAGTTCACCCAGTAGAAGCGTTCCCGGACCTTTTCTATGGTCTTCTTGACTCCCAAATGCCCACCGGAGGTTCCATCGTGCAATAACTGAAGGATTTCGGGAATACGTTTCCTTGGAACCAGCATCTGTAGCTTCCTTGGTTCTCCATCCGGCGTTTCCAATGCCCTTCTAAGAACCCCGTTTTCCAATTCAATGGAATCCCACTGAGCCCAGTATGATTTCTCCCCTTCCTGGACTTGCGACAGAACGCCTCCCATGCCCACGTTGCTGGCGTCTGTATTCAATATAAACTTCCCTTCTGGTTTGGGATAGCTCAAGATAGGGGCGTCGGTCAACTTCCGCTTCAGGTCTGCGAAGGCCTGCTGGCAGTGAGAGTCCCAGGCAAAACAATTCTTCTCTTCGGTGAGCCTTGTTAATGGCTTGGCAATATCTGCAAACCCATAGACGAACCGTCGGTAGTAGGTGCAGAGGCCAAGGAAGCTTCTCAGCTCGTGCTTGTCCTTCGGTACTGGCCACTCATTGACGGCGCGGATTTTGTCTAGGTCAACTGAGACTCCCCTTTCGGAAACCACGTGACCGAGATAATTGACCTGTTTCTGAAAAAGGTTGCACTTTTTGGGATTAAGTCTCAAGTGGGCGCCCTGCAAACGCAGGAACACCTGTTCCAAGTTCTTCAGGTGTTCCTCAAAGGTTTTGCCGAGTATAATAATGTCATCCAGGTAGACCAGGCATGTTTTCCAGGATAGCCCTCTTAGTACATGTTCCATCAGCCGCTCAAACGTAGCAGGAGCATTACAAAGTCCAAACGGCATCACTGTGAACTGCCAGAGTCCCGTCCCGGTAGAAAAAGCTGTCTTTTCCTTGTCTCTTGGGTCCAACTCCACTTGCCAATAACCGCTCTTCAAGTCCAGGGTGGAAAAGACTTGGCAGCCTCCCAAGGTGTCCAACGTGTCATCGATCCGGGGTAAAGGGTAGCTGTCCTTCTTGGTCACATCGTTGAGCCGTCGGTAATCTACACAAAAACGTGTGGTCCCATCCTTCTTCTTCACCAGTACCACAGGTGAAACCCATGGGCTATTTGATGGCTCGATTATCTTCCCTTTCTCCATGTCCCGAATTATCTGTTCAGCTTCGTCACGTCTCGCAAATGGTAATCGCCTGGGGGTTTGTCGAATAGGGTCTGCGTTCTCCGTTCTTATGCGATGCTGTACGACGTCAGTCCTTCCCAACGACCCGTTCGAGCCTTCGAAGACATTCTGATATCTGCTGATCAGCGTTTCGACGGCATTCCGTTGTTTTGCAGAAAGTCCCCTACTGGCCCGTTCAACGAGATCTTTTAGCTGGTCTGGAAGCTTATTCGATGTCTGGGTCATGTTGTTAACTTGCCGAACAACCGCCAAAACAGGTGAACCATACCCTAACTGAGTGCCTTTCTTTAGGGTTACCGGGTAGTCATTGACATTCATTATCCTGATGGGTATTTCCTCACGGGTGCGGATTAGCGCCTTGCCGACCAAAATTCCTTGTCCTGGTCCCGCACCGTCCCTCTCCGGTTCCAAGATAACAGTTTGCCCCGGTGGACTCCACGTGTCTAGACACGCGGTAACCAGTATCTCACTGCATTGGGGTAGCAGAGTATCCGCACTAAGGACAACACACACCGTTCCGCCTACCCCCTTCTGCAATATCACTTCCTCGTTGTCGATCCATATGACTCCCTCTCTCAGGTCCAGCTTACAGCCCAATTTCGACAGCAGGTCCATCCCGAAGATCACTTCTTCCTCTATGTCAGCGACTAGAACCTGATGCTTGAAGGTGGTGTTTCCGATTTTGAAAAGGGCGGCTGTCTCCCCGTGCACGCACATCAACTCCCCTGTTGCCGTACGTAGTTTCCATTGTGACGGCACGATCCTTGCTCCGGAGACAGCAATATCTGGTCTTATGATCGACGCAGTTGCTCCCGTGTCCAACAACAGTCTGCGACTTTTCCCATCCACCAGACCCTCTATGTACATACTGCTAGTTCCCCCTCCAAGTGTCGACATAGTAACGGATGTTTCAGGGGCCTCGGTAGTATGGATCGATGGTTGCCCCTTCCCATCAACCCTTTTTAGTTTTCCGAGGTTTGTCTCCTTGATTTATTACGAAGGTGTCCTGTCTGACCGCAGTTCAAGCAGCGTATTTCCCTTTTTTGTACCTTCAAAGCCTCCAGGACACGCTTCACTAATTCCTCCATGGATGGTTGCGATTCTTCCCCCGCGGTCTCCAGAGCACGTACCCGAGCTTGGCTTCTCACGGACTGCTTCACGGCCTCGAACTCCAGAGCTTGCATCAACGCCTCACTCAGCATCTTCGGACGTGTCAACTTGACGGCCTGCTGCGTTTCACCCTCCCGCAGTCCGTCCAAGAATCTGTCAATGGCCAGACTCTCGTAGACATCGTCAGTCACTGTTGGGTAGGCGCCTCTAACCAGGCGGACAATGTCAGCTTCGAATTCTTGCAACGTCTCGTTCGGCTTTTGGAAGCGGTTCTTCAGTTGCGAGCGGTAGATCTGTTCCATGTGACGATTACCGAACCGCATTTCCAGACGTTGCGTCAACTGCTCATAGTCCTGGCGCTCTGTCAGCGGAATAATTTGCAATACCCTTACTGCATCTCCTCGCAGCGACAGGCACAGCATCGACGCCTTCTTAATCTCTGACCATTCATTGATCATGGCTGCGGTCTCGAAGAGCGTCAGATATACCTCCCAGGAAGATTTACCGTCGAAGGTGGGTAGGTCATTCCTCATCTGGGTCATCCTTTCCTCGTCATTAGCATTTGGGGGCCTTGATAAACTCTTCTCACCCATGACGGCGTTCTCACCACCAGTAGTGGGGAGTCGCTCCTCTATTCTTCGGATGCGTTCTTCCATGTTAAATATCTTTTCATTGATGCAGCGAGAAATGTTGTCTAGCTTCCCTTTCAGCTGTGTCCTCATGTCACTGAAGCTTTGACAGAGGTCATCAATTCCGCCGGTTGTTTCGACAGAAAAACTCTCCGGATCTTCACCATTGTTTACGAGAGCCACTCGTAGCCGCTGTTGCAATACACTCTTGGTCCCCGTTGTCTCCAGGTCACGTTCCTCGAGTTCCCGTTTTAGTTCCATTACCTTCAAATCCATCAATCTATTTTTCTTGGTCGCCATCTTCAAACAATTTATTATCCGAACTGTCACTGTTGTGTTTTTTTTTTTTTTTGGAACCCCACACCTGACACCAATTGTTACGTTTTTAGTTACGTACTGGGTTCACAAACTATTAAAAACAACACAATTTCCTGTTACACTATTTATTTGCATTATTTATTTATTTATTACAGAGGTATTTATATTTCAGTGATTTATCCATAACATTTTTATTTGTACTGCTTGTTATTTTTTTCGTTACCATGGTGATGTATTTTTCCGTTACCATGGTGATGCATTTATTTACTCTAGGTTGACACCATAATGTTCTTCCCTTTACATTATCATGAATAGAATTAGAACAGAAGGGTGATTGGAAGGGTGGTAAATCTTTTAAAGAGAGTTATTTTATAAATGTTGGAGATGGAGTAATGAAATAAATTCTGCCTAGTCTATTTATAGGTTAAATTTTGACAGGATTCCATTATTTTCATTTGTTTTATATGGGTTAGGTTGTATGTGAATAGTTATTTCTGTCTATGTGTGATTTATTTTACAGATGTTATATATATATATAATTATATGCGTTCCGGCAACAATTGTTGATTTGGCGATGACTTTGGTAGGCAAAACTGCCATTAGGTACTTGTAAACAGTAATAAATTAAATTTGAATTTTTACTTAGTTTATTTAATTACGAATGCATTACAGAGCAGATGAATGAAGAAAATAGTGTAAGGAGAAGGAATGAGGTGAATGTGTAGATATGGTAGAAGAAGTCGGGGGGAGAATGGCACGATCAAGTGAAACTGCGCCCTAGGGGTGATTTTTCACTAATACGAAATTATACAAATCGTCCAATTATTATTATTAAATAGTTGAGATTCAGAACTGTACCTAACTGTATAATATTTTTCGATATCTCTGTATCTGGCAGTAAAACCACGTAAAAATTAAACATTTTATAAAAGCCCATCAGTGCTTTTACAAGAAATAAATTTCCGTGTTGTCTTACTTTTTCGAAGAAGGCATGTATATCATCCGTCATCCATCATAATATTATTTTATTTTTCAAAAGCGAGTGTCAAGTTACACACGAAATAGGGCTGTCCAAATAAATGGTTAATTATTATTATTCATAATTTAACTAACAAACCATCACGCCGTTTCTCCGCAGGGGTAGGCAGAGAGGACGGACGGCCAAACAACTCGGTCTTGGCCCACACTCCTTGCCTCGTTCACATTCATACATCGTTTCATACATGCTTTTCTATTATTCTGACTAAAGTATCTGATTCATTTAGTCGTGCCATGTCTTTCTTGGACGTCCACGACTTCTACCATTCACATTTGCGGTTGTATATTCTCCTTATACTATTTTTCTCGTTCATTTGTCTACATGCCCAAACCATCGGAGCGTTCCTTTCTTCATCTTACTCATTACACTTACATCAGCCTTGCATTCTTTGCGGATCTCCATGTTTCTCACACGATCCTACATGGTTTTACCACACATACGCAATACATCTCAGGGATCTCATTCTACAGCATTCAGTCTACTTTCATCCTTTCTCTGCCAGTTTCATGACTCACTGCCATACATCAGGGTAGATACACAAACTCATCCAATTGCTCCAAGTTTTCATCATTCACAACTATGTTGCACATTGTTTTCATATTCTCTCTTTCAAATACCATGGCTTTAGACTTTACTTACATTCATTATTAACTCATTCTTCGTACACCCTAGATACGAGAGACTGTAGATCTTCCATACTGTGAATATCTCCACCCATCGCCTTGCACTGAGATGGATTCATACGTTTGTTACGCCTGGTTCGATACATTGACCCCAGATTCCTACCAATCCCTAATACCTATTTCCTTCCCAGAACTCCTTATTAGAACTTCGTCTCCATATTTTAAAAAAACTTAAAAAAACTTTTAAAAATCCTTAAAAAACCCTCCACACAGCATTCCTTAGGATGATAGTGATAATGACAGTGTGATATAATAAGTCATTATTAAACATCAGCTTTCACAGGAGAATACCTTTATTTCATAGGAAATAATAACAATGTTAATAATAATACATAACGACTACTTAATGTAAGAACCTAAACTTTTAAATAAACAAATATATTTTTCAATGGTATTTTATATTTCCGTATGTTGTGACGCCCTGGGGATTATTCAACTGGCGGGCGCAGACATCCATCGCGAAGACTTGTGGTCACAATGCAGGTGTTCTTCTTGGGTGTTGACAGTTAGCCGAAAAAAATCCCGTATTTTTGGAAAATTTAGTTTACTTGTAAAATTTGGGAATATCGATTCACATGTAAAAGAAATCAATATGTCGCAAATATTTTTCATATTTAGAAGAAACAGATTTTTATAGAACTTCTATAACTTTTTGTAGTTTATATTTTTTAAATAAAAAAAAATATATAGATTGAACTGTTAAACCAATAAACAACTCACGATTTGCTTCTAAAATCATACCAGTTGCATAGTGAATTTCCGACAGTTTTTAAAAAGTTGTTCAAATAATATTTTTTTTAATTATTTTCTTCGAAATAGGGAATCTTAAGGGAAATTTTCCCACGTTATGGGGAAAAATAGAAATCCAACGTTCAAAACGACCGGCCAAGATATAACATGCCAATATTTAATTTGTGATCGGGAATGATCGTGTAACTTCGGATTTTTACGAGCGGATACTATTATCAAATCCATTTTTAGTAACCATTAACAATAAATTTTGATAGAATTGAGTTAAAAAGCGATGAGAGCGACACAAGCGACAAACAATTAAACTATTTTAGCAAATTTCGATAAAACCGATTGTCCTGCTAGGCTCTTAATGCGTGTACCTAATGTTATTAACCTGTAAATGTTCCTAATAAAAAAAATAGAACATCTTGAAAGCTGACTTTTTCCGAAACTTCGTTGCTCACTAATTGAAGCAAGTCATTTTTCTCGGGACGCCGGCGCCGGGCCCCTAGCCGATGCGGGGCCCCTAGGCAGTAGTTGTCTACTCTGCCTCTGGGATAATCCGGTACTGTCTAAAACACGTACAGACAGCGTAAAATGAATGGGGTTCTTTTCAAAACATCTGATATCAAACCAAATGATAAGTTCGCAGAGAACAAATGATAAATCTAGTGAACGTTCAATGTCAAATTCAAAAATTCGCCTGAAATCAAAGTGCTGTCATATAAAAAAAAAATCAGGGCGGAATTTTACAAAATTAATAGGAACATTTTCGGAGACGCGAAATGCGGGACGGGGGAGGGGAGCTTGGAAGGGGTAAAGGGAACTCTGGAGGGGGTTTCGCGGGAGGGGGGAAGCGGGCGAGGTCAGTGAGGAGAGGGAAGGCGGAGAAGGCGCAGTGGGAATGCGAGAGGCGAAGGGGACGCGGGAGAGGAAGGCGAGGCGGAAGGCGAATGGGAAAGGACAAGCAGGAAGAAATAATTTCTTTTTAAGTGGCATGGCAACGCATGCCGGGAACTCGATAGTTATTAAAAAAAGAAAACTTATGTCTGTGGGTTGCATAATCCATTGAAGTTTTCGCAAATATACATATTGCACACAAAAAATAAGTAAGACGGTCAATATTCATTAACCTTTCCCACACCATACTAAAAATACCCTCGACGTGCCATCTTGTAACGCAGCGTTACCGTATGGGGTTTTGGATTGTATCATTCATTTTTCAAATAATATAGTTCTGAATAATTTTTATTATAATTACATAAATTTAATGTATAAACAAAATATTGGTTTTGCGCAAAACTCCTGAAATATTAAAAAAAATAATAATTCGTTGAATAATAAAACATTATTCGCAATTCGATGATAGTGCTGCTGGCGTCAAGCACTCAGCAAGCCACACGTGTTAGTGGAATGCGGTAGTTGGGAATATGATGGAAGGTGGGTTCGAGACCATTTAATAATAATAATAATAAAGTTATATTTATATAGCGCAGTTTTGTGACATTTCACTTCAAGTGCGCTTAATTATAATAAATTTAAAAGTAATCCTGCAGTGCTCCTTAAAGTATTAAGAAAATAATAAAAGAACATACAGTATCTACAAAACAATGACAAGAGAACAAAATTAACAAAGAAAGTGCTGTTATAGCACACACAGGACAATAATAATCATAGAAAATAACGGTGCTAACACAGAAAAAGCAAGAACTTTAAAACTAAAATATAATAAACTAACATAAAGGCAGTTTGCGTTGAAATGAGAAATATTCTAACATAAATTCGGATATTAAACATAAAAATACATTTATGAGGAAACCGAAACCAAACAATTACGGGCAGCTTAAGAACATGGCTTATTATTATTACGTATGCTTATTGAGAAGATGTTAGGATTCATGAATGGTTTGATTTTTTAAATAATTTTGTTTTTAAAGCACGTTTAAATTCATGAATGAGAGCTAAGTAAGAGCTGAGGGAAGTTTATTCCAAATGAGAGGGCCAGTTACACGAAAAGAGCAATCATAGTAAACAGCTCAATTTGACCTAGAAAGTTCGATTAGACGATTAGTAACATCTAGATCTGCTGACCTTAGAGTAAGCTGTCTCTCGCTTAACTTTTGAACACATAGTTCCGATATACAGGCTGGAGTCATTCCTTGCAATGTTTTGAAGGTCATTAAGCAGATCTTGAATTCTATTATATCAGGACATCGAAGCCAATGAAGACAATCCCTTAGAAGCGGGGTTATATGACAGTACTTAGATTCACCAAAAATCATTCTCGCCGTAGCATTGAAAACGGACTTTATTCTATTTAATTATTTATTTATTTATTTATTTGTTTTATTATACGCCCAGAGGGCTTTTACATAAATAAATAAGGCAGTACATCTTTAACATGAGAAGGAAATAATATAAATAAAATTACAATAAAAATAAAAAAGTACATTAGTTAAATAGAAATATAAGCAACAAAAACTGGAATTACAGTAAGATATAATTACGATAAGTTACGATAAAAAATGCATACATGTTATAAAAATACAAACAACAAAAATTTTAAAGTAAGGTGATCAGAGGTTTACAAAATTGCAACATTAACCATGTCTAACAAAACGTAAGTATTAGTTTCGCAAAGTGGCAAACCGCTACATCGATGGTACCTCCAGTACCTCTGCAAGTTGCAGGGGTTCAGAACTCCAATTTGGATTTTAATATTATAGTGAAAATTAAATATATATATATATATTTTTAATATAACTAAATAATACTACAGGTTATGATGGTTTATAATACATATTACAATGATTTTACTAAGACATTACATTTAATTACATTAATAGGATAGGTAGAGATAGTTTAGCAAATTTGTCGATGAACGAGTAGTTTATTAAATTTACCAAAGAATTCCTTAGTGAGTACTTGTATCACGGATAAATGATTTCATTATTTCATTTTTAAATTGTGTCAGTGACATATTCCATACATCTATGTGCGAATACATATTGCCCAAGTGTTGGATTCTGTGTAGTGGTATATTGAATTGTGCCCTGGTCGTAGTATTACCACAGTAAAATGGTAGTACTGACCTTGTGTTTCTCGCCGGCACATTAAAATTTATGAGCGCCAAGAATTCAGGGCTGTCAATTGTATTACGTAAGATTTTAAATAAAAAAACTAGATCGAAAATATTTCTTCTATCACTCAAGTTTAATAGATTAGATAATCGCAATAGATAAGTGTAGTTCATTTGTTCTTTTGGTATTTTTAGTTTATAATTTAAAAAGCTTAGGAATTTTTTTTGTATTCTTTCTATTGTTTGAGAATGCACGTCATAGTGAGGAGACCATTATGTCGTAGGTAGGCCAGCATATGCACTATTACAATAGTCCATTCGTGAGACAATGAACGAATTCATCAGGGACTTTGCTCCATCAGAGGGAAGGCATCTCCTGATTGACTTTATCTGCCGTAGATGGAAAAAGCCAGAACTCACGGTTTTTGAAATTTGCGATTCAAGAGAAAGACTATTGTCTAGAGTAAAACCCAGAAATTTTATTTCTGCAGAAGGAATTATATCTGTGTCCTGAATACGTATTGGACTGAAATCGATGAGGGCTTGCCTTCCAGGAGAAGTTATCCAAATAAATTCCGTCTTTGTGGGATTAAGTTTGAGTTTATTGACAGACATCCAACTTGAGACTGTGTTAATGAAGCTAATCACCTCGTTTTTAAAGATGTCTTTTTCATCCACGGGGGCAATACTTAAAAAATCATCCGCGTAGCCTTGTGATTCAAAGCCAGCTGAGCGAATGAGTTGTTCAAGACGATTCGTATATAGAATGAAGAGAATGGGACCCAGATCAGAACCCTGGGGAATTCCAAATTCGATGGGTGTTTCAGGTGGTGTATATTGATTGAAAGTTACTGAAGCTACTCGTCCAGACAGGTACGATGTTATCCATTGGACGACATCACCTCTAACGCCAAATTCAGTTTCAAGCACATTTAATAAAATACTATGATCTACCGTATCAAAAGCCGCACTCATGTCAAGAACAGATACCACACCCAACTTACCTTCTTCCATCCCGATGATCGGATCTGAAATTACCCGCAAAAGAACAGTTTCTGTTGAATGAAACTGTCGATAAGCGGATTGATTTTTGGCAAATAGACCGGCGGAGTTCAAATACCCCACCGATTTTTGGCAACGATTTTCGCAAGCAGTTTTGATAGAAATAGTAGGTTTCATTTACAGATGGTCAAAAGTACATTCTCTTTAGAAAAACAAAACTTTTTATGCGTAAGTTTTTATTATTATTATATTGCTCTACTGCTAACAGATAATGATTGTAACTAGGTAGACATATTTATTTCGTAAAACTTTTTTGGATATAAAATTAGGAAATAAAAAAGTTAAAAGAAATACAAACCTAATAATTCAAAAATATTCTAATAAAAATGTTCAATCAATCTTACGTAACACTGTTTAATTTTTGTTTATAAGCTGCTCTCCAAACACGGAAAAAATACGATAGTAATAGTAGTTCGCATTTGTTTCAAAAATATTTCTCCCTAATTTGTTTATTACAGAGAAAATTACAAAAAAGATTAAAAAAACACTTAGGTAAAAACTTATTTATACTTAATCATTCGCTGAATATAATATCAACAAATCTCCTAAAATGTAAGACAAACAGAAAATAAAATGGTAACGGTCGCAACTGTAAGTCGAACCCAGGATATCTATAGTCTCACCAGGACTTATTTATACAACTACAATTACGAAGGTTAAGGGTTCAAATGCCAATTAAATTAAAATCTTACTTGAAATGGCTTTAGCCGTGTTTGGTGACGAGATCTGAATAGTAAGGTACTTCTCACCTTCCTCTTTTCCCTATCTATATCTTTTCCTCACAACCTATAGCATCACAACACACCTTAATTGGGAAAGCCAATATGTCTTTGGCTCCAGACGGTTAGGAGTAGTTAGTACTCTTGCGCGGTATCACGTAAAAATAATTGTTTCGACTTATTTGAACAACCTTGTCACATTTGGAACACGAACGTAGTTTTACACCAGTGTGACATAATGTGTTGGTTTAAACACGACAGAGAGAACAAACATATCTAAATTAGGAACACAGTACGTCGTATCAAACTTAACTTTTTAAACGGTGTAGATATCGACACCGTGGCGCAGTGGTTAGCGCGTTTGCCCGGAAAGCAAGAGGTCCTGGATTCGAGTCCCAGAGGTGTCAATATGTTTTTCTCATTTTTCTGTTTCCAGATTTTCGATTGAGTGTCGCCACGGTGTTGATATATCACGGTGTAGATATCGACACCGTGGCGCAGTGGTTAGCGCGTTTGCCCGGAAAGCAAGAGGTCCTGGGTTCGAGTCCCAGAGGTGTCAATATGTTTTTCTGATTTTTCTGTTTCCAGATTTTCGATTGAGTGTCGTTTATATTGTCTTCATTTATTTAAATATTACAATTTGAGGTTTTACTCATAAAGATAAAATAAAAAAATTTTAAAAAAAATATTTATAACTTGCGTCGCTAATCACTTATGAAACCAGCAATGAATGAAACTTTCTTCGAATTGTCAATCACAACACATCGACCACGGACCTCTCTCAATCATTTTCACTGTAAATTAGTCATAAGCAATCCAAGCGCAAAACAAACTCTCGCAATTCACGAAATCCTGCGTTGCTATTAAAAAGAGCTGTAAGATTATTATTATTTTTTTTTTCAGTCAGTATTTTAAACTGTTCGCCACCAATGATAAGTCTCATGTACTCTCCTGCCCTAGTTGTATCTGTCGAGACAATAATTGTTACAATAAAAAATCAATGCAGTGTAAATAGTTTCAACATCAATCTATTTGTCCAAAAATTACAGAAAAAAATAAACCTGTATAACATGCACAAATAATATTTCCACACTATAATAACTCTTTTAGTTAGTACTTCCTACTATTTTCATATTATTTTATAATTCTTTATCTTCTCTTACATAATTGCTTCTAAATTGTTATTCCACTGTATATTATGTAAAATCAACCACCGAAACACGGGCCTAGCTTGGTGGTCAAAAAATCACAAATGATGTAACCATTCAAAGCAACGAATAAAGAAGAATTGAAAAAAAAAGTATTCCTTTAAAGCAGGGGTGGGGAACCTTTTTAGCGTCGTGGGCCATTTGGATGTTCATACTTTAACCTGCGGGCCGCACTCCGATTTGCGTCTCGGGGGGAGGAGGGAGGGAGCCGCATTCGAATCAAAGAATTGGTTTTACTGTAACTATTTAAAACGTAAGTTAAAAACGTAGTTACGTAACTGCCAACACCCTTTAATTATAGCTACACTCAGAACATGCAAATGGTTTTCCTGAAACTCTGGCTGCATATACATAGTCTGCAACCAGAATTTTATAACTGCACTTTGAAAACGAGAATGGTTTCCGTCAAAATGTATCAGCAGATGAAATCAATGAAATTTTTCGTTGCTTTCTGAACACGGAACTAGTTTCAATTTCTATTAATTTTGCGTACGTGGAATTAAAACTAAACTCAGAATATGAAAATTTATTTCCTCTAATTCGGGCAGCATAAAATAAGAAATTAAAATTTTATTAAATGCCCTTCCAACATATGAAATGCGTCAGTAAATGAAATCACACCTGATGCGTTTTAGTTGCATTCTAAGCACAGAACTGGTTTTAATTATAAAGTGAGTTTGTACGCGGGGAATTAAAACTCCGCTCATAACATGAAAATTGCTTTCCTCAAAAACTGGCAGCACAAAGTACACAACTAGAATTTCATAAATGTACTTCTAACACAAAAAATGAAACCCCACCTGGAATTTTTTTCAATTCATTCTAAACACAGAACTGGTTTCAGTTATAGGTTGAATCTATACGCGAAGACTTAAAAACTACGGAGTGTAGTCATTTTACTGAGTACATGAAAATGGCTTTTCTCTCTAATACTCGCAGCAAAAAACCAACTAGAATCTGTGCACTTCAAAAACGAGAACGGCTTTCTACAAAATGCGTAAGCAGACGAAACCAGACATCGAATTTTTTCATTGAATTTTTTCATGGAATTTTTTCATTACATTTACACACAAAACTGGTTTTTCCGTCAGAGCGAATTGGATTATGAGTCCCCAGCTGTGATTAATACTGCACCTAGAACACCAAAATGGTTTTACCTTCGAAATGCATTAAGGTTAGCAGATGAATCCGCAACAGGAATTTGCATTGTGAACACATGATTGGTTTTACCTTTAGAATGAATCTGCACAGGATTCCACTAGTCAACCTACTTAAATTAAGTTGTACTCTGATTATTTGAATGGTTTTTTTATATTTCGTAGCATATTTATTGTCCGCAATAAAATTTTATATTTATTTAACTAATTACAATAAATTACTTGTAGTGATTTTTTTATGCCAGAAGTGTGGCAATTATTATGGCATTATTGTTTGGATTATATACAAAATGTTAATGGACGTGCTTGACTTAAACTTAACCAGTGATTTCTGACTTTATTTGGGGAGATTGTTAAATCGAGCTTTTAGTTCATCATCGCTTTGTAATTGAATAATTTCGTGCTGCAGATTGTCAAGCACATTCGATGGTTCGACGTTGAACGGTGTAGCAAATTATATGTTCAAATCCGTTTACTCTCTTTTCACGTCCTTAGATCGTTCATTAAATGCCTCACTTTATAACGCGCAATCACCAGCGTATTCAATAGATGTAGATATCGTCCTTGCAGTGTTGGAAAATGCGTCGTTTCATTCATTTCGAGTTACTTTCCACAGCCTTAATTTAGTTTCAAAAGATTTCACGTTTCACCCAGCTTCAACTTTTCTTTTCTTTGTACTTGTGATTGATAGGATTTTATTGATTTATTATCCACTTTACTTCCGCAACAATGACTAGAAAATAATTTTTATGACAGACTGCCTAAGGGCCAGTTGCATCGAAAATAGTTAAAGTAAGGTTTAAGGTTAAATATTTAAACTGAGTTTAAGCCCTAACTAAAGTTAAGCTACAATTCAACAAAATTGAGTTGCACCATGGCCGCAGTAGCTAAGATTAAAGTTACCAGTGTTGCCACCGAAATGGCTTCGAATTTTCCTTGTATTTGATGTATGTTGATAAAAACAAACACACCATTATTTTTACGCATGTCAACACTATACAGTTCCGCGCGCATCCTCATTGTCAATTGTCTTTGACGCATAAACAAACCACTTTGACGTCTTTAAAAGCAAGTTTTGAGTTCAGGTTATTTGAGTTGCAGTGTTAAAAACGAAATAAAAATGGATAAAATCACAAAGTAAGTAGGTTTTATTATTGTCGTATGTACATTTTATTCGACTTTTTATTTTATTTTCTTCTCAATACGACGAACTTTATTTTCAGAGAGAGGTCTTCCAACTTCAGCGCCGAAGACGTTATTTTGCTGAGAGAACTTGTGGATGCTCACAAAAACATTATTTTAAATAAAAAAAGTGATGCTGTGCATGTAAAAGAAAAAGACCAGACGTGGGAACTATTGGCGACTAAGTACAACGCCTCCTGTCCAGCAAACCGTTACAGATCCACAAAACAATTACGAAATAAATTTGAAAACTTGAAAAAGTCTGCCAGAAAGGTTTGTAGATTGTCGCACGTTGCTTTCTCATGTCATAGATTGTGTGAAAATTAAAATAATGAGTCAAATGTTTTCCAGGAATCTTCACAATTCATTAAAGAACGTCGAAAGACTGGAGGGGGTCCGCCGCCATGCAAGCTCAGTGACAATGCTTCATGGATGCAAGGAGCCATGCAGCTATCCATGGAAGGGATCACCTCGGAATTTGATGACGATGCTTCTATAAGTAAGTTCTACATACTATTCATCGTATGATTAGCATTCCAAACAACGTTACTTTCATTCACAGTTATGGATTGCGATTAATCATTTATCAGGGTCAAATTATTTAGTTTTTAACCAAATCCAACATTCTGTTTTAAGCTGCTGAAATTCTGCCGAGCGCACAGATCCCGCACGTATCACCCGAAGAAGCAACTGTCGAAGAAGCGGACATACAGACACCGTGTTTGATGGAATTTGTAAGGAAAATGTTAATATTTTTTTATAATTTATTTATTTAATAACAACAGTATAAATACACCATAATCACTTATTACATGTCACAAAATCATTGTTAATTAAGTATATGCAATTCAAAAAGGTTCATTTACAATTTTAAACATAAATATTAAGTTGGATATGATTCTTCGAACTGAGAATGATACAAATTCCACACCTTTTGAGGTCCAAGGATTCAGATTCTATTTATTTATGATTAATTATTAAAAATAGGCACTCCTTTTAAAAGGCTTATTCTATAAGCTCAATTCATGTTGAAAGGGGAGAAATCATTTACCCGCTATGAGTATGGAACTTGACCTCCCCAACTGTTAGCCAATTATTCTTCCCACAATAATATGGAATAATTATATCTTTATAGGTGACGGTGGAAGACCCCCCACTTCCTTGTGAATCGGAATTTCAAGGTGTAGCGACTAAACGCTTATCAATGACACCATCCCTGAAAAGTGAGTTTAGTTGTGCCATAAGTATTATAATAGAGTGCTGGTACCTACCCTGATGTGTGGCAGTGAGGCATGGAACTGAATGCTGTTGAAATGAGACCCCTGAGGCGTGCGTATTGTAAAACCATGTATGATTGTGTGAGAAATGTGTGTATCCGCAAAGAATACAAGACTCGAGAACCGTGCGTGTTGTATGACCATGTATGGCTGATGAAAGCGTGATAAGTAGATTAAGAAATGGACCCTCAGGCAGGGCCGCCGAGAGGGCACGTTGGTCAAGTCTGAAACTTGGGGCCCGGGACGGGCTCACGGGGCCCGGATTTTTGACTAATAAAAGCCAATGACACTCGTAGGCCCGTAGAAAATGGTCTGGCCAGAAACTTGGACTTGGATGATGTCATAAATAGCTTTGCAAACAAGAAAAGTAGAATAGCAATATTGTAGATGACATTTTTTATTTGCCTATATTATTATTTTATAGTTTGTGGAGTTTTTATTATAATTTAAAAAATATTCCCATTTAGTATTCCATTACTAACGTATGTGTGTTGATATTATAATAATTTAATTTAGCCTTAAGATATAATGAACAACGAAGAATATGTAAATACACACACACAGTAGCCTAAAACAATAAACACAAGTATTTTATTTTGAGTATTCACCATAACTTTTTAAACATTTCCATTAAATAATTATGCTAAATTAGAATGATTGATATATGTAATGGTATACGATACTAGAAAATAAGAAAGGGTAATGAAATAGTATTTCTAGCAGTAGCAGGTTAGCATGACATTTTTAATCGTTTTCTCTCTCTCCCCCCCCCCCCTCTAAGTTGGGGGGAGGGGGCCCGGTATAGTCTACTATGTGAATGGTAGAAGAAGTTGGGACACCCGAGGAAGACACGGCACGGTCAAGTAAATCAGATACTTGAGACCGGCCATGTCAAGAGTCAGAATAATAGAAGAGTATGTATGAGACGATGTAGGAATGTGGCAAAGAGTGTGGGCCAAGACTGAGTTGTTTGGCGGCCTGTCCTCCCTGCCCACCCCTGCGAAACAGCATGATGGTTATACTTAGTTATAAGTATTATAGAAACTTAATATCTTAACAGCATCCAGCAAAATGTTTCAATATATTTGCATAAACTACCTACTTACTTTCTAATGTTTTTAATGTAATGTAATATTTTTTTAGGTCTGTCAAGGAAAAGAAAAACGTCTACACCAAATGATGTCCGCAGAAATTTCATAGAACTGGCGGAAGTCCAAAAAAGATCTGTAGATTTAACTACAGAACTAGATATAGAACACAAAAAAATTCTTCATGAACAGGGATATAGGCACCGTGAAGCTATATTTGAATTAAAGATTAAACATATGCAACATTTGCACGAATTGAAAGTTAAAAAAATCGAAGAGGAAAACCGAAGGGATAATGATTTCCCCGTTATAATAGAATGAAAGAATATAGCGTCACGTTCATAAAGAATTTTCTTTTTGCTTGTTAATTTTTTTACATTAATTAATAAATACTATAATAATTATAAATACATTTTACTTTTAAATTAATAAATACTTTATTTTATACAAAAAAATTACAATAAATGAGCAAAATAACTGTTGACAAGATTTTGTCTTATGTCATTATTACCCTGCCCAACATTTTCAGGAAAATGTCCTCCGTCAATTTCTTGGAGAATGACAGCAAAGTCTGGTGGTTCCGTGACATTGTTGTCAGTGCATATGTTATGCAAAACCGCTGTGGCAACGATCACGGCTTCCACTCTTGTGGCATCGATTCTTAGTTTCATCCCCACTGCGGGAAAACGCCTTTTCCATATCCCGAAAGTCCTTTCTACCACATTTCTGGTCCTGATTTGGCTTTCATTGTATAAAAGTTCAGCGTCAGAAAGAGGATTTGCCAGTGGGGTTAATAAATAAGGTTTTACCGCATAACCGCGATCGCCAACCAGGTGTCTGGCTCCATAGAGTCCGTCTTCCAATTTTCCTTTAATTCTCGAGTTGTTAAAAATGGTGCTATCATGCGTGGAACCTGGCCATCTTGCCACAATGTTGGTTATTTTGCACTTGGCATCCACTATTGCTTGCACATTGTATGAAAAGTAATCTTTACGGTTACGGTAATACTCAGCATTGTTCCCTCCAGGAGAGAGAATTCCTACATGGGTGCAGTCGATGGCACCAATTGTATTAGGAAATCGAGCAATGCTGTAAAACTCATTGGCACACTGCTGTATTTCATTCTCTGTTTGTGGAAATACAATATATTGTGGCCGAAGGCGGGCTATTGCTCTGCTAACCCTGTCTACTATACGCGAGACAGTACTTTTATGCACCCCAGAGATGTCTCCTGTGCATCTTTGCATCGTTCCTGTTGCATAAAAGTGCAATGTTATTAGAATCTGGTCCGCAGCACAAACAGCGTAATTTCTGAAATGTCAAAAAAAAAATTTTTTCTTAAAATATTATTTTGGCAGTTACATACAATATAATTATGCTAATATATTGTCAATAGAATTGTAGATACATTAGTTTAATTAAACTTACTTGTTTGTAGACGTTGTGATGTCATTGGCAATGAGTGATGTTAATTGCCTAACCATACTTTTCGACATCCGAAATCTGGCGATAAAATCCATTTCTTCCCACAGGAAATGATCGGTTCGTGGTTTAAATTGTTTCTTCTTTCTATTTCCCACATATTCTAAAATCAATCGATTATCAAAACCCGGATTGTCTGACATTTTTTCAACTATTTTCTCTTCAAACAATATTTCGTTCCTTGGTGACAGATGACAGCTACAAAATTGACCAAATTTTAACTTTAAACTGTCAACATCGCTGAGTTAAATAAAAGTAACTATTTAGTTAACTTTTATTTAAACGAAGTTGAAACAACCCATTTTTGTAAGAAATGACAAAAAAGTTACTATTATTTAACTTTAACTAAAAAGTAACTTTAACTATTTTCGATGCAACTGGCCCTAAGATTCCATTTGACTATCGTTTCACAACATCAAATTAAAATAAAAGTAAAATGGGAGTTTTATCACGTTTTCATTGGTGTCTTAACTACTTGCTAGTAACAATTTTGTGATAACTTCTTAAAAATGCATCTAAAACACCGTGAAAAATGTAATTTTTTGTGGTTCTTTCTGCAGGCTGCACCAAAAGTGTCGTCGGGCCGCAGGTTCCCCACCCCTGCTTTAAAGATATGGGATTCCCCGTTTTCGTCACAGAATAAGTAATGAAAAATTCCGTGCTCATTTCAATCGGCCCGAATGGTCGGTGCGACAAAATTATGAAATGAAATGGTTAAAATTTTTATAAGTTATTTATTGTGAAAATTTGCCGCCCCCCATAAAAGTGCCGCCCGGGGCGGGCCGCCTCCCCCGCCCCCTACGTTACGCCACTGTGATGAATTAATATTTTTTGTGACATCTCACATGATTATATTAAGCCGCATATTAAGCCCACATCAACTGTGAACGGTTGTTCTGCTCTTGTCTGCCGAGTTTCAAGCAAGCCCTTTTTAGCAGGCCCTTTTGTGAAAATCTGGTAACTTTGGTAACTTGGCTAAAGCAAATTCAAGCAAAGTTTCAATACTCAATGATGGTGTTTCACCATGGCAATGCTCTGATTAGATACATATAAAAAATGAAAATGTTTATTATAGAATTTCCCACGCACCTGCACTGCAGTTTGCTGAATGCTTTGGGAGTACTCGTTGCATTCCTTCTTTACATCTTGTAGATCTATATCCATATCCGTGTACAACATTTCCTCATCGTCTGGCCCTCGAGTCCTTGACTCCGTCTTGATGGTCACACTGCCTGTGGCAGGGTGATCCATGACACGACTTCCAGACTAACAAAGTCAGGTAGATGGGTACCAAGTTGTTCGAGTCAGCTCACGAGTGACTGAAAAATCTTCGGAATTATTTAATTATTTATTAATAAAAATGTCAATTCACGCAGAATGCAAATTCTCAGCCCGTTTCAGTTTAGATCGAGTAACATGCTAATATATTATCTATCACGCTAATCATGCGGTCATGCTCTTCGTCTTTAATAAAACGCCGATAAGGGACGCGAATTTGCGGTTATGGGCCTTTGCCCGTGGAGAAACTGAATAAAAAAACAGTTTTTGACCCAATCGCAATCGCAACGTCCTGAACAAAATCGATATTTTTCTAATCTGACATGTCAAAACATGACAAAACTTGACAGGTTAATCAAAAAGTACACTAACAAATTTACTGACAGATGATATACCAAAAGGTACAGTTAACAGAATTTCGCCAGGCTCAGTTAATTATTGTCATGAGCGTAAAAATGTTATTTATATTATCCCAGTACCTATTAGTTCCTAAGTACCTAAGTGGATTGAATAAAATCTATAACTTAATCTTCTATCAAAATATTTTTCTATGATTTTTTGGGAAGGACGCCACATTTGCGAAAAGTGTATAATGGTGAAAATATAATATTTTAAGAAGAATCTTTATCAATTAAGGTAGGTAATTGGTTAAAAACTGTTTATTGTTAAGCCTGTTACTAATTAAAGTCAATTTTTAATGAATGTGCAATGGCATTCCTCCACAATTGAATTTGTTTGCGTTACGTTCGATGTTGTCGATATCTCCAGCCGCTGTCATTTTGAATATTTGATCGCTCTCTGTTCACCGCGGATTCATTTATCGGCGTTTTATTTAATTTTTCATTCAGAATGAACGAAAAATACTCGATCTTAACTGAAAAGGACTGAGAATTGGCATTTTGCGCGATTTTACGTTTTTATTAATAAAAAAATACTTGCATAGATTTTTCCAATGACGTTACACTTTTATATCTAGACTCGCCATTGTCTCACACTCAAAATTAAATGTGGCTCGTACGTTACACTCTTCTGTTTCCAATAAATTCCCAATTCAAACGCCGTTCACGTATGATAAAGATAGACGCTTAGAGAATGTGTGTGTATGGACAAAACAAACAATAGAACGCGGGCAGCGCTGTCACATTCAAAATTTCTGTAGAATACTGCCTCAAGGCCTACCAAAAAAGGAGACGGCACTAGTCGAATTTTGAGGTGTCAAGTTTTCAAACTATGATGAACAACGATAGTTTGAAAATGGCATCGATTGCTGTTGTTTTCTTCGTTTTTACTAGTGTTTGCCGTGTGATGAAAACATTTTCTCCTCACACACGAGGACATATTGGCGCTATTTAAATGCAATTTACTAGTCAGAGTTACTGGTTAGACACGACCTTACTCGACGCGTGGCAGTTTAGTTCTAAAGTACTAGAAAAGTGGTACAATTGCCTTGGTTTTGGCTTCCAATATTGAGATTTCTACCACTTGTCCACAATATATAAATATAACGTCATTGGATTTTTCAGGCATTCTGAACTGAACCCAACAAATCAAATTAGTACCCGTCTACCTGACTAGTTTTATCTGCAAGTCGTGCCATGGATCTCCCTAACACAGACAGTGTGACCATCAAGACAGAGTCCGGGACTCGAGGACCAGACGAAGGGGGAATGTTGTACACGGATATAGATATACATCTTCAGGATGTTAAGAAGGAATGCAACGAGTATTCCCAAAACATTCAGCAAACTGCAGGTCAGTAGAAAATTCTGTAATCATAATTTATATGTATATCTATTCAGAGTATCGCCATTATGAAACACCATCATTGAGCAATGAAATTTTGCTTGATTTACTTAAGTTAAGTATTAAGTGACCAGATTTGAACATCAAATACTTCTCCATATTTATTCCCCTGTCCTTTCAGTCTCACGACATGACCCGATTGAGTATACCATAATCCCACCGGCTTCGGGAAGTTGAAAAGAGTTGGCGTACTTGTGCGGTATTCACAAATAATACATATTTTTAAACGATATCTACGTAAATTTACCTTTGAACTATCTCGGCGACTAATGGCCTTATCCGTCATATACATGTACATTTATTGGTTAACCAACACCTTTGCTTTAGTTGCCACGTTCGGTGACTTTACAGGGATTCCCGGGTTCATGGGGTGAAGTTTGTCTAGGTCTAGGCAGCGGAAGAATTTGCCAACATATTGCGTGGCGGGCCGGATCAGATAAGACCAGTTTAGGGAGACCTTTTGATTTCTCCAGCCGAACTCTCTCGACCCTTCGCCTTGCACCGCAGTGGAGGGATCGTTTCATATGTCCATCATTACTAGACACATTGACCCCCAGATTCCTACCCACCCTAATACCTTTTTCCTTCTCAGAATTTCCTCTACTTCCTTTTCCTAAAAAGATCTTCCACCCAACATCTTTAAATATGAAATTTTGGCGGTAATGGATGGGTGATATTTCTGCCATAATACTTACGCGGACTCCAGTTGCGTTGTCAATAAGGTGGTCGGTATATTTTAATAAATAGAATGACAAACGTTGGACTTGCATTTATTTCCCAAACGACACAGGTTATTATTGCAATTTATCAGAAGGATTTTTATTATACGAAGAAGGCAGCGCACAAATGCGACTCGACAACCGGGCCGTGAAAACAGAATGATCGGCTAGTTCGCCGTGATTCTAGTGCCGGGTTACTAATGTTGCCCGTTCAACAAAACATTTATACGGCTATTAAATTTGCTCGCTGCCTTCCGCTACACACCTCTACCCCAGTTTGTAAAACGATAACAAATATAATATTTTAACAGATTGGAAAACTTGGAAAAGTAAATCTTAAAATTAGGTACATGTAATACTTGAATTTAAGAGTCACATAAATTTTTAAAGTATAGTTTTTTACTTCGACGCGTACAGCGGAGTGGTTAGAAGTACATGTTACTTTTTAAATCGCAAAGTGCGTAATGTTCTAAAACTTTTATGTAGGAATGGATACATGTAATAAATATGTGTTATATTGAGTTTGTGGTCAATAGGACATATTATGTTCTGATAATGTAACAGTGTTATAATAACTGTAGCTTCTTATTCATATAAAGTATATATTCTATTACTGAAATATGATGAGGTACATGGCTAAAACTAATTATTATACAATACAGGTTTAGAATGTTTGATCTTAAACTAATCAAATATTTCAGATTTGGAAAGTAGTAGATATTATAAATGTACAAAATATTTCTTCTTTATGAACATGAGATATGAAATCCTTAATCTATCATATTTTAGAGTAATAATATCTCATCAATTGTTTACAAGTGTAGTTTATATAATTTTAATACTGGTTTTTATAGATGAACTTGATATGTATTTGCTAATACCTTTGTAAACATTTAAGGAGTAACTTATAGATAAAAAATATTTCATCAACACATTCTATCAGGTGAGGGACATGTACACTTGATAGGATATGGATAAAAAACAATCATATTGTTATAAACAATTACATTTCATTAAAAGAAATGGTATAAAAATTATTGTATAATTTAAATGTTAAAATCTCAACAACATGTTCGTTCGGATGTGTGAATGTCATCAAACTTTTGACTGAACATGGTTAAATTCCATAATATTATAAAAGTACGTAAAACGTAATCAACATTAGTTAAAAGTTACTAAAAATACATGTGAAAATCAACGCGTCTAGCGGAATGGTTTGAAACTTGGATAAGTTATTCATGTATGGATACATTAATGTGTGTTATTTTGTTAACATGATCAATAATTACATACATTATGTTCTAGTTATAATTAAAAGTTATCTTAAGTACATGTTGAATTATAGTAGGATATAAACGATATGTTCTATATTAAAGCATGATATATTATGTTTGGTTCTGTTATTGTAAAACCTACTAAGATAACACTTATCTTAGCGTTAAATGATTTCTTATACATAGATGTTTTATCGTGTGATATACGATTGTAAAGTTGACTTAAAACTAGCTACATGTTATTTACATGGTTGAAGAATGAAAAAATTTTTCATTAGCTACACGAATTATTATAGTACTAATACTAGAGCTCAAAATTTTATCAAAATTTGTAGACTTTAGTATCTGTTCAGTAATTTTTAAAAAAGAAAATATATGCTTTTTGGAATTCGAATGAGTTTCTCTATGTGTTTTATACTTATTTTTTATAAATCTGTTTTGTATGAATCATTTTAGATTTGATAAGGGATTGTAAGAATATAAATAAGAGAAAGAATTTATATTGCCTTAGTGCCATTTATTTGCGTACTGACTGGTATCTGTCAGGGAAATGCACCCTTCGACCAGATCTTGTTCTTGTTATGTTTTCTGGGAGTGGTTCCTGTACAGATGTAGAAATAGATACGTTGTCTTCTACTGGTAAAAAAGCGGGCTTTAGGCGTTCTATCGAGACACGCTTCGGTTTCCCATTTACGCTGATGACAAATGTTTTTTCATCGCGTTCTTCGACCTTGTAAGGTCCTTCGTAAGGGCTTTGGAGTGATCTTCTTCCTCCATCAGTTCTGAGGAATACATGGGTAGAAGTAGGCAGATCTTTGTGTATAAAGATTTTTCTTGTACCATGAGCACTTGCAGGAGTTGATTTTATGTTATCAAATTTTCTTTGTAGCCGTCCAACATAAGTGTCAGGTTCTTCCCTTGGAGTCTCAGTGAAGAAATCACAAGGTAACCTGAGAGTTCTACCGTATGTGAGTTCAGCTGGTGAACATTTTAAATCGTCCCGAACTGTCGATCTTAAACCGAGTAGGATAAGAGGGAGATTCTCTAACCAGTTTGGGTCTCCGCTTGCTATGAGACTAGCTTTTAATGTACGATGCCATCTTTCGATCATACCATTGGCTTGCGGGTGATATGCGGTAGTTCTTGTGTGCTCGATTCCAAACTTCTCAGTCAATTTTCTAAATAAAAAACTCTCAAACTGTCTTCCTTGGTCTGTTGTGATGGTCAACGGGGTCCCGTGACGAGCAATCCAGTGAGTCGTCAGGGCAGTAGCGACGGTCTCCGCTGACATGTTTTTTAAAGGTACAGCTTCGGGCCAGCGAGTAAATCTGTCAATCATGGTTAACAGGTATTGATACTCGTTGCAAGCTGGAAGAGGGCCCACTATGTCGATATGGACATGTCGGAAACGATCTTCAGGCAAAACATAAGTTGCTGGTGGCGTTACCGTATGTTTGGTGACTTTGGCTTTTTGGCACGCAATACAGTGTTTGACGAAGTTTTTTATATCTTTCGCCATGTTGGGCCAAACAAATCTTTGTTTTATAGTGTTAGTTGTTCCGAGGATGCCTGGATGGCAAACATTATGGATGCTTTCAATCACTTGATCTCTCATGCAGGCTGGAACGAAAGGTCTGACATGGCCTGTGGATATGTCACACCAAACTGAAACATCTGTACCAGGTATTACCATTTGACGTAAGGCGAGGGTGGTGTCATCTTTTGCCTTATTAAGTTCGTCAGTTTGACACTGCACTAATCCCATCTGCCTGTAGTCAATTTCAGTAGGGCAATTAATCTCATCGATTCGAGATAGTGCGTCTGCTACTACGTTCTGTGATCCAGAAACATGCCTGATGTCTGTGGAGAATTGAGCAATAAAATCCAACTGTCTTTCTTGACGTGGAGAGCTAGATGCTCGCTTTTTGCTAAAGGCAAAGGTGAGTGGCTTGTGGTCAGTATAGATTGAAAAATTTCGACCTTCAATGTGGTTCCTGAAATACTTTACAGCTTCGTAAACGCCAGTAAGTTCACGGTCAAAGGTGCTGTACTTCCGCTGTGCGGGTGTAAATTTTTTCGAGAAGAATCCTAGGGGTTCCCAAGAATTGTTGTTAAGTTGTTGCAGTGTTGCTCCCATGGCTATATCACTGGCGTCAACCATTATTGAAATTCTTGCTGTCGGGATAGGATACGCAAGTAAAGCTGCATTTGCTAATTGCTGCTTACAATTCTCGAATGCTTCTGTGAGTTCTTGATCCCATGTGATTATCCTTTTGTCATTCTTTTTGTAACCATTTATACAGTTGAATAACTTAGTCTGTATGTTTATGGAATTGGGTAGGAATCTGCGATAATAATTTAACATTCCTAAAAAGCGTCTTAAGTCTTTCGCTGTTTTAGGTAATGGAAACTCTGTGACTGCTGTCACCTTTTCCTTAATAGGTGACATTCCTTTTTGTGTGATTGTGTGACCCAAGAAGTTCACTGTGTGTACACCAAATTTGCACTTATGTAGATTTATAACCAGATCATATTCTGCGAGACGTTTTAGTAGTAAATCTAGATGTCTTTTGTGCTCTTCTTCGTTTTTGGAAGCGATGAGGATGTCATCCAGGTAAACGAAGCAAAAATCCAGGTCCCTTGTTACAGAATGCATAAATCTTTGAAAGCTTTGTGCTGCGTTTGATAGCCCGAATTGCATAGACGTAAATTCGAATAGGCCAAACGGGGTGATGATCGCAGTCTTTGGTATATCGGCCTCTTCGACCGGTATTTGGTGATAAGCGCGAGACATGTCTATGGTGCTAAATATGGTAGCATCAGCTAATTTATGTGCAAAATCATTTAGTTGCGGTATGGGATATTTGTCCGGAATTGTCTGGGCGTTCAAGCGGCGATAATCTCCACATGGACGCCATTCGCCATTCGGTTTCCTAACCATGTGCAAGGGGCTGGCCCAATTACTCTTTGATGGCCTGCAAATCCCCTGCTCCATAAGATATTTAAATTCCTTTTTGGCTGCTTCAAGTAGAGCTGGTGCGAGTCTACGAGCACGCTCAGTAACAGGAGGTCCCTTTGTCTCAATACAATGTGTTATAGTGTGTCTTTTTTTATCAGGGATTTTCATGTTAGGCCTTGTTAAGTTCGGGTATTTATTCAGGATGTCCCTATATTTTTGTGTAGTAGAAATAGTAGAGATTCCAGAAGTTGGTCCTTTGTAGGTTATTCCCCTGATTAATAGTCTTGTAGATTGGTCTGCAATGGTTGCTTTCTTGAGATCCACTGTTAAGTTAAAATTGTGAAGAAAATCAGCTCCTAGTATGGGTCTCGAAACATCAGCGACAATGAATCGCCATTTTAATGCTCGCCGAAGGCCAAAATTGAGTTCGACGGTCCTTGTACCATATGTTTTGATTGGATTTCCATTCGCTCCATACAGGGTAGTTGGGCAGTTGTCAGAAGTTACATTATTCTTGTTATAAGACTGGTTTCTTGGGAGGACTGATATATCTGCGCCCGTGTCGACAAGGAATTTTTGCCTAGTTTGTTGGTCATATACGAAGAGACGACAAGTTTTGCTGGGAATCTCACATGTCCCTACTGTGAGGTTCCTTTTGTCGTTTTCCGAGTTTTTCTTGGTAAATGAACATGGTTGCAAACACCTGTATGCTTTTTCCCGGAATCTTCTGTGGAAACTGCAGATCCCATTATTGTTTCTATTTGGAGATTTATCACGAGACCTAGACCTAGGTCTGCTTGTGAAGTTCCTCTGTGTTGAATGTTGATACGAGTAGTTCCTACGAGGACTTTGATTTCGTTTTCTTTGAAAGTTTGAAGATTGGTTCGTTTGAGTAAGCTTCAACTGAGATACTTCTCGGGTTAATGCGGAAATTTGTTGCTGAAGTTGAAGTAATATTGAAGTTTCCGTGGGTTCCGATCTTGATGTGCATGTTTTATTATTGCGGTCGACGACACTACAATCTGTCGATTGGTAAACGTCCAATATTTTGTCAGCCGTGGACGCCAGTTGGCTCACATTATTTTCCGTGAGTGCTGACAATATTGCCTGCACATGTTGCGGTAGGCGCTGCAGCCATAATGTGCGGACTATTGCGCTCTCTGCTAAAGCTGGGCCAGCTAGTTCCAACATGTGCCTTAAGAGTTCTGTAGGTTTCCGGTCTTCAAGTTGAATTCCCGTAAGCAAGCGAGTTAGGCGCTTCTCCGCAGAATCCTGCAGACGATCAATAAGCGCAGTCTTGAGGGCAGTATATTTGTCCGTTATTGGTGGTTTCGTGACTATGTCACTCACACTTTGTAGAGTTTGTGAATCTAAGGCTGCGACAATGATGTTATATTTGGTGAAGTCATCTTTAATACGTGAATTCGCAAACTGGGCCTCTACTTGGACTATCCAAAGTTGAATATTTTCCTTCCAGCAAGTGGGGAGCTTTACTGAAACGTGGTGGATCGCTTGATCGGAGTTATTAGAGCTGGTAGATTCCATGGTTGATTGTGTTTTTTCCTTGGCTTCTGCCGTTGAATTTGTTCCGAAGATTTGTTCGAAGTGTAAGTCTTCGTCAGAAGTGGTCATTTCGCATTACATTCAAAATTGGCAAATATGGCAGAAAACGTATGGCAAGAAAAATATTGCAAGAAATGAATCATTGTGAAATATGTTTTTTTAAATTATGACCCGTATTAATTTAAAAATATTTAAAAATTTTTGCAAAATTGTTAAAAATTAACAATATTTTGTAATAGAATCCATTGATTGTTATAATAAAGCGTTAAAATTAGGATATACTGTAGGACTTAATTTTTAAATATCATTTGTAAAATATTCATTGCTCGAATAAATTTTCAAAAATTACTGAATTTCGATAGTATACTTGAAAAGAAATGTGCTAATAAGTAGCATTATTATGGATTTACTCCAAATGATAATAAATCGAATTGTAGGTAGTTATTTTCTCGAGATGATTTTGGATTACTAAAGTTCCTTAAAAATTTTTTAAAGGGAATATACTAAGTTGTGACATTTTAAATATGGATCAATCAATTAATGTAACATTTTTATACATGCTGAAACAAAATCAATCATTAGTTTTTTTCTTCAAACATTTACGTGTTATGACGGTGTTCTTCCATCGTGAATGCTAGCTTGCCAGCTGCCTTGCGGTCGGTTGAAATTCTGGGTACAGCTGCACTTCTCGGGATATCGGCAATGTCGAGAATCTCCTGCCAGCTGGATTGATACGGTCATCAACTGCGTCGTTACTAGAATAGAGTGTACACGGCAATTTAATTCTTTTTAGAAACAATGGTGGTGATTAGTACAATTTGTCGGACATCATTTGGTAGGATTAGATTATAAGATCGCGATGTTTGTTTAAAAAAATATTAAAGTAATTTTACTTAGGAATCTCTTATTTTGACGATTATGTCAATTATTCATTATTATTGCTAAAACTAGCGCGATTGACTACAAATGTGTGTGGGTACATAATTTTAAAACAAAATGTATGTCACATAATATAAAATGCACGTGGGTAACAACTAGATAAGCTGAAAAAACATATTATTTGGTCATTAATCCTTGGTAGATTTGTGATTATCACTGTATTATCGTAATAATACAGGCTATGCGTGAATCATAAGCCTCGCATATATTTTTTAAAAATTACTGAGGTCCCGTGAGCGGGCTACAATTATACGATTTAAATAAATCGGGCATGTTAGGAATTATTATAATGAATGCAAATATTTTAAAACAATGCTCACCGGGTATTTTCCTCAGGATTCTGCTTCACGCCACGATTGCCGAGTGCTTTTGACATTTGTCGCCATTGTTAGCTCTCTGTCGGATGTCACCAATTTGGCGGTAATGGATGGGTGATATTTCTGCCATAATACTTACGCGGACTCCAGTTGCGTTGTCAATAAGGTGGTCGGTATATTTTAATAAATAGAATGACAAACGTTGGACTTGCATTTATTTCCCAAACGACACAGGTTATTATTGCAATTTATCAGAAGGATTTTTATTATACGAAGAAGGCAGCGCACAAATGCGACTCGACAACCGGGCCGTGAAAACAGAATGATCGGCTAGTTCGCCGTGATTCTAGTGCCGGGTTACTAATGTTGCCCGTTCAACAAAACATTTATACGGCTATTAAATTTGCTCGCTGCCTTCCGCTACAAAATTATAATTATATTTTCTTCGGGGCCCCCTGAGTGGAGTTAATGTAAAAAAATGTATATTTTTATTTTATATTTTTTTTTTTATGTGTGACGCCCGGCAATAACACAGCTAAAGCAATACAAGCAACGTTTTGACTGATGATCTTTCATCAGTAAATACTGCTATTATTCATCTCTCTGGAACGAGAAGCGAATATTTCGCTTGTTATTTTAATTCCAGTTCTGACTTTAAAGCGGCTCAAAGTTTTGAGACAAAAAATTGACCACCCGTTAGGGTCTTCCTGGTCAGCTTCAGTATCTCAATAACCCAAGTATATCTGATCTCGGCAAAAAAGAAGGTCATTTTCTATCTGGTGCAATTGGACCAGAGTCTTTAGAAATACATAGAATGAGTGTCTCAGTCTTTTTTTTATTTCTAGAAATTTGGCGTATTGTGTAGGGCCTGCAGATTCTTCAATGGTGGCCAGCTGCTAACCCTGTATAAATCTCAAGTATGTCCATCAGTTGAAGTTGGAAGCCAGCTATGGGCTGGAGCTCCAAAATACTTGTTATTCCTGCTTGATTCTGTGCAAGGGGGAGTTTATCGTCTGAATGTCAATCTCTTTAACATGCCGATCGCAGTCTTTAAAGCACAGACACAAAAGCGCCTGCTAGAAAGGGCTTGCTTGAAACTCGGCACACAAGAGCAGAACAACCGTTAACAGTGGATGTTTTTTTTTTTTTTTTTTTTACATTAACTCCACACAGGAGGCCCTGAGGAAAATAATTTCCCTCAGGGCCTATGTCATCTGGGATGCTGTGTGGAGGGTCTTTTTGAGGAGAGGAAGGAATGAACATTGGTCTTGAAGAGACCCATGTTGTAGGAAGGAGGAAACACAGAGGCCGGTGTGGGCTTAATATGCGGCTCATGTGAGATGTCACAAAAAATATTAATTCATCACAGTGGCGTAACGTAGGGGGCGGAGAAGTGGCCCGCCCCGGGAGGCATTTTTAAGGGGGGCGGCAAATTTTCACAATAAATAATATTATCTTGTAAAAATTTTAACCATTTCATTTCATATTTTTGTCGCACCGACGATTCAGACTGATTGAAATGAGCACGGAATTATTCATGACTTATTCTGTGACGAAACCGGGGAATCCAATATCTTTAAAGAAATACTTTTTTTTAAATTTTCTTTATCCATTGCTTTGAATGGTTACATTGTTACATTATTTGTGGCTTTTTCGGCCACCATGATAGGTTTATGCCCGTGTTATGGTGGTCGATTTTACATAATATATAGTGCAATAACAATTTAGAAGCAATAATGTAAGAGAAGATTAAGAGTTACAAAATAATTTAAAAAGAGTAGGAAAAATATAATAGAATATAAAAATCATAGTATGGTTTTAAGTATAAAGGAACATAAAACTGTGCATTTTAAAATTATCAAAAATCGATGTAAGCACTATATAAAAGAGTTATTATAGTGAGGAAATATTATTTGTGCATGTTATATAGGTTTATTAGTGTTCGGTAATTTTTGGGCAAATAGATTCATTTTCGTTATTTTGTTGGGGTGTTATGCCGTGTTGCGCTACCTCCTTCTTTAGCCAACGTTTCGGACATCGTTGCAGTGTTCATCATCAGGGCAGATCCAGCAGATACGGTAGATGTGTGATCTGCCGGATCTGCCCTGATGATGGACACTGCAACGATGTCCGAAACGTTGGCTAAAGAAGGAGGTAGCGCAACACGGCATAACACCCCAAAAACAAATAACGAAAATGCTTTTGGCCGTGAAAATCTTAAAACTTATCCAAATAGATTCATGTTGAAACTATTTACACTGCACTGATTTTTTATTGTAACAATAATTGTCTCAGCAGAAAAAATTAGGGCCGTAGAGTACATGAGATATATCAGTGGTAGCGAATAGTTTAAAGTAATGACTGGAAAAATAAAATTTAAAAAAATATTTAATGTAAAAAAATATATATGTATTTAATCTTACGGCTTTTCTTAATAATTTTTTTTTTTAAAGAAAGACAAACATTCCCGGGTTACGAATAACCCAACAATGTTTGAAAATCCCCTACTACCACCACAGAAAGCCGAAAATGTTGCTTCGGTTGTGATGGAGGACTTAGCCAGCCGAGGAATTGAAAACGCGACGCCCGGATGGGATCCAAGCGCTATGCCCACTCAACCACTGACCAGTCGATAATGTCATCTTGATCACTGTAGCGACTAGCAACACCCTAGGAATTGCGAGAATTCTCCGTATTTTGTTTTGCGCTTGGATTGCTTATGACTGGAGAATGATGATTTATAGTGAGAATGATTGAGAGAGGTCCGTGGTCGATGTGTTGTGATCGACAATTTGAAGAAAGTTTCATTCATTGCTGGTTTCATGAGTGACTAGCGACGTGTGTTAAACGACTTATTTTCGTGTGCTGTTTATGTACTTAATTGTATGTTTGACTATCTGATTTGTTGTCCCTGTTTTAATTTATTAATAATGAAAAATCAAATAAATAAATTTCGGTAAAGTAAGTTTTTTTTTTAAAGTATAATAATTATTTGAAAATTTTCTACGATACTTTCATTTACGAATTGAACTTTTTCTTTTATTACATTGTGTCTAAAACAAATAACAAAAATACTTTTTGCCGTGAAAATCTGAAAACATGTCAGTCAATAATTATATTTTTTTAAGCTGCAATTTTAAAATTTAAATTTTTTTCTAATTTAAGTACTTTATTTCGAATATTCACAGGCGTGTTCTTTTGAGCCAATGTATATTTCTATCAAAATTTTAATGTTTATAAACAAAAATGTTCTAAAAAGAACGTCGGAAAATTTATTTTATCTAGATTTTCGAACGATTTTGTTTTTTTGCGAAAGGTTAAAAAAAAACAATAAAAGGATTTAAAATGCGTGGAAAGAACCGGAAATTTTTTGTGCGCAAACCTTGACAGGCAAAAGTAGTTTATAGATATTTTTTCTTATTATTCGAAGGGTTAAACCAGTTTTCATTTCCAATTGAGGATTCATCTGCTGTCACAATTCAAAGGAAAACATTATCTTATTCGAAGTGCATATTTAATTAAATTAATTTAATAAAATTCTAATTACAGACTCTGTATGTGCTGCCAGAATCAAAGAAAAACCATTTTTATGTTCTGAGTATACTTTTAATTCACCACATACAGACTTAATTTAAACCAATTTTGTGTGGAGCATGTAAATTTCCAGATGTGGATTTATCTGCTGACACATTTCGAAGGAAAACCTTCTCTCATTCGAAGTGCAACTATGTTCATACGAGTGTGTGTTACCAGAATCAAAGATAATCCATTTTCATTTTCTGAGTAGTTTTAATTCGCCGCATACAGATATAATTTAAACCTGTTTTGTGTTCAGAATGTAAAATTTCTGTTGTGGTTTCATCTGGTGACACATTTCGAAAGAAAAAATTCTCTTATTTGAAGTGCACTGGAGGTTGCCCACCACTTTTCAACGGCGTTTTAAGGAAACAGATGGTTTCCTCCTTCACCGTACACGTCAGGACTCTAATTTTTATTTATAAAGAAGCTATTTTTTTATTAAAATGACTCTAGACCTCCAATGTCCGGGCATACATTGTTAACAGGCAGTATGCAAGTACGTACATGGTATTAGTTATTTATTTCACAGTATCATGTCTCATCTCCGCCACTGGATATAGCTGAAAACAAATTTTATTAATATAAAAGAGGAAAGGTTAATAAAATTTAAAAAATGTATTACATATTGTGATGAGATTGTACGACTTAACCAAAGCAACTGAGTTGCAGTCGTCCGGCAGTCCCGCCGAGGATAAGCGGAGCCATCAGTCTAGTCGCAAGCGGGACTCGGTGTCCGCGCCCCTAAGCCGGCTTCACGTTACGCCCTCGAAGAAAGTGTTGGTATTAAAGAGGGAAAGACCTGAAGACCCTGGGGATAAAAGTGAGCATCGGGTCACCGGAGGCAGGGCGGAAGGGCACCGGTCCGCAACGGTTGGTCTTCAGGCCTGCACATGGCGACGGGGCAGGTGCGGGCGGGTTATGCAACCGCTGCCTTAAGAGTCATCTCCTCAGTTGATGCACGGTCATAGGTCTAGTCCGCCCCCTTGATGGGGTGTAAGACAATACAAAATGATGGGTTGGTAGTTCCGTTCCGGATCCTTACGATCCGGCTCCTTACTTGTGCAAGTCCAGACACGCAAAACTTGATGGAAATATATCTTAGATTTAGAAAAAAATAATAAAAGTAAGTTAACAATTGTAGTATATACTGGTAAGGTTATTAATAATATCTAGTTAAGAGAAAGAAAACAATGATTAAAAAGCAAGAAATAGAGACAAATTTTAGTTACCCCCCCCCCCCTCCTTACCCACGCTGGTGCTATAAGTACCCAAATAAGGGGGAGGCCAAAGCCAACGCTACGCCACTGATTCGTTATTGATTATTTTATTTTGCTCCGCCGGGTTGCGAAATGTAAGCTTTTGAGTTCAGAGCCAAAAAGCTTATCGCTCTTCCGTGGAGGTCGTTGTATCATTGTCTACTTTCTGTAGACTTTTTCTTATTTTTTTAATTTGTTTATTCCAGATCTCGGGGAGGGTGGTGCAGTCCCACGAGTTCCATATTATACATATGTAATACATTAAATTAAAATATTTCTTTTTTTGAAATTAAGAATTTTTTTTTGCATAATGAAAGGAAATAAATAAAAGAAAATAATAATAATACAAAAATAAAAATTAAATTTGAAAAAAGTTAACTTTTTGTTATCTAGGTCATTAGAAAGTGGCTCTATCGCTTATAAATGGGACCCTGCCAGAAGTGGAATGCTGCCATCACAAGAGTGTTTCACTCGAGGCCAATCGCGTTCTGTAGCTGGTGATCCATTTTTTTATTAGTGTTTGGAATCCGGGAACGCGCCCTTCTTCAAACATCTCGGTGGCACTGCAGTACCAGGACAACCCAAAAAGCGTTCGATATGAATTGTTGTACTGTATTTCCATTCTTTTTAGTGACGCTTTGTTGAAGTTGGTCCACAACTCCGAGGTATATAGGCTCGTGCAGTACGTGTTAAAAGTTGCCTTTTTGCAGCTGGGCTGCACTTGTTAAATCTTCGAGAAATCATATTTGTCCTAATGCACAGTGATCTTCTCTGTCGCTCAATATCCGAATCATCACTGAGGTCCGCTGCTACGATGTGTCCCAAGTATTTGACCTCGAATTTTTCTGTTATTTTTGTGTCGTTTAGACTGACAGGTAATACTTTCGTGGTGCCTGCGCCTGACTTGAATACGAGCAACACATACTTAGTGGGGTTATAGACCAGCAGCGTATTCTTCACAAATCTTTAACAGCTTCCTCAGTCCTTTTATACTTGGTGACAAAATGACCATATCATCTGCATACGCAATGTTATTTCCACAGTTATTTCCCAGGTGACAGCCTACGTTTGCCGAGGTGAGTTTATCGCTTAAATCGTTCATGTAGACGTTAAATAGAATCGGTGATAAGCTTCCCCCTTGTCTTACGCCGCATTCCATATTCACAGGTGTTGACATTTTATTTTTCCAAATAACTTGGTTCTCTTGTTCATGATGCCAGACTGCCAGAATATTAATTATTGAACCTGGCACCTTCCTTTCTTTTAGTTTTTTCCAAAGTAGTATGTGAGAAACCCGATCGAAGGCTTTACTTAAATCAAGAAAACAAGCATACGCTGTTGTTTTTCTTGCCTTATAATATTCGATACATTGTTTTAAGCTTCATTAAGGTAATGTACCAGAAGTCCAAGATGTATCCTACCAATCAGCTATTTCAAGAAACTGAAATACTAGAACTAAGGCGGATCTACTGTATCCAATGTCTCAAATATATTTTTACACGTCCAAACAATTTCAATAAAAACACATATCGTTCTAGCCAGAGATATAACACGTGCGTGTACACAGTGCCTCACTGCAAAACCAGACTGGCCCAAAGACACATTACCTACATTGCCCCAAAACTATTCAATTCCATACCCCACTCCATCAGCAAGGATCAAAATCTGAACGTACTTAAAAAAAATGTTAAAATCTGGGTAAAAAATAATTTGGAACTGAATAAGTTTTTTCTGTAATTCAATCAGCTTCTAAAATGTGGAGTCTTTCTGAATATTTAGAATAAAAACAGGAAATATATATATATATATACTCGTATGTACATGTGTATTTAAGTATGGGTGTAAATGTGTGTTTATCTTAGATATATTTTTTAATTTTTATACTCGTATGAAGTCAATCATGTTGATCACTGTAGACACTATGCATATATATTTTAATTTGTGTGTTTATCTTACATATATTTTTAAATTTTTAAACTCCTACGAAGTCATTCATGTTGATCACTGTAGACTCTATGCTTATATATATATTTTTTATTTTTTTATAATTTTATTTTAACTACCACTGTTATCCACATAATATAATACCCACACACAGGCTTCGCCTTTGTGGGATTTTTTTTTGTTACTTACATTTTTTGTTATTATGTATTTACCCATATGTAAATGTACCAAAAAAACTTTGCTAATAAAAAAAAAAAAAAAAAAAAAAAAGCTGAATATTGCCATATCTGTAGACAATTTAGATTTAAAACCAAATTGATTGTCGGATGTGAATAGTTTGCCTTCTATTTGAATTTGTATAACTCTTTCAAATATTCTGGATATTATTGTGGCAAGAGATATCGGCCTATAGTTGGAAGTACTGGATAAGTCTTCTTGTCTGGATTTAACTAGTGGTACTATAATTGTACGTGAGAAGTTTCTGTTGAAGAATCTGTGTAAATTCAGCGCCCTTGAGGTGATTTTTCACAAAAACGGCGCTATATAAATCATCCAAATATTATTATTAAATAATGTTGCTAGAAGCGTGTATATTTTTTCACCAGCGTATCTTACATGTTCTATGCTCAGGCTATCATAACCGGGAGATTTTCCAGCTTTCATTCGTTTGACAGCGGTTTTAACCATATCTTCCGTATCAATTATGTTTTCATCCTCATCTTCACATGGTTTTTCTAAGAAGGTGGGTTCTTTTCTTTCCGATGTTTTCGCAATGTAGGTTATGAAAATATTAACAAGCTTTTCTGCGTCTGATTCTCCTTCAATATGGGTCGATATCTGTACTTTAGATTTTAAGATGTTGTTGGTTTTTTGCCAAAATTCTTTAAAATATTTATCCTCAAATGCACCCGATATTTTGTCCAGTTTTATTTGTTCCGCTGTTTTTTGACATTTTCTTAGCTCAGATTTGAATTTTCTTCTCAATATTTTTCCGTTTTCTGCCAAAGGACCCGTCCGGGGTTTTCCATTTTCAATCCATTTGATAAGTGCATTTCGTGATGCTTCATAATGATTCGAAACACTGTCGTTCCATCCAGGAATATGTTTGGCTGTGGTGCTGTTATGTTTACTTCCACTCTCGAAGACGTTTTTTGCGGCCGTGCATAGGACTCTACAATTCTCGCATACAGTTCATTGATGGCATCTTTATGAAAGTTATTTTTGCATCCTGACTTTTTACAGAGTTCGACACCGCTGCTGTAGTTAACGCGGTTTTATTAAAAATGATGCTGTTACAGAATAGGACATGATCTGGGATATATTATGTGCTCTCCATTTTACTGGATCCAACGCAATCGGGGCAATTCCCTCCGTAGTGGTGATTCCTGTTGTTTCTAACCAAATAGACATGGGCCGGTGATCTGTCCAGTCAACATCGTATTTTATTGAAATATTTTTAGTCATCTTTTGAATTGTGGCCGTTCCTATGCAGCGATCTAATCAGCTCGTTATATTATGTGCATCGCTAACGTAAGTGTAAGAATTTTCTGGCAGTTTTTCTACATCGACACAGTGATATTTATTTTCTATGCAAAAATATAATAAATCTTTCCCAAATAATGTTCTTGGGTCGGAATTAAAGTCACCCATTACAAGGCAGTTCGTATATTACTTGTCTTCAATAACTGAATGTAAGTTTGCTAGGCATCTTGAGAATTCGGGTATGTTGTCATTACAGAAGGTTGGCATGTAAACTGTGAGAATGCACAACAATCCTTTATCCAGGGTTATTTCTATTCCCGCTACCCTATTGTCGTTACAGTCGATAGCCTTGGCCCTTATTGTGCTGCGCCACAGTATGCCCGTTCCGCCGTGTGGACGCCCTCTTAGTATGCTAGTGGATGTATCTACAGCAGATGTGCCTAAGCTTGAAAATTGGGGGTGTATTTCTGAAAGGTAATTTATGTGAGTAGGCAAAAGCCATGTTTCTTGTAGTAAAATTACATCATATTCTTCACAAATATCGTGAATAAATTTCACCGTCCTTCTTACTGATCTGCAGTTGATGGTAATAATTTTAAGAAGATCCATTATGTACAGTGTTTAAGCTTTTGTCCGAGCCTTAATTTCTCTCTTTGAAAATGCTGTACACTATTCCTTCGGGCCAAAAATCTTTTTCCATGAATGAGCTGATTTTTTGCGTGAGAATTGTTACTTTGAATGTTTTGAAAGGGGTCGGTTTGAAAGGTTTGATCCATTCTACATCTATATACCTACGGTTGATTTTTGGAAGAAATAAATAGTTTTAAGTCATCAGCACTCGTTTCTGTGTCAAATCTTAAGGCATAAATTGCCGTTCTTAGGGGGGCCGCCTTGATACTTGATGTGGGTCCTGTACCCTTGTGATTTTTATTTAAATTACGTTTTTCCACGACGGTAAATCCGCTATTTTCATTATTTTGGTAGTTCCGAATTGTCTTAGGCTCGGACCGCGGGCCGTTGTCTAACGGTTTCCGGGTTTCTACACCTGATTTGTTTGCTAGTACATTGGAATATGTATTTTGTTTAGTGTGCGTATTACTACTGTTCGGTTCGGTGACCTTGACATTAACCAAAGGCATTTCTTCGGCGTAATTTGAATTAGCAGTTTGATTGTTTACATTTCTTGATTTCGGCTCGGATTTTAGATCATTCATCAAAAGGGTCATCTGCCGTCTTAGCTCATCTACATCATTTTGTTTGCACATTTGGGTCTTTATGGTGAAGAGTTCCGTTTTTAAAGACAAAATATCTTTTAGAAGTGAGGTTATATCAACAGAATCAAAACAAACTGGCGGTAGTTTATGCAGATTTTTTGCTACAAAGGTTGGCATATCTGTGGTCTCGGTCTCTTTAATTACTTTAATCATGTCGTAAAGATTCTTTACCTTTTTTCCATCGCCCTTTCTCGTGATTCTCCTGTCATCGACCTCTGAGTACAAGAGATCTTTCGATATTTCCACTTCGTCTTCACTGAAGTGTGTGGAACAAATTTGTACGATTGACACTTCATCTAACACGTCAGCTTTATTAAACAGAAACCTTAAAAGTTCGTTAATAACAATTTTTTCGCATTTTTTCACAAGACTCTTATGGTACTGTCTGTGACTGAATCCGTAATTTTTCCAAAGTGTACAACTTTTCTACCTTTTAAAATATTTAATAAATTGTATATCTTGATCACAATTAGATTGTGGTATTTCTTTCTATAAAAATCGCATGTTATATGTTATGACATATTTAAAAAAAGGATCGTATCTTAAAGTAAATTGCCGAAGAATATTCCTGAATATAAAGATCTGTGGGAAAATAATACCGAATGAACGGTGTTGTCGGTTCTATTGGAAATATGCACCAGTGAAATGTATTTACGAGCGCTGGTCTACAAGTGTGCAGCCCCACAAGACTACCAAATTAATGAAGAATAATTAGACTAAGAATAATACTATGTTGAATTGTTGTCTTTGAATACTGGAAAACCGCATTAATATTTTAATTAATAGGCTGTTGAATGCTTATTTTTTGCAGTTCTTGTTAAAGAAAGTCTGAATGCATCTCATCCAACCAGCCGAGAAGATAAAATTCCTGAAACGAAGATTGGGACTCATTCTTCCTGTTCAGAACCCGGGAGCCATCGTCTGATGAAACACTCCGGAGAAAAACCATTCTCATGTTTAGAATGTAGTTATTCATGTTCCACTAAGTCAAGTTTAAAGCAACATATGATTAGACATTCCTGCCTTAAACCATTCTCTTGTTCCAAATGTAGTTTTTCGTCTTCATGTAGGCGTAATTTGATTCAACATTTGATGACACACTATGGCATAAAACCATTTTCGTGTTCCGAATGTAGATATACATATTCTCAAAGGTCAAGCTTAAAACAACATATGACGACACACTTTGGCTTAAAACCACATTCTAGTTCTGATTGTAGTTATTCATGTTCAAGTAGGTCATCTTTAAAGACATATTATACGACTCATTCTGGCTTAAAACCATTTTCGTGTTCTGAATGCAGTTATGCGTATGCAACTAAATCAGGTCTAAAGAGACATTTTTTGACGCACTCTGGCTTTAAACCATTTTCGTGTTATGAATGTAGTTATTCATGTTCCAGTAAGTCACATTTAAAGCGGCATATGATGACTCACTCTGGCTTGAAGCCATTCTCATGTTCCGAATGTATATATTCATGTTCTCAAAGGTCAAGCTTAAAAATACATAAGATGAAACACTCTGGCATAAAACCACTATCGTGTTCTGAATGTTGTTTCTCATGTTTCACTAAGGCAAATTTAAATCAACACATGATGACACACACTGGTGTAAAACCATTCTCGTGTTCTGAATGTGCTTATTCATGTTCTCGCAAGTCAAATTTAAAGCTACATATAATGAGGCACTCTGGCGTTAAACCATTCTTATGTACCGAATGTATTTATCGGAGTTCAAACTCGACGGACTTAAAGAACCACATGTTCACGCACTCTGGCGTGAAAGCATTCTCATGTTCCGAATGTAAATATTCCTGCTCACAACGTGGGGATCTAAACAGACATTTTTTTAAACATTCTGGCGTCAAACCATTCTCGTGTTCCAAATGTAGTTATTCATGCTCACTTACGTCAAATTTAAATCGGCATTTGACGAAGCACACTGGATTAAAATTATTTTCGTGTTCCGAGTGTAATTTTTCATCTTCTCTCAAGTCGGGATTGAAAAAACACCTATTGAAGCATTCTGTCCAAAAACCATTCTCATGTTCCGAATGTAGTTATTGATGTTCTGTCAAGTCAAGTTTAAAGCAACGCGTTTTTAAGCACTCTGGCACGATTATCTTGTTCTAAATGTAGTTTTTCATGTTCTCAAATGTCATATTTGAAAAAACATATGAAGATGCACTCTGACTTAAGACCATTCTCACTTCTACTGTAGTTTTTCATCTTCTCTCAGGTGCATTTTTAAAAAACCTGTAATGCTGCACTATGTCATAAAACCATTTTTATGTTACGAATGTAGTTATTCATGTTCACTAGGACTTTGAACCTTTCTCGTGATCCGATTGTAGTTATTTATGTTTAAAAAGCCATGTTTGAAATGACATAAGATGACGCACTCCGGCGCTTAAACCATTACTGTGTTCCTAATTTAGATATTTATGTTCTCTCGGCCATGTTTTAATCAACACATTACTGTCGTAAAACCACGTTCGTGTTCCAAATGTGGCAAGTTTGTTCAAATAAGTCGAAATAATTATTTTTACGTGATTACCGCGCAAGAGTACCAACTGCTCGTAACCGTCTGGAGCCAAAGACACATTGGCTTTCCCAATTAAGGTATGTTGTGATGCTGAAGGTTGTGAGGTAAAGATATAAATGGGGAAAAGAGGAAGGTGAGAAGTACCTAACTATTCAGATCTCGTCACCAAACACGGCTGAAGCCATTTCAAGTGAGGTTTCAATTTTATTGGTATTTGAACCCTAAACCTTCGTAATTGTAGCTGTATAAATAAGTCCCGGTAAGACTAGAGAGATCCTGGGTTCGACTTATAGTTGAGACCGTTACCTTTTTATTGTCTGTGTGTCTTACATTTAAGGAGATTTATTGATATTATATTCAGCAAATGATTAAGTATAAATAAGTTATTACCCAATATGTGTTTTTTTATCTTTTTTGTAATTTTCTCTGTAATAAATAAATTAGGGAGAAATATTTTTGTAACATATGCGAACTGTTATTATTATAGTATTTTTTCCGTGTTTGGAGAGCAGCTTATAAACAAAAATTAAGCAGTGTTACGTTATATGAAATATTTTGATTAAAATATTTTTGAAGTATTAAGTTTGTATTTCTTTTAACTTTTTTATTTCCTAATTTTCTATCTAAAAAAGTTTTACGACATAAATATATCTACCTAGGTACAAACATTATCTGTTACAAGTAAAGAAACATAACAGCAATAAAAACTTACGCTTTAAAAGTTTGTTTTTCAAAAGGCAATGTACTTTAGACCATCTTTACATGAATACAATATCTTTATATACATGTACAAACCTTGCTATTGAAACTAATAATAAATAAATAAATAAAAATTACTAAATTAAATTAATATACTTTTGACCATCTGTAAATGAAACCTACCATTTCTGTCAAAACTGCTTGCGAAAATTGTTGCCAAACAATCGGTGGGGTATTTGAACTCCGTTGGTCTATTTTCCAAAAATTAATCCGCTTATCGACAGTTTCATTCAACAGAAACTGTTCTTTTGCGGGTAGTTTCAGATCTGATCATCGGGATGGAAGCAGATAAGTTGGGTTTGGTATCTGTTATTGACATGAGTGCGGCATTTGATACGGTAGATCATAGTATTTTATTAAATGTGCTTGAAACCGAATTTGGCGTTCGAGGTGAAAAACTCATTCACTCAGCTGGCTTCGAATCACAAGGCTACGTGGATGATTTTTTTTATTTTTAAGTTTTGCCCCCCGGATAAAAAAGGTATCCTTAAAATCGGGGTGATTAGCTTCATTAACACACTCTCAAGTTGGATGTCTGTCAATAAACTCAAACTTAATCCGACAAAGACGGAATTTATTTGGATAGCGTCTCCTGGAAGGAAAGCCCTCATCGATTTCAGTCTAATCCGCATTCAGGACACCGAAATAATTCCTTCTACAGAAATAAAATTTCTGGGTTTTCACTCTAGACAATAGTCTTTCTCGCAAAGTAATCGCAAATTTCAAAAGCTGTGAGTTCTGGCTTTTTCCATCTACGGCAGATAAAATCAATCAGGAGATTCCTTCCCTCTGATGTAGCAAAGTCCCTCATAAATTCGTTCTTTGTCTCACGAATGCTCTATTGTAATAGTGCATATGCTGGCCTACCTACGACACAATTAAATAGAATACAGTTCGTTTTCAATGCTACGGCGAGAATGATTTTTGGTGAATCTAAGTACTGTCATATAACCCCGCTTCTAAGGGATTGTCTTCATTGGCTTCATGTCCTGATAGAATAGAATTCAAGATCTGCTTAATGACCTTTAAAGCATTGCAAGGAATGGCGCCAGCCTATATATCAAAACTATGTGTCCGACAAAACTTAAGCGAGAGACAGCTTATTCTAAGGTCAGCAGATCTAGATGTTACTAATCGTCTAATCGAACTTTCTAGGTCAAATCGAGCTGTATACAATGATCGCTCTTTTCGTGTAACGGGCCCTCTCATTTGGAATAAACTTCCCTCAGCTCTTACTAATCCAGAATTTGGCTGAATTTAAACGGGCTTGGAAAACAAAATGATTTAAAAAATCAAACCATTCGTGAATCCTAACATCTTTTCAATAAGTATAAGTAATAATAATAAGCCATTTAGTTTAGTTTCGGTTTCCTCATAATTGTAATTTTATTTTTATTATCCGAATTTATGTCAGAATATTTCTCATTTCTGAACGCAAACTGCCTTTCTGTTAGTATATAATATTTTAGTTTTAAAGTTCTTGCTTTGTCCTGTGTTACAATAGAACCGTTTTTGTCTATGATTATTATTGTCCTGTGTGTGCTATAACAGCACTTTCTTTGTTAATTTTGTTCTCTTGTCATTGTTTTGTAAATACTCTATGTTCTTTTATATTTTTTTTAAATTGTTTATTTGGCTTTCACTCATTAAGGGTGATCTTGGCCATTTATTAAAGTAAGTTACATATTTTTAAAATTGTTTACATTTCCAGTTTTTTTGTCAATTAGTTACATTATCAATTTTTTAAAATTATTTACATTTTCAGATTTTTTTAAATTAGGTACATTATCAGTTTTTTAAAATTAGTTACATTTTCATATTTTTTTAAAATTAGTTACTATTTCAGTTTTTTACATGGAATAGATAAATTATATTAGCAAATACTTATAGACAATGGGCCAAGACTTATAACTTATTCATAAGATTATACAAGTTGTACTAACATACAGAGTTGGTATTAGTAGTAATTACAAAATTGTAGAGTAGAAAGATGTACAGGTTCCCAAAAATAGGAACCTATACAACTGTACACACAGAGTAACACACAGAGTTGGCATTAATAATAATTACAAAATTGAAGAGTAGGAAGATGTACAGGTTCCCAAAAATAGTAACCTGTACATATTCCATACTTCCATTTTCATACAGAGTAACACACAGAGTTGGTATTAATAGTCATTACAAAATTGTAGAGTAGGAAGATGTACAGATTCCCAAAAAAAAGAACCTGTACAACTGTACATAATAACACAGCTAGAAACAAATGTATACGTATGGAAGAGAGAGAAATCTGATTGATGCTTAAATGTTGAGGCCATTTTTGTAAATAAATTTTGCTAACAAATAGTGAATTTCAGGAGTGTTGAGACTAAGAAGGCAGGGTACACTGGTAGGGAATTCAATTTTAAGTTTTAACAATTCAGGTATGAAGTTTGGAAATTGGTCATTGATAGGACACTCAAAAAAATTATGGTCTAAAGTATCCTCTGAACCACAATCACAATAAGGCGAATTGACTATGTGGAATCTGGCGAGATGGCTAAGACAACAAGTATGACCTAAACGCATTCGAATAATGGAAGAGATGTATTTTTTAGGCATGGAAGTGTATTTGTGAAACCAGGGCTTGACAGGAATAGATGGTTGAATTAAAGAGTACTGGTGACCTTTTAACAGAGAGGATGATTTCCATTCAGAGGACCATTGGCGTTGTAACTTATTTTTTAAAATAGGAAAATAGTCTCTAACAGGAATAGGAATGCTATTTAATGGACCATGAACAGTGGATTCCTTATCAATAGAATCAGCCATTTCATTTCCAAAAATATCAAGGTGTCCTGGGATCCAGGCCAAGACCACTGACACGTGAGCCAGCGACAAGGAATGCAGGAGGTCTCTGATAGAGCAGGTAAGAGAGTCACTAATGGAATTGAGAGGGGATGCGCTTATTTTTTGTAATGAGCTAAGTGAGTCTGAAAGGATGAGGGCATTTCTAATGTTGAGAGATTTGACGAGATGTAAAGCTTCTATGATAGCTATGCATTCAGCAGAGAAAATGGAACATTCTTTGGGAAGTCTGTGTGGGAAACACAATTTCCTGTGAGGAGCATAGACACTGGCCCCACAATGGGAGTCCGAACTGAGTTTGGAACCATCTGTGAAAAATTTTATATAATTTGGCCAGTTATTTTCAATAATTTTGTTGAATTCTGCATTATTGGATTGAACTGAGTTTTTAATATTTTTTTTACATATTCCTATAAATTGGTGCACCTTTGGATAGAAAGTAAGACTTTTATAGGGATAAGAGTATAAGGGGAGAGATTCATTGCGATAGGAGTTTGTGGAAACATCCAGGAAAGTGTTGAAGCAATTATAGAAAAGGGGAGGGGAATGTTTTTTCCAAAATGGATTCAAATTAACCTCATACTTTAACAATTGAAGTTTGGGAATCAGGGGATGAGAAGTTATTGAGCATGTTTTGAAAATATATTTTTCTGCTAGGCATCGCCTTCTTATATTTAAGGGAGGTTCGCAGCATTCAACTTGCATTGCGTTGATTGGGGAAGATTTCATGGCTCCTAAGATAAGGCGAAGAGATTTAGACTGAATTTTATCTAATTTAAGCGAATTTGAAGTGGACATTGGATCAAACAGACAAGATCCGTAATCAAGATGGCTTCGGATGAGAGCATTGTACAGAAGTTTTAAAGATGATGGGTGTGATCCCCACCACACTCCGGACAGAAATCTAAGGGGATTGATGTTGCTTTCGCATTTCATGATGACATGATTTATGTGAGAATTCCAAGTAAGCTTTGAGTCTAAAAACAATCCCAGGAACTTAACTTCTTTAGAGATAGGGATGATTTCATCGCCAAATCTCACCTGAATTTCTGGGAGCTTTCGACGACGAGTGAAGATGACAACTTTGCTTTTGGAGGGGGAAAGTTCAAGGCCATTAATATTTAACCACGCCAAAAGTTTTCTAAGAGCATTGTTGATTGCTGATGCGGCGATAAAAATATTACGGGATATTTTGTAGAAAGTCAAGTCATCGGCATATTGGAGTATGTTGCACAAGAATTGAATAGATTTTTCTAGATCATATGTGTAAATATTGTACAGGATCGGGCTTAAGACTGACCCTTGCGGGAGACCTTTGAAAATGTGTCTAATGTGGGGAGGGGATTCAGACCCATCTACAAAAATAGTTCTCTGGGAGAGCAAATTGACAATGAATTTTACTAATTTGGGCGGAATACCTATTGCCAGTAACTTTTCTTTCAGGATGGGAATATGAACATTGTCATATGCTCCACAGATGTCTAGAAACACTGCAATACAATATTCATTTTTAGATAATGCTAATTTGATATCTGTAACAAGAGAGGAAAGGTTGTCAAGGGTACTTTTACCCTTTCTAAATCCAAACTGGGAAGGGGAAAGAATTTGATTTTTTTCTACGAACCAGTCAAATCTATTCTTAATCATTCTTTCAGATACTTTGCAAAGAGTAGAAGAGAGGGCGATAGGTCTGTAGCTCAAACCTATGCTTAGATCTTTGCCACTTTTGAAAATGGGAATGATATTTAGAAAGTTCGGGGCAGGATGGATGAGTGGCTGTGTGCGAGCCTGAACAATTGACGCAAGTGGGGGAATTGGAAGGGGAGGAGCATTGGTCTGCTAAATGATTTTCTGCGCATTTAAAGCAGCGGGGAGAGGAGCGGCATGATTGCTTAGAATGGCCAAACCGACAACAATTAAAGCATTGGATTGTTGGGTACGAATAAATTTCCACCGGGAGAGAGTTGTGAAATAAATAAACGTGAGAGGGAAGGGACTGTCCTTCAAATGTCAGAACTACAGTTTGAGAGGGTTTCCAAACTACAGACTCAGATGATCGATCTTTGAAATTAAGACGCCTAGTCTTAATAACTTTTCCCGAAGATGCTGGAATAATGAGTTCCGAGATAAGCTCTTCTTCAGATAGGTCTACAGGAATACCTCTAACGAGACCCAAGCGAGAGATATTGAAAGAAGGGATATAGGCTTTAAATTTTTTTGCAGAGAGGGAGTCGATGGAATTTATGAATTTATTGGCATTCAACGCGGATGTGAACTCAACACAAATGCGAAATCTGCCCTCTGATCGGATACCACCTGGGGAAATGCCAAGTGGTTTTTTTCCAATGAATTTACCAAATTCAAGGGGATGTAAAGAGTGGCCAGGAGAGTTGTTTTGAGCATAAACTATGAAGGGAGCTTTTGCTGAAGTCGGATACAAAGAAAGAGGAGAAGCTACAGGAACTGAGACCTGCAAAGAATCAGTTTTTGGAAGGTCGCAAACTTTCCTCTTTTTTGGAGTAGAGGATGGAACTTGAAGGTCTGTTATTTCTACCTCACTACCAATGTCAAAATTTGAAGGGTCAGGGGGAGCGGGATCAGGGGGTTTCTTCCCCATGGCAAAGGCCATTGGGGCAAAAGGATATAAAACAAAAATAAAATAACACTTACTGGACTTGGTCAGCAATAAACGAACTCAAAAGAGGACAAAAAACTAAAAATAAAACTGACTAAATGCCAAAAAATCGATTTTTCGTATTAAAACGAAAAAAAAAACGCAACAGTGTTTTTCAACTGTCAAAATTCGAATCATGTTCTTTTATTATTTTCTCAATATTATAAGGAGCACTGTAGGTTTACTTTTAAATTTATAACAGTTAAGCGCACTTGAAGTGAAATGTCACAAAACTGCGCTATATAAATATAACGTTATTAATATTATTATTATTAAATGGTCTACAGCTCGAATCCACCCTCCGTCATATTCCCAACTACCGCATTCCACTAACACGTGTGGCTTGCTGAGCGCTTGACGCTAGCAGCATAATCATCATGTTTTATTATTCAATGAATTATTATTTTTCTAAATATTTCAGGAGTTTTGCGCAAAACAAATATTTTGTTTATACATTAAATTAATGTAATTTTATTAAAAATTATTCAGAAATATATTATTTGAAAAATGCATGATACAATCCAAAACCCCATACGGTAACGCTGCGTTACAAGACGGCACGTCGAGGGTATTTTAAGTATGGTATGGGAAAGGTTAATCAATATTGACCGTCTTACACTTTTTTGTGTGCAATATGTATATTTGGGAAAACTTCAATGGATTATGCAACCCACAGACATAAGTTTTCTTTTTTTAATAACTATCGAGTTCCCGGCATGCGTTGTCATGCCACTTAAAAAGAAATTATTTCTTCCTGCTCGTTCTTTCCCATTCGCCTTCCGCCTCACCTTCCTCTCCCGCGTCCCCTTCGCCTCTCGCATTCCCACTGCGCCTTCTCCGCCTTCCCTCTCCTCACTGACCTCGCCCGCTTCCTCCCTCCCGCGAACCCCCCTCCAGAGTTTCCTTTACCCCTTCTAAGTTCCCATCCCGCCTCCCGCATTTTATACATTCAGTCCCGCTACGTTCAGTTTTCAAACAGCTCTGGCACAGCAATGGCATGCAAGATGGGAATTCTAACATCAAATCCCCAAAGTTTCATCGCAATAGGCCACTTGCATGGATTTCATAACGACTTGGAAAAAATCGTGTGGATAGATTTTTTTACTAAGATTACGAAAATGTAAAAATTTTTAGAAATGTACAATAAATATTTATAGAAATGTACAATAAATAAAAAAAAAAATCCATTATTTGACCGGTCAGTGGTTGAGTGACCATAGCGCTTGGGTCCCACCTGGGCGTCGCGTGTTCGATTCCTCGGCTGGCAAAGTCCTCCATCACAACACAAGCAACATTTTCGGCTTTCTGTGGTGGTAGTAGGAGATTTTCAAACATTGTTGGATTATTCGTAACCCGGGAATGTTTGTCTTTCTTTAAAAATATATATATATATTTGTGCCCCTGACGTCACTACATGAAAATGTTCCATCTCCGAAAATGTGCCTATTAATTTTGTAAAATTCCACTCTGATTTATTTATTTTTGATGGCAACACTTTGATTTTAGGCGAATTTTTGAATTTGACATTTAATGTTTTTTTTTTTTTTAAATTGTTTATTTATTTTTCACCCATTAAGGGTGATCTTGGCCATTTATTAAAGTAAGTTACATATTTTTAAAATTATTTACATTTCCAGTTTTTTTGTAAATTAGTTACATTATCAATTTTTTAAAAATTATTTACATTTTCAGATTTTTTTTAAATTAGGTACATTATCAGTTTTTTTAAATTAGTTACCTTTTCATATTTTTTTTAAATTAGTTACTATTTCAGTTTTTTACATGGAATAGATAAATTATATTAGCAAATACTTATAGACAATGGGCCAAGACAAATATTCATAAGATTATACAAGTTGTACTAACATACAGAGTTGGTATTAGTAGTAATTACAAAATTGTAGAGTAGGAAGATGTACAGGTTCCCAAAAATAGGAACCTATACAACTGTACACACAGAGTAACACACAGAGTTGGCATTAATAATAATTACAAAATTGAAGAGTAGGAAGATGTACAGGTTCCCAAAAATAGTAACCTGTACATATTCCATACTTCCATTTTCATACAGAGTAACACACAGAGTTGGTATTAATAGTCATTACAAAATTGTAGAGTAGGAAGATGTACAGATTCCCAAAAAAAGGAACCTGTACAACCGTACATAATAACACAGCTAGAAACAAATGTATACGTATGGAAGAGAGAGAAATCTGATTGATGCTTAAATGTTGAGGCCATTTTTGTAAATAAATTTTGCTAACAAATAGTGAATTTCAGGAGAGTTGAGACTAAGAAGGCAGGGTACACTGGTAGGGAATTCAATTTTAAGTTTTAACAATTCAGGTATGAAGTTTGGAAATTGGTCATTGATAGGACACTCAAAGATTACTCCCAAAAAATACATTTACTATGTAATAATATGTGGAATGAGCATTTTTAAAATTTATCTGCCAATAAGGGCGTATGGTATAGAAAGGTTCAAAAAGAACCCTTTAAAACACCATGGTTCACTGAAACCAATCTGAAGAGATCAGAAATGAGAGTCATTTTTAGATTAAGATCCGGACATGCACTAATGGGAAGAATATTGTGTCTGTTAGGCCTCTCTGATTCTCCAATGTGCTCTATATGTGAAGAATTTGAAGACATTGAACACACTCTCACAAAGTGCATTAAATTTGAACAACAGAGAGTAACAATATTGATGACCTCAAACCCATCGTAAATTCATAATTTGATAGCTTCAACCGACTACTATGCCATTTCAAGACTCATGAAATTCATTAGATGGTGCAACATGGAAAATATATGATACATTGTTTTATAAAGATACATACATATATTAATATTGCAACATTAATATATAGGATATATTAATGTTGCAATATTAATATATGCTCTTTTGTAATTATTTCCCAATAATTACAAAAGAGCAATTATAACTCCCATTTATAAAACAGACTGTCCTAAAGACCCACAAAATTACCGCCCGATTTCCCTTCTATCAAATATATCAAAAATATATGAGAAAATTGTAAAAAAACAAATTTGGACATTCTTAGATGAAAATAAAATAATCAATGATAATCAATTCGGCTTCAAAAAAAATACAAGTACTCACGACGCGATAGCAAAAATAACCAACTATTTATATACGGCCCTAGATTCCGATAAAAAATGTATCGGAATATTTATAGACTTGAAAAAAGCTTTCGACAGCATATCACATAAAAAATTAATAAATAAATTAAAATCTATAGGAATTAATGGGAAAGTTTTAGCATGGATAGCTAGTTATTTACATGAAAGACCACAACAAGTAAAATTACTAAATCAAGTCAGCGATTCAAAATATAGCGATTTTTCAATACCCCAAGGTACAGTTTTGGGACCATTGTTATTTATTATATATGTAAATGATATATTCAATATTTCTAAATATGGAGACATTGTCTCCTACGCTGACGACACAGTCCTACTACTAAAAGCAAACACCTGGTCTGAATTAAACAAAATGGCAAATACAGATATCAATGCACTAAAATTATGGTTTGATAAAAACCTATTGACTTTAAATTCTAAAAAAACCTATTATTTGCCATTTTTCATTAAAAAACAAGAAACACCTAAAGAAATAAACTTAATAATCCACTCTGTGACAAATACAGAAAACCACAAATGTAATATATCATGTTCAAAAATAGAAAGCAAAACTGATATTAAGTACCTGGGCATAACAATAGACCAGCGTTTAAAATGGTCTCCACACATAAATATTCTGAACAACAGAATAAGGAAACTAACATATATATTTAGATGTTTAAGAGATATTTTAAACGAAAAATTACTTAGAACCACATACTTCGCTTTCTGTCAATCAATTATACAATACGGCATTATAGGATGGGGCGGTACATATACAAATCAAACACAAACAATTTACATATCACAAAAACTAATAATAAAAACAATTTTAAAAAAACCCTACTCATATTCGTCAGAACTTTTATTCAAACAATTTAAAGTCAGAAAATTAAGTGCATTATACTTTTATCATGCAACATTACAAATTTATAAAGATAATATTAAAAACCAAGTTGCACCATTTAAAAATAACAGAAGTCTTAGACAAACATCAATACTTCCCACTCCAAAATGTAAAAAAAAAATTGGACAATTGAGTCATAAATATCTCGGAGCAAAATTTTTTAATTCATTACCAGAAAAAATTAGAAACATGAATACCAATATAAAACATTTTAAAACTCACCTTAAAAATTATACTGAAAACTTCGTTTAAATGGTAATTAAATTTGATATAAATAAACTGAATGATATAAAAAAAAGCAATACAATAACACCCCCCCATACACACAAGCCTTGCTTAATTATGGGGGTACATCAAATATATCTACCATGTAATTAAATACTGTATAAAATTTATTTGTAATTTATGTACCTTCTATTACTAATAAAAAAAAAAAAAAAAAAAAAAAAAAATGTAAAATTAAACCTTCAAATAAATAAAACAGATGAGGCAAAAAATGACAGCAGTATGCGAGTCAGAAGCCTCGATTAAATATTATAATATAAAAAAAAAAAAAAAATAGGACACTCAAAAAAATTATGGTCTAAAGTATCCTCTGAACCACAATCACAATAAGGCGAATTGACTATGTGGAATCTGGCGAGATGGCTAAGACAACAAGTATGACCTAAACGCATTCGAATAATGGAAGAGATGTATTTTTTAGGCATGGAAGTCTATTTGTGAAACCAGGGCTTGACAGGAATAGAAGGTTGAATTAGAGAGTACTGGTGACCTTTTAACAGAGAGGATGATTTCCATTCAGAGGACCATTGGCGTTGTAACTTATTTTTTAAAATAAAAAAATAGTCTCTAACAGGAATAGGAATGCTATTTAATGGACCATGAACAGTGGATTCCTTATCAATAGAATCAGCCATTTCATTTCCAAAAATATCAAGGTGTCCTGGGATCCAGGCCAAGACCACTGACACGTGAGCCAGCGACAAGGAATGCAGGAGGTCTCTGATAGAGCAGGTAAGAGAGTCACTAATGGAATTGAGAGGGGATGCGCTTATTTTTTGTAATGAGCTAAGTGAGTCTGAAAGGATGAGGGCATTTCTAATGTTGAGAGATTTGACGAGATGTAAAGCTTCTATGATAGCTATGCATTCAGCAGAGAAAATGGAACATTCTTTGGGAAGTCTGTGTGGGAAACACAATTTCCTGTGAGGAGCATAGACACTGGCCCCACAATGGGAGTCCGAACTGAGTTTGGAACCATCTGTGAAAATTTTTATATAATTTGGCCAGTTATTTTCAATAATTTTGTTGAATTCTGCATTATTGGATTGAACTGAGTTTTTTAATATTTTTTTTTACATATTCCTATAAATTGGTGCACCTTTGGATAGAAAGTAAGACTTTTATAGGGGTAAGAGTATAAGGGGAGAGATTCATTGCGATAGGAGTTTGTGGAAACATCCAGGAAAGTGTTGAAGCAATTCTAGAGAAGGGGAGGGGAATGTTTTTTCCAAAATGGATTCAAATTAACCTCATACTTTAACAATTGAAGTTTGGGAATCAGGGGATGAGAAGTTATTGAGCATGTTTTGAAAATATATTTTTCTGCTAGGCATCGCCTTCTTATATTTAAGGGAGGTTCGCAGCATTCAACTTGCATTGCGTTGATTGGGGAAGATTTCATGGCTCCTAAGATAAGGCGAAGAGATTTAGACTGAATTTTATCTAATTTAAGCGAATTTGAAGTGGACATTGGATCAAACAGACAAGATCCGTAATCAAGATGGCTTCGGATGAGAGCATTGTACAGAAGTTTTAAAGATGATGGGTGTGATCCCCACCACACTCCGGACAGAAATCTAAGGGGATTGATGTTGCTTTCGCATTTCATGATGACATGATTTATGTGAGAATTCCAAGTAAGCTTTGAGTCTAAAAACAATCCCAGGAACTTAACTTCTTTAGAGATAGGGATGATTTCATCGCCAAATCTCACCTGAATTTCTGGGAGCTTTCGACGACGAGTGAAGATGACAACTTTGCTTTTGGAGGGGGAAAGTTCAAGGCCATTAATATTTAACCACGCCAAAAGTTTTCTAAGAGCATTGTTGATTGCTGATGCGGCGATAAAAATATTACGGGATATTTTGTAGAAAGTCAAGTCATCGGCATATTGGAGTATGTTGCACAAGAATTGAATAGATTTTTCTAGATCATATGTGTAAATATTGTACAGGATCGGGCTTAAGACTGACCCTTGCGGGAGACCTTTGAAAATGTGTCTAATGTGGGGAGGGGATTCAGACCCATCTACAAAAATAGTTCTCTGGGAGAGCAAATTGACAATGAATTTTACTAATTTGGGCGGAATACCTATTGCCAGTAACTTTTCTTTCAGGATGGGAATATGAACATTGTCATATGCTCCACAGATGTCTAGAAACACTGCAATACAATATTCATTTTTAGATAATGCTAATTTGATATCTGTAACAAGAGAGGAAAGGTTGTCAAGGGTACTTTTACCCTTTCTAAATCCAAACTGGGAAGGGGAAAGAATTTGATTTTTTTCTACGAACCAGTCAAATCTATTCTTAATCATTCTTTCAGATACTTTGCAAAGAGTAGAAGAGAGGGCGATAGGTCTGTAGCTCAAACCTATGCTTAGATCTTTGCCACTTTTGAAAATGGGAATGATATTTAGAAAGTTCGGGGCAGGATGGATGAGTGGCTGTGTGCGAGCCTGAACAATTGACGCAAGTGGGGGAATTGGAAGGGGAGGAGCATTGGTCTGCTAAATGATTTTCTGCGCATTTAAAGCAGCGGGGAGAGGAGCGGCATGATTGCTTAGAATGGCCAAACCGACAACAATTAAAGCATTGGATTGTTGGGTACGAATAAATTTCCACCGGGAGAGAGTTGTGAAATAAATAAACGTGAGAGGGAAGGGACTGTCCTTCAAATGTCAGAACTACAGTTTGAGAGGGTTTCCAAACTACAGACTCAGATGATCGATCTTTGAAATTAAGACGCCTAGTCTTAATAACTTTTCCCGAAGATGCTGGAATAATGAGTTCCGAGATAAGCTCTTCTTCAGATAGGTCTACAGGAATACCTCTAACGAGACCCAAGCGAGAGATATTGAAAGAAGGGATATAGGCTTTAAATTTTTTTGCAGAGAGGGAGTCGATGGAATTTATGAATTTATTGGCATTCAACGCGGATGTGAACTCAACACAAATGCGAAATCTGCCCTCTGATCGGATACCACCTGGGGAAATGCCAAGTGGTTTTTTTCCAATGAATTTACCAAATTCAAGGGGATGTAAAGAGTGGCCAGGAGAGTTGTTTTGAGCATAAACTATGAAGGGAGCTTTTGCTGAAGTCGGATACAAAGAAAGAGGAGAAGCTACAGGAACTGAGACCTGCAAAGAATCAGTTTTTGGAAGGTCGCAAACTTTCCTCTTTTTTGGAGTAGAGGATGGAACTTGAAGGTCTGTTATTTCTACCTCACTACCAATGTCAAAATTTGAAGGGTCAGGGGGAGCGGGATCAGGGGGTTTCTTCCCCATGGCAAAGGCCATTGGGGCAAAAGGATATAAAACAAAAATAAAATAACACTTACTGGACTTGGTCAGCAATAAACGAACTCAAAAGAGGACAAAAAACTAAAAATAAAACTGACTAAATGCCAAAAAATCGATTTTTCGTATTAAAACGAAAAAAAAACGCAACAGTGTTTTTCAACTGTCAAAATTCGAATCATGTTCTTTTATTATTTTCTCAATATTATAAGGAGCACTGTAGGTTTACTTTTAAATTTATAACAGTTAAGCGCACTTGAAGTGAAATGTCACAAAACTGCGCTATATAAATATAACGTTATTAATATTATTATTATTAAATGGTCTACAGCTCGAATCCACCCTCCGTCATATTCCCAACTACCGCATTCCACTAACACGTGTGGCTTGCTGAGCGCTTGACGCTAGCAGCATAATCATCATGTTTTATTATTCAATGAATTATTATTTTTCTAAATATTTCAGGAGTTTTGCGCAAAACAAATATTTTGTTTATACATTAAATTAATGTAATTTTATTAAAAATTATTCAGAAATATATTATTTGAAAAATGCATGATACAATCCAAAACCCCATACGGTAACGCTGCGTTACAAGACGGCACGTCGAGGGTATTTTAAGTATGGTATGGGAAAGGTTAATCAATATTGACCGTCTTACACTTTTTTGTGTGCAATATGTATATTTGGGAAAACTTCAATGGATTGTGCAACCCACAGACATAAGTTTTCTTTTTTTAATAACTATCGAGTTCCCGGCATGCGTTGTCATGCCACTTAAAAAGAAATTATTTCTTCCTGCTCGTTCTTTCCCATTCGCCTTCCGCCTCACCTTCCTCTCCCGCGTCCCCTTCGCCTCTCGCATTCCCACTGCGCCTTCTCCGCCTTCCCTCTCCTCACTGACCTCGCCCGCTTCCTCCCTCCCGCGAACCCCCCTCCAGAGTTTCCTTTACCCCTTCTAAGTTCCCATCCCGCCTCCCGCATTTTATACATTCAGTCCCGCTACGTTCAGTTTTCAAACAGCTCTGGCACAGCAATGGCATGCAAGATGGGAATTCTAACATCAAATCCCCAAAGTTTCATCGCAATAGGCCACTTGCATGGATTTCATAACGACTTGGAAAAAATCGTGTGGATAGATTTTTTTACTAAGATTACGAAAATGTAAAAATTTTTAGAAATGTACAATAAATATTTATAGAAATGTACAATAAATAAAAAAAAAAATCCATTATTTGACCGGTCAGTGGTTGAGTGACCATAGCGCTTGGGTCCCACCTGGGCGTCGCGTGTTCGATTCCTCGGCTGGCAAAGTCCTCCATCACAACACAAGCAACATTTTCGGCTTTCTGTGGTGGTAGTAGGAGATTTTCAAACATTGTTGGATTATTCGTAACCCGGGAATGTTTGTCTTTCTTTAAAAAAATATATATATATTTGTGCCCCTGACGTCACTACATGAAAATGTTCCATCTCCGAAAATGTGCCTATTAATTTTGTAAAATTCCACTCTGATTTATTTATTTTTGATGGCAACACTTTGATTTTAGGCGAATTTTTGAATTTGACATTTAATGTTTTTTTTTTTTTTAAATTGTTTATTTATTTTTCACCCATTAAGGGTGATCTTGGCCATTTATTAAAGTAAGTTACATATTTTTAAAATTATTTACATTTCCAGTTTTTTTGTAAATTAGTTACATTATCAATTTTTTAAAAATTATTTACATTTTCAGATTTTTTTTAAATTAGGTACATTATCAGTTTTTTTAAATTAGTTACCTTTTCATATTTTTTTTAAATTAGTTACTATTTCAGTTTTTTACATGGAATAGATAAATTATATTAGCAAATACTTATAGACAATGGGCCAAGACAAATATTCATAAGATTATACAAGTTGTACTAACATACAGAGTTGGTATTAGTAGTAATTACAAAATTGTAGAGTAGGAAGATGTACAGGTTCCCAAAAATAGGAACCTATACAACTGTACACACAGAGTAACACACAGAGTTGGCATTAATAATAATTACAAAATTGAAGAGTAGGAAGATGTACAGGTTCCCAAAAATAGTAACCTGTACATATTCCATACTTCCATTTTCATACAGAGTAACACACAGAGTTGGTATTAATAGTCATTACAAAATTGTAGAGTAGGAAGATGTACAGATTCCCAAAAAAAGGAACCTGTACAACCGTACATAATAACACAGCTAGAAACAAATGTATACGTATGGAAGAGAGAGAAATCTGATTGATGCTTAAATGTTGAGGCCATTTTTGTAAATAAATTTTGCTAACAAATAGTGAATTTCAGGAGAGTTGAGACTAAGAAGGCAGGGTACACTGGTAGGGAATTCAATTTTAAGTTTTAACAATTCAGGTATGAAGTTTGGAAATTGGTCATTGATAGGACACTCAAAGATTACTCCCAAAAAATACATTTACTATGTAATAATATGTGGAATGAGCATTTTTAAAATTTATCTGCCAATAAGGGCGTATGGTATAGAAAGGTTCAAAAAGAACCCTTTAAAACACCATGGTTCACTGAAACCAATCTGAAGAGATCAGAAATGAGAGTCATTTTTAGATTAAGATCCGGACATGCACTAATGGGAAGAATATTGTGTCTGTTAGGCCTCTCTGATTCTCCAATGTGCTCTATATGTGAAGAATTTGAAGACATTGAACACACTCTCACAAAGTGCATTAAATTTGAACAACAGAGAGTAACAATATTGATGACCTCAAACCCATCGGAAATTCATAATTTGATAGCTTCAACCGACTACTATGCCATTTCAAGACTCATGAAATTCATTAGATGGTGCAACATGGAAAATATATGATACATTGTTTTATAAAGATACATACATATATTAATATTGCAACATTAATATATAGGATATATTAATGTTGCAATATTAATATATGTAAAATTAAACCTTCAAATAAATAAAACAGATGAGGCAAAAAATGACAGCAGTATGCGAGTCAGAAGCCTCGATTAAATATTATAATATAAAAAAAAAAAAAAAATAGGACACTCAAAAAAATTATGGTCTAAAGTATCCTCTGAACCACAATCACAATAAGGCGAATTGACTATGTGGAATCTGGCGAGATGGCTAAGACAACAAGTATGACCTAAACGCATTCGAATAATGGAAGAGATGTATTTTTTAGGCATGGAAGTGTATTTGTGAAACCAGGGCTTGACAGGAATAGAAGGTTGAATTAGAGAGTACTGGTGACCTTTTAACAGAGAGGATGATTTCCATTCAGAGGACCATTGGCGTTGTAACTTATTTTTTAAAATAAAAAAATAGTCTCTAACAGGAATAGGAATGCTATTTAATGGACCATGAACAGTGGATTCCTTATCAATAGAATCAGCCATTTCATTTCCAAAAATATCAAGGTGTCCTGGGATCCAGGCCAAGACCACTGACACGTGAGCCAGCGACAAGGAATGCAGGAGGTCTCTGATAGAGCAGGTAAGAGAGTCACTAATGGAATTGAGAGGGGATGCGCTTATTTTTTGTAATGAGCTAAGTGAGTCTGAAAGGATGAGGGCATTTCTAATGTTGAGAGATTTGACGAGATGTAAAGCTTCTATGATAGCTATGCATTCAGCAGAGAAAATGGAACATTCTTTGGGAAGTCTGTGTGGGAAACACAATTTCCTGTGAGGAGCATAGACACTGGCCCCACAATGGGAGTCCGAACTGAGTTTGGAACCATCTGTGAAAATTTTTATATAATTTGGCCAGTTATTTTCAATAATTTTGTTGAATTCTGCATTATTGGATTGAACTGAGTTTTTTAATATTTTTTTTTACATATTCCTATAAATTGGTGCACCTTTGGATAGAAAGTAAGACTTTTATAGGGGTAAGAGTATAAGGGGAGAGATTCATTGCGATAGGAGTTTGTGGAAACATCCAGGAAAGTGTTGAAGCAATTCTAGAGAAGGGGAGGGGAATGTTTTTTCCAAAATGGATTCAAATTAACCTCATACTTTAACAATTGAAGTTTGGGAATCAGGGGATGAGAAGTTATTGAGCATGTTTTGAAAATATATTTTTCTGCTAGGCATCGCCTTCTTATATTTAAGGGAGGTTCGCAGCATTCAACTTGCATTGCGTTGATTGGGGAAGATTTCATGGCTCCTAAGATAAGGCGAAGAGATTTAGACTGAATTTTATCTAATTTAAGCGAATTTGAAGTGGACATTGGATCAAACAGACAAGATCCGTAATCAAGATGGCTTCGGATGAGAGCATTGTACAGAAGTTTTAAAGATGATGGGTGTGATCCCCACCACACTCCGGACAGAAATCTAAGGGGATTGATGTTGCTTTCGCATTTCATGATGACATGATTTATGTGAGAATTCCAAGTAAGCTTTGAGTCTAAAAACATTCCCAGGAACTTAACTTCTTTAGAGATAGGGATGATTTCATCGCCAAATCTCACCTGAATTTCTGGGAGCTTTCGACGACGAGTGAAGATGACAACTTTGCTTTTGGAGGGGGAAAGTTCAAGGCCATTAATATTTAACCACGCCAAAAGTTTTCTAAGAGCATTGTTTATTGCTGATGCGGCGATAAAAATATTACGGGATATTTTGTAGAAAGTCAAGTCATCGGCATATTGGAGTATGTTGCACAAGAATTGAATAGATTTTTCTAGATCATATGTGTAAATATTGTACAGGATCGGGCTTAAGACTGACCCTTGCGGGAGACCTTTGAAAATGTGTCTAATGTGGGGAGGGGATTCAGACCCATCTACAAAAATAGTTCTCTGGGAGAGCAAATTGACAATGAATTTTACTAATTTGGGCGGAATACCTATTGCCAGTAACTTTTCTTTCAGGATGGGAATATGAACATTGTCATATGCTCCACAGATGTCTAGAAACACTGCAATACAATATTCATTTTTAGATAATGCTAATTTGATATCTGTAACAAGAGAGGAAAGGTTGTCAAGGGTACTTTTACCCTTTCTAAATCCAAACTGGGAAGGGGAAAGAATTTGATTTTTTTCTACGAACCAGTCAAATCTATTCTTAATCATTCTTTCAGATACTTTGCAAAGAGTAGAAGAGAGGGCGATAGGTCTGTAGCTCAAACCTATGCTTAGATCTTTGCCACTTTTGAAAATGGGAATGATATTTAGAAAGTTCGGGGCAGGATGGATGAGTGGCTGTGTGCGAGCCTGAACAATTGACGCAAGTGGGGGAATTGGAAGGGGAGGAGCATTGGTCTGCTAAATGATTTTCTGCGCATTTAAAGCAGCGGGGAGAGGAGCGGCATGATTGCTTAGAATGGCCAAACCGACAACAATTAAAGCATTGGATTGTTGGGTACGAATAAATTTCCACCGGGAGAGAGTTGTGAAATAAATAAACGTGAGAGGGAAGGGACTGTCCTTCAAATGTCAGAACTACAGTTTGAGAGGGTTTCCAAACTACAGACTCAGATGATCGATCTTTGAAATTAAGACGCCTAGTCTTAATAACTTTTCCCGAAGATGCTGGAATAATGAGTTCCGAGATAAGCTCTTCTTCAGATAGGTCTACAGGAATACCTCTAACGAGACCCAAGCGAGAGATATTGAAAGAAGGGATATAGGCTTTAAATTTTTTTGCAGAGAGGGAGTCGATGGAATTTATGAATTTATTGGCATTCAACGCGGATGTGAACTCAACACAAATGCGAAATCTGCCCTCTGATCGGATACCACCTGGGGAAATGCCAAGTGGTTTTTTTCCAATGAATTTACCAAATTCAAGGGGATGTAAAGAGTGGCCAGGAGAGTTGTTTTGAGCATAAACTATGAAGGGAGCTTTTGCTGAAGTCGGATACAAAGAAAGAGGAGAAGCTACAGGAACTGAGACCTGCGAAGAATCAGTTTTTGGAAGGTCGCAAACTTTCCTCTTTTTTGGAGTAGAGGATGGAACTTGAAGGTCTGTTATTTCTACCTCACTACCAATGTCAAAATTTGAAGGGTCAGGGGGAGCGGGATCAGGGGGTTTCTTCCCCATGGCAAAGGCCATTGGGGCAAAAGGATATAAAACAAAAATAAAATAACACTTACTGGACTTGGTCAGCAATAAACGAACTCAAAAGAGGACAAAAAACTAAAAATAAAACTGACTAAATGCCAAAAATTCGATTTTTCGTATTAAAACGAAAAAAAAACGCAACAGTGTTTTTCAACTGTCAAAATTCGAATCATGTTCTTTTATTATTTTCTCAATATTATAAGGAGCACTGTAGGTTTACTTTTAGATTTATAACAGTTAAGCGCACTTGAAGTGAAACGTCACAAAACTGCGCTATATAAATATAACGTTATTAATATTATTATTATTAAATGGTCTACAGCTCGAATCCACCCTCCGTCATATTCCCAACTACCGCATTCCACTAACACGTGTGGCTTGCTGAGCGCTTGACGCTAGCAGCATAATCATCATGTTTTATTATTCAATGAATTATTATTTTTCTAAATATTTCAGGAGTTTTGCGCAAAACAAATATTTTGTTTATACATTAAATTAATGTAATTTTATTAAAAATTATTCAGAAATATATTATTTGAAAAATGCATGATACAATCCAAAACCCCATACGGTAACGCTGCGTTACAAGACGGCACGTCGAGGGTATTTTAAGTATGGTATGGGAAAGGTTAATCAATATTGACCGTCTTACACTTTTTTGTGTGCAATATGTATATTTGGGAAAACTTCAATGGATTGTGCAACCCACAGACATAAGTTTTCTTTTTTTAATAACTATCGAGTTCCCGGCATGCGTTGTCATGCCACTTAAAAAGAAATTATTTCTTCCTGCTCGTTCTTTCCCATTCGCCTTCCGCCTCACCTTCCTCTCCCGCGTCCCCTTCGCCTCTCGCATTCCCACTGCGCCTTCTCCGCCTTCCCTCTCCTCACTGACCTCGCCCGCTTCCTCCCTCCCGCGAACCCCCCTCCAGAGTTTCCTTTACCCCTTCTAAGTTCCCATCCCGCCTCCCGCATTTTATACATTCAGTCCCGCTACGTTCAGTTTTCAAACAGCTCTGGCACAGCAATGGCATGCAAGATGGGAATTCTAACATCAAATCCCCAAAGTTTCATCGCAATAGGCCACTTGCATGGATTTCATAACGACTTGGAAAAAATCGTGTGGATAGATTTTTTTACTAAGATTACGAAAATGTAAAAATTTTTAGAAATGTACAATAAATATTTATAGAAATGTACAATAAATAAAAAAAAAAATCCATTATTTGACCGGTCAGTGGTTGAGTGACCATAGCGCTTGGGTCCCACCTGGGCGTCGCGTGTTCGATTCCTCGGCTGGCAAAGTCCTCCATCACAACACAAGCAACATTTTCGGCTTTCTGTGGTGGTAGTAGGAGATTTTCAAACATTGTTGGATTATTCGTAACCCGGGAATGTTTGTCTTTCTTTAAAAAAATATATATATATTTGTGCCCCTGACGTCACTACATGAAAATGTTCCATCTCCGAAAATGTGCCTATTAATTTTGTAAAATTCCACTCTGATTTATTTATTTTTGATGGCAACACTTTGATTTTAGGCGAATTTTTGAATTTGACATTTAATGTTTTTTTTTTTTTTAAATTGTTTATTTATTTTTCACCCATTAAGGGTGATCTTGGCCATTTATTAAAGTAAGTTACATATTTTTAAAATTATTTACATTTCCAGTTTTTTTGTAAATTAGTTACATTATCAATTTTTTAAAAATTATTTACATTTTCAGATTTTTTTTAAATTAGGTACATTATCAGTTTTTTTAAATTAGTTACCTTTTCATATTTTTTTTAAATTAGTTACTATTTCAGTTTTTTACATGGAATAGATAAATTATATTAGCAAATACTTATAGACAATGGGCCAAGACAAATATTCATAAGATTATACAAGTTGTACTAACATACAGAGTTGGTATTAGTAGTAATTACAAAATTGTAGAGTAGGAAGATGTACAGGTTCCCAAAAATAGGAACCTATACAACTGTACACACAGAGTAACACACAGAGTTGGCATTAATAATAATTACAAAATTGAAGAGTAGGAAGATGTACAGGTTCCCAAAAATAGTAACCTGTACATATTCCATACTTCCATTTTCATACAGAGTAACACACAGAGTTGGTATTAATAGTCATTACAAAATTGTAGAGTTGGAAGATGTACAGATTCCCAAAAAAAGGAACCTGTACAACCGTACATAATAACACAGCTAGAAACAAATGTATACGTATGGAAGAGAGAGAAATCTGATTGATGCTTAAATGTTGAGGCCATTTTTGTAAATAAATTTTGCTAACAAATAGTGAATTTCAGGAGAGTTGAGACTAAGAAGGCAGGGTACACTGGTAGGGAATTCAATTTTAAGTTTTAACAATTCAGGTATGAAGTTTGGAAATTGGTCATTGATAGGACACTCAAAGATTACTCCCAAAAAATACATTTACTATGTAATAATATGTGGAATGAGCATTTTTAAAATTTATCTGCCAATAAGGGCGTATGGTATAGAAAGGTTCAAAAAGAACCCTTTAAAACACCATGGTTCACTGAAACCAATCTGAAGAGATCAGAAATGAGAGTCATTTTTAGATTAAGATCCGGACATGCACTAATGGGAAGAATATTGTGTCTGTTAGGCCTCTCTGATTCTCCAATGTGCTCTATATGTGAAGAATTTGAAGACATTGAACACACTCTCACAAAGTGCATTAAATTTGAACAACAGAGAGTAACAATATTGATGACCTCAAACCCATCGGAAATTCATAATTTGATAGCTTCAACCGACTACTATGCCATTTCAAGACTCATGAAATTCATTAGATGGTGCAACATGGAAAATATATGATACATTGTTTTATAAAGATACATACATATATTAATATTGCAACATTAATATATAGGATATATTAATGTTGCAATATTAATATATGTAAAATTAAACCTTCAAATAAATAAAACAGATGAGGCAAAAAATGACAGCAGTATGCGAGTCAGAAGCCTCGATTAAATATTATAATATAAAAAAAAAAAAAAATAGGACACTCAAAAAAATTATGGTCTAAAGTATCCTCTGAACCACAATCACAATAAGGCGAATTGACTATGTGGAATCTGGCGAGATGGCTAAGACAACAAGTATGACCTAAACGCATTCGAATAATGGAAGAGATGTATTTTTTAGGCATGGAAGTGTATTTGTGAAACCAGGGCTTGACAGGAATAGAAGGTTGAATTAGAGAGTACTGGTGACCTTTTAACAGAGAGGATGATTTCCATTCAGAGGACCATTGGCGTTGTAACTTATTTTTTAAAATAAAAAAATAGTCTCTAACAGGAATAGGAATGCTATTTAATGGACCATGAACAGTGGATTCCTTATCAATAGAATCAGCCATTTCATTTCCAAAAATATCAAGGTGTCCTGGGATCCAGGCCAAGACCACTGACACGTGAGCCAGCGACAAGGAATGCAGGAGGTCTCTGATAGAGCAGGTAAGAGAGTCACTAATGGAATTGAGAGGGGATGCGCTTATTTTTTGTAATGAGCTAAGTGAGTCTGAAAGGATGAGGGCATTTCTAATGTTGAGAGATTTGACGAGATGTAAAGCTTCTATGATAGCTATGCATTCAGCAGAGAAAATGGAACATTCTTTGGGAAGTCTGTGTGGGAAACACAATTTCCTGTGAGGAGCATAGACACTGGCCCCACAATGGGAGTCCGAACTGAGTTTGGAACCATCTGTGAAAATTTTTATATAATTTGGCCAGTTATTTTCAATAATTTTGTTGAATTCTGCATTATTGGATTGAACTGAGTTTTTTAATATTTTTTTTTACATATTCCTATAAATTGGTGCACCTTTGGATAGAAAGTAAGACTTTTATAGGGGTAAGAGTATAAGGGGAGAGATTCATTGCGATAGGAGTTTGTGGAAACATCCAGGAAAGTGTTGAAGCAATTCTAGAGAAGGGGAGGGGAATGTTTTTTCCAAAATGGATTCAAATTAACCTCATACTTTAACAATTGAAGTTTGGGAATCAGGGGATGAGAAGTTATTGAGCATGTTTTGAAAATATATTTTTCTGCTAGGCATCGCCTTCTTATATTTAAGGGAGGTTCGCAGCATTCAACTTGCATTGCGTTGATTGGGGAAGATTTCATGGCTCCTAAGATAAGGCGAAGAGATTTAGACTGAATTTTATCTAATTTAAGCGAATTTGAAGTGGACATTGGATCAAACAGACAAGATCCGTAATCAAGATGGCTTCGGATGAGAGCATTGTACAGAAGTTTTAAAGATGATGGGTGTGATCCCCACCACACTCCGGACAGAAATCTAAGGGGATTGATGTTGCTTTCGCATTTCATGATGACATGATTTATGTGAGAATTCCAAGTAAGCTTTGAGTCTAAAAACATTCCCAGGAACTTAACTTCTTTAGAGATAGGGATGATTTCATCGCCAAATCTCACCTGAATTTCTGGGAGCTTTCGACGACGAGTGAAGATGACAACTTTGCTTTTGGAGGGGGAAAGTTCAAGGCCATTAATATTTAACCACGCCAAAAGTTTTCTAAGAGCATTGTTTATTGCTGATGCGGCGATAAAAATATTACGGGATATTTTGTAGAAAGTCAAGTCATCGGCATATTGGAGTATGTTGCACAAGAATTGAATAGATTTTTCTAGATCATATGTGTAAATATTGTACAGGATCGGGCTTAAGACTGACCCTTGCGGGAGACCTTTGAAAATGTGTCTAATGTGGGGAGGGGATTCAGACCCATCTACAAAAATAGTTCTCTGGGAGAGCAAATTGACAATGAATTTTACTAATTTGGGCGGAATACCTATTGCCAGTAACTTTTCTTTCAGGATGGGAATATGAACATTGTCATATGCTCCACAGATGTCTAGAAACACTGCAATACAATATTCATTTTTAGATAATGCTAATTTGATATCTGTAACAAGAGAGGAAAGGTTGTCAAGGGTACTTTTACCCTTTCTAAATCCAAACTGGGAAGGGGAAAGAATTTGATTTTTTTCTACGAACCAGTCAAATCTATTCTTAATCATTCTTTCAGATACTTTGCAAAGAGTAGAAGAGAGGGCGATAGGTCTGTAGCTCAAACCTATGCTTAGATCTTTGCCACTTTTGAAAATGGGAATGATATTTAGAAAGTTCGGGGCAGGATGGATGAGTGGCTGTGTGCGAGCCTGAACAATTGACGCAAGTGGGGGAATTGGAAGGGGAGGAGCATTGGTCTGCTAAATGATTTTCTGCGCATTTAAAGCAGCGGGGAGAGGAGCGGCATGATTGCTTAGAATGGCCAAACCGACAACAATTAAAGCATTGGATTGTTGGGTACGAATAAATTTCCACCGGGAGAGAGTTGTGAAATAAATAAACGTGAGAGGGAAGGGACTGTCCTTCAAATGTCAGAACTACAGTTTGAGAGGGTTTCCAAACTACAGACTCAGATGATCGATCTTTGAAATTAAGACGCCTAGTCTTAATAACTTTTCCCGAAGATGCTGGAATAATGAGTTCCGAGATAAGCTCTTCTTCAGATAGGTCTACAGGAATACCTCTAACGAGACCCAAGCGAGAGATATTGAAAGAAGGGATATAGGCTTTAAATTTTTTTGCAGAGAGGGAGTCGATGGAATTTATGAATTTATTGGCATTCAACGCGGATGTGAACTCAACACAAATGCGAAATCTGCCCTCTGATCGGATACCACCTGGGGAAATGCCAAGTGGTTTTTTTCCAATGAATTTACCAAATTCAAGGGGATGTAAAGAGTGGCCAGGAGAGTTGTTTTGAGCATAAACTATGAAGGGAGCTTTTGCTGAAGTCGGATACAAAGAAAGAGGAGAAGCTACAGGAACTGAGACCTGCGAAGAATCAGTTTTTGGAAGGTCGCAAACTTTCCTCTTTTTTGGAGTAGAGGATGGAACTTGAAGGTCTGTTATTTCTACCTCACTACCAATGTCAAAATTTGAAGGGTCAGGGGGAGCGGGATCAGGGGGTTTCTTCCCCATGGCAAAGGCCATTGGGGCAAAAGGATATAAAACAAAAATAAAATAACACTTACTGGACTTGGTCAGCAATAAACGAACTCAAAAGAGGACAAAAAACTAAAAATAAAACTGACTAAATGCCAAAAATTCGATTTTTCGTATTAAAACGAAAAAAAAACGCAACAGTGTTTTTCAACTGTCAAAATTCGAATCATGTTCTTTTATTATTTTCTCAATATTATAAGGAGCACTGTAGGTTTACTTTTAGATTTATAACAGTTAAGCGCACTTGAAGTGAAATGTCACAAAACTGCGCTATATAAATATAACGTTATTAATATTATTATTATTAAATGGTCTACAGCTCGAATCCACCCTCCGTCATATTCCCAACTACCGCATTCCACTAACACGTGTGGCTTGCTGAGCGCTTGACGCTAGCAGCATAATCATCATGTTTTATTATTCAATGAATTATTATTTTTCTAAATATTTCAGGAGTTTTGCGCAAAACAAATATTTTGTTTATACATTAAATTAATGTAATTTTATTAAAAATTATTCAGAAATATATTATTTGAAAAATGCATGATACAATCCAAAACCCCATACGGTAACGCTGCGTTACAAGACGGCACGTCGAGGGTATTTTAAGTATGGTATGGGAAAGGTTAATCAATATTGACCGTCTTACACTTTTTTGTGTGCAATATGTATATTTGGGAAAACTTCAATGGATTGTGCAACCCACAGACATAAGTTTTCTTTTTTTAATAACTATCGAGTTCCCGGCATGCGTTGTCATGCCACTTAAAAAGAAATTATTTCTTCCTGCTCGTTCTTTCCCATTCGCCTTCCGCCTCACCTTCCTCTCCCGCGTCCCCTTCGCCTCTCGCATTCCCACTGCGCCTTCTCCGCCTTCCCTCTCCTCACTGACCTCGCCCGCTTCCTCCCTCCCGCGAACCCCCCTCCAGAGTTTCCTTTACCCCTTCTAAGTTCCCATCCCGCCTCCCGCATTTTATACATTCAGTCCCGCTACGTTCAGTTTTCAAACAGCTCTGGCACAGCAATGGCATGCAAGATGGGAATTCTAACATCAAATCCCCAAAGTTTCATCGCAATAGGCCACTTGCATGGATTTCATAACGACTTGGAAAAAATCGTGTGGATAGATTTTTTTACTAAGATTACGAAAATGTAAAAATTTTTAGAAATGTACAATAAATATTTATAGAAATGTACAATAAATAAAAAAAAAAATCCATTATTTGACCGGTCAGTGGTTGAGTGACCATAGCGCTTGGGTCCCACCTGGGCGTCGCGTGTTCGATTCCTCGGCTGGCAAAGTCCTCCATCACAACACAAGCAACATTTTCGGCTTTCTGTGGTGGTAGTAGGAGATTTTCAAACATTGTTGGATTATTCGTAACCCGGGAATGTTTGTCTTTCTTTAAAAAAATATATATATATTTGTGCCCCTGACGTCACTACATGAAAATGTTCCATCTCCGAAAATGTGCCTATTAATTTTGTAAAATTCCACTCTGATTTATTTATTTTTGATGGCAACACTTTGATTTTAGGCGAATTTTTGAATTTGACATTTAATGTTTTTTTTTTTTTTAAATTGTTTATTTATTTTTCACCCATTAAGGGTGATCTTGGCCATTTATTAAAGTAAGTTACATATTTTTAAAATTATTTACATTTCCAGTTTTTTTGTAAATTAGTTACATTATCAATTTTTTAAAAATTATTTACATTTTCAGATTTTTTTTAAATTAGGTACATTATCAGTTTTTTTAAATTAGTTACCTTTTCATATTTTTTTTAAATTAGTTACTATTTCAGTTTTTTACATGGAATAGATAAATTATATTAGCAAATACTTATAGACAATGGGCCAAGACAAATATTCATAAGATTATACAAGTTGTACTAACATACAGAGTTGGTATTAGTAGTAATTACAAAATTGTAGAGTAGGAAGATGTACAGGTTCCCAAAAATAGGAACCTATACAACTGTACACACAGAGTAACACACAGAGTTGGCATTAATAATAATTACAAAATTGAAGAGTAGGAAGATGTACAGGTTCCCAAAAATAGTAACCTGTACATATTCCATACTTCCATTTTCATACAGAGTAACACACAGAGTTGGTATTAATAGTCATTACAAAATTGTAGAGTAGGAAGATGTACAGATTCCCAAAAAAAGGAACCTGTACAACCGTACATAATAACACAGCTAGAAACAAATGTATACGTATGGAAGAGAGAGAAATCTGATTGATGCTTAAATGTTGAGGCCATTTTTGTAAATAAATTTTGCTAACAAATAGTGAATTTCAGGAGAGTTGAGACTAAGAAGGCAGGGTACACTGGTAGGGAATTCAATTTTAAGTTTTAACAATTCAGGTATGAAGTTTGGAAATTGGTCATTGATAGGACACTCAAAGATTACTCCCAAAAAATACATTTACTATGTAATAATATGTGGAATGAGCATTTTTAAAATTTATCTGCCAATAAGGGCGTATGGTATAGAAAGGTTCAAAAAGAACCCTTTAAAACACCATGGTTCACTGAAACCAATCTGAAGAGATCAGAAATGAGAGTCATTTTTAGATTAAGATCCGGACATGCACTAATGGGAAGAATATTGTGTCTGTTAGGCCTCTCTGATTCTCCAATGTGCTCTATATGTGAAGAATTTGAAGACATTGAACACACTCTCACAAAGTGCATTAAATTTGAACAACAGAGAGTAACAATATTGATGACCTCAAACCCATCGGAAATTCATAATTTGATAGCTTCAACCGACTACTATGCCATTTCAAGACTCATGAAATTCATTAGATGGTGCAACATGGAAAATATATGATACATTGTTTTATAAAGATACATACATATATTAATATTGCAACATTAATATATATCCTATATATTAATGTTGCAATATTAATATATGTAAAATTAAACCTTCAAATAAATAAAACAGATGAGGCAAAAAATGACAGCAGTATGCGAGTCAGAAGCCTCGATTAAATATTATAATATAAAAAAAAAAAAAAATAGGACACTCAAAAAAATTATGGTCTAAAGTATCCTCTGAACCACAATCACAATAAGGCGAATTGACTATGTGGAATCTGGCGAGATGGCTAAGACAACAAGTATGACCTAAACGCATTCGAATAATGGAAGAGATGTATTTTTTAGGCATGGAAGTGTATTTGTGAAACCAGGGCTTGACAGGAATAGAAGGTTGAATTAGAGAGTACTGGTGACCTTTTAACAGAGAGGATGATTTCCATTCAGAGGACCATTGGCGTTGTAACTTATTTTTTAAAATAAAAAAATAGTCTCTAACAGGAATAGGAATGCTATTTAATGGACCATGAACAGTGGATTCCTTATCAATAGAATCAGCCATTTCATTTCCAAAAATATCAAGGTGTCCTGGGATCCAGGCCAAGACCACTGACACGTGAGCCAGCGACAAGGAATGCAGGAGGTCTCTGATAGAGCAGGTAAGAGAGTCACTAATGGAATTGAGAGGGGATGCGCTTATTTTTTGTAATGAGCTAAGTGAGTCTGAAAGGATGAGGGCATTTCTAATGTTGAGAGATTTGACGAGATGTAAAGCTTCTATGATAGCTATGCATTCAGCAGAGAAAATGGAACATTCTTTGGGAAGTCTGTGTGGGAAACACAATTTCCTGTGAGGAGCATAGACACTGGCCCCACAATGGGAGTCCGAACTGAGTTTGGAACCATCTGTGAAAATTTTTATATAATTTGGCCAGTTATTTTCAATAATTTTGTTGAATTCTGCATTATTGGATTGAACTGAGTTTTTTAATATTTTTTTTTACATATTCCTATAAATTGGTGCACCTTTGGATAGAAAGTAAGACTTTTATAGGGGTAAGAGTATAAGGGGAGAGATTCATTGCGATAGGAGTTTGTGGAAACATCCAGGAAAGTGTTGAAGCAATTCTAGAGAAGGGGAGGGGAATGTTTTTTCCAAAATGGATTCAAATTAACCTCATACTTTAACAATTGAAGTTTGGGAATCAGGGGATGAGAAGTTATTGAGCATGTTTTGAAAATATATTTTTCTGCTAGGCATCGCCTTCTTATATTTAAGGGAGGTTCGCAGCATTCAACTTGCATTGCGTTGATTGGGGAAGATTTCATGGCTCCTAAGATAAGGCGAAGAGATTTAGACTGAATTTTATCTAATTTAAGCGAATTTGAAGTGGACATTGGATCAAACAGACAAGATCCGTAATCAAGATGGCTTCGGATGAGAGCATTGTACAGAAGTTTTAAAGATGATGGGTGTGATCCCCACCACACTCCGGACAGAAATCTAAGGGGATTGATGTTGCTTTCGCATTTCATGATGACATGATTTATGTGAGAATTCCAAGTAAGCTTTGAGTCTAAAAACATTCCCAGGAACTTAACTTCTTTAGAGATAGGGATGATTTCATCGCCAAATCTCACCTGAATTTCTGGGAGCTTTCGACGACGAGTGAAGATGACAACTTTGCTTTTGGAGGGGGAAAGTTCAAGGCCATTAATATTTAACCACGCCAAAAGTTTTCTAAGAGCATTGTTTATTGCTGATGCGGCGATAAAAATATTACGGGATATTTTGTAGAAAGTCAAGTCATCGGCATATTGGAGTATGTTGCACAAGAATTGAATAGATTTTTCTAGATCATATGTGTAAATATTGTACAGGATCGGGCTTAAGACTGACCCTTGCGGGAGACCTTTGAAAATGTGTCTAATGTGGGGAGGGGATTCAGACCCATCTACAAAAATAGTTCTCTGGGAGAGCAAATTGACAATGAATTTTACTAATTTGGGCGGAATACCTATTGCCAGTAACTTTTCTTTCAGGATGGGAATATGAACATTGTCATATGCTCCACAGATGTCTAGAAACACTGCAATACAATATTCATTTTTAGATAATGCTAATTTGATATCTGTAACAAGAGAGGAAAGGTTGTCAAGGGTACTTTTACCCTTTCTAAATCCAAACTGGGAAGGGGAAAGAATTTGATTTTTTTCTACGAACCAGTCAAATCTATTCTTAATCATTCTTTCAGATACTTTGCAAAGAGTAGAAGAGAGGGCGATAGGTCTGTAGCTCAAACCTATGCTTAGATCTTTGCCACTTTTGAAAATGGGAATGATATTTAGAAAGTTCGGGGCAGGATGGATGAGTGGCTGTGTGCGAGCCTGAACAATTGACGCAAGTGGGGGAATTGGAAGGGGAGGAGCATTGGTCTGCTAAATGATTTTCTGCGCATTTAAAGCAGCGGGGAGAGGAGCGGCATGATTGCTTAGAATGGCCAAACCGACAACAATTAAAGCATTGGATTGTTGGGTACGAATAAATTTCCACCGGGAGAGAGTTGTGAAATAAATAAACGTGAGAGGGAAGGGACTGTCCTTCAAATGTCAGAACTACAGTTTGAGAGGGTTTCCAAACTACAGACTCAGATGATCGATCTTTGAAATTAAGACGCCTAGTCTTAATAACTTTTCCCGAAGATGCTGGAATAATGAGTTCCGAGATAAGCTCTTCTTCAGATAGGTCTACAGGAATACCTCTAACGAGACCCAAGCGAGAGATATTGAAAGAAGGGATATAGGCTTTAAATTTTTTTGCAGAGAGGGAGTCGATGGAATTTATGAATTTATTGGCATTCAACGCGGATGTGAACTCAACACAAATGCGAAATCTGCCCTCTGATCGGATACCACCTGGGGAAATGCCAAGTGGTTTTTTTCCAATGAATTTACCAAATTCAAGGGGATGTAAAGAGTGGCCAGGAGAGTTGTTTTGAGCATAAACTATGAAGGGAGCTTTTGCTGAAGTCGGATACAAAGAAAGAGGAGAAGCTACAGGAACTGAGACCTGCGAAGAATCAGTTTTTGGAAGGTCGCAAACTTTCCTCTTTTTTGGAGTAGAGGATGGAACTTGAAGGTCTGTTATTTCTACCTCACTACCAATGTCAAAATTTGAAGGGTCAGGGGGAGCGGGATCAGGGGGTTTCTTCCCCATGGCAAAGGCCATTGGGGCAAAAGGATATAAAACAAAAATAAAATAACACTTACTGGACTTGGTCAGCAATAAACGAACTCAAAAGAGGACAAAAAACTAAAAATAAAACTGACTAAATGCCAAAAATTCGATTTTTCGTATTAAAACGAAAAAAAAACGCAACAGTGTTTTTCAACTGTCAAAATTCGAATCATGTTCTTTTATTATTTTCTCAATATTATAAGGAGCACTGTAGGTTTACTTTTAGATTTATAACAGTTAAGCGCACTTGAAGTGAAATGTCACAAAACTGCGCTATATAAATATAACGTTATTAATATTATTATTATTAAATGGTCTACAGCTCGAATCCACCCTCCGTCATATTCCCAACTACCGCATTCCACTAACACGTGTGGCTTGCTGAGCGCTTGACGCTAGCAGCATAATCATCATGTTTTATTATTCAATGAATTATTATTTTTCTAAATATTTCAGGAGTTTTGCGCAAAACAAATATTTTGTTTATACATTAAATTAATGTAATTTTATTAAAAATTATTCAGAAATATATTATTTGAAAAATGCATGATACAATCCAAAACCCCATACGGTAACGCTGCGTTACAAGACGGCACGTCGAGGGTATTTTAAGTATGGTATGGGAAAGGTTAATCAATATTGACCGTCTTACACTTTTTTGTGTGCAATATGTATATTTGGGAAAACTTCAATGGATTGTGCAACCCACAGACATAAGTTTTCTTTTTTTAATAACTATCGAGTTCCCGGCATGCGTTGTCATGCCACTTAAAAAGAAATTATTTCTTCCTGCTCGTTCTTTCCCATTCGCCTTCCGCCTCACCTTCCTCTCCCGCGTCCCCTTCGCCTCTCGCATTCCCACTGCGCCTTCTCCGCCTTCCCTCTCCTCACTGACCTCGCCCGCTTCCTCCCTCCCGCGAACCCCCCTCCAGAGTTTCCTTTACCCCTTCTAAGTTCCCATCCCGCCTCCCGCATTTTATACATTCAGTCCCGCTACGTTCAGTTTTCAAACAGCTCTGGCACAGCAATGGCATGCAAGATGGGAATTCTAACATCAAATCCCCAAAGTTTCATCGCAATAGGCCACTTGCATGGATTTCATAACGACTTGGAAAAAATCGTGTGGATAGATTTTTTTACTAAGATTACGAAAATGTAAAAATTTTTAGAAATGTACAATAAATATTTATAGAAATGTACAATAAATAAAAAAAAAAATCCATTATTTGACCGGTCAGTGGTTGAGTGACCATAGCGCTTGGGTCCCACCTGGGCGTCGCGTGTTCGATTCCTCGGCTGGCAAAGTCCTCCATCACAACACAAGCAACATTTTCGGCTTTCTGTGGTGGTAGTAGGAGATTTTCAAACATTGTTGGATTATTCGTAACCCGGGAATGTTTGTCTTTCTTTAAAAAAATATATATATATTTGTGCCCCTGACGTCACTACATGAAAATGTTCCATCTCCGAAAATGTGCCTATTAATTTTGTAAAATTCCACTCTGATTTATTTATTTTTGATGGCAACACTTTGATTTTAGGCGAATTTTTGAATTTGACATTTAATGTTTTTTTTTTTTTTAAATTGTTTATTTATTTTTCACCCATTAAGGGTGATCTTGGCCATTTATTAAAGTAAGTTACATATTTTTAAAATTATTTACATTTCCAGTTTTTTTGTAAATTAGTTACATTATCAATTTTTTAAAAATTATTTACATTTTCAGATTTTTTTTAAATTAGGTACATTATCAGTTTTTTTAAATTAGTTACCTTTTCATATTTTTTTTAAATTAGTTACTATTTCAGTTTTTTACATGGAATAGATAAATTATATTAGCAAATACTTATAGACAATGGGCCAAGACAAATATTCATAAGATTATACAAGTTGTACTAACATACAGAGTTGGTATTAGTAGTAATTACAAAATTGTAGAGTAGGAAGATGTACAGGTTCCCAAAAATAGGAACCTATACAACTGTACACACAGAGTAACACACAGAGTTGGCATTAATAATAATTACAAAATTGAAGAGTAGGAAGATGTACAGGTTCCCAAAAATAGTAACCTGTACATATTCCATACTTCCATTTTCATACAGAGTAACACACAGAGTTGGTATTAATAGTCATTACAAAATTGTAGAGTTGGAAGATGTACAGATTCCCAAAAAAAGGAACCTGTACAACCGTACATAATAACACAGCTAGAAACAAATGTATACGTATGGAAGAGAGAGAAATCTGATTGATGCTTAAATGTTGAGGCCATTTTTGTAAATAAATTTTGCTAACAAATAGTGAATTTCAGGAGAGTTGAGACTAAGAAGGCAGGGTACACTGGTAGGGAATTCAATTTTAAGTTTTAACAATTCAGGTATGAAGTTTGGAAATTGGTCATTGATAGGACACTCAAAGATTACTCCCAAAAAATACATTTACTATGTAATAATATGTGGAATGAGCATTTTTAAAATTTATCTGCCAATAAGGGCGTATGGTATAGAAAGGTTCAAAAAGAACCCTTTAAAACACCATGGTTCACTGAAACCAATCTGAAGAGATCAGAAATGAGAGTCATTTTTAGATTAAGATCCGGACATGCACTAATGGGAAGAATATTGTGTCTGTTAGGCCTCTCTGATTCTCCAATGTGCTCTATATGTGAAGAATTTGAAGACATTGAACACACTCTCACAAAGTGCATTAAATTTGAACAACAGAGAGTAACAATATTGATGACCTCAAACCCATCGGAAATTCATAATTTGATAGCTTCAACCGACTACTATGCCATTTCAAGACTCATGAAATTCATTAGATGGTGCAACATGGAAAATATATGATACATTGTTTTATAAAGATACATACATATATTAATATTGCAACATTAATATATATCCTATATATTAATGTTGCAATATTAATATATGTAAAATTAAACCTTCAAATAAATAAAACAGATGAGGCAAAAAATGACAGCAGTATGCGAGTCAGAAGCCTCGATTAAATATTATAATATAAAAAAAAAAAAAAATAGGACACTCAAAAAAATTATGGTCTAAAGTATCCTCTGAACCACAATCACAATAAGGCGAATTGACTATGTGGAATCTGGCGAGATGGCTAAGACAACAAGTATGACCTAAACGCATTCGAATAATGGAAGAGATGTATTTTTTAGGCATGGAAGTGTATTTGTGAAACCAGGGCTTGACAGGAATAGAAGGTTGAATTAGAGAGTACTGGTGACCTTTTAACAGAGAGGATGATTTCCATTCAGAGGACCATTGGCGTTGTAACTTATTTTTTAAAATAAAAAAATAGTCTCTAACAGGAATAGGAATGCTATTTAATGGACCATGAACAGTGGATTCCTTATCAATAGAATCAGCCATTTCATTTCCAAAAATATCAAGGTGTCCTGGGATCCAGGCCAAGACCACTGACACGTGAGCCAGCGACAAGGAATGCAGGAGGTCTCTGATAGAGCAGGTAAGAGAGTCACTAATGGAATTGAGAGGGGATGCGCTTATTTTTTGTAATGAGCTAAGTGAGTCTGAAAGGATGAGGGCATTTCTAATGTTGAGAGATTTGACGAGATGTAAAGCTTCTATGATAGCTATGCATTCAGCAGAGAAAATGGAACATTCTTTGGGAAGTCTGTGTGGGAAACACAATTTCCTGTGAGGAGCATAGACACTGGCCCCACAATGGGAGTCCGAACTGAGTTTGGAACCATCTGTGAAAATTTTTATATAATTTGGCCAGTTATTTTCAATAATTTTGTTGAATTCTGCATTATTGGATTGAACTGAGTTTTTTAATATTTTTTTTTACATATTCCTATAAATTGGTGCACCTTTGGATAGAAAGTAAGACTTTTATAGGGGTAAGAGTATAAGGGGAGAGATTCATTGCGATAGGAGTTTGTGGAAACATCCAGGAAAGTGTTGAAGCAATTCTAGAGAAGGGGAGGGGAATGTTTTTTCCAAAATGGATTCAAATTAACCTCATACTTTAACAATTGAAGTTTGGGAATCAGGGGATGAGAAGTTATTGAGCATGTTTTGAAAATATATTTTTCTGCTAGGCATCGCCTTCTTATATTTAAGGGAGGTTCGCAGCATTCAACTTGCATTGCGTTGATTGGGGAAGATTTCATGGCTCCTAAGATAAGGCGAAGAGATTTAGACTGAATTTTATCTAATTTAAGCGAATTTGAAGTGGACATTGGATCAAACAGACAAGATCCGTAATCAAGATGGCTTCGGATGAGAGCATTGTACAGAAGTTTTAAAGATGATGGGTGTGATCCCCACCACACTCCGGACAGAAATCTAAGGGGATTGATGTTGCTTTCGCATTTCATGATGACATGATTTATGTGAGAATTCCAAGTAAGCTTTGAGTCTAAAAACATTCCCAGGAACTTAACTTCTTTAGAGATAGGGATGATTTCATCGCCAAATCTCACCTGAATTTCTGGGAGCTTTCGACGACGAGTGAAGATGACAACTTTGCTTTTGGAGGGGGAAAGTTCAAGGCCATTAATATTTAACCACGCCAAAAGTTTTCTAAGAGCATTGTTTATTGCTGATGCGGCGATAAAAATATTACGGGATATTTTGTAGAAAGTCAAGTCATCGGCATATTGGAGTATGTTGCACAAGAATTGAATAGATTTTTCTAGATCATATGTGTAAATATTGTACAGGATCGGGCTTAAGACTGACCCTTGCGGGAGACCTTTGAAAATGTGTCTAATGTGGGGAGGGGATTCAGACCCATCTACAAAAATAGTTCTCTGGGAGAGCAAATTGACAATGAATTTTACTAATTTGGGCGGAATACCTATTGCCAGTAACTTTTCTTTCAGGATGGGAATATGAACATTGTCATATGCTCCACAGATGTCTAGAAACACTGCAATACAATATTCATTTTTAGATAATGCTAATTTGATATCTGTAACAAGAGAGGAAAGGTTGTCAAGGGTACTTTTACCCTTTCTAAATCCAAACTGGGAAGGGGAAAGAATTTGATTTTTTTCTACGAACCAGTCAAATCTATTCTTAATCATTCTTTCAGATACTTTGCAAAGAGTAGAAGAGAGGGCGATAGGTCTGTAGCTCAAACCTATGCTTAGATCTTTGCCACTTTTGAAAATGGGAATGATATTTAGAAAGTTCGGGGCAGGATGGATGAGTGGCTGTGTGCGAGCCTGAACAATTGACGCAAGTGGGGGAATTGGAAGGGGAGGAGCATTGGTCTGCTAAATGATTTTCTGCGCATTTAAAGCAGCGGGGAGAGGAGCGGCATGATTGCTTAGAATGGCCAAACCGACAACAATTAAAGCATTGGATTGTTGGGTACGAATAAATTTCCACCGGGAGAGAGTTGTGAAATAAATAAACGTGAGAGGGAAGGGACTGTCCTTCAAATGTCAGAACTACAGTTTGAGAGGGTTTCCAAACTACAGACTCAGATGATCGATCTTTGAAATTAAGACGCCTAGTCTTAATAACTTTTCCCGAAGATGCTGGAATAATGAGTTCCGAGATAAGCTCTTCTTCAGATAGGTCTACAGGAATACCTCTAACGAGACCCAAGCGAGAGATATTGAAAGAAGGGATATAGGCTTTAAATTTTTTTGCAGAGAGGGAGTCGATGGAATTTATGAATTTATTGGCATTCAACGCGGATGTGAACTCAACACAAATGCGAAATCTGCCCTCTGATCGGATACCACCTGGGGAAATGCCAAGTGGTTTTTTTCCAATGAATTTACCAAATTCAAGGGGATGTAAAGAGTGGCCAGGAGAGTTGTTTTGAGCATAAACTATGAAGGGAGCTTTTGCTGAAGTCGGATACAAAGAAAGAGGAGAAGCTACAGGAACTGAGACCTGCGAAGAATCAGTTTTTGGAAGGTCGCAAACTTTCCTCTTTTTTGGAGTAGAGGATGGAACTTGAAGGTCTGTTATTTCTACCTCACTACCAATGTCAAAATTTGAAGGGTCAGGGGGAGCGGGATCAGGGGGTTTCTTCCCCATGGCAAAGGCCATTGGGGCAAAAGGATATAAAACAAAAATAAAATAACACTTACTGGACTTGGTCAGCAATAAACGAACTCAAAAGAGGACAAAAAACTAAAAATAAAACTGACTAAATGCCAAAAATTCGATTTTTCGTATTAAAACGAAAAAAAAACGCAACAGTGTTTTTCAACTGTCAAAATTCGAATCATGTTCTTTTATTATTTTCTCAATATTATAAGGAGCACTGTAGGTTTACTTTTAGATTTATAACAGTTAAGCGCACTTGAAGTGAAATGTCACAAAACTGCGCTATATAAATATAACGTTATTAATATTATTATTATTAAATGGTCTACAGCTCGAATCCACCCTCCGTCATATTCCCAACTACCGCATTCCACTAACACGTGTGGCTTGCTGAGCGCTTGACGCTAGCAGCATAATCATCATGTTTTATTATTCAATGAATTATTATTTTTCTAAATATTTCAGGAGTTTTGCGCAAAACAAATATTTTGTTTATACATTAAATTAATGTAATTTTATTAAAAATTATTCAGAAATATATTATTTGAAAAATGCATGATACAATCCAAAACCCCATACGGTAACGCTGCGTTACAAGACGGCACGTCGAGGGTATTTTAAGTATGGTATGGGAAAGGTTAATCAATATTGACCGTCTTACACTTTTTTGTGTGCAATATGTATATTTGGGAAAACTTCAATGGATTGTGCAACCCACAGACATAAGTTTTCTTTTTTTAATAACTATCGAGTTCCCGGCATGCGTTGTCATGCCACTTAAAAAGAAATTATTTCTTCCTGCTCGTTCTTTCCCATTCGCCTTCCGCCTCACCTTCCTCTCCCGCGTCCCCTTCGCCTCTCGCATTCCCACTGCGCCTTCTCCGCCTTCCCTCTCCTCACTGACCTCGCCCGCTTCCTCCCTCCCGCGAACCCCCCTCCAGAGTTTCCTTTACCCCTTCTAAGTTCCCATCCCGCCTCCCGCATTTTATACATTCAGTCCCGCTACGTTCAGTTTTCAAACAGCTCTGGCACAGCAATGGCATGCAAGATGGGAATTCTAACATCAAATCCCCAAAGTTTCATCGCAATAGGCCACTTGCATGGATTTCATAACGACTTGGAAAAAATCGTGTGGATAGATTTTTTTACTAAGATTACGAAAATGTAAAAATTTTTAGAAATGTACAATAAATATTTATAGAAATGTACAATAAATAAAAAAAAAAATCCATTATTTGACCGGTCAGTGGTTGAGTGACCATAGCGCTTGGGTCCCACCTGGGCGTCGCGTGTTCGATTCCTCGGCTGGCAAAGTCCTCCATCACAACACAAGCAACATTTTCGGCTTTCTGTGGTGGTAGTAGGAGATTTTCAAACATTGTTGGATTATTCGTAACCCGGGAATGTTTGTCTTTCTTTAAAAATATATATATATATTTGTGCCCCTGACGTCACTACATGAAAATGTTCCATCTCCGAAAATGTGCCTATTAATTTTGTAAAATTCCACTCTGATTTATTTATTTTTGATGGCAACACTTTGATTTTAGGCGAATTTTTGAATTTGACATTTAATGTTTTTTTTTTTTTTAAATTGTTTATTTATTTTTCACCCATTAAGGGTGATCTTGGCCATTTATTAAAGTAAGTTACATATTTTTAAAATTATTTACATTTCCAGTTTTTTTGTAAATTAGTTACATTATCAATTTTTTAAAAATTATTTACATTTTCAGATTTTTTTTAAATTAGGTACATTATCAGTTTTTTTAAATTAGTTACCTTTTCATATTTTTTTTAAATTAGTTACTATTTCAGTTTTTTACATGGAATAGATAAATTATATTAGCAAATACTTATAGACAATGGGCCAAGACAAATATTCATAAGATTATACAAGTTGTACTAACATACAGAGTTGGTATTAGTAGTAATTACAAAATTGTAGAGTAGGAAGATGTACAGGTTCCCAAAAATAGGAACCTATACAACTGTACACACAGAGTAACACACAGAGTTGGCATTAATAATAATTACAAAATTGAAGAGTAGGAAGATGTACAGGTTCCCAAAAATAGTAACCTGTACATATTCCATACTTCCATTTTCATACAGAGTAACACACAGAGTTGGTATTAATAGTCATTACAAAATTGTAGAGTAGGAAGATGTACAGATTCCCAAAAAAAGGAACCTGTACAACCGTACATAATAACACAGCTAGAAACAAATGTATACGTATGGAAGAGAGAGAAATCTGATTGATGCTTAAATGTTGAGGCCATTTTTGTAAATAAATTTTGCTAACAAATAGTGAATTTCAGGAGAGTTGAGACTAAGAAGGCAGGGTACACTGGTAGGGAATTCAATTTTAAGTTTTAACAATTCAGGTATGAAGTTTGGAAATTGGTCATTGATAGGACACTCAAAGATTACTCCCAAAAAATACATTTACTATGTAATAATATGTGGAATGAGCATTTTTAAAATTTATCTGCCAATAAGGGCGTATGGTATAGAAAGGTTCAAAAAGAACCCTTTAAAACACCATGGTTCACTGAAACCAATCTGAAGAGATCAGAAATGAGAGTCATTTTTAGATTAAGATCCGGACATGCACTAATGGGAAGAATATTGTGTCTGTTAGGCCTCTCTGATTCTCCAATGTGCTCTATATGTGAAGAATTTGAAGACATTGAACACACTCTCACAAAGTGCATTAAATTTGAACAACAGAGAGTAACAATATTGATGACCTCAAACCCATCGGAAATTCATAATTTGATAGCTTCAACCGACTACTATGCCATTTCAAGACTCATGAAATTCATTAGATGGTGCAACATGGAAAATATATGATACATTGTTTTATAAAGATACATACATATATTAATATTGCAACATTAATATATAGGATATATTAATGTTGCAATATTAATATATGCTCTTTTGTAATTATTTCCCAATAATTACAAAAGAGCAATTATAACTCCCATTTATAAAACAGACTGTCCTAAAGACCCACAAAATTACCGCCCGATTTCCCTTCTATCAAATATATCAAAAATATATGAGAAAATTGTAAAAAAACAAATTTGGACATTCTTAGATGAAAATAAAATAATCAATGATAATCAATTTGGCTTCAAAAAAAATACAAGTACTCACGACGCGATAGCAAAAATAACCAACTATTTATATACGGCCCTAGATTCCGATAAAAAATGTATCGGAATATTTATAGACTTGAAAAAAGCTTTCGACAGCATATCACATAAAAAATTAATAAATAAATTAAAATCTATAGGAATTAATGGGAAAGTTTTAGCATGGATAGCTAGTTATTTACATGAAAGACCACAACAAGTAAAATTACTAAATCAAGTCAGCGATTCAAAATATAGCGATTTTTCAATACCCCAAGGTACAGTTTTGGGACCATTGTTATTTATTATATATGTAAATGATATATTCAATATTTCTAAATATGGAGACATTGTCTCCTACGCTGACGACACAGTCCTACTACTAAAAGCAAACACCTGGTCTGAATTAAACAAAATGGCAAATACAGATATCAATGCACTAAAATTATGGTTTGATAAAAACCTATTGACTTTAAATTCTAAAAAAACCTATTATTTGCCATTTTTCATTAAAAAACAAGAAACACCTAAAGAAATAAACTTAATAATCCACTCTGTGACAAATACAGAAAACCACAAATGTAATATATCATGTTCAAAAATAGAAAGCAAAACTGATATTAAGTACCTGGGCATAACAATAGACCAGCGTTTAAAATGGTCTCCACACATAAATATTCTGAACAACAGAATAAGGAAACTAACATATATATTTAGATGTTTAAGAGATATTTTAAACGAAAAATTACTTAGAACCACATACTTCGCTTTCTGTCAATCAATTATACAATACGGCATTATAGGATGGGGCGGTACATATACAAATCAAACACAAACAATTTACATATCACAAAAACTAATAATAAAAACAATTTTAAAAAAACCCTACTCATATTCGTCAGAACTATTATTCAAACAATTTAAAGTCAGAAAATTAAGTGCATTATACTTTTATCATGCAACATTACAAATTTATAAAGATAATATTAAAAACCAAGTTGCACCATTTAAAAATAACAGAAGTCTTAGACAAACATCAATACTTCCCACTCCAAAATGTAAAAAAAAAATTGGACAATTGAGTCATAAATATCTCGGAGCAAAATTTTTTAATTCATTACCAGAAAAAATTAGAAACATGAATACCAATATAAAACATTTTAAAACTCACCTTAAAAATTATACTGAAAACTTCGTTTAAATGGTAATTAAATTTGATATAAATAAACTGAATGATATAAAAAAAAGCAATACAATAACACCCCCCCATACACACAAGCCTTGCTTAATTATGGGGGTACATCAAATATATCTACCATGTAATTAAATACTGTATAAAATTTATTTGTAATTTATGTACCTTCTATTACTAATAAAAAAAAAAAAAAAAAAAAAAAAAAATGTAAAATTAAACCTTCAAATAAATAAAACAGATGAGGCAAAAAATGACAGCAGTATGCGAGTCAGAAGCCTCGATTAAATATTATAATATAAAAAAAAAAAAAAAATAGGACACTCAAAAAAATTATGGTCTAAAGTATCCTCTGAACCACAATCACAATAAGGCGAATTGACTATGTGGAATCTGGCGAGATGGCTAAGACAACAAGTATGACCTAAACGCATTCGAATAATGGAAGAGATGTATTTTTTAGGCATGGAAGTCTATTTGTGAAACCAGGGCTTGACAGGAATAGAAGGTTGAATTAGAGAGTACTGGTGACCTTTTAACAGAGAGGATGATTTCCATTCAGAGGACCATTGGCGTTGTAACTTATTTTTTAAAATAAAAAAATAGTCTCTAACAGGAATAGGAATGCTATTTAATGGACCATGAACAGTGGATTCCTTATCAATAGAATCAGCCATTTCATTTCCAAAAATATCAAGGTGTCCTGGGATCCAGGCCAAGACCACTGACACGTGAGCCAGCGACAAGGAATGCAGGAGGTCTCTGATAGAGCAGGTAAGAGAGTCACTAATGGAATTGAGAGGGGATGCGCTTATTTTTTGTAATGAGCTAAGTGAGTCTGAAAGGATGAGGGCATTTCTAATGTTGAGAGATTTGACGAGATGTAAAGCTTCTATGATAGCTATGCATTCAGCAGAGAAAATGGAACATTCTTTGGGAAGTCTGTGTGGGAAACACAATTTCCTGTGAGGAGCATAGACACTGGCCCCACAATGGGAGTCCGAACTGAGTTTGGAACCATCTGTGAAAATTTTTATATAATTTGGCCAGTTATTTTCAATAATTTTGTTGAATTCTGCATTATTGGATTGAACTGAGTTTTTTAATATTTTTTTTTACATATTCCTATAAATTGGTGCACCTTTGGATAGAAAGTAAGACTTTTATAGGGGTAAGAGTATAAGGGGAGAGATTCATTGCGATAGGAGTTTGTGGAAACATCCAGGAAAGTGTTGAAGCAATTCTAGAGAAGGGGAGGGGAATGTTTTTTCCAAAATGGATTCAAATTAACCTCATACTTTAACAATTGAAGTTTGGGAATCAGGGGATGAGAAGTTATTGAGCATGTTTTGAAAATATATTTTTCTGCTAGGCATCGCCTTCTTATATTTAAGGGAGGTTCGCAGCATTCAACTTGCATTGCGTTGATTGGGGAAGATTTCATGGCTCCTAAGATAAGGCGAAGAGATTTAGACTGAATTTTATCTAATTTAAGCGAATTTGAAGTGGACATTGGATCAAACAGACAAGATCCGTAATCAAGATGGCTTCGGATGAGAGCATTGTACAGAAGTTTTAAAGATGATGGGTGTGATCCCCACCACACTCCGGACAGAAATCTAAGGGGATTGATGTTGCTTTCGCATTTCATGATGACATGATTTATGTGAGAATTCCAAGTAAGCTTTGAGTCTAAAAACAATCCCAGGAACTTAACTTCTTTAGAGATAGGGATGATTTCATCGCCAAATCTCACCTGAATTTCTGGGAGCTTTCGACGACGAGTGAAGATGACAACTTTGCTTTTGGAGGGGGAAAGTTCAAGGCCATTAATATTTAACCACGCCAAAAGTTTTCTAAGAGCATTGTTGATTGCTGATGCGGCGATAAAAATATTACGGGATATTTTGTAGAAAGTCAAGTCATCGGCATATTGGAGTATGTTGCACAAGAATTGAATAGATTTTTCTAGATCATATGTGTAAATATTGTACAGGATCGGGCTTAAGACTGACCCTTGCGGGAGACCTTTGAAAATGTGTCTAATGTGGGGAGGGGATTCAGACCCATCTACAAAAATAGTTCTCTGGGAGAGCAAATTGACAATGAATTTTACTAATTTGGGCGGAATACCTATTGCCAGTAACTTTTCTTTCAGGATGGGAATATGAACATTGTCATATGCTCCACAGATGTCTAGAAACACTGCAATACAATATTCATTTTTAGATAATGCTAATTTGATATCTGTAACAAGAGAGGAAAGGTTGTCAAGGGTACTTTTACCCTTTCTAAATCCAAACTGGGAAGGGGAAAGAATTTGATTTTTTTCTACGAACCAGTCAAATCTATTCTTAATCATTCTTTCAGATACTTTGCAAAGAGTAGAAGAGAGGGCGATAGGTCTGTAGCTCAAACCTATGCTTAGATCTTTGCCACTTTTGAAAATGGGAATGATATTTAGAAAGTTCGGGGCAGGATGGATGAGTGGCTGTGTGCGAGCCTGAACAATTGACGCAAGTGGGGGAATTGGAAGGGGAGGAGCATTGGTCTGCTAAATGATTTTCTGCGCATTTAAAGCAGCGGGGAGAGGAGCGGCATGATTGCTTAGAATGGCCAAACCGACAACAATTAAAGCATTGGATTGTTGGGTACGAATAAATTTCCACCGGGAGAGAGTTGTGAAATAAATAAACGTGAGAGGGAAGGGACTGTCCTTCAAATGTCAGAACTACAGTTTGAGAGGGTTTCCAAACTACAGACTCAGATGATCGATCTTTGAAATTAAGACGCCTAGTCTTAATAACTTTTCCCGAAGATGCTGGAATAATGAGTTCCGAGATAAGCTCTTCTTCAGATAGGTCTACAGGAATACCTCTAACGAGACCCAAGCGAGAGATATTGAAAGAAGGGATATAGGCTTTAAATTTTTTTGCAGAGAGGGAGTCGATGGAATTTATGAATTTATTGGCATTCAACGCGGATGTGAACTCAACACAAATGCGAAATCTGCCCTCTGATCGGATACCACCTGGGGAAATGCCAAGTGGTTTTTTTCCAATGAATTTACCAAATTCAAGGGGATGTAAAGAGTGGCCAGGAGAGTTGTTTTGAGCATAAACTATGAAGGGAGCTTTTGCTGAAGTCGGATACAAAGAAAGAGGAGAAGCTACAGGAACTGAGACCTGCGAAGAATCAGTTTTTGGAAGGTCGCAAACTTTCCTCTTTTTTGGAGTAGAGGATGGAACTTGAAGGTCTGTTATTTCTACCTCACTACCAATGTCAAAATTTGAAGGGTCAGGGGGAGCGGGATCAGGGGGTTTCTTCCCCATGGCAAAGGCCATTGGGGCAAAAGGATATAAAACAAAAATAAAATAACACTTACTGGACTTGGTCAGCAATAAACGAACTCAAAAGAGGACAAAAAACTAAAAATAAAACTGACTAAATGCCAAAAATTCGATTTTTCGTATTAAAACGAAAAAAAAACGCAACAGTGTTTTTCAACTGTCAAAATTCGAATCAAGTTCTTTTATTATTTTCTCAATATTATAAGGAGCACTGTAGGTTTACTTTTAAATTTATAACAGTTAAGCGCACTTGAAGTGAAATGTCACAAAACTGCGCTATATAAATATAACGTTATTAATATTATTATTATTAAATGGTCTACAGCTCGAATCCACCCTCCGTCATATTCCCAACTACCGCATTCCACTAACACGTGTGGCTTGCTGAGCGCTTGACGCTAGCAGCATAATCATCATGTTTTATTATTCAATGAATTATTATTTTTCTAATATTTCAGGAGTTTTGCGCAAAACAAATATTTTGTTTATACATTAAATTAATGTAATTTTATTAAAAATTATTCAGAAATATATTATTTAAAAAATGCATGATACAATCCAAAACCCCATACGGTAACGCTGCGTTACAAGACGGCACGTCGAGGGTATTTTAAGTTATTAAGGGAAAGGTTAATCAATATTGACCGTCTTACACTTTTTTGTGTGCAATATGTATATTTGGGAAAACTTCAATGGATTATGCAACCCACAGACATAAGTTTTCTTTTTTTAATAACTATCGAGTTCCCGGCATGCGTTGTCATGCCACTTAAAAAGAAATAATTTCTTCCTGGTCGTTCTTTCCCATTCGCCTTCCGCCTCACCTTCCTCTCCCGCGTCCCCTTCGCCTCTCGCATTCCCACTGCGCCTTCTCCGCCTTGTCTCTCCTCACTGACCTCGCCCGCTTCCTCCCTCCCGCGAACCCCCCTCCAGAGTTTCCTTTACCCCTTCTAAGTTCCCATCCCGCCTCCCGCATTTTATACATTCAGTCCCGCTACGTTCAGTTTTCAAACAGCTCTCGTGCCATTGCAATTGCAATGGCATACAAGATGGGAATTCTAACATCAAATCCCCAAAGTTTCATCGCAATAGGCCACTTGCATGGATTTCATAACGACTTGGAAAAAATCGTGTGGAAAGTTTTTTTTACTAAGATTACGAAAATGTAAAAAATTTTAGAAATGTACAATGTTTTTATTTAAAAAAAAATAAATCCATTATTTGACCGGTCAGTGGTTGAGTGACCATAGCGCTTGGGTCCCACCTGGGCGTCGCGTGTTCGATTCCTCGGCTGGCAAAGTCCTCCATCACAACACAAGCAACATTTTTGGCTTTCTGTGGTGGTAGTAGGAGATTTTCAAACATTGTTGGATTATTCGTAACCCGGGAATGTTTGTCTTTCTTTAAAAAAAAATATATATATTTGTGCCCCTGACGTCACTACATGAAAATGTTCCATCTCCGAAAATGTGCCTATTAATTTTGTAAAATTCCACTCTGATTTATTTATTTTTGATGGCAACACTTTGATTTTAGGCGAATTTTTGAATTTGACATTTAATGTTTTTTTTTTTTAAATTGTTTATTTGGCTTTCACCCATTAAGGTGATCTTGGCCATTTATTAAAGTAAGTTACATATTTTTAAAATTATTTACATTTCCAGTTTTTTTGTAAATTAGTTACATTATCAATTTTTTTAAAATTATTTACATTTTCAGATTTTTTTAAATTAGGTACATTATCAGGTTTTTTAAATTAGTTACCTTTTCATATTTTTTTAAAATTAGTTACTATTTCAGTTTTTTACATGGAATAGATAAATTATATTAGCAAATACTTATAGACAATGGGCCAAGACAAATATTCATAAGATTATACAAGTTGTACTAACATACAGAGTTGGTATTAGTAGTAAGGTGAGTTGGGGTAAGTCCGGATTTGGGGAAGTCCGAAAAACGTGATTTTTGCGGCACCCTGGCAACTTATAACATGTGCAAATATCTCTAGAGGAGAACTATTTCATTGCGCTCCGCCCCCCCTTCAGTCGGCTCGAGAAAGCCAAAGTGAACGGTTGTGTAGCGCGTTTTTCGAACAGTCCAAATTTCTCGTGAAATTGTGAGATAATCGATCTTACCCCCGTCGTAAATTTCTACCGATCCAGGTAAGCTATTGAACTGATTTCAAATTAATTATGTATTATATTTATAAAAAAAGTAGTTTAAGAAGACTCCATTGCCTAATATGCTTTGGTTTCGGCTGTAGTCTTCTTTACGATCTTCCCCCTTGACATTTTCCCCGGGGGAAGATCGGAATATGATCCTTTCGATCTTACCCCTTTTCCGATTTCCATACAAAAAGCCACGTATTCTCAAACTTTTAGACACGAACGGGCGCATTTTCGGTAGCGGTGGTGGTGGTGGTGGAACAAGCTATAAGGGTGGACACTGCTATTTCCGAATGCGATAACGCGAGTATCGGTTAGAAGACCAAGCAGTTGAGCTAAAAGGACAAGAAGCGCAGGGTAAGTACAATCTTTTTAGACTATTTCTATAAATGATTTATTGTAAAATTTGGGAGGCGGATATGGGTACCGCCGCCCCCTGAACATTTTTTTGGATAATCAACACCCCTGCCACTGGTCACCCCGAGTGATTCGATACGTTTGGTGACTTAGCAGGGGGGCTCAGATGCATGAGGTGAGGTTTGTCTAGGTCATGGCGGTTAATGCGCTTGTCCACCTACTGCAAGGCGGGCCGGATCGAGAGAGATTTGTTGAGGGAGACCTAACCTTCGCTTCGCAAGAGTCATTGTTCCAGAATCCTGATTTCCATTTACAAGCTTGATAATTAATATTACCTTAATATCCTTTGTTTCTTTTTGTTTTAAACGCAGATAGTAACAATGTGCAAACTGCATTTTTTTTGTATTATCTTCTTTAAATAAATAATAAAAAGCACAGTTATGTTTTATTGCTTTACTCCTTCATTACTAAGCTACATTTTCATTATTTATTCTGTTCTAATAGAAAAATGGGTTCATTTTCTTTGGTCCTGGGTTCATTTCCTAGATGTGACCATATATTTTTATTTATTTTTGATTTTCTGTTTCAAATTTTCGATTGAGAGTCGCTAATATTGTCTTCAGTCATTGAAAAAACACTGTCCCAACAAGTTGCACGAATAAAAATGAATCGCCAAAAAGTATGTACGCGCATAACTTCCGAACGACTGCATCAAATTGCATAATTTTTTTTTGTGTTTATTATAGTCAGGACAAGGTTTGTATAAAACTACTGGTGAGCACTGGCATCATGAAATTTGTATAAAAAAATTGCAATAGGTGGCACGCGAGCTGTTTGAAAACTGAATGTACCGGGACTGAATGTATGGAATGCGGGAGGGGAGAGGAGAAGTCGGTTAGGGGGTTTATGGGAGGGAGGGAGGGGAACTAGGGCGGGGGAAGGGAAATCTGGGGTGGGAGAGGGGACCTGGGTAAGGGGTTCGCGGGACGGGGTAAGGGGGTCAGTGGAGTGGGGAGAGGGAAGAGGGAAGAGGGAAGGAGGAGTTGGAGTGGGTACGCGAGAGGGAAAGGGGACGCGGGAGAGGAAGGGGAGGCAGAAGGGGAACGGGACGAATGGGAAAGGACACGCAGGGAGAGAATTTTTTTTTTTTAAATGGCATAGCAACGCATGTCGGGTACCAGCTAGTACGTTATAAGCATAAACACCACATATATAAAAAAAACCACAAGTGCAGTTTTTGGTTAGCATTATTATTTTAACACAATCCAAAGAAATTTGATGGAGTGATTCATAATTTTCGGCACTTAAAATATATTCTTCTAACCTAACTTTCAAAACACTTTGAGAACTCTTTGCCGATCTTACCCCTTAAGGGGGAAGACCGGTATACCAAAATTATAAATAGCCTATTTTTTTTGTATAGGTAAACAATTTACGTGTTATAAATGCTAATTTGGTAACAAAAGGTAAGATGAAGTGCCGTTTTTAGTAAATCTTACGGCTAATATGCTAATTTGCAATTTTAGTATGAATGCCGGTCTTGCCCCAAAAATTTCCGATTTAACCCCTCATTGAAAAATAATTTACATGATTTTTTGATTGGCAGTTTTTGAGTGTTTTACAGTGGATAACTCGATAAATAAAAATTTACTCACATAGTTAAGAGCTAAAGGTAACATAAAAAAATTAAAAACTTTGCGGAAACAGCATGAATTCTTCAATAAAAAATTCCAAAGTGGACCAATGATTAAAAAAATTCATCTCATCGAAAAAGCACACGGTCTTACCCCAACTCACCTTAATTACAAAATTGTAGAGTAGGAAGATGTACAGGTTCCCAAAAATATGAACCTATACAACTGTACACACAGAGTTGGCATTAATAATAATTACAAAATTGAAGAGTAGGAAGATGTACAGGTTCCCAAAAATAGTAACCTGTACATATTCCATACTTCCATTTTCATACAGAGTAACACACAGAGTTGGTATTAATAGTCATTACAAAATTGTAGAGTAGGAAGATGTACAGATTCCCAAAAAAAGGAACCTGTACAACCGTACATAATAACACAGCTAGAAACAAATGTATACGTATGGAAGAGAGAGAAATCTGATTGATGCTTAAATGTTGAGGCCATTTTTGTAAATAAATTTTGCTAACAAATAGTGAATTTCAGGAGAGTTTAGAATTCAATTTTAAGTTTTAACAATTCAGGTATGAAGTTTGGAAATTGGTCATTGATAGGACACTCAAAGATTACTCCCAAAAAATACATTTACTATGTAATAATATGTGGAATGAGCATTTTGAAATTTTATCTGCCAATAAGGGCGTATGGTATAGAAAGGTTCAAAAAGAACCCTTTAAAACACCATGGTTCACTGAAACCAATCTGAAGAGATCAGAAATGAGAGTCATTTTTAGATTAAGATCCGGACATGCACTAATGGGAAGAATATTGTGTCTGTTAGGCCTCTCTGATTCTCCAATGTGCTCTATATGTGAAGAATTTGAAGACATTGAACACACTCTCACAAAGTGCATTAAATTTGAACAACAGAGAGTAACAATATTGATGACCTCAAACCCATCGTAAATTCATAATTTGATAGCTTCAACCGACTACTATGCCATTTCAAGACTCATGAAATTCATTAGATGGTGCAACATGGAAAATATATGATACATTGTTTTATAAAGATACATACATATATTAATATCGCAACATTAATATATAGGATATATTTAAAAAAAAAAAATAATTAAACCTTAAAATAAATAAAACAGATGAGGCAAAAAATGACAGCAGTATGCGAGTCAGAAGCCTCGATTAAATATTATAATATAAAAAAAAAAAATAAAAATAGGACACTCAAAAAAATTATGGTCTAAAGTATCCTCTGAACCACAATCACAATAAGGCGAAACTATGTGGAATCTGGCGAGATGGCTAAGACAACAAGTATGACCTAAACGCATTCGAATAATGGAAGAGATGTATTTTTTAGGCATGGAAGTGTATTTGTGAAACCAGGGCTTGACAGGAATAGAAGGTTGAATTAGAGAGTACTGGTGACCTTTTAACAGAGAGGATGATTTCCATTCAGAGGACCATTGGCGTTGTAACTTATTTTTTAAAATAGGAAAATAGTCTCTAACAGGAATAGGAATGCTATTTAATGGACCATGAACAGTGGATTCCTTAGCAATAGAATCAGCCATTTCATTTCCAACAATACCAAGGTGTCCTGGGATCCAGGCCAAGACCACTGACACAAGACAATGCAGGAGGTCTCTGATAGAGCAGGTAAGAGAGTCACTAATGGAATTGAGAGGGGATGCGCTTATTTTTTGTAATGAGCTAAGTGAGTCTGAAAGGATGAGGGCATTTCTAATGTTGAGAGATTTGACGAGATGTAAAGCTTCTATGATAGCTATGCATTCAGCAGAGAAAATGGAACATTCTTTGGGAAGTCTGTGTGGGAAACACAATTTCCTGTGAGGAGCATAGACACTGGCCCCACAATGGGAGTCCGAACTGAGTTTGGAACCATCTGTGAAAAATTTTATATAATTTGGCCAGTTATTTTCAATAATTTTGTTGAATTCTGCATTATTGGATTGAACTGAGTTTTTTAATATTTTTTTTTACATATTCCTATAAATTGGTGCACCTTTGGATAGAAAGTAAGACTTTTATAGGGGTAAGAGTATAAGGGGAGAGATTCATTGCGATAGGAGTTTGTGGAAACATCCAGGAAAGTGTTGAAGCAATTGTAGAAAACGGGAAGGGAATGTTTTTTCCAAAATGGATTCAAATTAACCTCATACTTTAACAATTGAAGTTTGGGAATCAGGGGATGAGAAGTTATTGAGCATGTTTTGAAAATATATTTTTCTGCTAGGCATCGCCTTCTTATATTTAAGGGAGGTTCGCAGCATTCAACTTGCATTGCGTTGATTGGGGAAGATTTCATGGCTCCTAAGATAAGGCGAAGAGATTTAGACTGAATTTTATCTAATTTAAGCGAATTTGAAGTGGACATTGGATCAAACAGACAAGATCCGTAATCAAGATGGCTTCGGATGAGAGCATTGTACAGAAGTTTTAAAGATGATGGGTGTGATCCCCACCACACTCCGGACAGAAATCTAAGGGGATTGATGTTGCTTTCGCATTTCATGATGACATGATTTATGTGAGAATTCCAAGTAAGCTTTGAGTCTAAGAACATTCCCAGGAACTTAACTTCTTTAGAGATAGGGATGAATTTATCGCCAAATCTCACCTGAATTTCTGGGAGCTTTCGACGACGAGTGAAGATGATTACTTTGCTTTTGGAGGGGGAAAGTTCAAGGCCATTAATATTTAACCACGCCAAAAGTTTTCTAAGAGCATTGTTGATTGCTGATGCTGCGATAAAAATCTTACGGAATATTTTGTAGAAAGTCAAGTCATCGGCATATTGGAGTATGTTGCACAAGAAATGAATAGATTTTTCTAGATCATATGTGTAAATATTGTACAGGATCGGGCTTAAGACTGACCCTTGCGGGAGACTTTTGAAAATGTGTCTAATGTGGGGAGGGGATTCAGACCCATCTACAAAAATAGTTCTCTGGGAGAGCAAATTGACAATGAATTTTACTAATTTGGGCGGAATACCTATTGCCAGTAACTTTTCTTTCAGGATGGGAATAGTGTAGTGTTGGTAATATGTTTCTGTCGGGCAGGTTCGGAAATACCGAACCTAGCCGAAGCGTCCTAGATCGGGACGATATAATAGCGAGTGGAGTGGCCACTGAAACGTATCATGTTCGTATAAAAAGGTAACCTTGCGGCAGAGCAGAGACCAGGGCTCAGGATAATGGGCCAAGTAGTTAACTGTCATGTAGGTAGGGTTTTCAGTCAAATAAAAAGAAGATGAATTTTATAAAACTATATTGTAGCCAACAAAAAAACAAACTTTTAAATTTCATACCAATGAAAGGTTAGCATTAAATTTATACCAAGGTAATATAAGAATACAAAACATAAACATACCAGATGGACTTCTAATGGACACGCTAAGCTAACTAAACGGATATAACACCGGATGACGACCACGAACTTGCTTCGTAGAGAGAAGACGAGAAGGGACGGGACTTCCAGCCTCCTCAATCGGGGACGGCGCGGAATCCAGAGAGCCAAGGTCTTCCTTCTATTTGGGAAGAAGGCCGCTACACCTCCAAGGAGCGTATCCAGCCTCGGGCTATCTCAACAAACTCCATTCAAAAGGCACGTGGCCCAACCAGTCTCCAAGACTTGCGGATTTCGGAAAAACTGTCAGCAATCCGTGACTTCGCTACGCGGGGTCATGATGGCATATTATTGCAGCCAACACAAGGACCAAATCACTTTACAATTTCGTGTCCAAAAAACGCTCCGTATCCTACGGACGTACATAAATTGAAAAGTTTATTGGGTTTTTTTAAATTTTTATCGGAATTTCATTCCTAGGATGTCATCGATACTGGAACCCCTACATAACCTTTTGAAAAAAGGGGTAGAGTGGAGCTCTCGCGCGCTCTCTTGCTTGTCTGACGGCTCACAGATAACATTGTATCTATTATATTCTAATAAACATCATTCCGTGTATCAAAGTACTACGTGTTATTAATATTAAACCATTGAAGTCATCCTAGAGGAATACTGGAGATTAAGGGCCCAGTATTACCTGCAATAACTGAACATTACAAGTGGCGCAGCTATAAAGGAGTACACGGTTGACGGTTTATTGGATTGCGGCAAGTCGATTCGGTGCAGGGATCGTGACTTGCAAAAATCTCCCGAAGGTGACAATAATCACTTCGCTGAAGTGCCATCCATCAGGAGATTTTCAGGGCATAATAGGAGACAGTGGAGAAGAGGAAATTACGGGACCCTGGGTAACTAAGTCCAGCCCGGTAATACAGTGGAGAAAAAAAATTACGGGACCCTGGGTAACGAAGTCCAGCCCGGTAATACAGTGGAGAAGGAAAATTACGGGACCCTGGGTAACTAGGGCCAGCCCGGTATTCAGTCAGGAGCGAAGAAACATTGAGATTCCTGGAAGCGGCAGGGCGCCTGGACTGCATAGGCGCCGGTTCCTGGTGTCAGGTTGTTTTGTTTCTTGGTTTTTTCTGGAAGGTGTTATTGTTGCCGGGTGTGTTTTTTTTTGGTGTGTGCGATCATGGAGTCGGGCGGAATTTCCAGGTTCTCCCACGTTAATGGGGATTGGAGTTTGTTTCGCCTGAGGTTGGAACAGTTCCTTCTAATTCGTGATGACACAAGAACGATAAAGTTAGATGCTTCACAGAAACGCGCATATTTGCTAAATCTTCTAGAAGCGGAGACATTAACTCTTTTGATCAACTTATGTTTTCCTTCTAAAGTTACAGACGTGGCATTCGATCAGTTAATAGAATTAATTGAGAAACATTGTTCCAGACCGCGATCGGTGTTTAAGGAACGAGAAAAATTTTATCAGGCCAAGCAATCACATGGTGAATCAGTCAGAGATTTTGCAGTGCGTTTACGGGAATTATCATTGTTTTGCGAGTTCGGAACTCGATTACCGGAATGTTTAGCGGATGTTTTCGCAATTGGCATTTTGCCGGGCCGAGCCAAGGAGAAAATTTTTCTCGAGGGGACTAGATTAACGTTTAACAAAATGGAAGAATTAGCAATAACGGTTTCAGCTTTAGATAATCTGGTTCCGGAAATTAAATCAGAAGTTTCCGTAGGGACGTCGGGCGGCGTGAATTCCATTAAACGCTCGAATTCGCCGGGGAGACATTCACATCCGGATAAAACTCTAGGTTTCCGAAGGTCGCCTTCGCGGTCAAAAAGTCCCGAGCCAAGGGGTTTCTCGAGTAATAAAAAATGTACCATTTGCGGTGAAATACATTTAGAGAAGTTTTGTAGATTTAAGTATGCAAAATGTTTTAATTGTCACAAAATAGGTCATTTGAAGAAATTCTGTAAGAATCACAATGTTTATCCGATTTTTGAACAATCCCGTGATAAGGTTATTAATAGTATTTCTTACATTAATCCGTTTAGGGCTAATATAATAATTAATAAAATTAAATGTTCCGCTATGATTGATTCAGGCGCAAGTATGTCGGTCATGCCTGATTTTATTTTCAACCGTTATTTTAGGGATGTAACATTGTCACCTGATAAGCGTACTTTATCGGGATACGACGGTAAACCACTTAATCTTGTAGGTAGTGCGTGTTTTACCGTAGAATACAATAATATTAAAAATAATTTATTATTTACTGTTGTGATTAATGGCTCGGAATTGATAGTGGGTAGGGATTTCATGGAGGCTTTTAATCTAAAGATAGTTCCAATGATGGATAATTCGGTTTCAACAATCAAAGACAAAATTGAAATGATTTACAACGAGTTTCCAGAGGTGTTTTCGCCGGGGCTGGGAAAATTCAGTAAACATAAAGTGAGTTTCAAAGTGAACAAGGAAGCTCGTCCTGTTTTTTTTAATGCGAGGCCGGTTCCGTTCGCTATTAAGGAAAAAATTGAGAGAGAAATGTCAGTGAGCTGGAAGGAAGATGGCAATATTGCGCAGCATCCCGCGTCTGAAATTTTGAGGAACGAGCCTCAGGAGTTAGAGACTTCGTCCTTGTTGCGTGGATTGACTGGTTTTTCTCCTGATTCCAGGTTGGCGGAGGAGGAAGTGGTGTCGGAGCAGACACGGCAACAGAGACCATGGTCGGGTAGACTGCGTTCAAGTCGCAAGGCACCCTCATCTTCCAGAGGAGACGGAACAACTTGACCCAGTCACCGCGGGTTGATTTATGTGTATCTTTAAAATTATGTTATGTTGTTAAGTGTGCAATATTTTATTAAGTAGCTTCAGAGTTGAAGGAGGGAGAGTGTAGTGTTGGTAATATGTTTCTGTCGGGCAGGTTCGGAAATACCGAACCTAGCCGAAGCGTCCTAGATCGGGACGATATAATAGCGAGTGGAGCTCTCGCGCGCTCTCTTGCTTGTCTGACGGCTCACAGATAACATTGTATCTATTATATTCTAATAAACATCATTCCGTGTATCAAAGTACTACGTGTTATTAATATTAAACCATTGAAGTCATCCTAGAGGAATACTGGAGATTAAGGGCCCAGTATTACCTGCAATAACTGAACATTACAAATATGAACATTGTCATATGATCCACAGATGTCTAGAAACACTGCAATGCAATATTCATTTTTAGATAATGCTAATTTGATATCTGTAACAAGAGAGGAAAGGTTGTCAAGGGTACTTTTACCCTTTCTAAATCCAAACTGGGAAGGGGAAAGAATTTGATTTTTTTCTACGAACCAGTCCAATCTATTCTTAATCATTCTTTCAGATACTTTGCAAAGAGTAGAAGAGAGGGCGATAGGTCTGTAGCTCGAACCTATGCTTGGATCTTTGCCACTTTTGAAAATGGGAATGATATTTTGAATTTTCCAGTCTGGAGGAATAATGCCAGAATCTAGAAAGACATAGATGAGAGAGAGAAAGTAGGTAAGAGAATTGTCATCAGAATGACGGATGAATATATTCAGGATTTCATCCTTGCCCGGAGCTGAGTCATTGATGATTTCAATGGCTCTTTTTAACTCATCAAAGGAAAATGGAGCATCTAACCATGAAGAAGATTTTAAAGTGAAAGGCAAAGAAGGAAGTTCATCAAAATTAGGGACATAAGGGGGAGCTATTTTATTAACAAAGTCATCAATCCAAATAGCAGAATTACGAGGTGGCTTTGGCAGGGAAAAGGAAGATCTAAACCTGCGAATCATGGACCAAACCTCCCCTGCTGGAGTAGCAGGGGATATATTGGTACAGAAATTACGCCAGCTGTTTTTTTTTTAAACGGAATGTGCGTTTAGCAACAGCTTGGGCATGAGGCTGAGATGTAATTATTCATAGTCATCTGTTGGCAATATGTCTTATTCGCCGCTTTCCTCTCCTTCAGCACTCTAAGGCATTCCTCATCCCACCAAGGGGGAGGGCGAGCCTTCGAGCCTACAGGAGATGATTTGGGGATAGACTTGTCAGCCGATTTTAGAATGGAATCAGTCCAAGATTTATAAGAGGAGGTGCAATTATCAGAAGAAGGGGAAGGCAGGGAGAGGGAAAGATCCTGGATAGAGTCTCTGAAACGGGACCAATCCGCTTTTTTTGTAATAAATTTGGGCTTACTTTTAAAGTGATTGGTATCCAACCGTTGAGCCAAATTCAAAATAATGGGATAGTGGTCACTGCCGCAGGGATCTGAAGAAATTCGCCAGGAGATTAGAGGATAGATACTCGGGGAACAGAGGGATATGTCCACCGCACTAGGATTCTGTCCAGGGTGACTAAACCTTGTTGAGGATCCGTCATTTAGGAGACATATGTTCAAGGAGTCCAAAAGTTCAATTAATTTGATACCTGAGGGATCCGAGGAAGAAGAACCCCAGAGTGGGGAGTGGGCATTGAAATCACCCAAAATGACCAAGGGAGAAGAAATTTTGCTAAGCATGTGAACCCACAGTGGAAGGTCAAATGGGGTAGAAGGAGGAATATAGAGAGATACAAATGTAATATTGGAGACAGTGGCTGCCACTAATTGGAAGGATGAATTTGGGGGTTTAATGGAAATAGGGGAGAAGGGGAGAGAGTTTTTGATGCTAAGGGCTGCACCACCCTTCCCATCAATGCGGTCGTCCCGCAGACATTGATAGCCACTCACCTTGAAGAGTTGAGATGGCCAAGTCTCAGAGACGGCAGCAATCGATATGGAGTGTAAATGTAGAAGGCGGACGAGGTCATCCTTTTTGGAGGTGGCGCTTCTACAATTCCACTGCAGAATTGCTGCTGTTGGGGCAGCCATTGGGAAGAAGAGAATACAAAGAGGAGAGTAACGAGGCAGCGTTGGACGGTAGAGAATTATTATTGTTAATAACAGAGATAAGTAGCATGAGAAGAGTTTGAATAAAAGAAGAATTGTCATTAGAAGTATTGTTGTTTATGGAATTTGCATTTAGATCAGGATTGAAAGCACTGCTGTTAGTTGAATTTGAGTTAGAAAAAACGGGGTTTTGGGGAAAAAGAGAGCTGATGTTACCATTTGGGAACAAGAGCTGGGAGTTATTGCCAAATTGATCATATCCAGGGGTTTTAATTGGACGAGAAGCTTGTTTTGTCATTACAGTTTTCTTGTAAGACAAGTTTGAAGGAGCACTAATTTGGGGTTGAGAGGCAACTTCAGCAAAAGATTTTTTAGAAGGAGCTATTAATTTGGAGGCATAGAAGTATGAAACGCTGTTGGAGGCCATATAACTTTTTATGTTTTTTTGGCGAGAAAGTTCGGGACAGGATGGATGAGTGGCTGTGTGCGAGCCTGAACAATTGACGCAAGTGGGGGAATTGGAAGGGGAGGAGCATTGGTCTGCTAAATGATTTTCTGCGCATTTAAAGCAGCGGGGAGAGGAGCGGTATGATTGTTTAGAATGGCCAAACCGACAACAATTAAAGCATTGGATTGTTGGGTACGAATAAATTTGCACCGGGAGAGAGTTGTGAAATAAATAAACGTGAGAGGGAAGGGACTGTCCTTCAAATGTCAGAACTACAGTTTGAGAGGGTTTCCAAACTACAGACTCAGATGATCGATCTTTGAAATTAAGACGCCTAGTCTTAATAACTTTTCCCGAAGATGCTGGAATAATGAGTTCCGAGATAAGCTCTTCTTCAGATATGTCTACAGGAATACCTCTAACGAGACCCAAGCGAGAGATATTGAAAGAAGGGATATAGGCTTTAAATTTTTTTGCAGAGAGGGAGTCGATGGAATTTATGAGTTTATTGGCATTCAACGCGGATGTGAACTCAACACAAATGCGAAATCTGCCCTCTGATCGGATACCACCTGGGGAAATGCCAAGTGGTTTTTTTCCAATGAATTTACCAAATTCAAGGGGATGTAAAGAGTGGCCAGGAGAGTTGTTTTGAACATAAACTATGAAGGGAGCTTTTGCTGAAGTCGGATACAAAGAAAGAGGAGAAGCTACAGGAACTGAGACCTGCGAAGAATCAGTTTTTGGAAGGTCGCAAACTTTCCTCTTTTTTGGAGTAGAGGATGGAACTTGAAGGTCTGTTATTTCTACCTCACTACCAATGTCAAAATTTGAAGGGTCAGGGGGAGCGGGATCAGGGGGTTTCTTCCCCATGGCAAAGGCCATCGGGGCAAAAGGATATAAAACAAAAATAAAATAACACTTACTGGACTTAGTCAGCAATAAACGAACTCAAAAGAGAACAAAAAACTAAAAATAAAACTGACTAAATGCCAAAAATTCGATTTTTCGTATTAAAACGAAAAAAAACGTAACAGTGTTTTTCAACTGTCAAAATTCGAAAACACATTTAATGTTCATTAGATGCATTGTTTGTTCTCTGCGAACTTATCATTTGGTTTGACTTTTTGACAGATGTTTTCAAGAGAACTGCGTACATTTTACGCTGTCTATACGAGTTATGGAGATATTATGGTAGCGGTGCTGATTTTAACAAAATCGTTTTTTTTAGTATTATTTTAATTTACAAGTGCAAGTTTATTATATTGGATTTAGTAATATAGACGTTGAACATTATTATGATTTATGATTAATGAGATGGATCAAGGAAAAAAATATTTATCAGATGTAATATTTTTAGTATGCCTCGTTATTCTCCTGTGCCCTTTCTTGTGGAAAACTTTTTTTTTTTTTAATGATTTTCGGCTATGTAATTGTCGTTTTTTCGCACCCATAAAATTATGTCCCGTCTTTCCGGTTTATAAAAAATGGTCTGATTTTTCGGATTGAAATTTTCAAAAAATCGCCTTGGTGTCAAAAATACGATTAAAAAAAATACAGAATGTCTTAGAATATTTAACTAAACCGGAAAAAAACAAAAAAAATGTGTTGCAAGTAGTGGCATATTGGATGAACGGTTAGCATTGCATAATTACATAATACAAGAACTCACTATTGTATATAGAAACCAGAGCAGGAATGCACCCTCAACTCGAATCCCCAAAGTTTCATCGCCATAGGATGTGTGTTTTAGCACCACATAACATCTCATATACTCACGTATACATATAGACAGAAACAAGAATTTTTTGATTTTTATATATAAAGATTGTATTATTTCCCAAAACAAAAAAATATATATTTTGTGTGCCAATATTTTTTAATGTCTGTTTTTATGATAAATTAATCCTTTTAAGTTTTAATTTGTCAAGGCCCGCCAAAACTCGCTAAATGTATGGCATGCCGGGTGTCGTATAAAATCTGTACAAAAAATATAGGTAAACATTTATTTGTTTGTTCCATATGAGTTGCTCTAACATTCATCTCTTCGTTTTGTTGCGCGCACGCTTGCGAAGGTTTTTATTTATAATGATGAACTCTGGCTGAATGAAATTTTTATACATTATTTGAGAAAATTACCCCGTAACTGGGTCCTAACATGGGCGATCGAAAGGTTTGACAGGATAACTATCGGTAACTTCTGATCGTTATCTAGGACAACTCCAGATAGTCATTGTGAACTGTTACTTATTAGTTAGTGATCTGCAATATCCTGGTGCATTAATATTTGCCGAAAGTATCTAATCAATCCTTATCGATCGCCCAGGACCCCGGTGTACTATATAGGCTTCAAGGATTACTACCTGTAATAAACCTCAATATACTTCAAGGATTACTATAGGCTACAAGCTTTACTAACAACAGTGTACTACACCATCGAACATTCAAAACTTACTTGTCTCTACTGAATCTTGGAATTTGCCTCAAAGAATTTGACAGCTGTTCTGAAGATGGTTCAAACCGAGATTTCAGAAATGTTTTTAGACTCCCATGGGACACTCATGTCTGGGACATGTATTCAGCTTCCGGTATTTTTATAATTACAATTTTTCCTAAACATGAAATAAAAAGCACCATCCTACAAATTACTCACACTAACATCATGCTACGTTACAATCAAGACATGCACAACCACAGAAGTTACTGGAAATAGCAATAAATATCGCATTCCTCAAACTCGTACTACAAAATATGGGTAAAATCTCTGAACGATATTGCCTGCACATTTTGTAATTCGCATCCAGATATGTACAAGGACATCCAGCAAAATAAAAAAATTGAGATTTTTTTATAGTGATACCTCACAACTCACAAGTGTCTCAGCTGCTCCCGTCTGGAGCCAGTGAGACTATGACATCCCCAATTTGGGTATGTTGTGAGACTGAATAACAGTTATACCTGCTTTCCAGCAGATTCATCCTTTAAATCCACCAGAAAACCACTAAAAATATAGTTCTATACTCACACCGGCTAAATTTTCCACTAAAATAAAGTTTAATAAAAGAAAGTTTAATAAAGTTAAGAAATTATTAGATTCCTTTATTATTACAAAAATAATAATTAGTAACCAACATACCATTTGTAGGTAAATCAACATAAAAATTATTCAATATCGACTAACTCTAAATTAAGTCGTCTTCTTCAGACGAATCATTTTTGCCTGCACCATAATCGTCGGTTTCGGATTGATACGACTCTTTGGTACCGATTTGATTTACAACGGCTACAGGAATTTCATAATCATTGCATCATTTACCTTCCAATCTCAAACCACAGCGTACTTTCAATATATCAGTTAAAAGATTTTACTTCATTCTATTCCGCTTTTTGTTTTTTATTATATTCATACTACTAAATAGTACCTCAAAATCCCATCTTCATATTTTTAGTAGATCAGTGTTGCCTTCACAGTAAACGTAGATTCCATTTAAATTAAAGAAAGTAGAACAAAGAAGTATGTATAAGATTAAACATATAAGTGGCTTAGTGGCTGAGTGATTGTAGTTTTGGTTATGAAACAAAAATTTTCAAAACCACTAAAAAATCCACCAGCCACTAAAAGAAATATTTCACCACTAAATGAGATATGAAAACCACCGGTTTTAGTGGAAAATACACTAAGTTGGCAACACTGAGACTGAAGGTATCCTAAAGGCGTGACCATACCCCCTCCACCTTCCACATGGCCCACGCCGATCTGGCTGCGGCAGATCCGCGTCGCGTAGGGGGCGTCGGTTTGCGTTGCGTGGGGCTAGTGTGATTCTAAAGCACCCGTTTCCATAGAAAATGTATGGATGGTAAGTGGTCCAGATATGGAAATGATGACGTCTACCTACGTCGCGTGGCGTGGCGTGGGCCTAGTATGTTCCCAGCTTAACTGACGCACACGTTCGCTTTTTTTCCGAACGGAAAAAATAGCCGTACGTACGTTCCGAATGCAAGCCGGCGCGGCGCGTTCGGAGAAACCTAACGAAAAAAACCTAATGACGTCATGCGGAACGCAGCGCTTGCATACATTTTGTTTGTGCCGGCGCATACGCTCGGAAATTTCTATTCAGTATCGCACCGGCATAAATAAACCAGTCATTAGATTGATAACTTCGTGGTTTTTCTATGGACCAAGTGTCAACGCTATTTGACCATATACACACCTATATTTGACGACTTTTTATTCGATATGCGCAACTCTGTCGTCACACATACCATAGACAAGAGGATAGAGGAAACAAAATAAAAGGCTCGACCATAGACAATATAATTATCTTTCAGTACCTACCCAATTTTTAGCCTAAAATATTATTTTAAAAATAAAATTAAATGTCAAAATGTTCCCCAGGGAACAGAGCTGGATCTGACAGATCGCTGCCTTGAGAAAATGAGCTTACTTTTCTTTACTGCTCATTTTCTCCGGACAGAGCTTTGTCAGATTGAAACCCGTTGCCCTACGAAGAAACCAACTGTCGTAAAAAATAACCTGAAATTACTTGAAATTTCAATCCATTCAAAAGGGGAAGAACAATAATTTCAAATAAGATTTAGCTTTCCTACGATAGTATCGACTTTGACATTTCTCTGGTTTCAACAGAAAAATGAAAAACTCAATTAAACGTTTTAGTATTTTATTAAAAACAGGAAATACAAGAAAAACTAACTAAACATCACGCCGTTTCCCCGCAGGGGTAGGCCGATAGGACGGACCATCAAACAACTTGGTCTTGGCACACACTCTTTGCCTCATTCACACTCACACATCGACTCATACATACTATTTCTGACTCTTGACGTGGCCCGATGCAAGTATCGGATTCCCTTGATCGTGTCAGGTTTTCCTCTGGCGTCCCTGACTTCATCTACCATTCACATCTGCGTCATATATTCTACTTACACCCCACGCTTCGTTCATTCGCTCTACATGCCCAAATCATCTGAGGGTCCCTTTCAATCTTACTCATTATGATCAGCCTTGCATTGCATTGCTTGATCATAAATAATAATATTCATTGATATGAAACTACCTATACGTAAAACGATTTGACCGATGAACGCTTTGCTGCATATAAAATGTACATATTATATTATTTATACTCTGTACAGGCAGAAAATATACAGTAACATACGTAGTTTTACCACACATCCTCAGGGGTGTCATTTCTACAGCATTCAGTCCACTTTCCTCTGCCAGTTCCATGCCTCACTGCCATACATCAGGGTAGGTACCAGCATTCCGTTGTAGACTGCTAGTTTCACTTCTTTAGACAGTTTTTTGTTAGCGCCAATAGCATTCAGTCCTCCATTAATAGAATTACCTACATTTACCCTTCTTTCAATATCTCTATCAGCCTTCCCGTATCTCATACACATACTTCCCACGATATACAAACTCATCCACCTGCTCCAAGTTCACAACTATATTGCGCAATGTGTTCGTACTCTCTTTAACGATAAAAATAGAACAAATTTAGAAAAGCTAAGCGTACTGAGAATATATTGCTCCTGCTGCATCCTGGTCCAGTCCATGGAGTACTCTTCCTCCTTCTTATGTTCGCTCAAGAACAGCGGTGCAAGAGAGTGGTGGAACACGTCAGCCCCATCTCCTGACATGACACCACAACGTTACTGTCCCACATACCTACAACAATCATATGTCATTATTAAGGTGCTAAATTAATGCTTTTATATGTATTATTATAATAAGGTAAAATGCAAACAAACCCAGAGATCAGTAGGCGCAGGTCGTCGTTCGTGGAACGTGCTCTCTTCTCTAGGGGAATGACACCAGTAATCTCCACCGGCCTGTCAGCTGTAAGGATAGGATTTGGTGTTTCGAGCTGCAAATATTAAAGACAACATCTCATGAGATACATCAAGCCGACCGACAGATAAAAACAAAACAAGATAAATGCAGAAATGTTTCATATAAATGTTTGTACCTTTTTGTTTGCAGGTTATAATGGTTTTAACGAGCATAATCATATCACAAAATGAGACGTTTTGCGATACTAGTAACCACAAACATATGCACGAGTTCTCAAAATTGGATAATAAACGTATTCAATTCTATTTCACTTGTTTAGGAAGCAAATTTTGAATTCCCGTCGCATGTAAATGAACCGTTGAGAGGAATCGAGCAACCATTTTGATATATTATTTCACCCAGCTGTCAAAAGCTTAAATTCAAAGTTTTTCCATTGGCATCACTGAATGAACTGTGCAACTCTGTTGTCACACACTCTATACATATACATATTATCTATCTTTTGTGTTGGTTGAAAATTTTGATCGGAGTTATACCCCCCCTGCGCACCGGCACCGCGTGCATCGGACGTATTCTTTGTATTTGTTACGCATAGAATCGCAACACGATAATGTGTGAGGCAGAAACTTTCATTATTAATTCATTATTTTTCATCATTTCATTATTTTTTTCTTCTTCATTATTAACAGAAATACATGGGCCGTTTTCGCACGATTTTGGCCGCTAGGTTCGCTATAGTCCTAACGGTCCAACTATTTTATTTAACTGTCAGATCCCATACATTTTTTAGGCCGTTTGGCGCAATTTAGTGTTTTTAAATATTATAATAATCCCGTCAACCTGTTGTAGTGTTCCAATGTGTAGAAATAGGGGTGGGCACGAGTTTCCCAAAGATTGAAAGACTTGAAAGCGAAATGGATTCATTCAATCGGCGTTCCAAATGGGCACCGACTCCTGATTCTGTAGTCTGTCAAGCTCATTTCAGGGACACCGATTATGTATTCAATAATATTAACCATAACACTAAGTACATGACTCATTCAATTAATATCTTACTATAATTGAATCCCCAATATAATATAAAGAGTACTTGAATAGTATAATGAACACGTAAAGAAACATTTGACATAAAATGCACAAAATTTTATACACAATGTTTTGCCTTCTTTCGCAGTTGACATTATTTGACAAACGTACCTTTAAATACAAATGTAGTCAATCACAACTAACATTAATAATTATGGTAGACATATTTCCTTTTTTTAAATTAAACATTTCCAATTATTGCAATCATTTTATTACATGGTTATCAAACTGTCTGGCACGAGATTTCTGGGCAGCTGATTCTTCATTGTTGGCAATCTAATTTGCTTTGCATTTCTCGTCCCATGTCTGTATATCTCGTGATTGCAATTTAATTTTCAGTAGAAGTGTTTTAGGAAAAAAAATCAAATTATTATTTCTTAAGAGCCCGCGAGGGATTTTTCAATATTTAATGTTTTTTTTCGTATTTTTGCGTATTTTCGAAGTCATCTGTGTCGATAACAGCACCTCAAAAAAAAAGTTTCTTACTATTTTTTTTTTAGATACATGCATTTTCGATGCCCCAAGTTAATATTAAATATTTAAAAAAATATTTTTTCATACTTTATAACTGTTTATAAAAGATCAGTTTTCAAAAAATCGTTCATGTACCACTGATTGTTTTCCATCTGTCGTCATATACGAAAAGAAAAAAAATATTGAAAAATATTTTTTTATAGGAAACATATCAACCTATACCTCTACATTTATATTTTTTTATAAAATGCGCAAATAATGATGTAAAATTATTTTTAAAAACTACGTAAATCGATGTACTTTGAAATCGATTTTATGTATTAAAAAACAATTATTTGAAAAAAATAAAAATAATATGTATGAAAACAATATTTAAACTATAAAAACTGATAAATAAATAAAATTAATTTTGTGATTTATTGTGTAATATTCCATTTTTATCTGTACCCAAAACAGATAAATCCGATTCCATTTTCAACTTCTATTCATTACGCGAAAGTCAGTCGCCACGAGAGGTTGTCTCCTAACGCTCTGTTCCGTAAAGTAGTGTGAAGAATGTTTGCATGTGTTGGTTTTTGTATAGAATACGTATACTCTGGAGGGAAGAAATTCGACCACTGAATTTGTACGGGGAAAGTGAATGAAGTGTGTCAAAAAAATATATTTTAACACTCCCAGATCCACGATGCGATTTTAGTTTACAACGCTCTTTCAAACATCAATAACTCCTCAAATGCTTCAATCATTAAATCAACATTTTAGGTATTCCTAAAAAAAATATTTTTGCATCCGTAAAAAACATTTAAAAAATTGTGACGATTCTGTATAAAATAATAAAAAATATTTTCCTAAAAGTCGACACATTTCTATGTCAGATGAGACAACAAATTTTAAATTTCTATGGGAATAACAGAGAAGACAAAACATTAATTCATTCCAACCTCACAAACCTACGTCCAATATTACGATCTCCTTTTAGTAATGTATGACAAAAAGAGATGTAAAATAAAACGTTAAAACCTTTTGCCTATCTGTAGAGACTATTTTACTTCTCAAAGTTGACATCTTAATACGTTTGTCGTCGCTTTCTAGTGCATTTATTTGAAATGTCTGAAAACAGAGATGACAATATTAATTATCTTGCTGCAAAAAAACTTGGGTTGCTTGACATTCCGTTTTCATTAAAAAAAGAGCCACAAAAAAAAATAAGGAACAACATCGGAAGGTTCGGCCAACCGACCACCTGATCCTCAAACCAGAGTCATTTTTTAATCCCTTTCTGCGTATTTTCTTAAAATTAACGACAAAATGTTACGATTGTAGACAATCAGATGACGGGGGATGTTTTTTGTTTAGTTTTATGGGTTTTGGGTTACTTGCAGGGTCATGCCACATTAGTTCAGAAGTAATAAATGTTTGTTTAATTTCATTTTATTTCTATCAAATAATCTCTTCGTGGAAGACTTGATTAAGACAATGACAATGCAGTGCTTTTTTTACAATAGCTCCACACAGGAGGCCCTGAGGAAAATAATTCCCCTCAGGGCCTATGTCATCCTTGGGGATGATGTGTGGAGGGCCTTTTTAGGAAAGGAAGGTTAGGAAGTTCTGAGAAGGAAAAGGATATAAGGGGTGGGTAGGAATCTGGATGTCATTGTATCCAGGAGTGACGGACGTATGAATCCATCTCTTCCACTGCGGTATAAGGCGATGTTCCGAGAAAGTACAGCTGGAGAAGTCAAAGGGACTCCCTCAACCATTCTCTCCTGATCCGGCCTGCCATGCAGTAGGTAGGCAGATGCATCCGCCGCCAAAACCTGGACAAATCTCTACCCACAAACCCGGGCACCCCTACTAAGTCACGAAACGTAGCTTACTACTTGGCGTGACCTTTGGCAGAGGTGTTGGTTATCCAAAAAATGGTTTCCGGGGCGGCGGCACCCATACCCGCCTCCCAAATTGAAAAGCAAGGCATTGAACTGGCAAAGGAAGGATAATTGTTGACATGCTGTATAAATGAGATTCCTGATATTTATGTGTTGTAAAACCATATAGTTACATTATAGGTAAAGCGAAATACCCTTGCACGATAATGTCGTTTCTCACCCGGCATGCCGCTTAAAGTCTCGAAAACCCTTCTGGACGGAAGGAAAAAGACTCCTTCGAACACCTCTCACCCCAGAAGATAGGTGGAAGCTTGAGTGGCAATTAGCCAACGTCAAAAACGCCCATCTCGTGCAAGACCCCACTGAGAGACAGCCAGGGTTCTCATTTCCTCGCAAACTCTGGACTGCCATCAATAGGATAAGGTGCTCCCATAGCCGTTGTGCTCACATGATGCATAGATGGGGCCTTAAAGAGTCGGCGACGTGTGAATGCGGTGCGGTGCAGACCATCGAACATGTAGTCAACGAATGCCCGCTCCATTCATTCCCCGGCGGGATTGATGAGGTCCACAGGGCAACTCTTGAGGCCCTAGACTGGCTCGCAGACCTAGATGTCCCCCTCTGACCCCCCACCATACGAAAGAAAAGAAGAATAGGTAGAGCCATGTTAATTTGTGGAGATCTAGAAGGGATACAAGGCCGATAAAAATTATAATAATTTCCACCTTTTTATAGCGCCGTTTAGTGATAAAGTCACGTCAAGTGTACTTGATGGGTGGGATTAAAAGGTACGCTTATTTAGTTAGGGCATTCAAAAAGGAAGATATGACGCCAAGTGAATAGCCAAGGAAGCCATGGCATGGTCAAGTGAATCAAATACTTTCAGTCGGACCACGCCAAGAAACAGAATAATAGAAATATACAGATAAATCATTTTAAAAAGAGCACGTTTGAATGTATCGTATATTTAAATTTAATATATATACCTCGCGGTAGTCCTCCGATAGAGTGCTCCGTGACGCCACCAAGCATCTATTTATTCAGATTTATCTGGACGAGTATTAGACGATTTAAGAATGCGAATGAAGCAAGGAGTATTTGTCGAGATAGAGGGTTTTGGTGGTATATCCTCTCTGCTGCGTAATGTAGTTTCGGTATCAATGCTTGGTCGAAGGTATCGAAGACAAATACTTCATCCAAAATACGATTGTAAACATTAATGCAACACCATAAAACCCTTTTGTGAGGGTCGGGTGCAATATTTAGAATCTTACCTACCTATTTTATTACCAAAACTACCGCCATAAAATAATTATTTAAAAAACGGACTTTCTTTCCATTGAAACAGTAGCAAAGTGACGTCTTTACAATGATTATTACATGGAAGGAAGTAGCAATAAATATAAATGCTTAGATTTCAATGAATTAAAGGTACAATTCGCAATGAATGTTAGGATTTTTAGAATATATATATTTTTAAATTATTTATTATTTTTACTATTTTAGAACGCTCAATGTCTTTGTTTAACTTGCTATTTCGATCATCTTCTAAAATGCATATTTTTCATAATAACGGCATGCCGCCACCTCGAAAACCATTTATTGGACAACCATCACTTCTGCCATAAGTGACCTCAAGTAGTTTGTTACGTGTGGTGACTTAGCAGGGGTGCCCAGGTTCATGGGGTAGGTTTGGTTCCGGATCTTGGCGGCGGGAACGTCTGCCTACCAACTGGCTCTGCGTGACTGGTCGGGAGAGACTGGTTGAGGGAGACCTTTTGACCTCTCCAGCAGGAAGATCTTTCCCCAAAGATGACATAGGCCCTGAAGCGAATTATTTTCCTCAGGGCCTCATGTGTGGAGCTAATGTAAAAAAATACTGTCTGCACTACAGTATCCACAGCTTAAGTTCTTATAGTTTCGTATAGTACTAGATGACGTGTGGTCGCCATTTTACGATTTATTGTAGATTTACTATAGACGATTTGGGAGGCGGGATTGGGTACCGCCGCCCCGGGAACCTTTATTGGATAACCAACACCTCTGCCATAGGTCACCCCAAGTGGTTCGCTACGTTTGGTGATTTAGCAGGGGTGCCCGGGTTCATGGGGTGAGGTTTGTCTAGGCATTGGAGGCGGATGACCAGGACACACTGAACCCCAGATTCCTACCCACCCCTTAAACCCTTTTCCTTCTCAGAACTCTCCTCTCCTTCCTTTCCCCCAAAACCCCCCACACAGCATCCCTAAAGATGACATAGGCCCTGAGGGAAATTATTTTCCTCAGGGCCTCCTATGTGGAGCTCGTGTAAAAAAAAAAAAAAAGACGAATGCATTACATAATATGTAGGTAAATATAATAACAAAGTCTTTGTTTTGCTTTTTTGTAGAAATCTTTTACATTTACATTTTAACCTATATTTTGTTATGATAAACACATCGGATTTATGTTAAAATAACAATTTACCTAAATGTGTTTTTGTCGTTATGTTCCTGTGAAATAAATGTTTTTAATTTGCTGTGTAAACTATTTCCACTCATAAAAGTCAATTTTATCCTAAAAGTTATCACTAAAAATCGATATAAAAAATAAATTTCGCAAAAATGTTAAAACATACGAGTATTTCAAAAATACTAGTGGGCAGTTCACACCGGTCGAAGCGAAACCTTCAGAAAATTAAAGTAGACAAGAGTGGGAAGGCTACGCAGTACCGCATAAAGAGGAGACCGATTATTCTAACCCATTCTCTATAAATGCTATAGATGCATGTGTTTGTCTCTTTTTAGTGTCGCTTTGTCGTTTCATCCAGTTTCAAATCACAACGGTGCTAAAGAAGTTTTCACTTCAAAGTAATTATATCATTCTTTTTTTCGTGGTTTGCTTATTGTTTTTTTTAGTGTCGCTTTTTCGTTTCATCCAGTTTCAAATCACAATGGTGCTAAAGAAGTTTTTATTTGAAATTTTTTTTTTTCGTGGTTTGCTTTCGCGTAAAACTGTAACAAAAATTTAAAATTCGAGTGTTCTTTAAGTATTGTATTTTTATTGTAATCTATTTCTCTATGCAACTAGGGTTAAAACCATTTTATCTGGTATTAACTTAGATCAGCAAACATAAAAAGCTCTTTACGATAATGCATTTATGTAAATGTATTTAAAAAATGATAGGTCGGTGTCAGCCCTTACTAGTACCTAGCGCATTCCACATGTGTCTTTCTGAAACAATAGTGCTATTCTGGAGGCTAACGTGACCCTAGGCGGTCGCTGTCACAGCCGCCCGCCTTGTTGGGCGTTTCAAATAATATTTGATGATTTATTATGAATGATTATTTTTTTAATATTTCAGTTTTACGGCACAAAATCAATATTTTTTTCTTACAATAAATTAATATAAGCCAAATAAAAAATATTCACCACAATATTTTTACAAAAAACCTGAAATAATTTCCAAATCCCATAGAGTAACGCTGTGTTACAAGACGGTTTGTCGAGGGTATTTTTAGCATGGTATGGGAAAGGTTAAAACGATTGTGGCAAGGATTGACTGTCATATACATACTTGTACCTTCTACATATTGCACTGTTCGTAGACCCAAATATGAATACAGTGATCACTCGGTTTTACGAATCAATTTTTAACTGCTTTCATGTTTATTTTTATACGTGGGATTTCGAAAAATATTTTTAATGTTATTATTGAAATCAATTACTGTTAATTAAGTTCTGCTAGATATTTTTAATGATTTTAATTATATGCCTACCGGCAACAATTGTTGATTTGGTGATGACTTTGGTAGGCAAAACTGCCATTAGGTACTTGTAAACAGTAATAAATGAAATTTGAATTATTTTCAGTTAGCTTTTATTATTCAGAAGTTTTATTCGTTTTGGCCATTTTTACTTAGTTTATTTAATTACGAATGTATTACAGAGCAGATGAATGAAGAAAATAGTGTAAGGAGAAGGAATGAGGTGAATGTGTAGGTATGGTAGAAGAAGTCGGGGGGAGAATGGCACGATCAAGTGAAACTGCGCCCTAGGGGTGATTTTTCACTAATACGGCATTATACAAATCGTCCAATTATTATTATTAAATAGTTGAGATTCAGAACTGTACCTAACTGTATAATATTTTTCGATATCTCTGTATCTGGCAGTAAAACCACGTAAAAATTAAACATTTTGTAAAAGCCCATCAGTGCTTTTACAAGAAATAAATTTCCGTGTTGTCTTACTTTTTCGAAGGAGGCATGTATATCATCCGTCATAATATTATTTTATTTTTCAAAAGCGAGTGGAATCGCCTTAAGGCGATTCCAGACTCACGGCGAGAAGTCTCGGCGAGAAATTCTCGCGAGAACAAGCACTTATCCACACTCTCATTCTCGCCGAGACTTCTCGCGAGAACAAGCACTTATCCACACTCTCATTTTTCTCACTCGTGATCTGTTTCCCATCCGGTATGGACGACATTACAGACGATATTAAAAATGCAGCAAGTTTGGCTCTGTGCGCCATGGCATATTATTATTTTGTTGTAACTAAAAATAAAGTTAAAAAAAATAGAAAAGCCAGACGATGGTGGGTAACGCAAATTCATCGAAACAGAACAGGGTTGGTAATTTTTTTTATTTAATATTCTTTCGTTTTTATTATAATCATGTATTCTTATATATAAACTGTATTCTTTAGTTTCAGTATGCTAAAGCAGTTGGATGAACTAGTTACTGAGCCAAGCGGAGAATTTAAAAAGTTTACTAGTCTGTTCCACGCATCGTGGTTCAAGCTTTTGTCTTTATAATTCCGATGTTTTGCGTCCCATAACACCGGTTCATTTTGGAAATACTCTATAAATTCCAACTCTTGTTGATTGTTCCACATTTTAAAGTAAACAAAATTTTCGATACAAAAACAAAAATATATCGCACGTCTACTCTCAACCGCTCACTAAACAACACTGAGACAAAACGTGAGTGTAGACCCTTCTCGCTTCTCGCCCGAGAAATCCTTTGAAGCGGCCAAATTTACCGACAGCCATCCGAGAACAGCCGAGCACGAGAAAGAGAATGCGAGAAACACATCACATTCACGCTTCTCGGGTGTTCTCGGGGCTTCTCGCCGTGAGTCTGGAGGGGCTATCAAGTTACACACGAAATAGGGCTGTCCAAATAAATGGTTAATTATTATTATTCATAATTTAACTAACAAACCATCACGCCGTTTCTCCGCAGGGGTAGGCAGAAAGGACGGACCGCCAAACAACTCGGTCTTGGCACACACTCCTTGCCTCGTTCACATTCATACATCGTTTCATACATGCTTTTCTATTATTCTGACTCTTGATATGGTCCGACTAAAGTATCTGATTCATTTAGTCGTGCCATGTCTTTCTTGGACGTCCACGACTTCTACCATTCACATTTGCGGTTGTATATTCTCCTTACACTATTTTTCTCGTTCATTTGCTCTACATGCCCAAACCATCGGAGCGTTCCTTTCTTCATCTTACTCATTACACTTACATCAGCCTTGCATTCTTTGCGGATCTCCATGTTTCTCACACGATCCTACATGGTTTTATCACACATACGCCATACATCTCAGGGATCTCATTCTACATCATTCAGTCTACTTTCATCCTTTCTCTGCCAGTTTCATGACTCACTGCCATACATCAGGGTAGGTACCAGTACTCCATTAATAGAGTTACCTGCATTCACTCCTCTTTAAATATCTCTATCAGCCTTCCCATCTCTCGTAAACATACTTCTCAAATACACAAACTCATCCAATTGCTCCAAGTTTTCATCATTCACAACTATGTTGCACATTGTTTTCATATTCTCTCTTTCAAATACCATGGCTTTAGACTTTACTTACATTCATTATTAACTCATTCTTCGTACACCCTAGATACGAGAGACTGTAGATCTTCCATACTGTGAATATCTCGACCCATCGCCTTGCACTGAGATGGATTCATACGTTTGTTACGCCTGGTTCGATACACTGACCCCAGATTCCTACCAATCCCTAATACCTATTTCCTTCCCAGAACTCCTTATTAGAACTTCGTCTCCATATTTTAAAAATCCTTAAAAAACCCTCCACACAGCATTCCTTAGGATGATAGTGATGATGACAGTGTGATATAATAAGTCATTATTATACATCAGCTTTCACAGGAGAATACCTTTATTTCATACGAAATAATAACATTGTTAATAATAATACATAACGACTACTTAATGTAAGAACCTAAACTTTTAAATAAACAAATATATTTTTCAATGGTATTTTATATTTCCGTGTGTTGTGACGCCCTGGGGATTATTCAACTGGCGGGCGCAGACATCCATCACGAAGACTTGTTGTCAAGGCGATTCCAGACTCACGGCGAGAAGTCTCGGCGAGAAATTCTCGCGAGAACAAGCACTTATCCACACTCTCATTCTCGCCGAGACTTCTCGCGAGAACAAGCACTTATCCACACTCTCGTTTTTCTCACTCGTGATCTGTTTCCCATCCGGTATCGACGACATTACAGACGATATTAAAAATGCAGCAAGTTTGGCTCTGTGCGCCATGGCATATTATTATTTTGTTGTAACTAAAAATAAAGTAAAAAAAAAATAGAAAAACCAGACGATGGTGGGTAACGCAAATTCATCGAAACAGAACAGGGTTGGTAATTTTTTTTATTTAATATTCTTTCGTTATTATTATAATCATGTATTCTTATATATAAACTGTATTCTTTAGTTTCAGTATGCTAAAGCAGTTGGATGAACTAGTTGCTGAGCCAAGCGGAGAATTTAAAAAGTTTACTAGTCTGTTCCACGCATCGTGGTTCAAGCTTTTGTCTTTATAATTCCGATGTTTTGCGTCCCATAACACCGGTTCATTTTGGAAATACTCTATAAATTCCAACTCTTGTTGATTGTTCCACATTTTAAAGTAAACAAAATTTTCGATACAAAAACAAAAATATATCGCACGTCTACTCTCAACCGCTCACTAAACAACACTGAGACAAAACGTGAGTGTAGACCCTTCTCGCTTCTCGCCCGAGAAATCCTTTGAAGCGGCCAAATTTACCGACAGCCATCCGAGAACAGCCGAGAACGAGAAAGAGAATGCGAGAAACACATCACATTCACGCTTCTCGGGTGTTCTCGGGGCTTCTCGCCGTGAGTCTGGAGGGGCTATCACAATGCAGGTGTTCTTCTTGGGTGTTGACAGTTAGCCGAAAAAAATCCCGTATTTATGGAAAATTTAGTTTACTTGTAAAATTTGGGAATATCGATTCACATGTAAAAGAAATCAATATGTCGCAAATATTTTTCATATTTAGAAGATACAGATTTTTATAGAACTTCTATAACTTTTTGTAGTTTATATTTTTTAAATAAAATATATATATATATAGATTGAAGTGTTAAACCAATAAACAACTCACGATTTGCTTCTAAAATCATACCAGTTGCATAGTGAATTTCCGACAGTTTTTAAAAAGTTGTTCAAATAATATTTTTTTAAATAATTTTCTTCGAAATAGGGAATCTTAAGGGAAATTTTCCCACGTTATGGGGAAAAATAGAAATCCAACGTTCAAAACGACCGGCCAAGATATAACATGCCAATATTTAATTTGTGATCGGGAATGATCGTGTAACTTCGGATTTTTACGAGCGGATACTATTATCAAATCCATTTTTAGTAACCATTTACAATAAATTTTGATAGAATTGAGTTAAAAAGCGATGAGGGCGACACAAGCGACAAACAATTAAACTATTTTAGCAAATTTCGAAAAAACCGATTGTCCTGTTAGGCTCTTAAGTAGACCATTTTGTATTTTACATCACGCAAGTATGGAAGTTTGAGCCTAATTTTATTTTCATATGTACTGTACTGGCAAAAGCTATTGAAAGGTGTAGTTCCTTAGAAGTAGGTAATTTAGAATTAAGAAACAGACAGGAAAGGCGTCTGATACCTAAGTACGTGAAAAAAAATATATAAATTCTACAAAACCAAAACCACAAGATGAAGCGGCGTTGCCTGTGAATCTAGAAGACGTGGCAGTGGAAGTCATATTGCCTTTTGATACTCCGTGTGATAGACTGACTCTAGATAAAGACGCACAGACATAATAAAAGGGAAAAGTTAACTGTTTATATTAAAATAAACCTTTGTTTCACCGCAGGGGAAGCTTATGGCGCAGACTACGCCAGTCGAAGAATACCATCAACACTGCCATGGTTGCCTGGATGGAGATGGAGTCCCCCCTGATGCCCTTCTGAAAATGGGAGCCTGTCAAATATCCCCCATGAACGGATATTTGCATATTTTTTTGGATTTATTATTATATACTATATTTTTCATTTATTTTCTGTTCCATTCTATGTATGAATGCATTGTTATTTTGTCAATGTTTTAACTATTTCAAAATATGGAATGTATTGCGTTGCACAACGTTGCATACGTTTTAAGATTTTCACGGCCAAACTATTTTCGTTATTTGTTTTTGGGGTGTTATGCCGTATTGCGCTACCTCCTGATTGTGTTATGCCGTATTGCCCTGATTGCAACGCTGTCCGAAACGTTGGCTAAAAAAGGAGGTAGCGCAACACGGCATAACACCCCAAAAATAAATAACGAAAAGATCATTATTATATTTGTTTTATTAAAATAAAGAGTGAGTGTCGACATCTACTGCCAAATTAAAACACTTTTGTACTTTCTTCCACTAATTTTATAATTCACCAGGACCGGTTTCATCCTATTACGGACATTTTCAGACTTAAAAAAGATTATTGTTTATTGGTACTAAATAACACAAAATAATTTAATAAATATATAAATAAATTAAAAAAACTTTATTTTATTTCTCGAGGTAAATATGAAAAGAACGAGATTACAGACATAATATAAATGTGTCGTAAAACATTTACAAACATTATACACATAGAAGAACATATCAGTACAACAAATAATGGTAAATATGCAGTTAGTCCACCTCACGGATAAGACGGAACGTTCGTGTTGTCGAAGTTTGATGCACGGATAATACGGAATGTTCCTTTTTTAACTAATAGACAATCAAATATGACATTTGTCAGAAGTACCAATCTTATAAAATAAATTCTCTAAAATAAACTCGCTTTTCATCATGCTTTTAAAAAACATCCCAGGTTTTGAATCGTTTGTTTGGCTACGCAGGGTTTGTCTAGCGGGTTTGTGTAATTATTTTAATACATTTCTTTCCATGTTCTACCGTTATAAATACTGATACAAACTTGTCAATGATGCATTCACTATGTTTTACGCAAAAATATTTTTTCTATGATTGGCAGCATTTATGAAATGTTAAAATAAAAACGATAAATAAACATGGCGTTACCGCGCGAATGAATTAATTTTAACAAAATTAAAATGTTAGATGCATATTTTTTGCATGTTTTTTGGTCTCCCCCGACATAAATACTCACTTTTCGTAATAATAAAGCTAAATCTAACTGTTTGGATAAAAAGTTTTCCGTATTAACGAGTAAGCGGTTTAATGCATAAATAATCAAATAATTAACATTATACATAAATTATTTATTGTTTTGGAATTTTTTTTAATTTTTTTATTAATAAAATTCCTTTATTATTTATTTACCGTTTTTTACATTTTTAAATTAAGTCCCGTTAAACTGATTGATATCAGTTTGTCAACGGGTTCTTTTGACAATTACTTTTTTTTTAATTGAGACAGGTCTTCGACCAAGTCGAAGAGACAGGTACATAAAATATACAGGTACATGAAAAAAAAATATTGTTAATAAAATTTATAAGAAATACAGAACAGAGAAGATGAAAGAAATAAAAGAAAAGACAAGAGAAAATAATAATGGAAAAAAACATTAAAACGAAAAGCGGAAAATAACAGAAATTAGTACAAAAAAGTTCTTTCACTTAACCATTTTTTTAGCGCACATTTCCTTCTGAAACTCAATTCACAGCTTTTTATTGCGTTGGGTAACATGTTGTAAATTATTGGAACAAGGTATTCTAGAGTTCTTTGACCGTATTTATTTAGGTATCTGGGAATTATAAGTCCATCATTATAGTCTTGTATTATGAACATGAACCACTAGTTTATTATATTCAGATTGAGATGTATGCTGACTCGCAATTTTAAGCCACAATATAGCACGAACAGATAATACATTTACAGAGTTGTATAATAATGATTTTGGTATATCATGTCTTTGTTCGTATTCAGTTTTTTTTAATAATAATTTTACCAAAGAATATTGTACGTTTTGCACTGAAAGAAGATTTCTTTTTGTTGAATGTCCCCATGTGGTTATTCCATATCTTATTAGGGATTCCGCCAATGACAGATATACTAATCTAAGAGTATTTAGTGGAACAAAAAACTTCAGTCTATAAAGTTTGCTCATTATAGCTCTAAGCCGTGTGCAAACTTTTTGTATATGTATATCCCATTTAAAATTACAATCAATTGTTAAGCCTAGATATACGTATTTAGAGACTAGTTTAATATTTTTACATGAGCATGGTTGTATCACAGAATTATGGATGCAATTAGAATCATGAGAAACAATTTTAGGAGTTATGGTGATGTTGGCATGAGGGGATCTGATGTGCATAAGCTTTGTTTTTTTTAGCATTGATTATTAAACCTACATCATGTGACCATTTTTGAAGAGTGGCAACGTCTATTTGCAGTAAAGTACTTGCAATTAATAAATCCTCATGTGAAATAACTAATGCAGTGTCGTCAGCATAAACATAATGTTTTACGTGAGAAAAAATCAATTTCATTGCAGTAACATATATAATATACAAGGTAGGGCCTAGTATGGACCCTTGTGGTACGCCTGCAAAAACGTTCTTTTTTTTGCTATAATGATCTAAAATTTTTACACAAATCTTTCTATTTTCAAAGTAATTAACAAATAATTTAAGTAGGTTTCCTGTAATTCCAATTTGTTCAAGAGTTTCTAGTAATTTTTTATGATCAATTGTATCAAAGGCCTTTGAATTATCAATAAATAATACGAGTACATGTTTCCTTTTAATAAGATCATTATTAATTGTATTTGAAAATTCTTGAAGTAGTAGATCTGTGCTCTTTTTTTTCTGGAAACTATATTGATGGGTATAAATAATAGAAAATTTTTTAAGGTACTTTATTAGTTTTATAGATATATATTTTTCTAGGATCTTTTCAATTGCAGGTAAAATACTGATCGGTCTATAGTTTTCAATTTCACTGTGTTTACCACCTTTGTAAATGGGTCGGATGACGCTACATTTTACATCTTCTGGTATAATTGCCTCCTTTAAAATCATATTAATTAATAGAGTTAAGATAGGTCCTAAAATATCGAAATGTTTTTTAATATCATACATTCTAATTTTGTCTATCCCCGGCGACTGACTATTTTTTAAACTTCTGACAACTTTTTCGATATCACAGAGTTTTGCTTGTGTTAAGAGCATGCTGTGTGGAAGTCTATGTTTTTGAATATTCAAAGCTTTTTTATCACATCTATGTAATAATTGCCTAAAATTTTCAGAATAGAAGTTAGCGAAATTGTTAGATGTTTGTTAAGTCGTTTGTTCCTTTAAGAAATAGTTTATATTACTTGATCACAATTACTTTTGCTCTTTCTTCCTAACAATCTGTTTATTTCATCCCACGTTTTTTTTTGAGCCTGCAAAATAATTTTTAAATTTTGAGTTGAAAAATTTTAATTTGCATATGCTGATTAATTTCGTAACTTTATTCCGATTGCATTTATACTCTCTTTCATAAAATTTATTTGTAGGATTATTTTTCCATCTTTTGTAGAGTGCATCTTTTAATTTGATTTTTGATAGTAAATCATCATTTATCCATTCATTTATGGCATTTGGTCTGGTTTGAGGTTTAAAAGACTTTACTGCAGTACTTTTTTCATAGATTTCATTAAATTTAGTTTTTATTTTATTATACAGAGCAACGCAATTCGGTTCTTTCAAAAGGATATTCCAATTATACATTTTTATTTCTTTATCAACACGTTTTTGAGAGAGAGTTGTGATTTTTTCATTTTGAATATTATTTTTGACATCATGGTAATGAACATTTAGTCCTGTTATAAAATGATCAGCAATTGTCGAATCAATAACACATGCGGACAAGTTATATTTATTAGATCTAACATATATGTGGTCAATACAAGATTTGGTTATTTGACCAGCAACAATTGCTTCTCTTGTCGTAACATTAATACATTTAGTTAAGTAATTACTTGTAAGTATATTTTCATAAGCCATTATATTTGTATCACTTTGATTCAGTAAGTTGAGATTAATGTCCCCAAAAAATATTACATTATCATTAGAATTTACATAATTACGAAAAAAAGAAGAAATTTCATTTAAGAATTCCTTTTTATTGAGGTTAGGTGGTCTGTATACTGCTAAAATATAAAAATTACATTTATTCGGTAGTGTCAGTATTCCAAACACATTTTCAAAGTGAATGGTTTTAACTATTTCTTGTTCAAAATGTAAATATTCCCTTATATACAGCAAAATACCGCCTCCTTGTTTATTGCTCCTGCAATAATAATATTTATGATTTGTAGCCTGGAATATCGTATAATTTAATAAGCTCCTCGTGAATTGCAGTTTCACAAAGCATTATAACATCAATATCTTTCAAACAGTTTTTTAAATAGGCATGAAGAATATCCCAAAACTTGTTTAGAGACCTAAGATTAATTTCTACGCAGATTAGGTTAGTATTGCATTTATTTGTATTTTGGCCGGAGATCCAAGATTCTAAATTGTTTGCTCGGGTAAATTCTACATCATTGTCATTATCAATATAGTTGAAAGCCATATCGATTTAACATAAAAATATTACACCCGTAACATTCAGTATAATGCTTAGAAGTTGAAATATAGCATTTATTAGTAGCAAGGCAAAGTACATAATAGAATAGGTGTACAAAACATACTTGAATATAGTCGACATGTAAACAATACATATAAAAATAGATTTTAATACATATAAAAATAGGTTGGATCTTATAAAGAAAAACCATCAAACTGTTTTTAATAACAGTATTAACTTCGTATATTTCGGTATTGTGGTTTTTGTGTTTAGTATTGTTTGATAATATGTCCAGAGAATATTGTTGTAAAGCTATGTACAAAATAGTATTGAGTAATTCAAAATAAAATTGAATTATGTGGATATGTAAGTAGAAAATATAAAAAGAAATGTTTGTTTTAGGACACTTTGGGAAGAAACTAATCAAATAGCTGTTTTTAATATTCATATTATGGTCATATCTTTCAATATTACAGTGTTTGAATATTCTACTGTTTAATAATAATACGAGAGAAAACTGCTGTACAGTTATGTTAAAAATTGTATTATAGAATACACAATGAAATTGAAAAAAATAAAATTGAAAAATACGGGTATTTAAACCGCAATTAGAGATTTCAATTGTATAACACCCCGAGGAAAAAACTACTAAAACACAACTATTTTTTTTTTTTTTTTCATAAGAAGCAATTACTTTGTGGTTAGACATTATATTATAAAAATAAAACAACACTTTGTATTTAACCACGAATTTATTATTTATGTATCTACCGGTTTCGCTTAGACCAAGCTTCCTCAGGATAAAATAATAACTAAATATTAAGACAGAGTTATCAGTTATACAGGGTGTTAAGGGACGTACTTGACTTACTTTAACCAGTGATTCCTGACATTATTTGGAGTAAAAAATGTAAATGAAATTTTGGTCTCCGGTGACATTTTTGATGTTTTTTTTTTTTTTTTTTTCTACAAAAACATAAAAAAATGGTAGTTGTTTAACAGTTGGAGGCGGGGTAAGGGGTTCGTCAGACACCCGGCTGAGTGACCAGTGACGATGTGCGGAAGAAATTTTTTTTTGTTTGATTTTGAAGAAAAAAATTTTGAAAAAAAAAAAAAAAGTTGTCAAAAAAAGTCACCGGAGACCAAAATTTCATTTACATTTTTTACTCCAAATAATGTCAGGAATCACTGGTTAAAGTAAGTCAAGTACGTCCCTTAACACCCGTATATAAGTTGAGCGACAGAGGGAGAAAGAATATGACAAAAGAACATAGTTAGATAGAGACAAAATATTTGAAGGCGGTACAATAGATAATCAATTAGAGGGAAGGAGACAACAACAATATACATCTAAACACAAGTATCCAACAGTTAACGGGATTCAACTAACTAATAAAGTTTTTGATGTATTAGGACAATATTTAGAGTAATGCTAATTTATTAATAATTAAGGACATCAGAAAAACAATATAATACGTATATACACATCATGGGCTGGAATGGATTTTAGGGAACAAGTTAAATATAGGGCTATAGGGTGTATTTTTTTGATTTGATAAATTTATTTGATTATTAAGGAGGAATTCTGACATATTAGTATTTAATGATTTTCTTATTTCCAAGGCTTCTAAGTTATCTAATTTGATACCAATACTGTTTTTATGTAAGATGCGAGTTCCTGAAATTTTATTAAAACTGTGGTCTGCTGAGATTAAGTGATTTGCAAGCTCAGAGAAACCTTTTCCATTCAAACAGCGTAAATGTTCTTTTACCCTAATATTGACATTACGTGCTGTTTTTCCAATATAGAAAGCAGGACAATCATTACAGGTAAGTTTATAGATACCCGAATGAGATAAACTATCTTCTTTATCTTTAGTATTGACTAAAAATTTTCCGAGGGTATTGTTTGTATAAAAGGCCGGTTTAATGTCTAAAGGAAGGTTCCTAACGCTTAGGTTAGAAAATTTTTTTATATATAAAATCCTACGCCAATTGTATTTTTGAGTATCGTTATTGATGGTCGGGGTGCTTTTATAAAGGAATTTATTAGTAGCTATTTGTTTTTGTTTTTTATTAAGTATTTTAGTAATTAAGTCCGGGTCGTAGCCATTATTAGCCGCTATTTGCTTAATCAGAGATAATTCTTTTGAAAAGTTAATGCTAGACAGTGGCACAGAAACTAATCTGTGTACCATTGAATGAAAGGCTGAGTGTTTATGACTGATTGGATGATTAGATGTCTTGTGGATGGTTATATCTGTATAGGTTGGTTTGCGGTAAATATTGAACTCAAGTCTATTATTTGACAAAGAGAGTGTAAGGTCCAGAAAATTTAATGAGGCATTAATACCTATTTCCAAGGTGAACTGTATTTGGGTGTGAAAAGAATTTATAAGTTGTAGGAAGGCATTTAATTGTCGATCCGTTCCTGACCAAATGCAAAACACATCGTCAACGTATCTTTTCCATACCAGCACGTTTTTGAGGAGAGGGGATTTGCAAGAAAAAATTCTATTTTCAAGGTTATCCATAAATATGTCGGCTACCAATGGTGACGTAGGAGCCCCCATCGGCAAGCCCATATTTTGTTGATAGATGATGTTATTGAATTTAAAATAATTTTGGTTTAAGCAAACATTAAACAGATGAGAGAGATCACTAGAAAAAACTTTCGGCAATTTAGAATTGTTTAATAAATTACTAATAAGAGATTTACTTTCATTTATTGGGATGTTTGGAAACAAGTTAACAACATCAAATGATATTAATTTACTATTATTAGGAATTACCAGGTCTTTTAACTCATTTATTAAGTCTAATGAGTTTCTAATAGTGTGTTTAGGGGAAAACACTTTTGAATTGGTAAACACATTAGTGACAAAGGATGCTAATTTAAAATTTGGTGACTCACAACATGCAACGACTGGTCTAATGGGGGTATTAGGTTTATGGATTTTAAGAAATCCATATAACTTGGGGATTTTAGGATTCTTTGTCAAAAATTTTACTTTATTATATGAGTCATCAATAAAAATTGGGGATTTACATGAATTTAGGGCATTTTTTACACTATCTAAATATTTATTTGTCGGGTCTTGAGACAAGATCTTAAAATTATCATTACTAACGAAATCATTCATTTTTGAATGATAATCGGATTTATACATTATAATGACAGTATTGCCTTTATCGGCTTTAGTTAAAATTAATTGGTCAGACTCTAATTTTTTACGGATTTTTAACATACAGCGCATTTCTGGGTTAGATACGGGTTTACATTTTGGTATTAAATTTTTTAATAGTTCAGCACTTTTATAGAAGAAAGGATTTGGGCGGCTATGTAGGGCGGTCTCTATATCGACAGCAACATTTTCAACTGCATCTTTGATACTGGTTTTGTTATAATTTAGATTATATTTTAGGCCTTTTGATAAAAGGGCCAATTCTTCTGGAAGAAACTGCGTTGATGAAAGATTCTGGACTCGATCGAAGAACTCGTTGTTTAGTTTATCGGGACTGTTTTTGTCAAGATCGGCCACAAGACACAGGTTTTTTAGTTTTTTAATTATAATTTCGCGTTTTTTAAAAACTTTTAATGATGCAAAGTATCTGACTTTATCATCAAACACATCCCATTCCAATGGGTGAAGCACGTGAACTAACTCAGTGTGTAACACATGTAATTTAAGTTTAATGTTATTACGTTCTTTGTACGCACTTTTTAAATCTTCTTTGAGCCATGCAATTTTGGCTTTCTTTTATAAAACTTACAATTGATCTTGTCGTTTGCTCGGTGATTTGATAGAAATGTCAGTTTATTTTTTAGATTATGTTGTTCGCAGTTCAAACAATTGGGCATTTTGCTTGTATTGGTGCAATCCGTATGAGTGTGAGGGCCTCCACAATAGCTGCAGCTAGCCGCGTCCTTTTCTTTCCCGAAGCATCGACTTGATGTGTGTCCAAAACGTAAACAATGGAAACATTGAACCAGTGGGTTGGCATCTACTGCGTAAATTCTTTGATATCCGATATTTATTTTTTCTTTTTGTAATATAGCTCTTCGGATGTCCTTATCCACCTCTACAATGAAGTTCATCGTGTCGTTGTATTTATTTTGAGCAATTTTTTTCACATTTATTAGTGATTTGGTTTCTTTATTCTGTGAGCAAAATTTGAGGAATTCGTTTTGTTCAAATAAATCTTCAGTGAAATCTTCAGTGTTATAGTCATTGAAGATGCTTTTAAAAATAAGTGTTGGTTTTTTCTTCACAAGTTCTTTGGCTTCGACATCCTGTAGTTCTTTGGAGATTTCTTTTTGCAGTATCAGTGCATCCTCTTTTTTGAAGCATTTTATGATCAATCTATTTTGGGAAATTTTTTTAATGCTGTCAATACTAATCTTTAATTTTCCGTTTTTAATTTTTTCTTGGATTCTTTTTTGGAGTTTTTCGTTCGATTCTTTATTATTTTGATTCGGGGTTATCATTACAGAAAATTCGTTTTTTCTATTTATATGTGGCTTACTGTCTACTGAAAGGGCATACGAATTAAGTTTGACATTGTTTTCAGCCATTTCAATGGCGACGTGACCCATCAGTGACAGTATTGTATTCGTTATTATTGTAATCAAATTTTGTTGATCTTTGGTAAATTTTTTTGTTTGGTCTTGGATTGCCTCCAATAGATCTTGAATTGCCGTCTTGCACGATTCCATAAATTCGTGGTTATTTTACATCCTAATATTATATAATTCTGGTAGCATCGGTCAACGCGTGAGCTACTTTGTGAACAGTCAACCTGTTAAAATAAAGAAAATAAGATTAGCAAATTAAATATGCAACTAGTGTAGAATAAATAAGTCAGTTTTTTCTCAATTTCAAGTCTCAGAGGGGTAATAAATAGCATTGCACACTATGTATTTGGACACATATTTATTTTGGAGTAACTAATCGAAAAAATCTCCCAACCCCCATACTATACAATATTAATTAACATTTATTTTTATAATTTACTTGATAAACCATTGATTTTTCATATGCTAATATTTTATTTGAAAACATTCAATATAAATATAATCTATTTCATAGATGAGGGATATCAAAATACAAAGGTGATAAGGGGTAATATAAGTGTAAAGCTGGGAACATACTAAGCCCACGCCACGCTACGCAACGCGACGCAACGTTCCTGTCCATGTCCACACTGGCCGACGTATGTACGCGTCGCTGTGACCACGTGACAAGGGGTCTCTGGTTGTGCGCAGGCGCGTTTGATTCGACACATTTGACATTTATTTTTTAGGTTATGTTTATGTGATTCTCTTCTCAGCAGATGACAGCTTTGCCATGTCTTGAAAGCTAATTTGAAGATAATTTGCTACGATTATTATTATGAAATCAATATTCTCGTAAAAAGAAAAAAGTGAGAAGTATTTGGGTCCACAACATTAACAAATACAAATGTTTGGAGAGTTCCATACTTTAGTAAAGGAACTAGAATCTGATGACGGACGATTCTTCAAGTACTTCCGAATGAGTAAAGTGGTATTTAAAGAGCTTCACAGCATAATTGAATATGACATAAAAAAAGAAAACACACGTCTCCGAAAGTCCATTCGGATCAGAGAAAGACTGGCAGTGTGTCTAAGGTTTGATTGTCATTAATTATAAGGGTATAATATTGAAAGTCATGCCATGAATGGCTGAAATTTCCTCGCAAGCTGCACTGCGTATGCAGAATCTCTACAATCCTGTAATTTGATTTTATAAATAACTTCGTGCCAGTTTCAATGAACTGTTCGTCATCCATTTTTGAATAATATCTGTCAAAAAAACAACCACAGATATTGCGGAACATAACGTTAGATGCATAGATAACACCAGAAAGATGTAAAATCATCTCGTAGTAGGCGTGACCATACCCCCTCCACCTTCCACATGGCCCACGCCGATCTGGCTGCGGCAGATCCGCGTCGCGTGGGGGGCGTCGGTTTGCGTTGCGTGGGGCTAGTGTGATTCTAAAGCACCCGTTTCCATAGAAAATGTATGGATGGCAAGTAGTCCAGATATGGAAATGATGACGTCTACCTTCGTCGCGTAGCGTTGCGTGGGCCTAGTATGTTCCCAGCTTAACAGACGTATCAGCGTCTTTACAAGACTGTAAAAAAGTACCGGGTTTTTAGTGCACGCTCAGGATGATGGAATGATAAAAATAATAATAAAGGCTGACCTCCCTAGCACCCAGTGCCGGATGTGTAAAGGACACTGGATGTGCCGATGCTTCTGCCTGAGCCTGGCGCCTGGCGGTTGCCTAAGTAGGGCCGGCTGTTCTGGAGGAGGTAGGCACCAGGACTGAAGACAGGCAGAAGTCGGCGGGAGGCAGCTGGTTGATAAGAAACTTCCGAAGAATAAAACACGAGTTATCAAGTAGAGATGTGAACTGATTTATTTGGAGAAATGTGGGTCCTTTTATACCCAAATTTGGGGTAAAAGGTGCCCACGTGGTACATTTTTGTGGTGGGAGGTTAAACCTTGCCCGTATGTATAAATAGGGCGGCGTTTTCGTCATACCTTATTTTGGCGGTGCCGCTCGTAAAAGTGGTCGCTTAAAATTGTGTTTTATACATAATTATGTAGGTTACATTTATAATATATGTGTACATGTTTTAGTGTTTACATATTTGGGGGGTAATCTTTATCCCTAGATTTTTAGTTTGGTGAGTTTAGGGTAATTTTACAGTTTATTCTAGGTTTTTTTGTTTTGGTTAATTGTGAGAAGTTTGTATAAGGAATCTACTATTTTTCCGGTCCCTCGCAAGACTAGCTACTGAAACCTGTTTGTTTCATCGTCTTGCGAGGTCCCTGGATTTTTAAAATGGGAAAAAACGGATTCTGTAAGGAATTTTTCTAAGTCCTTTGTTTGACCTAAAAAATGCCCTAGTGTTGAGAGTTTAAGGGTTAGAGGCTTAAAATCTCTTTCCCTGAATGCCCGGCAGGACTCTGGAATGAAATGTGTTGATTTCATCGTCCTGCGGGTTGTGAGAGTATAATTAAATGAAAAAACATATTTTGCTCGCTAGCCTCCTGCAGGGCCATAATCGCCGAGCACAGAAAAATAGCACGTATGTAAATAATACGAGTTTAAAATGTCTCCCGGTGGCAACCTTAGCATGTAAGCATTTATTTGTTGCACCGGGGCATTGTACATAATAAAAAGGGAAATAAATGATAATATTTTACATAAATATTTCCGGTGAAAGATCGTCGCTGGCGGCATGGTACTAACGAGCTTAGTGGCCAGAAATTTCGGAGGAAATTCCCAAGAAATGACCACTAAATGTAGAGGATGCCGCCAGCGATGACTTTTGCCGAAGAAACAAATGAGGGTATGTAACACGTCGGTTACAATAAGTAAACCTATTAAAACTCCTATTCAGCCGTGGTTTCGGGGAAATTTGGGTCCTTTTTGATGATGAAGATGGAGTCGTTCAGCCAGTAGTAGGACTGATTGAAGTCCCCCTCGCAGAGGTAGGGCACGCGTGACCACTGCATGACCTGGAGCCCCACGGTGGTGGCGCAGTAGCTGATGAAGGATTCCACGTGCTCTTCGAATGTGTGGCCTCGGATGGGCAGACGCTCCTTCGCCATGTGGTCAGATTCATCTGAAAATTATAATTGAATAGTACAAGGAATCCGAGAGAAGACGACCAGTGCAATACCCTAGACATAGTTGGGAGAAATTAAAGATTGTGCTTTAAGCTTGAGTGTTAAGCGATTAGATTCTTGCCTCTAGCTTTATGCTTTGAGATTTAAGCTTTGCTTTTACCTATGTCAAAAATAATGAAAAATTAATAGTAACAAAACAGCAGCTTTTGAGTCTGGAGGAAATTGGTAACTGTCTGGTTATTCAGATCTAGGCAATACACGTAGCAGATAATGTTAATAAATTGATGAGATCCCTTTGGTATCGGTTCACCAGCAAGAAATTCGCCGGACAAGAGCGGAACATCCATCCACAGTAGATGACAGCAGCATCGACTTGTTCTCATGCAATATTTCCCTATATACTAGGAATATTTCCCTCTCCTCCCTCATTTAATAGTGGTCTTTTCAAGATCTTTATTAAAAATCCATTCTTTCAAAGCCCTTCCAAACAGCCGGTGAAAAACCACCATTTCTAGAAAAACCACTTCAATTTGGGAGGCGGGAATGGGTACCGCCGCCCCGGGAACCTTTATTGGATAACCAACATCTCTGCCATAGGTCACCCCAAGTGGTTCGCTACGTTTGGTGATTAAGCAGGGGTGCCCGGGTTCATGGGATGAGGTTTGTCTAGGTCTTGGAGGCGGATGGCCAAGACACACTGAACCGCAGATTTCTACCCACCCCTTAAACCCTTTTCCTTCCCAGAACTCTCCTCTCCTTCCTTTTCCTAAAAAAAACCCTCCACACAGCATCCCCAAAGATGACATAGGCCCTGAGGAAAATTATTTTCCTCAGCGCCTCCTGTGTGGAGCTCATGTAAAAAAAAAAAAAAATTTTAGAAGCGATACATTGCTTGAAATGGCAATAGTTGTGTTAGGTGACCAGGTGTGAATAGCCAGGCATTTCCCAGCCTTCAAATTTCTCATATTCTTTCCTCCCCCATTCAGTTCAGCCCCACAACATACCCTGATTGGGGGTGCCATAGTACCACTCACTTAAAATTAATCACATTTAAAAGACCGGTTAAATCCCTGGTTAAAGTATTAGAGGCATAATAAAATCCATATCTTACATTCAACGTATGTTTTGAAGGGCAGAACCAGCGCTACGATAAGGAGTCCATCGTCGTTGAGAGCCTGCTTAGCGTTGAGGCCGTTGAGCAGCATGGTCTGTGGCTCAGAGCAGCATCTTACTTTTTGTGCATTTTACTTACAAATCGAGCAAACTAGGTTTGGCTAAACTTGTCGGAAAACAAATTGCAAATAGCTATCGAAATGACAGTTCAATCATTGAAAGACGTCAGTGCGTCAGTCCATCGATTTGGTCCACAGATTAGATGACAGGAGTACCGCTAAACACCGTGCTGCCATCTCGTGGATATTTTGGAATTACTCAGAAAACGGCCCATTGCTAATAAATCGTCGTCCTCCATCGTCGTGCGTTCTGTACTGACGTGTATACATTCCGAATGAAGAAAAACAAACGTTTGCGCTAGTCTCACGGAATTCCGAATCGGAATTCCGCATCAGGAAATCGAATAAGGAAAACGTCTTTTTGCACCCAGCCTAAAATGAGTTTTGTAACTCATCGGGATTGCCCTAGCAAGAAATAAAAACAATAAAAAATAAATTAAAATCTCCCATTGGAAAATGGACTTCAAGCAACGTCACGATTTTTAGCCAATCATCACTCTGCCCCCTTGATAAGCTTATTTTGTTAAATACATTGTCTACAAACTTTGTGAAGGAAATATTAATACGATTTTGTTCACAATGCTAATATGAACTGCGGCGGGATAATCAAAAAGAATCCAACACGGCCACCGTCTTGCACCGAAAACTGAAAACCTACACAAAACAAATTTACGGACAGATGATTTACCAAAAGGTACAGTTAACAGAATTTCCCTAAGTTCAGAATCATTGTCATGAACGTAAAAATGTTATTTATATTATCGTAGTACCTAACCTAAGTGGATTGACTAAAATCTAACTAAAACTTTATCATCTATTTTTTTTTTTTCTATGACTTTGAGGGAAGGACGCCACATCTGCGAAAAGCTTAAAATCGTGAAAATACAATATTTTAGGACGAATCTTTATGAATTAAGGTAGGTATTCAATCCGAAACTCTTTCTTATTAAGTAAAGACAATTTTGTGATGAATGTGTGATAGCATTCCTCCACAATTGAATTTGCTCGCTTTACGTTCGATGTTGTCGGATATCTCCAGCCGCTGTCATTTTGAATATTTGATCGTTCTCTGTTAACCGCATATTCGCTTATCGGCGTTTTACTAAATTGTTCATTCAGAATGACCGCATGGCAGTATACTCGATCTGAACTGAAACTGGCTGAGAATTGACATTTTGCGTGAATTGACGTTTTTATTAAAAAATAATTACTTGGATTTTTCCAATGACGTTATCCATCTAGCCATTGTGTCACACTCAAAATTAACTGTTACAAGTACGAAACACTTTTCCGTTCCCAATAAATTCCCAATTCAAACGTCGTGCAAGTATGACAAAGATAGACGTAAGAATATGTGTTTATGGACGAAACAAACAATAGAACGCGGGCAGCGTTGTCGTATTCAAAATTCAAAAATTCTGTCGAATACTGCATCAAGGCCGACTAAAGTAGGCGACGACACTAGTCAAATTTTGAGGTGCAAGTATTCAAGCTACAATGAAAATAATTCCATATTTGAGTGCATATTTTTAGCCTTAGCTCAAACGTGGATATACGCAAAAACTTCTGATATATATCTATATACCCATGTTACCATAACACGCACATGCAAATTGCTCATCAAGATATAACTTATCCCTACTCTCTTACCAAATAGTACTTTCTTTGATTTTATATTGTACTTGTATTTTTTACAAACACACTTGTACTTAATGTACTTGTATTCTTATTACATTTTAATAGTATTTTAATTACACAAATGTACTTGTATTTCTTTACTTATTTTTTTTTATACATGCTCCTTGTATTATTTTTAATTCAATAGCACATATTTTCTTTCATATACTTTTCATATTATTAATATTTCTGTTTTTCGATACTTATTTTTTATATTAATATATCTTACACTTATGTAGATATTTTGCATTATTTTTAATTCCTTTATACATCATACTTGTTTTAGGTGTATAAATTATTTTATTTTTATATTATTTTGTTTTACATTCAACTTATTTTTAATTTGTATTATTATACTTAACATAAAATTGGCCACTTCAACACGGGCATGTGCCTAGTGTGATGGCCAAAAAATTATCCATTTACTGTAATGTATAAACTTTACTGAATAAAGAACATTAAAAAAAAAAATGAACAACGATATTTTGAAAATGGCGTCGGTTGTTATTTGTTTTTTTTTAATTATTTTTTTTATTAGGAACGTTTACAGGTTAATAACATTTCATGCATTAAAGAAAACAATAAATTATAATAATTAGGTTATAACCCAATAACAAATGTTCACTTCATGCCCAAATAATAAGTAAAAAGTCAATAATTTTTAACTTTTTTGCCTATTCTTTTCTTCGCTTTTACTAGGGTTTGCCGTGTGATGGAAACATTTTCTTCTCACACGATGTCTCATATTGGCGCTATTTAAATGCAATTTACTAGTGAGAGTTACTGGTAAGACACGACCTTACTCGACGCGTGGCAGTTTAGTACTGAAATACTAGAATTGGGGTTCAATGCAATTGCTTTGGTTTTGACTTCCGATATTGAGATTTCTACCACTCGTCCACAATATATATAACGTCATTGGATTTTTCAGGCATTCTGAACTGAATCCAACAAATCAAATTAGTACCCGCTACCTGACTTGTTTTGCCTGCAAGTCGTGCCATGGATCTCCCTGACACAGACAGTGTGACTATCAAGACGGAGTCAGGGACTCGAGGACCAGACGAAGGGGGAATGTTGTACACGGATATAGATATAGATCTACAGGATATAAAGAAGGAATGCAGCGAGTATTCCCAAAGCATTCAGCCAACTGCAGGTCAGTTGGAAATTCTGTAATAATAATTTATATGTATATCTATTCAGAGAATCGTCATAATGAAACTTTGCTTGGATTCGCTGTATTTGGTGACCAGATTTGAACATCAAATACTTCTCCATCTTTATTCCCCTGTCTTATCAGCCTCACAACACGACCCAATTGAGTATGCCATAATACCACTCCAGGAAGTTGAAAAGAGTTGGCACATTTTTTAACGATATCTATGAAAAGTCACATTTGAATCGGTTTCGTAATGCTGTATTGGATCTCGTTAGGTTTGTTCCGTTTCACGTGGCAAGGCCAGAATGCAAACTTATTAGAATTCGCATATTGGGTGCTTACACTGGCCGGCAACTTATCGCTGACAGCCGTTGCCAAGGAGCTGAATGAAAAGTGTTTTGACAGCTCACATTTTAACGCTTTTGTCTTCGTTTTATCGTATCGTATCAATTAAATCGACTACAGAAACCTGGAAATACCGCCGTTACCAAGTATAAATTGTAATAACTTCATCTTGTGACTGCCTGTGGTTCATCAATCAACCACGAGGGATCCCAATCCAGCCAAGACCATCAACCTGCCGTAAGTACCCATATGGGAATACCTGTGCTATTTCGATTCTGGAAAACATTCTAATCGAGATTCCACATGCATAGCTTGCATATAGTGGACATTTCGCTCCACCTAACCCATGTAAGGTGGCGTTAACATCGCGTTCATCTTACAAAAGAATCATCTCGGCGACTGATGATGACTGATTAGATATAAATACCTACAAATTAGGTGCCTTATCCACCATTAACATATTTGTATGATGTGATGATGCCTGGCAATAACACAGCTAAAGCCATTTCAAGCAACGTTTCGACTCTGATGATCTTTTACCAGGTTAATACTGCGATTATCTATCTCTCTGAAACTAGGAGTGAATATTCTGCTCGTTATTTTAATTCCAGTTTTGACGCCCGAGCGGCTCAGAAAGTTTTGAGATAAAAAGTTGACCACCAGTTACGGCCATCCTTGTCAGCTTGAACATCTCAAAAACCCAAGCGTAACTGATCTTGGCAAAAAGGAGGTCATTTTCTATCCGGTGCAATTTGACCAGTCTTTTGAAATGCTTAGAATAAGTTACTCGGTTCGGCACAATTATTCCGCTAGTTTTATTATATCAAGAAATTTGGCGTGTTGTATAGGGCTAGCAAATTCAGTTGAATTTGGATGCCAGCTCTGGGCTGGAGCTCCCAAATACTTGTAAGCTTGCTTGATTTTGTGCAAGGGGGGGTGTATCGTCTGATTGTCAAACTCTTATCATACCGATTGCCGTCTTTAAAGCACAGACGCAAAAGAGTGTGTTAGAAAGGGCTTGGTGCTTGAAACTCGACAGACACGAGCAGAACAACCGTTCACAGTTGATGTTGGCTTAATATGAAGCTCATGTGAGATGTCACATTAACTACTAATTCATAATAGATTTATTTTACTTTGTTCCGCCGGTATTCGAAATGTGAGCTTTTGTGTTCAGGGTCAAAAAGCTTATAGCTCTCCATGGAGGTCGTCGTAGCATTGTCTACTGTAGATTTTTTCTTATCCCACTGTTTGTGATTGAATCCGTATTCAACTGCAACTTTTGAACCTTTTTAAATATTGAATAAATTATAGAACTTGGTCGCAAATAGATTGTAGTATTTCACTTCTGTAAAAAAACATTTGTTATTTATTATCAAATATTTAAAAGGCGGCTCGTATCTTAAAGTAAATTGCCTAAGATGATTCCTGTTTACAAGGTTATGTGAGAAAAGAATACCGAATAATAATAATAACGTAGTATTTATATAGCGCAGTTTTTTGATGTTTCACTTCAAGTGCGCTTGAATGAAGTGTGAAACCCCACAATGCTAACCAAATTAAAGCGAGATAATTAGACTTTGAATACTGGACAACCCCAATAATGTTTATTTTAGATAGCCTGTTTAATGTTTATTTTTTGCAGTTATTGGTAATGGTGTTGAAGAAAGTCTGAATCCATCTCATTCAACCAACCATGAAGATGAAGTCCGTGAAACGAAGATTGAGGCTTATTCTTCATGTCCAGAACCCGGGAGTCATGGTGTGATGAGACAATCCGGACAAAAACCATTCTCTTGTTCAGAATGTAGTCATTCATGTTCCACTAAGTCAAGTTTAAAACAACATATGAAAAGGCATTCCTGCCCACAACCATTCTCTTGTTCCAAATGTAGTTTTGCGTCTTTATATAAGCATAATTTGAAACAACATATGATGACACACTATGGCGTTAAACCATTTTCGTGTTCTGAATGTGGATATTCATGTTCTCAAAGATCAAGTTTAAAACAACATTCGATGACTCATTCCGGCTTAAAGCCTTTCTCATGTTCCGAATGTAGATATTCATGTTCTCAAAGGTCAAATTTAAAACTTCATATGGTGACACATTCTAGCTTAAAACCGTTTTCGTGTTCTGATTGTAATTTTTCAAGTTCCAGTAGGTCATCTTTAAAGCGACATATGACGAGGCATACTGGCAACCGTTTAAAACCGTTTTCGTGTTCCGAATGCAATTTTGCGAGTTCAATTAAATCTAGTCTTAAGAGACATCTTTTGACGCACTCAGGCTTTAAACCATTTTTATGTTCTGAATGTATTTATTCATGTTCCACTAAGACACATTTAAAGCGACATCTTTTGACGCACTCTGGCTTTAAACCATTTTCGTGTTCTAAATGTATTTATTCATGTTCCACTAAGTCACATTTAAAGCGACATATGATGACACACACTGGTGAAAAACCATATTCTTGTTCCGATTGTAGTTATTCATGTTCTCAAAAGGATACTTTGAAACGTCATATGTTCATGCACTCTTGCATAAAACCAATATCTTGTTCTGAATGTTGTTACTCATGTTTCACAAAGTCAAATTTAAATCGACACATGATGATACACACTGGCGTAAAACCATTCTCTTGTTCCGAATGTACTTATTCATGTTCTTGGAAGTCAAAATTAAACAAACATATTATGACGCATTCTAGTGTAAAACCATTATCTTGTTCTGAATGCTGTTATTCATGTTCCACTAAGTCATGTTTAAAGCGACATATGATAACGCACTCTATCGTTAAACCATTCTCGTGTTCCAAATGTACATACAAGAGTTCACACAAGTCAGATTTAAAGCAACACATAATGAGGCATTCCGCTGTTAAACTATTCTCGTGTTCCGAATGTAGTCATCAGAGTTTAACTAAGGCGCATTTAAAGAATCATATGGTGACACACTCTGGCGTAAAACCGTTTTCATGTTCGGAATGCAATTATTCTTCTTCATTTCGTGGGGATCTAAAGAGACATTTTTTTAAACACTCTGGCGTTAAACCATTCTCGTGTTCCAAATGCAGTTATTCATGCTCCCATAAGTCAAATTTAAATCGGCATATGACAAAGCACACTGGATTAAAACTATTCTCGTGTTCCGAGTGTAATTTTTCGTCTTCTCTCAAGTCTGGATTAAAACGACATCTTTTGCAGCATTCTGTCTAAAAACCATTCTCCTGTTCCGAATGAAGTTATTCATATTCTATCAAGTCAAATTTAAAGCAACATTTTTTAAAGCACTCTGGCAAGCGATTTTCTTGTTCTAAATGTATTTTTCATTTCCTCAAATGTCATATTTGAAAAAAACATATTATGAAGACGCACTCTGACTTAAAACCACTCTCACTTCGAGTGTAGTTTTTCATGTTCTCTCAAGTCATTTTTATGTTACGAATGTAGTTATTCATGTTCACTCAGACTTTAAACCTTTCTCGTGTTTCGAATGTAGTTATTCATGTTTTAAAAAGTCAGTTTGAAATGACATGTGATAACGCATTCCGGCGCACAAACCATTACTGTGTTCCTTATTTAGGTATTTATGTTCTCTTGGTCATGTTTTGTTAGAATATGGCAATGTAAATCCAATTATATTAGGTTGGCTATAAGGTACCTATAAATTTTGTTTTATTGTAAATACTGTTTAACCTCTTTCGTCTATTTCTAAGCTAAATATGTGAATGTACGTTTTCAAAGGTGAATAAAGTTAAATATATTACTGCATTAAACTGGAACCTTTTATTTGAAATAATAACAGTTTATGGACCTAGATTCGCTAATCCGTTGATAAAGTTAAAGTACGCAAAGTGAAATCAAAGTGAGTGAATATCAGCGAAAAGTGAGATTAGGTTATCGGAACGCGTGCAGAAAATTTTCGTTGAGAAGGATAAAATACCATTGATAAATCTGATCATGCAAGGCAGGATAGCAAAATGGACGGAAATGTGATTACTACCAATGTATCGAATTTGGAGGCGGCAAGGTATTGGAATTTTTGGAAATTTCAAACGACAGTACTACTGAGAGGACAGAGAAAGCTGGATATTGTAGAAGGGCGCACTATGAAACCTGAAGAGGTTACCGAGCGAACCATTTGGGAGGCAAAAGATGCTAAAGCTCAGACGTTACTGGTTACGAGATTGTCGGAAGACGTTATGCTACATATTCTATCGTGCACAACTTCGGCTGCAATGTGGAGAAAGTTTCTAAGTGTATATGAACAAAAGTCGGAAATCAGTATTCATATTACACAACAAATATTTTTTTAATAAAAATATGAAAAAGGCACCAATATTTCTGTCTAAAATTCAAGAGATGCAAAGTCAGTTGAGGCAAATGGACGATGATATATCTGTTAAATTTATAATAACTAAAGTTTTAATGAGCTTGCCGGATGCATATTAACATTTTATAGGAATCGGCGCCCGACGACAAACAACCGTTCGATTATATAGTAAGAAGCTAGTTTATTAATTGGAGAACACTTCGTCCTCGTCGGCGTTCGTAGCTAAAGGAAATCTAAAGTTTTACAAATGTAGTACCTATAGCCGGACATTTCCAAGCTGAGTTAGGAAGTAATCCAAACAACGAGAAAAAGTTAAACGAACAAAAATGCTTTTACTGTGGAAAATTCGCACATTATAAGGCATAGTGTCATTTTAAAAGTCAAATGAAAATAAGAAGACAAGTACCTAATGCGTTTGTAGTGTCGAAATCACCGTATAAAAATTATAAACAATCAAAGTGATTAATTGACTCTGAGCGAATAAACACATGTGCTGCGATCGCTCATTATTTACATCGTTTTCAAGTGTTCCGCAAAAGTCTGTAATTGTTGGCAATGGAGCAATCATTATTATTTTGGGTTGTGATCAGATGGAGGTACAAGTCTGTAAGGGGAGTTAATGGGTAAATACAAAAATAAACAACGTTTTGTTCGTTCCGGATCTGAAGTCAAATTTATTCTCTGTAAACCGCGCTGTTGACCGCTGGTACACTATTGTTACAAATGACAGTTCTTGTTTATTCTATAAAAATGGCGTTATTTGTGCGATAGCAAGTCGAGTGGACGGATTATACTTTATGGATTTTCGTTTCAAAAGCGAGGTCTTGCTAAAATTATGAAAAACGACCTATACGAGTGGCATGAAAAATTCGCACATCAAAACTTTTGAGGAAAAAAGCGTTGCAGAAAAATAACATAGAAACTGACGTGCCCCAATGTAAAAGATGCTTGAAAGGAAAGTTTCACCGACTGCCAAATAACACATAATACATAAATGTAAAATAATACATGGCGATACTGTGGACCAATGGAAGAAAAATCAATCGGCGGGTTGAGATATTTTGGCGTTCTAAATTATGACTAAAGAGAAAAACCTTTTTCATATTCTGAGTGTAACTATGCATGTACTACGAAGAGAAATCTAAAAAATCACATGTTTTCCCACCGTGGACAAAAACTTTTTTCGTGTTCTGGCAACTATGCATGTTCTAAAAAACAACAAATAAAACGTAACATATTAAACCATAGGGGAGAAAAACCTTTTTCATGACCCGATTGCCACTATTCACGTTATCGCAAGGGACATCTAAAAATCACACGTTTACCCACAGTGGACCAAACCTTTTTCGTATCCCGACTGCAACTATTCATGTTCTCAAAAGGTATGTCTAATAACGCAATCGCTGATTCATAATGAAGAGAAAACTTTTTCGTGTCTTGACTGCAGATACTCATGTTCTTCGAAGGTAAGTCTTAAACATCACTTGTTTATCCATAGTGGGAAAACAATTTTTCATGACTCGACTGCCCCTATTCATATGCTACAAAGGGATATGTAAAAAGTCACATTATTATCCACAGTGGATAAACACTTTTTTCAGTAAATATTTACAGTAATTTTTCGTTTCTAAGCAATGAAGGATATTAAAAAAGTTCTAGTAAGTATGTCAAATGCATTCTGGTAATTAAGAAAAGTACTTTGTTGATGAATGTTTCCAACTATGTACGTTCTTATTTATCGACGATTGCTCGAGATAGAGAACTACCCAAAACAATCAAAGCGATTTTACAGGTTCTAAGAAATAAAGAACTTGGAACAATTTACCCAAACATTGAAGTAGCCTTAAGAATGTGCTTATCGATGGCAGTAAGCAATTGCAGTAGTGAGCGGAGTTTTTCCTGTCTGAGGAAAGTGAAAAATTATCTTCGCTCTTCCACGACAGATAAAAGGTTAAATTCGATAGCAACACTTAACGTTGAATCGAACTTATTACTACCTATTGTTAAACTATGACGGTCTTATTGACAACTTCACAAGATAAAAAAGTAGACAAAGAATTTGTTTTAACAATTGTCATTAGATGTGATTAGTAGATACCTACCATTTTAAAATAAATACTTTATTACTATTATTTCTTATTTATCAAATGTTAGGTTATAAATTGTGACACGGATATTTGCTGTTGGCTTAGCAAATAGGTTCCGTTAACATGAGCTCTCATCCTTTCAGGGTCCTGAGTGGGATAGAAAGTATGCTACTATCTGGATGCAAATAAAAGAACTTCCATTAGAACAAAATGTACTTGTAATTATTATCAAGCTAAACATGATCCAAATAAATACCTTAAATTATAACCTCAAAAAGTGAAGAAGAGAGAGGGATACATCAGTTATTTTAATTACTCCCCTGGCAGATTCCACTCCAAAAGATCATGGTCTAAAAGACAGATCGTCCCAGCTGTACGTCTTCAGCACTGGGACTCAGTCCAGATGTGCTCCACAACCAAACCTGGATACTGCAAGTCACGATAGACCGACTCCCACATCACTCCAAGCTCCAAACAAAAATCATTCTCAGATCAAACAGCAGATGAATGCACTTAGCCTCACCGACCTTTGACCAAAACATCGATTTATGAAGTAATCAGGATTGCTGATTCTCGGTATGTTGTTTGCCGCATCATTACGAGCGTCAAGCAATAATTCTACTCAGCACTCATTGCAGGTGCTTGTACTCGCATTTCTGGCTATTTGAGCAAAACCACGGACTATACGAAGCAACCATACCGTTACGAGGGATAACAGCTGCTCGCGCTGACCGAGAAACTGTCACAATCCTTGTGTTATTAACTTATTTTCATGATCGGGTATATTGGACATTTTATATTGTAAATACTTTTGAATCTTGCGTCGTTTTATTTACAATAAACGTTTACGAAACAATATTTGATCAACACTTTTACAAAAACTTTAGTTGTAGCCCGGTCCCCACTCATTGTTCTAAAGAACTTTTCACCAAGCCTTTGTTAATGCGAGAGAGAGTGTTTTAAGGGAACCAGACTTTTTATACCAAAAAAAATGTAATAAAAAATATAAGGGTAAATATGCAGTTAGTCCACCTCACGGATAATACGGAACGTTCGTGTTGTTGAAGTTTGATGCACGGATAATACGGAATATTCCTTTTTTAACAAATAGATAATAACAATCAAATGTGACATTTGCCGATAGTACCAACATCATAAAATAAATTCTTGTATATTCTTGATTTAACTAGTTATATTTTCCTAGCCAGGAATTAATGACGTACAGTACCTACCTACTCACTGGTTGAGCTAAAATACGGTAAATTTCTGAGATCGCTGGCAATGGTTAATACGCACTTTTTTTTGAAAAAATCTTTTGATTCACCATTTACATTAAAAGACAACTATTTGCATTGGGGGAAGTGGAAAATGTTTCATTCTAAATTTCGATTACGTAAAATTAAAATTATCTTTCATTCTGTGAAACGAGACCGTCCATTTTCAAACATTATTTTCAAATGTCATTTTGTTATGTTGGTATAAGTTTGTGTGATATGGTTTATGATACAAAAGAAATTGCCCCCTTTATACCGCCTGCTTGCGTCAAGGCAAGAAAAACATCCCAGTTTTCAAGTAGTTTAGCGGCTACGCTAGGTTTGTGTAACATGGTTTGTGATACAAAAGAAAGTGCCCCTTTATAACGCCTACTCGCGTCAAGGCAAGAAAAACATCCCAGTTTTCAAGTAGTTTAGCGGCTACGCTAGGTTTGTGTAACATGGTTTGTGATACAAAAGAAAGTGCCCCTTTATAACGCCTACTCGCGTCAAGGCAAGAAAAACATCCCAGTTTTCAAGTAGTTTAGCGGCTACGCTAGGTTTGTGTAACATGGTTTGTGATACAAAAGAACGTGCCCCTTTATAACGCCTACTCGCGTCAAGGCATAAAAACTCCACAATACTAGTTGGTGTACCTTCCTAAAATATTTGAGAATCAATTTTTCCGCTATGGCAATCTTTTTTAACATTTCCCATACCATGCTAAAAATACCCTAGACAAACCTTCTTGTAACACAGCGTTACTCTATGGGATTTGGAAATTATTTCAGGTTTTTTGTAAAAATATTGTGGTGAATATTTTTTATTTGGCTTATACTAATTTATTGTAAGAAAAAAATATTGATTTTGTGCCCTAAAACTGAAATATGAAAAAAATAATCATTCATAATAAATAATCAAATATTATTTGAAACGCCCAACAAGGCGGGCGGCTGTGACAGCGACCGCCCAGGGTCACGTTAGCCTGCAGAATAGCACCATTGTTTCAGAAAGCCACATGTGGAATGCGCTAGGTATTAGTAAGGGCTGACACCGACCTACTATATTTTTTAAATACATTTACATAAATACTTTATCGTAAAGAGCTTTTACGTTTGCTGATCTAAGTTAATACCAGATAAAATGGTTTTAACACTATTTGCATAGAGAAATAGATTAAAATAAAAATACAATACTTAAAAAACACTCGAATTTTTAATTTTTGTTTTACGCGAAAGCAAACCACGATAAAAAAAATTATAATTATTTTGAAGTGAAAAACTTCTTTAGCACCATTCTGATTTGAAACTGGATGAAACGAAAAAGCGACACAAAAAAAAAAACAATAAGCAAACCACGAAAAAAATAATGATATACTTACTTTGAAGTGAAAACTTCTTTAGCACCGTTGTGATTAGAAACTGGATAAAACTAAAAAGCGACACTAAAAAGAAACAATAAGCAAACCATGAAAAAAATTATTTTATAATTACTTTGAAGTGAAAACTTCTTAAGCACCGTTGTGATTTGAAACTGGATGAAACGAAAAAGCGACACTAAAAAGAGACAAACACATTCATCTGTAGCATTTATAGAGAATTGGTTAGAATAAACGGTCTCCTCTTTATGCTGTGCTTCGTAGCCTTCCGACTCTTGTCTACTTTAATTTTTTGAAGGTTTCGCTTCTACCGGTGTGAACTGCCCACTAGTATTTTTTAAATACTCGTATGTTTTAACATTTTTACGAAATTTATTTTTTATATCGATTTTTAGTGATAACTTTTAGGATAAAATTTACTTTTATGAGTGGAAATAGTTTACACAGCAAATTAAAAGCATTTATTTCACAGGAACATAACGACAAAAACAATTTAGGTAAATTTTTATTTTAACATTAATCCGATGTGTATTTTTATTTTAACATTAATCCGATGTGTTCATCAAAACAAAATATAGATTAAAATGTAGACGTAAAAGATTTCTACAAAAAATCAAAACAAAGACTTTGTTACTATATTTACCTACATATTATGTAATGCATTCGTCTATAGTAAATCTACAATAAATCGTAAAATGGCGACCACACGTCATCTAGTACTATATGTAACTGTAACAACTTAAGCTGTGGATACTGTAGTGCAGACATACAGTATTTTTTTACATTAGCTCCACACATGAGGCCCTGAGGACAATAATTCCCTTCAGGGCCTATGTCATCTTTGGGGAAAGGTCTTCCTGCTGGAGAGGTCAAAAGGTCTTCCTCAACCAGTCTCTCCCGACCCGGCCAGTCACGCAGAGCCAGTTGGTAGGCAGACGTACCCGCCGCCAAGATCCGGAACCAAACCTACCCCATGAACCTGGGCACCCCTGCTAAGTCACCAAACGTAACAAACTACTTGAGGTCACTTATGGCAGTACTGTTGGTTGTCCAATAAATGGTTTATTATGAAAAATATGCATTTTAGAAGATGATCGAAATAGCAAGTTAAACAAAGACAGTGAGCGTTCTAAAATAGTAAAAATAATAAATAATTCAAAAAAAAATTCTAAAAATCCTAACATTCATTGCAAATTGTACCTTCAATTCATTGAAACCTAACCATTTATATTTATTACTACTTCCTTCCATGTAATAATCATTTGTAAAGACGTCACTTTGCTACTGTTTCAATGGAAAGAAAGTCCCTTTTTAAAATAATTATTTTATGGGGGTAGTTTTGGTAATAAAATAGGTAGGTAAGATTCTAAATATTGCACCCGACCCTCACAAAAGAGTTTTATGGTGGTGCAGTAATGTTTACAATCGTATTTTGGATGAAGTATTGTCTTCGATTCCGAAACTACATCATGCAGCAGAAAGGATATACCACCAAAACCCTCTATCTCGACAAATACTCCTTGCTTCATTCGCATTCTTAAATCGTCTAATACTCGTCCAGATAAATCTAAATAAATAGACGCTTGGCTGCGTTACGGTGCACTCTATCGGAGGACTACCGCTAGGTAAGAGATACATTCAAACGTGCTCCTTTTAAAATGATTTATCTGTATATTTCTATTATTCTGTCTCTTGGCGTGGTTATTCACTTCGCGTCATATCTTCCTTTTTGAATGCCCTAACTAAATAAGCGTACCTTTTAATCCCATCCATCAAGTACATTTGACGTGATTTTATCACTAAACGGCGCTATAAAAATGTGGAAATTATTATAATTTTTATCGGCCTTGTATTACTACCAGATCTCCACAAATTAACATGGCTCTACCTATAATATAACTATGTGGTTTTACAACACATACATATCAGAAATCTCATTTATAGAGCATTTCAACAATTATGCTTCCTTTGCCAGTTTTACTTTTCAATTTGGGAGGCGGGTATGGGTGCCGCCGCACCGGGAACCATTTATTGGATAACCAACACTTCTGCCAAAGGTCATTCCAAGTAGTTAGCTACGTTTCGTGACTTAGTAGGGGTGCCCGGGTTCGTGGTAGAGATTTGTCCAGGTTATTTTTTTTTTTTTTTTTTTAATTCGTTTATTCCAGATCTCATGGCAGCGGATGCATCTGCCTACCAACTGCATGGCAAGCCGGGTCGGGAGAGAATGGTTGAGGGAGTCCCTTTGACTTCTCCAGCTGTACTCTCTCGGAACATCGCCTTACACCGCAGTGGAAGAGATGGATTCATACGTCCGTCACTCCTGGACACAATGACACCCAGATTCCTATCCACCCTTTATATTCTTTTCCTTCACAGAACTTCCTAACCTTCCTTTCCTAAGAAGACCCTTCACACATCATCCCCAGGAATTATTTTCCTCAGGGCCTCCTGTGTGGAGCTATTGTAAAAAAGCACTGCATTGTCATTGTCTTAATCAAGTCTTCCACGAAAAGATTATTTGATAAAAATAAAATGAAATTCAATAAACATTTATTACTTCTGAACTAATGTGGCATGACCCTGCAAATAACCCAAAACCCATAAAACTAAACAAAAAATATCCCCTGTCATCTGATTGTCTACAATCCTAACATTTTGTCGTAAATTTTAAGGAAATACGCAGAAAGGGATTAAAAAATGACTCTGGTTTGAGGATCAGGTGGTCGGTTGGCCGAACCTTCCGACGTGGTTCCTTATTTTTTTTGTGGCTCTTTTTTGAATGAAAACGGAATGTCAAGCAACCCAAGTTTTTTTGCAGCAAGATAATTAATATTGTCATCTCTGTTTTCAGACATTTCAAATTAATGCACTAGAAAGCGACGACAAACATATTATGATGTCAACTTTGAGAAGTAAAATAATCTCTACAGATAGGAAAAAGGTTTTAACGTTTTATTTTACATCTCTTTTTGTCATACATAACTAAAAGAAGATCGTAATATTGGACGAAGGTTAATGAAGTTGGAATGAATTAATGTTTTGTCTTCTCTGTTATTCTCATAGAAATTTAAAATTTGTTGTCTCATCTGACATAGAAATGTGTCGACTTTTAGGAAAATATTTTTTATTTTTTTATACAGAATCGTCACAATTTTTTTAATATTTTTTACGGATGCAAAAATATATTTTTTAGGAATACCTAAAATGTTGATTTAATGATTGAAGGATTTGAGGAGTTATTGATGTTTTAAAGAGCGTTGTAAACTATAATCGCATCGTGGATCCGGGAGTGTTAATATTCTAGCTATTGGTACCTTGGAAAATGTGAAGGATTGATTGTCTATGAACATATAAATTGTTGATATAAATAGAATATGGCGATGAATTTGTAATCGCGTAAGTGAATTAATTTAAACAGAATTAAAATGTTAAATGCATATTTTTTGCATGTTTTTTGGTCTCCCCCGACTTAAATACTCATTTTTCGTGATAATAAAGCTAAATACAACAGTTTGAATAAAAAATATTCCGTAATAACGAGTAAGCGGTTTAATGCATAAATAATAATATAAGTAATAATACAATAAAAGTAAGTACACAGATGTCTCAAGTCATCGTTAATTGAAAATCTTAACACCTTGAGCAAAACTATTCACAAATCCCACTTCCGAAAATTGATTTTTATGTCGTAGCGTAGCATTTATAATGGTCCAAATACAGTTTCTTCTTTAAACAATGAACGAAATGTAAAGGCAACTTGAATTTATCAAACACGTATTAGAAATGTGTTACTTATGGTAAATACTGTGAATTCTAACAAACTAACAACACAATAATCAACCGAAATTACCACTCAAACGCATACGTCCACCCCGGAGCACCAACACATTCAAAATGAACAACGACAACGACTGTAGCGCATGCGCAGACCCGACCATCGCAGTCGATTCAGGCTTTGTGTGCACCTTATGCAAAGGGACATTTCATCTTCACTGTGGTGGAGTAGCAGAGACTTCTTATTGTCGTCTTACTAAAGAACGCCGCGCTCAAATTATAGTTCCATGGCTACAACCCAAGTGAAAGCCAGCGGTTCTACACCTTTGGAAAGCGAATTGATGTCTAAACTTCTGGAACAAAATACCCAAATTCTTGCAAAACTCGATATCATGACGAAACAATACGATGATATTCTACTACGCGTTCGCGATCTCGAGGACAAGAATAATGCTCTAGAAAAAAAGAACTCTGAACTCGAAGCGAGAGTTGAAACAATGGAAACCCAATGGGCAGTTTTCGCACGATTTTGGCCGCTAGGTTCGCTAATAGTCCTACCGGTCCAACTATTTCATTTAACTGTCAGATCCCATACATTTTTTAGGCCGTTTGACGCAATTTAGTGTTTTTAAATATTATAATAATGCCGTCAACCTGTTGTAGTGTTCCAATGTGTAGAATAGGGTTGGGCACGAGTTTCCCAAAGATTGAAAGACTTGAAAGCGAAATGGATTCATTCAATTAGGTTCATTTCAAATGGGCACCGACTCCTGATTCTGTTGTCTGTAAAGCTCATTTCAGGGACACAGATTATGTATTCAATAATAACTCATTCAATTAATATCTTACTATAATTGAATCCCCAATATAATACAGAGAGTACTTGTATAGTATATGAAAACGTAAAGAAACATTTGACATAGAATGCACAAAATTTTATACACAATGTTTTGCCTTCTTTCGCAGTTAACATTATTTGACAAACTTACCGTTAAATATAAGTGTAGTCAACCACAACTAACAAATAATAATGGTAGACATAATATCTTAAATAAATTAAACATCAATTATTGCAATAATTTTATTACATGGTTATCAAACTGTCTCGCACGAGATTTATGGGCGGGTGATTCTTCTTTGTTGGCAATCTAATTTGCTTTGCATTTCTCGTCCCATGTCTGAATTTTTTTTTTACATGAGCTCCACACAGGAGGCCCTGAGGAAAATAATTTCCCTCAGGGTCTATGTCATCTTTGAGGATGCTGTGTGGAGGGTTTTTTTAAGGAAAGGAAGGAGAGGAGAGTTCTGGGAAGGAAAAGGGTTTAAGGGGTGGGTAGGAATCTGGGGTTCAGTATGTCCTGGTCATCCGCCTCCAAGACCTAGACAAACCTCACCCCATGAACCTGTATATCTCGTGATTGTAATTTAATTTTCAGTAGGATGTTTTAGGAAAAAAATCATATTATTATTATTTCTTAACGTAGACCGTTTTGTATTTTATATCATGTAAGTATGGAAGTTTGAGCCTAATTTTATTTTCAGATGTACCTGTACAGGCAAAAGCTACTGAAAGGTGTAGTTCCTTCAATATTTCCCTGGATAAAAGTAGAAGTAGGTAATTTAGAATTAAGAAACAGACGGGAAAGGCGTCTGATACGTGAAAAAATATATATGAATTCTACAAAACCAAAACCACAAGATAAAGCGGTGTTGCCTGTGAATCTAGAAGACGTGGCAGTGGAAGTCATATTGCCTTTTGGTACTCCGTGTGGGCTAAAGTTCGGTGTTTGGGTAAAATTCCTAAAAAATAAAACTAGTTATTTTTATACTAATTTGGGGTCGGGGAATCCGAATCTATTTTTGAGAATCAATTATAAAAAATAAGTACTTAAAATATAAACATGTTATTTTACGTTATAAATATTACTGCTTAATGGCAACACTTAATTTTGTGTGGTAAAAACATCTATGTTATCGTGTTTTTCTATGATCTTTGTACTACATGTGTCAAAATACTTCCGAAATGATTATTTTCAAGTGTGTGTGTATAGAAAATTTTTAAGTCGTGTAATTAAGTTAATATTGCTTGCCGCGGCCTAATTCTTTCAGATTCGGATTCCCCGGCCCATAGTTAGTATAAAAATAACTAGTTTGATTTTCTAGGAATCAAAATGCTTCCAAAATGGCTATTTTCCTGTATGTGTATAAAATTTTTTAAAGTCGTTTAATTCAGTTAATATTGCTTGCCGCCGCCTAATTCTTTCAGATTCGGATTCCCCGACCCCAAATTAGTATAAAAATAACTAGTTTTATTTTTTAGGAATTTTACCCAAACACCGAATTTATTCCCTCCGTGTGACAGACCGACTCTAGATAAGGACACTCAAGATAATAAAAAGGAAAAGTTAACTGTTTATATTAAAATAAACTTTTGTTCCACCGCAGGGGGAGCTTATGGCGCAGACTACGCCAGTCGAAGAATACCATCATCACTGCCATGGTTGCCTGGATGGAGATGCGAGTCCCCCCTGATGCCCTTCTGGAAATGGGAGCCTGCCAAATATCCCCCATGAACGGATATTTGCATATTTTTTTGGATTTATTATTATATACTATATTTTTCATTTATTTTCTGTTCCATTCTGTGTATGAATGCATTGTTATTTTGTCAATGTTTGAACTACGATCATTATTATGATACGTTTTAAGATTTTCACGGCCAAAATTATTTTCGTTATTTGTTTTTGGGGTGTTATGCCGTGTTGTGCTACCTCCTTCTTTAGCCAACGTTTCATCATCATCATCATCTGTGGCTCTACAACCCAGGTCGGGTCTTGGCCTCCAGCAGAGCCTGCCTCCATGACTGTCGGTGTTGTGCTGCGTTGCGCCAGTTTCGGATGCCGATGGTGCTTGCATCCTTCACCACTCCATCCAGCCATCGAAGCTTTGGTCTTCCAACTCTTCTCCGACCCCCAGGTGCACCATCCATAATTCGCTTTGGAATATCTCCTTCGCTCATTCTCTGGATATGACTAGCCCACCTGAGTCTTCCAGTTTTGATTTCCTTGGAGATATTAGGGTCCTCGTAAAGATCGTATAGCTCCTGGTTGTATCTGATACGCCATTCTCCATTATCACAGACTGGGCCGTAAATCCTTCGCAGCACCTTCCTTTCAAAACTTTCTGGGGCTCCTTCATCACCCTTACTGATTGTCCAGCATTCCGAACCATACATAAGAACAGGTCGTATAAGGGTCTTGTAAAGCAGGACTTTAGTTCTTCTGGTAAGGTGGCGAGATTTCATATGCTTCTGTAGCCCAAAGTAGTATCGATTTGCAGCTACTATTCTTCTTTTGATTTCGCTGGATACATTGTTATCATTTGTCACCATAGTACCGAGATATACAAATTCGTTGACAGTTTCAAATGTATAATTATCTATCTGTATACTTGGTGGTTTCTGGCGTCCATGTACGGGCATATATTTTGTCTTCCCCTCGTTGATGATCAATCCCATGTTCCTTGCCGACGTGGCTAAGCTTTTAAACGCCGATTTTAGTTCATATTCTGAGCGTGCGATGATATCTATATCGTCAGCATAAGCAAGGAGCTGAACAGACTTGTTAAAAATATGGCCTGTGGTTTGTATACCTGCATTTCGGATGGCCTTTTCCAGCGCTAAATTGAATAAAATGCAGGCAAGTGCATCTCCTTGTCTTAGTCCATTGAAGGTCTTTAGGGTGTCTGACAGATCCTGTTGTATTCTGACTCGGCACTCAACATTAGACATTGTGAGCCTTACTAAGTTTACCAGTTTTCTTGGGATATTAAATTCATCCAAGGCCCTGTACAGTTTAACACCCCAAAAACAAATAACTAAAAGATCATTATTATATTTCTTTTATTAAAATAAAGAGTGAGTGTCGCTCCAGTTTTGTCATGGTTTTCTGCGGCCTTCCACGACATCTACTGCCATGGTTAAAAAAGATTGTTGTTTAGTTGTACTAAATAACACAAAGTAATTTAAATAAATATATAAATAAATAAAAAAATAAAAACTTTTTTTTCTCGAGGTCAATATGAAAAGAATTAGATTGATTACAGACATAATATAAATGTGTCGTAAAACATTTACAAACATTATACACATCGCCGTCGAAGAACATATCAGTACAACAAATAATTAACATTATGCATAAATTATTTATTGTTTTGGCATTTTTTAAATATTTTTTTACATCCTAATATTATATAATTGTGGTACCATCGGTCAACGCGTGAGCAACTTTTAAAATAAAGAAAATAAGATTAGCAAATTAAATATGCAACTAGTGTAGAAATCTCCAAACCTCCATACTATACAATATTAATTAACATTTATTTTTAGAATTTACTTGATAAATTGATTTTTCCTATGCTAATATTTTATTTCTAAACATTCAATAGAAATATAAATATAATCTACTTCACATATGAGGGATATCAAAATACAAAGGTGATAAGAGGTAATATAAGTAAACCTATTAAAACTTCTATTCAGCCGTTGTTTCGGGGAAATTTGGGTCCTTTTGATGATGAAGATAGTCGTTCAGCCAGTAGTAGGGCTGGTTGAAGTCCCCCTCGCATGACCTGGAGCCCCACGGTAGTAGCGCAGTAGCTGGTGAAGGATTCCACGTGCTCCTCGGATGGGCAGTCGCTCCTTCGTCATGTGGTCAGATTCGTCTGAAAATTATAATTGAATAGTACAAGGAATCCGAGAGAAGACGACCAGTGCAATGCCCTAGACATAGTTGGGAGAAATTAAAGATTGTGCTTTAAGCTTTGAGTGTTAAGCGATTAGATTTTTGCCTCGAGCTTTATGCTTTGAGATTTAAGCTTTGCTTTTACCTATGTCAAAAAAAATGAAAAATTAAGAGTAACAGAACAGCAGCTTTTGAGTCTGGGGGAAATTAGTAACTGTCGGGTTATTCAGATCTAGGCAATACACGTAACAGATAATGTTAATAAATTGATGAGATCCCTTTGGTATCAGTTCACCAGCAAGAAATTCGCCAGACAAGAGCGGAACATCCATCTACAGTAGATGACAGCAGCATTCGACTTGTTCTCATGCAACATTTCCCTACATACTAGGAATACATACCTTTCCTCCCTTAGTTAATTGTGGTCTTTTCAAGATCTTTATTAAAAATCCATTCTTTTAAGACCCTTCCTTAAACAGCCGGTGAAAAATCACCATTTAGAAGCGATACATTGCTTGAAATGGCAATAGTTGTGTTAGGTGACCAGGTGTGAATAGCCAGGCATTTCCCAGCCTCCACATTTCCCATATTCTTTCCTCCCCCATTCAATTCAGCCTCACAACATACCCCGATTGGGGGTGCCATAGTACCACTTACTTAAAATTAATCACATTTAAAAGACCGGTTAAATCTCTGGTTAAAGTATTAGAGGTATAATAAAATCCATATCTTACATTCAACGTATGGTTTGAGGTTTGAAGGGCAGAACCAGCACTACGATAAGGAGTCCATCGTCGTTGAGAGCCTGCTTAGCGTTGAGGCCGTTGAGCAGCATGGTCTCAGAGCAGCATCTTACTTTTTGTGCATTTTACTTACACATCGAGCAAACTTGGTTTGGCTAAACTTGTCGGAAAACAAATTGCAAATAGCTATCGAAATGACAGATCAATCAATTGAAATTGAAAGACGTCAGTGCGTCAGTCCATAGATTTGGTCCACAGATTAGATGACAGGAGGACCGCTAAACACCGTGCTGCCATCTCGTGGGTATTTTGGAATTACTCAGAAAACGGCCCATTGGAACAAATCGATAGACTAAATAAATCCAAAAATGTGGAAATTAGGGGGATACCCGAAATCAACTGGGAAAACCTAAAAAATATTATATTTAATATTTAAAAAACCACCAACTCAAACGATGACAACAATATCGATGCAGCCTACCGCGTCACTCAAAAAGTGACCAAAAATCAACCCAGACCTGTCATAATCAAATTCAAAACCTACATGGACCGCGATGATTTCCTCAATAATATTAAAAAATTCAACAAGCAAGATACCAATAGAGAAGAAACACTTAACACCACACTCATCGGAATGTCAGGACCTGGCTCTCGGATATACATATCGGAACATCTGACATTTCAAGCAAAACACCTGTGGTTTCTTGCTCGGAAGGCCAGGCGAGAAAACTCTTTCAAATTTGCTTGGACCAGGGGAGGTCAAGTGTACGAACGCAAAGATGTCGGAACACCTGTCGTTATCATTAATGAAAAAAACAAACATATTATGTCTCTCTCTTCCACTCATCTGTGAACAATGCTCGCTTAGCTACAAAACCTTCTTTATTACATTATTGTAATACTTTTATGTATTTTTACATTTTATTAACTTTCCTGTACATTTAATTAATTTATCTTTACACTTTCCCAAAGTCTCTATTCTTAACAACAGTAAACAATTAATAAATATTTCAAGCGTAAAGGCATTATCTTTGAACATAAATTTTATTATCGCCATTACATTAAATGTTAATTTCAACCTATTACATAAACATGCAGAAACCGTTGATATAAGCAATGTGACTAAACCGTTTATATATTTTATACAAATAACTCTGTTTTCACTACAAACAATATCAATAGTAGAAATACCTGAACAAAATATTAGAATAGCACCCTATATAAAATGTACTACATTAATTATTAAAAATGGAAGATAACATAATTAATACTTTGGACAACATATCGCAGATTCAGTGTATCGAAACAAATAGCTCTATAGAAGTTCGAAAAACCCTAAATCAATCTTACCTAAAAATATTTTCCATGAATATCAGAGGTATGAACAAAAATTTCACTGAACTGATGTTATTACTTACCGAACTTGACTCAGACTTCAACTTGCTTATTTTGACCGAATGCTGGATCAAAGATAACTATATTCCAAAAAACATAAAAAACTATAACCAATACAGCACCCAGAATAATCAACGTCAAAATGATGGCGTCATTATTTACATAAAAAATCATATACAACACTCGTAAAGGAAATCACAATAACTAACTCAAACTTACTCAAACTCGAAATAGAAAACAGCGTTACTATACTATCTATATACCGATCACCGGGCACATCCAACATAACACCATTTCTAAACGCACTTAATCAATTTTTGGTATGTATTAAAGAACATGAAAATATCCTTATTATTGGTGACCTTAATATCAATATTATAAATACAATGCATCCCCAAGCAAATGAATACATAAATTTACTAACTCTGCAAGGATTTCTCCCAGCTATTACAGCACCGACTCGTGTAACAGAGTTATCTGCCAGTTGCATAGACCACGTTTTTGCCAAATGCAAACTAAATATCAAATCTTTAATATATCAACGTACTGTTAGAGATCACAACGCCACTATCACTTCCATTTCCCATAAAATACCAAAACCACCAGCATCTACTAAACGACAATACAAAATTTCATATGACACTCTCTTCAAACTAGTTTCCGAGGAAAACTGGGTCCAATTTCTATAAACTTAGTGACCCGAACTTAGCATGTGAATCTCTCCTCAACACCCTTCATAAACATCTGGAAAATGCCACATTAAACCCAAACAACCACCAAAATAGACAAAAAATTAAACTAAAACCCTGGATAACAAATGGCATTCTACACTGTATACGTAAGAGAGACAAACTTCATAAATATTGTAAAAATAATCCCACTTAACACGAATCTCTATTATTCTATAAACGATACAGAAATGCTTGTAAAAAAATGCATGTAGGGCCAGAGAAGAGTATTATGGGAAACAGATAGATGCAGCTGCTAATGATAATAAGCAAATCTGGAATATTATCAAAGAAATATGCTACACAGAAAAAGTGACCACACCCATAAATACGATCACCATCGCAAATAAAACATTTAGTGCAACTGAAAACTCAGAAACAATTACAAATCATTTCAACCAATTCTTCTCCACAACCGGATCAGACCTAACAACCAACAGAACAAGAAATCACTGAAATCATCTCTTCACTCAAAAACACACACTCCACGGGAATTGGCAATATATCCACTAAACTAATTAAACACCTCAAGCCAATCATCAGTAAACGCCTCCAACATATCACAAATCTAAGTTTTCGAACTGGCCTCTTCCCAAGCACCCTAAAACATTCAACCATTATTCCTATCTTTAAATCAGGGGACAGATCATCTGTGAATAACTATAGACCAATATCCTTACTGAGTCCGATTTCAAAACTAATTGAAAAAACAGTTAAACGAAGACTCTACAAGTTTCTTGAAGATAATAAAATCCTGTCAAATAATCAATACGGCTTCCGCAAAGGTCGTAGTACCTCAGATGCAATTGCAAACTTCACTAAATTGATTTCTGATAAACTCGATAAAAGTCGCAAACCCCTCGCTGTATTCTTGGATCTAGCTAAAGCCTTTGATACTGTATCTCACCGCATACTTCTGAAAAAACTCATACAGATAGGAATAAAAGGCATTCCCCTTAAATGGTTTGAGAGTTATCTAACAAACAGATCCCAGTCAACTATTATCAACTCGGCTAAAGAGCATAGAAGTACAAGTTTACCATGCACATATGGCGTGCCCCAAGGCAGTGTTTTAGGCCCACTTCTCTTTCTAATATACATTAACACGTTATGCAATCTGAATACTGGTGGCACTATTATATCTTTCGCCGATGACACGTTTATCGTATTTGATGACGAAGATTTAAATTCAACCTTTGAAAAAGCAAATTATGGCATAAACTTAGTTAAAAACTGGTTAGATTCCAACCTTCTAACTCTTAATATAGATAAAACAACTACTTTTACCATACGTAAACCAAATCTCCTCCATAAGTGCCAAAAACTTACCATACATTCATGTTCACAGAACCTTAACACACCTACATCACCTCACAAAAACTGCTCATGCGATAACCTAAAATTATCAAACGAAATTAAGTACTTGGGAGTTATCATAGATGATCAATTACGATGGGAGACACACATAAATTCTGTAACAAAAAGACTTCGCAAATTATGTTACATTTTCTACTCTCTTAGATCTATCCTTAACCTACAAACACTAAGATGTGTTTACTTTGCACTGTTCCGATCAATTGCTACATATGGTATTATAGGATGGGGAGGTTGTGCATCATCAATTTTTCATCCCATGGTTCTAATACAAAAACTATTGTTAAGGATAATATTCAAATGTAGCCCATCACACCCATCAGAACCACTTTTTAAAAAACTCACAGTATTAGACATCCGACAATTATACATAAAGACGATTCTCATATACATATGGAAAAAGGATTTGATGAAAAAAACACAGCAAAAAATTCGCACCCGGTACTCATTCCAACTAAAATGCATAATTCCTCCAACAAAAACAGCCTTCGCACAGCGCCAGTACTCTTACATTGCGCCCAAAATGTTCAATTCGATGAGTATTGATACCAGGAAATCGAAAACTGGCGATAGTTATATCACAAGTGTTCAGAACTGGTTGATTGTAAAGGGAAGGAACTATTTTAAAGAATGCCTCACATCATTAATTTAGGCTAACTTGAATTAACTTGATTACCTAAACTAACTTAATAAACTTAACTTAACTTAACATTCTTAGCCCTTTCCACTCCAAGCCTTTTTTGATTTATATATATATATATGTATTTTTTTTCTTTTTTTTCTTGGTTTTATTTCACCAGCTCCACGACGAAATTGTGTATTCAAGTTTTAGTTACTTTTTATAAATAAAATTGATAATTGATTATATACCACCAATAAAAGTTTTTTGTCTGTAAAGAACTATATGATATTAGCTGAAATTTTAAATAATCTTAAACTATTTACTTAAAACTGTTTGGTACCACTGTGTATCGAATCCGACGAAGTCCCATGTGTACTTCCCAGCACTAAACCATGGTAACAATAATTATTATTTAGTATTCGTCGGATTGAAACATGAACAACTGTACTATATACTACATACTACTGTACAGCTGTACAATATAATTTACCGGACTTGAAGAATAAAGCCCAACATTTAATTGTACTAAAATTGGTGTTAAATAATGTAGATAATGTAGATTTTCAACATAAAACTCCATTCTCATATGCTTACCATATAGTACTCACTTTGATTTTATACTCGTAACTCTTTTAAATTAAATTATTTCATACTATTTTGTATTCTATTATATTATTTTATGCATATGTATATTTTCTTAATACTCTCACACATTCTTTATATTGCATATGATAATTTACTGTATAAAAAATCGACCACCACGACACGGGCATGTGCCTAGCATGGTGGTCGAAAAATCCCCAACTTTTAAAAAAAAAGATTTTTTCAATGAATAAAGAAACTTAAAAAAAAAATAAAATAAAAATGTCTCCACGCGTCATTTCTTCTTTATCCGTCTTTATGCCCCGGTCCCCCAAAAAAACGTCCTCCGCCATTTTCACACTCCCTCCCCCTGTCTCAGTCCGGCCAACCTTTTCAGTCAAAATTCGCAATAGTTGCCAACGGCACGCTGAAATTAATATTACTAATCCAGAGTAGGTACCGACTGAATAACCTCCATGGAAATAATTACGTTACAATTGTTTTATTAATATACTAGCTGGATTACCCGGCTTCGCTCAGGACAACATTCGAGTGTTATGGAATGTTCCACATCGATGTTCCCGATTCCCTATTCCCGAACATTCCACAATTTTCAATTTTGTTGTGGAATGCTCTCAAATACTCTGGATGGGGTGCCCGGCTTCGCTCAGTGAGTTGATGTAAGATTGAAGTGACGTTCGAACCTACGACGGATCTTGCTTAATATACCCCTACCAATGGGTAGCCCTACCCATACAAAAAAGGCTTCAAATGTTCCAGTCTATTTCAATCCCTATTCCCGGAATATTCCAGAATATTCCGGGCTGTTATGGAATGTTGTGGAATGCTCAAGAATACTCTCGAATGTTCTGGACTGTTCTTAAAATTTCAAGGTAGCGAAATTCCCAGCCGTTATATCTTCAAAAGTACGCCCTCCGGGTAAAAACGGGAACCTTCTTCAAGGATGGGGGATAGAGGGCTACCACAAATATAACTCCCATGATCGTACCGTGATTCGTCTCAGAGTTTTAGCGGCACGCACATTGTACACTTTTTTATAATGTATATTGAAGATTAAGATTATCCAACCTTCTAGAACTTTCCAGACACACTCCACTACTCATTTCTGAGAGTTTCTAGAACTTTCATCTTCCATAACTTCCTAGAACATTGGGGAACCTTCCAGAATATTATAGAATCTAGACTCACTGACTCCTTCTAGAACTTTCCAGAACCTTCTAGACTCACCGGCACACTCCGCCACTTATTTATGAAAGCTTATAGAACTTTCTCCATCCATAACTTTCCAGAACATTAGCGAACGGTTCACAATGTTCCAAAACCTTCTAGACTCACCGACATACTCCGCCACACCTTCCATAACTTTCTACAGCTTTATCGAAACTTCTAGACTCACCAATATACTCCGTCACTTCAAGAACTTTGTACAGCCCTTTCAAACCTTCTAGAACTTCTTACAAATTTATGGAACCTTATAGAAGTTTCCGGAACCTTCTACACAATCTACACACACCGACACACTCCTTTGAGAACTTTCTACAGCTTTATTGAACCTTCTAGAAATTTCCGGAACTTTCTAGACTCACCGACATACTCCGCCATACCTTCCAGAACTTTCTACAGATTTATCGAACCTTCTAGACTCACCGACATACTCCTCCACTCCTGTCAGAACTTTCTACAGCTTTACGGAACCTTCTAGAACTTTCTACAGTTTTAAAGAACCTTCTAGAACTTTCCGGAAATTTCTAAACCCATAGACATATTCCACCATTCCTTCCAGAACTTTGTACAGCTTTATCGAACCTTCTAGAACTTCCTACAGCTTTGTGTAATATTCTAAAAATTTTCGGAACCTTTTACACACACCGACACACACTCCTCCACACCTTTCAGAACTTTCTACAGCCTCATGGAACCTTCTAGAACTTTCTACAGCTTTATCAAACCTTCTAGAACTATCCACAACCTTCTAGACTCACCGATTTACTCCGCCACTCCTTCCAGAACTTTGTACAGCTTTATCGAAACTTCTAGAACTTCCGGAATCTTCTAGCCTCACCGCCTATTATTTCTGAAAGCCTCTAGAAATTTCTCCATCCACAATTTTCGTGAACCATCAGAACCTTCTAGACTCACTGACATACTCCGCCACAACTTCTAGAATTTTCTATAGCTTTATGGAACCTTCTAGAAGTTTCCGGAACCTTCTACACAATCTACACACACCGACACACTCCTCCACTCCTTTCAGAACTTTCTACAGCTTTATCAAACCTTCTAGAAATTTCCGGAACCTTCTAGACTCACCGACATAGTCCGCCATACCTTCCAGAACTTTCTACAGGTTTATCGAACCTTCTAGAACTTCTTACAGCTTTGTGGAATCTTCTAGAATTTTCCGGAACCTTCTAGACACACCGGCACACTCCTCCACACCTTTCAGAACTTTTTGGAACTTCTAGAACTTATGGAACAGCCTTATGGAACCTTCTAGAACTCTCTACAGCTTTATCGAACCTTCTTGAATTTTCCACAACCTTCTAGACTCACCGACTTACTCCGCCACTCCTTCCAGAACTTTGTACAGCTTTATCAAAACTTCTAGAACTTCCGGAATCTTCTAGACTCACCGCCTATTATTTCTGAAAGCTTCTAGAACTTTCTCCTTCCACAATTTTCTAAAGCATTCGTGAACCATCAGAACCTTCTAGACTCACCGACATACTCCGCCACACCTTCCAGAACTTTCTACAGCTTTATCGAACCTTGTAGAATTTTCCGGAACCATCTAGGCTTACCGATATACTCCGCCACTCCTTCCAGAACTTTGTACAGCCCTATCGGACCTTCTAGGACTTCCTGCAGCTTTGTGGAACCTTCTAGAATTTTCCGGAACCTTTTAGACACACCGACTCACTCCTTCACTCCTTTCAGAACTTTCTACAGCTTTATCGAACCTTCTTGAACTTTCCGGAACCTTCTAGACTCACCGACATACTCCGCCACACCTAGAACTTTCTACAGCTTTATCGAACCTTGTAGAATTTTCCGGAACCATCTAGGCTTACCGATATACTCCGCCACTCCTTCCAGAACTTTGTACAGCCCTATCGGACCTTCTAGGACTTCCTGCAGCTTTGTGGAACCTTCTAGAATTTTCCGGAACCTTTAAGACACACCGACTCACTCCTCCACTCCTTTCAGAACTTTCTACAGCTTTATCGAACCTTCTTGAACTTTCCGGAACCTTCTAGACTCACCGACATACTCCGCCACACCTTCCAGAACTTTCTACAGCTTTATCGAACCTTGTAGAATTTTCCGGAACCATCTAGGCTTACCGATATACTCCGCCACTCCTTCCAGAACTTTGTACAGCCCTATCGGACCTTCTAGGACTTCCTGCAGCTTTGTGGAACCTTCTAGAATTTTCCGGAACCTTTAAGACACACCGACTCACTCCTCCACTCCTTTCAGAACTTTCTACAGCTTTATCGAACCTTCTTGAACTTTCCGGAACCTTCTAGACTCACCGACATACTCCGCCACACCTTCCAGAACTTTCTACAGCTTTATCGAACCTTGTAGAATTTTCCGGAACCATCTAGGCTTACCGATATACTCCGCCACTCCTTCCAGAACTTTGTACAGCCCTATCGGACCTTCTAGGACTTCCTGCAGCTTTGTGGAACCTTCTAGAATTTTCCGGAACCTTTTAGACACACCGAATCACTCCTCCACTCCTTTCAGAACTTTCTACAGCTTTATCGAACCTTCTTGAACTTTCCGGAACCTTCTAGACTCGCTGACATACTCCTCCACTTCTTCCAGTACATTACAGAGTTTTATCGAATTTTCTAGAAGTTTCTGGAATCTTAGAACTTTCAGCCCTTATATCTTTAAAAGCAAGCTCTTTTGGTAAAAACGAATACCCTTATTCCCTAGGGGGGATAGAGATCTACCATACCATATAACTCTCTTGATCATACCGGCACTCGTTTCTGAGTTTTTGCGTTCCACGCGTTTTTTTGGACTTTCTTTTATAATATATATATATATATACATTCATTATCCCATTTAATATTATAACTGCGAAAGTGTGTATGAGTGTATGAATAAGTATTGTGATACTTCTTCATGCAAAAACTACTGAACCGATTGTGATAAAACTTGGTTTGTAAAAAAAGATAGCAGGAGACCCAGTTTTACGCATTTCAAACCAAAATTCCCACGCGGCCGGGTTAAGCCGAGTGGCGCAGCATTCGTTATTATACGTATAAGTACTAGATAAAATTTATAAAATATGACTGCTAGAAGGGCGCCGATGGGGTTCTTGCCTAGGACGCCCTCAACACTTGATTCGCCTCTGAGATCAAGACATCAACAATAACAATGTTCGAAAGAGCAATAAATTCCCTTTCACACAAACCCATACTCCAAAATATGAGATAAAATCTCTGAACTATATAGTCTGCACACTAAATAAATCGCTTCCAGGTAAATACAAGGGAATCCAGCGAAATAAAAAATTTCAGCGATTTTTCTTTTATGTGAATAACTTACAACAGTCCCAGCTGCTCCCGTCTGGATACGGTGAGACTAGGGGTATGTTGTGACGCTGAAGGTAGTAGGGAGGGGAAGGAGATGGGGGAGAGGAAGGTGGGGAAGTAACTGGCTGTTCGTTGTCACATAAATAATTATGTGACTAATGCAGTTCTTGCTTAGGTGGTTATTTTGTCTATGGTGTTTTTTTTGGACACTGGTAATTTTTGGAAAAGAGAGAGCTTCCTTTTTGTTTATGGGCACTTCCTTCCGATCAACTTGGGCAGTTGGGTCGGAAATTGGTCACTCACTGGAAAAGTGTTTTATTGGATTTTATCATGAGAATCTAAGTCGATTTTTAAACCTAAAAGAACGCGGGGTGTTTTTACGTAACACGCGAGGTTCGTGTACGAGTTATTTATAGTGGATGACGTGAAAGTCCCACTTTTTTCCGATGTGGCTGGTTGGCCGTTTTGTGGAATTATTTCTGGAAAAGGAATCGTGAAGTGAATTGGTCCTGGTGTTGGCTACTATAATATGCCTTCACGACCCCGCGTCGCAAAGTCACGGTCTGCTAACCGTAATACGCCAGACTTGGATACTGTTGGGGGCCACGTGCCTTTTGATTGGAGTTCGTCGAGATGGCCCGTGGCTGAATGCGCTCCTTGGAGGTATAGCGGCATCCTGCCCAATTAGAAGGACGACCTTGGTGCTCTGGATTCCGCGCCGTTCCCATATGGGAAGACTGGGGTTATTTCCGTATAGTTAGTTTAGCGTGTCCATTAGGAGTCCATCTGGTATGTGTATTTTTTATATTTCCTTTTGTTTTGGTTTGGAATTCAATACATTTTTATAAAGTTCATCTTCTTTTATTTGACTGAAAACCCTACCTACATGACAGATAACTACTTGGCCCACTATCCTGAGCCCTGGTCTCTGCTCTGCCGCAAAGTTACATTTTATACGAACATGATATGTTTCATCGTATCTGCCAAACACAGCCAAAGCCATTTCAAGCAACGTTTCAACTCTGAATGGTAGTATTACACCAGGACGATAGTGAGATTAACTTCTACTCCGGAACGTGCCGCAAGTATAATGTTTATTATTTTTATTAAGTAAATAATTGTGAAATAACACAAATCAATCAAACAAAATGTATTTGACCCCACCGGGATATGATTCCACGACCTTCGGATTGCGAATCAAAAACCTTACCTTTGATCACGCCGGTCGTCTGTAAAATAATATTTTTAATTTTCTTGTTAGTATATCTGTATGTTTTGTTCGGTTTTGATTCTTTTTTTCTACTTTTGTTTCTCTTGTTGTTTGTTTTGATTAACTTGTGTTTTATTTTTGTGCTTTTTGTTTTGTACTGTATCACATACAGTATGTGAAACTTAAATTTTTAATATCAAAATACCAGTGTAAAATTTTAACTATTTCTTTCACTTATGAATTACTACCCATCATAAAATGGGATTGCATCCGGATTGCCCTATCAAGAAATAAAAACAATAAAAAAGGTAAATTCAAATCTTCTAGTGGAAAATGGACTACAAGCAATGACGTAACATACTATATTAGACGAGGGGTAGAAATCTCGGCTAAAGTTCGGTGTTTGGACTAAATTCCTAAAAAATTAAACTAGTTATTTTTATACTAATTTGGGGTCGGGGAATCCGAATCTGAAAGAATTAGGCGGCGGCAAGCAATATTAACTGAATTAAACGACTTTAAATTTTTCTATACACACACACATGAAAATAATCATTTCGGAAGTATTTTGATACACGTAGTACAAAGATCATAGAAAAACAAGATAACATAGATGTTTTTACCACACAAAATTAAGTGTTGCCATTAAGCAGTAATAAATTACATGTTTATATTTTAAGTACTTATTTTTCATAAATTTTACTCACTTTTGTATCACAAACCATGTTACATAAACCCGGCGTAGCTGCTAAACTACTTGAAAACAGGGATGTTTTTTTGCCGTGACGCGAGCAGGCGGTATAAAGGGGCACAAACCATGTTACACAAACCTAGCGTAGCCGTTAAACTACTCGAAAACAGGGATGTTTTTTTGCCGTGACGCGAGCAGGCGGTATAAAGGGGCACAAACCATGTTACACAAACCTAGCGTAGCCACTAAATTACTCGAAAACAGGGATGTTTTTTTGCCGTGACGCGAGGAGGCGGTATAAAGGGGCACAAACCATGTTACACAAACCTAGCGTAGCCGCTAAACTACTTGAAAACAGGGATGTTTTTTTGCCGTGACGCGAGCAGGCGGTATAAAGGGGCACAAACCTAGCGTTAGGTTAGGTTAGGTTAGTGACGCGAGCAGGCGGTATAAAGGGGCTGGAGTTTTACCGCTTAGCTGGACTCTTATATGATCCGCGTATCCGACAGGAACCCTTCGAGACAAGCGAGTTTGACAAGGATACGACGGACGAAGAAGACTTGGTCGATTTATAAGGTATGTTTTTCTGCTGTTATCTATTTTCATATTGATATAGGGATAAATATTTTTGAGAGCTGGTAACACTGCCGGCACATATTTTTGTATATTTCTTGTTTTTCTATGATCTTTGTACTACGTGTGTCAAAATACTTCCGAAATGATTATTTTCATGTGTGTGTGTATAGAAAATTTTAAAGTCTTGTAATTCAGTTAATATTGCTTGCCGCCGCCTAATTCTTTCAGATTCGGATTCCCCGGCCCATAGTTAGTATAAGAATAACTAGTTTGATTTTCTAGGAATCAAAATGCTTCCAAAATGGCTATTTTCCTGTATGTGTATAAATTTTTTTAAAGTCCTGTAATTCAGTTAATATTGCTTGCCGCCGCCTAATTCTTTCAGATTCGGATTCCCCGACCCCAAATTAGTATAAAAATAACTAGTTTTATTTTTTAGGAATTTAGCCCAAACACCGAATTTATTCCGAAATCTCAAAGTGGGAAGACAAGAACAAGACAATTGCACCGATCTCGATATCTAGTACTTTAGTACTAAACTGCTACGCGTCGAGTAAGGTTGCGTCTTACCAGCACTCAGGGGCGTAAATCTTGGCTTTAACCTTGAAACTGACAGGAGTGGACCAAATTCTTTTAGATAAAGCTGAATTTTATTATAGATAGGTCTAACTTTAAACGTCAAATTGCGTCATGCGATTATCAAACGAACATGAATTTGAATTTGTGTTGTTGACATCGCCATGGGCATATTTCATTTAAAAATCGTTTACAGGAATTCCAGAGGTGGAAAAATGTTTCAAATGTGTCCGCAATTGATCCAGAAATCAGGTAATTACACGAGACATTAACATTCAGCTTAATTTATCTGTAAATCTATTTGAGGTTAAATGACATTTGTATTGATAAAATATTCTTTCAATTTTACTTTAATAAGTATAATTGTAATACGTACGTCATACATATGTCTGTTAATGTTATATTATCGTTAAAAGAAGCTTATGGGTCCGAGTGGTTAATGTTTCACAAATATTGTTTCAGAAAATGTTCCAGACTTTGAATGATTTTGGAGCTTTACGTTAGGAACACCTTATAACATTGTTTGGCAGACCATAACACTGTTAATGGCAGGTAAAATTAATAATGCTTTAACTAACTAATTGTCACGCTATTTTCCCGCAGGGTATTCAGAGAGGACGAATCGCCAAACAACTCTGTCTTGGCATACATTCCTTGCCTCATTCATATTTATACATACTATTATATTATTCTGACTCTTGACATGGCCCGACGCAAGCAATGATTCACATGATCGTGCCAGGTCTTCCTCTGGTGTCCCCGACTTCACTACCACACACATCTGCGTCATATATTATTGTTCCATTCATTGTTCATTCACTTTAAATGTCCAAACCATCTGAGGGTCCCTTTCTCAATCTTACTCATTACGCTTACATCAGCCTTGCATTTTTTGTGGATCTCCAACGATCTTACATGGTTTTATTCTCACTTCTGTTCACATGAACTTACTTTTCCCTTGTGATAAACAAAGTATGTCATCACAAGGGAAAAATACTGTATATTCTGTTCACAAACTTTGTTTAATGTGATATATTTTTTTCAGAACACATGATGCGGTTTTTACTGTGCGATGGCTAAAATGGGTCCTCGATGAAGGTATGGGTACTCTGTTTAATTTCGGTTGAAAGGAAATTTAGAATATGTAAATTTTTTATTTCATTCTACAAGAACTGCACGGTGACTGCTGGAAAGGAAAAATGGCTAAAACGCTATATAGATGTGACATTGAAGATGAACGTATATAAACAAACAATACAGCTATTGTTTACGTTAATCTTTAATGTCACAGCTGTATGACGCTTTAGCCATGTTTCCTTTCCAGTGTCGATATTCTTTTTCAAACCATTTTTCAATTCATCGAATTCACCGAACCAGTGTTTTTATGTGCTATTATCGATTTTCTTTCTGAAAATAAAAAGAATTTAAACATGTTTCCCCGAGTTATCATTTTTCAAGCAGAAAAATGTAAATTCGTCGTAGAAAACCATAATCATTATTTGAAAATGTTTTCCTTTTATAAGGAGTTCATATTTCAAGTATTTTAGGTTTTTTACTAACGCTTGAATTTTTGATTTCCTCAGTATAACAGGTTTCCATCTGACAAAGCTCCTTGCTGAGAAAATGAGCTTTAAAAATTATGTAAAGCTCATTCCCTCAGGCTTTGTCAGATGGAACGTTGTTTTCTTGGGGAAACTAAAACATTTTTCTGCTTTCAAGCATTTTTATTTTTAAATAATTTATTTGGCTAATGAATTAAAAAAGTAGGTCGAATGCAATTATATTGTCTATGGTGGCAAATGGCCTTGAACTTCTACGTTATTGTCTTTGGTGGACCATTTTATTTTTGGTTAAGTTGGTGACAGTGATGACAAAACTTCTAGTATGGAGAAGGCCCGAAGATATCGATCTAGGGATTGGTTTATTTATGCCAGCACTTACCAGTAAGTAAATTGCATTTTAAAAAGTGCCAAAATGCCCTTTTGTGTGATGAGAAAATGTTTCAATTACTCGGCAAATAATAGTAAAGGCGAATGAATAACATTTCATTTGTAAGTACACGCAAATTACTTAAAATTATCGATTATTATAAATATTTCAATTAATTTACATGTTTCCCGCTCGCGGTTTTACACGTCATTAGAGAAAATTCAAGTCCTACTAAAGTAAAGAGTCTGGACACGCAACAGTCAAATTTCTGTTGTTAAGTAAACTTCACTGTGATAAAGTAAACTAATCAACCTAAACACTCTGTTTATTTGTTTGCTTGCGATAAAACAACACATAAATCAGTAGTTCTAACAAGTATTGATGACAATCGCCACCATTTGAAAACTGTCGTTGCCCTATTGTATTTATTGTATAGCTCGACATATCAAACTCCGACAGGCAGCCGGACCTTTTATTCTAGTGGGCCTCGAGAAAAGGAGACAGCGAACGTTTTATCAAAAGTGACAAGCAATACGCCGCCCGCTCATATATCCATGTCATTCATACACACACATTATTTGATTGTCTATCTTTATCACGCAGGAATTAACTTTTGAATTAATAAATTATACTGAAAATCGCTGAAAACAAAAGAGTGTTCCTTACTTTCCACATTATATTGTGAGTATATGAGACTATGGCGAGTCTATTTATAACGTCATTGACTACAAGCATCGTCACGATATTTTGCCAATCACTGCTCTGCCCCCTTGATAAGCTTACTTTGTTAAATATATTTTCTACGGACTTTGGGTAGGTAATATTAATTCGATTTCGATCACAATTCTAATACTAATTGTGGCGGGATAATCAAAAGGTAACCAACGTGGCCACCATCTTGCACCGAAAACTGAACATACAAACAAATTCACAAAAAAAAGAATGAGGCTCGGTTAAATACTGTCACGCACGTAATAAAACCATATTTATATTATTGTAGTACCTAAGTGGTAAAAACCTAAAACTTAATCATCTATAAAAATGTTTTCTATGACTTTGTAGGAAGGGAGCCATGTTTGCGAAAAGTGTATAATCGTGAAAATATAATATTATAAGAAGAATCTTTATCAATAAAGGTAGGTAATTGGTTAAAAACTCTTTCTAATTAAGCCTGTTATAAAGTAAAGGGAATTTTCTGATGAATGTGTGATGGCATTCTTCCACAATTGATTTTGCTCGCGTTACGATCGATATTGTCGGATATCTCCATCCGGCGTCATTTTTTAAATTTGATCTTTCTCTGTTTGCCTTCGCTCATGGAGAAACTGAAAATGTCGACACAATCGTAATCAACCTCCTTAACAAAATCGATAATTTTCTGATCCGACATATAACAGTAGGTACTCGAAAGCTTGACAATTCGTGAGCTGCTACCATATTAACCTGTCAAGTTTGTCATGTTTGACACGTCAGATTAGAAAAATATCGATTTTGTTCAGGAGGTTGTGTGACGATTGTGTATTTTTTTTTCAGTTTCTCCACGAGCAAAGGCCCATAACCGCAATTTCGCGTCCCTTATCGGCGTTTTATTAAAAGATGAAGAGCATGACCGCATGTTTAGCAAGATAGAGCATGTTACTCGATCTAAACTGAAACGGGCTGAAAATTGGCATTTTGCGTGAATTGACGATTTTATTAATAAATAATTAATTATTATTTTTAATTTATAAACTAACGTTTTAGACAAGATTTTTATGCATAGCACAAAGGGTAACAATTATTATAAGCAATAATTATCAGGCTGAAACACTCATCAACATTTAAAAATCTTCCGAGAAAAGATACTTGCCGCCAACGGGACTTGAACCCGTGTCCTTCTGATTGCCGGCAATCAGAAGGACACGGGCTTATAATAATTGTTACCCTTTGTGCCATGCATAAAAATCTTGTCTAAAACGTTAGTTTATAAATTAAAAATAATAATTAATATTTGACAAGTTTAAGTATTTCCCCAATAAATGTAGTCATAATTTGTCTCGATGCCACCTAGCGAGGGATTTAACACTTACAATATCTCTCGCAAAAATAAAGTTGGTTGTTTTCAGGTGGAAAAAATATAATAAGCAGTAATTGTTGAATGAAACATTGAATTATTTGAATGAATGTAAATGTAATTGTTGAATGAAATATTGAATTATTAGGCGGGTATTTGATAAACCCCCATAGCTCAGTGGTCAAGAGCAGCTGACCGGCAATCAGAAGGACACGGGTTCAAGTCCCGTTGGCGGCAAGTATCTTTTCTCGGAAGATTTTTCAATGTTGATGAGTGTTTCAAGCTGATAATTATTGCTTATAATAATTGTTACCCTTTGTGCAATAAATAATTAAATAATTTAAGATTTTTCAGTCACTCGTGAGTTGACCTCGAACAACTTGGTACCCATCTACCTGACTTTGTTGGTCTGGAAGTCGTGCCATGGATCTCCCTGCCACAGGCAGTGTGACCATCAAGACGGAGCCAGGGACCCGAGAACCAGACGGAGAGGGAATGTTGTACACGGATATAGATATAGATCTACAGGATGTAAAGAAGGAATGCATCGAGTATTCCCAAAGCATTCAGCAAACTGCAGGTGCGTGGGAAATTCTATAATAAACATTTCTATTTCATAATTTATATGTTTCTATTCAGAGTATCGCCATCGTAAAACACCATCATTGAGTATTGAAGCTTTGCTTGAATTTGCTTTAGCCAAGTTACAAAATTTTCCAAATTTTCACCAAAGCTCCTGCTAGAAAGGGCTTGCTTGAAACTCGGCAGACAAGAGCAGAACAACCGTTCACAGTTGATGTGGGCTTAATATGCGGCTCATGTGAGATGTGACAAAAAATATTAATTCATCACATTGGTGTAGCGTAGCGGGCGGGGGAGGCTGCCTGCCCAGGGCGGCACTTTTAAGGGGGTGGCAATTTTTCACAATAAATAATATTTATTATCTTGTAAAAATTTTAACCATTTCATTTCGTATTTTTGTAGCCCCGACGATTCGGACCGATTGAAATGAACACGAAATTTTTCATTACTTATTCTGTGACGAAACCGGGGAATCCCATATCTTTAAAGGAATACATATTTTTTTTTTAATTTTTTTTATTCTTTGCTTTGAATGGTTACATCATTTGGGATTTTTCGACCACCAAGCTAGGCTTATGCCCGTGTTATGGTGGTCGATTTTACATAATATAGTTGAATTGTAGTCTTTGAATACTAGACAACCGCAATAATATTTTAATTTACACAGGCTTTTTAATGCTTATTATTTGCAGTACTTGGTAAAGGTGTTGAAGAAAGTCTGAATGCATCTCATCCAACCAGCCGAGAAGATAAAATGCCTGAAACGAAGATTGAGACTCATTCTTCCTATTCAGAACCCGTGAGCCATCGTCTGAAGAAACACTCCGGAGAAAAACCATTCTCATGTTTAGAATGTACTTATTCATGTTCCACTAAGTCACTTTTAAAGCAACATACGATAAGGCATTCCTGCCTAAAACCATTCTCTTGTTCCAAATGTAGTTTTGCGTCTTCATATGGGCAAAATTTAAAACAACATTTGAAGACACACTATGGCGTTAAACTATTTTCGTGTTTCGAATGCGGATATTCGTGTTTTCAAAAGTCAAGTTTAAAACAACATATGAAGACTCACTCTGGATTGAAGCCATTCTCGTGTTCCGAATGTAAATATTCATGTTTTCAAAGGTCAAGCTTAAAACAACATATGATGACACACTCTGGCTTAAAACCGTTTTCTTGTTCTGATTGTAGTTTTTCATGTTCAAGTAGGTCATCTTTAAAGAAGCATTATTTTACTCACTCTGGCTTGAAACCATTTTCGTGTTCCGAATGCAGTTATGCGTGTGCAATTAAATCAGGTCTAAAGAGACATACTTTGACGCACTCTGGCTTTAAACCATTTTCGTGTTCTGAATGTAGTTATTCATGTTCCAGTAAGTCACATTTAAAGCGGCATATGATGACTCACTCTGGCTTGAAGCCATTTTCGTGTTCCGAATGTAGATATTCATGTTCTCAAAGATCAAGCTTAAAACTACATATGATGACACACTCTGGCATAAAACCACTATCGTGTTCTGAATGTTGTTTCTCATGTTTCACTAAGACAAATTTAAATCGACACATGATGACACACACTGGTGTAAAACCATTCTCGTGTTCTGAATGTACTTATTCATGTTCTCGCAAGTCAAATTTAAATGAACATATTATGACACACTCTTGCGTAAAACCATTAACGTGTTCTGAATGTTGTTATTCATGTTCCACTAAGTCATATTTAAAGCAACATATGATTAAGCACTCTAGTATTAAACCATTCTCGTGTTCCGAATGTACATATGTGAGTTCACACAAGTCAGGTTTAAAGCGACATATAATGAGGCATTCCGCTGTTAAACCATTCTCATGTTCCAAATGTAGTCATCGGAGTTCAAACTCGATGGACCTAAAGAAACACATGATGACGCACTCTAGCGTGAAACCATTCTCATGTTCCCAATGTAATTATTCCTGCTCACATCGTGGGGATCTAAACAGACATTTTTTTAAACACTCTGGCCTCAAACCATTCTCGTGTTCCAAATGTAGTTATTCATGCTCCATTAAGTCAAATTTAAATCGGCATATGACGAAGCACACTGGATTAAAACGATTCTCGTGTTCAGAGTGTAATTTTTCATCTTCTCTTAAATCGGGATTGAAACAACACCTTTTGAAGCATTCTGTCCAAAAACCATTCTCATGTTCCGAATGTAGTTATTCATGTTCTCTCAAGTCAAATTTAAAGCAACACGTTTTTAAGCACTCTGGCAAACGATTATCTTGTTCTAAATGTAGTTTTTCATGTTCTCAAATGTCATATTTGAAAAAACATGTGAAGATGCATTCTGACTTAAAACCACTCTCACTTCTACTTTAGTTTATGTTCTCTAAAGTCAATTTATAAGAAACCTGTAATGCTGCACTACGACACAAAACCATGTTTATGTTACGAATGTAGTTTTTCATTTAAATAAATGATGAGAATAAAAGCGAAACTCAATCGAAAATCTGGAAACAGAAAAACATATTGACACCTCTGGGACTCGAACCCAGTACCTCTTGCTTTCCGGGCAAAAGCCAGAGAAACGGAAAGCAAGAGGTCCTGGGTTCGAGTCCCAGAGGTGTCAATATGTTTTTCAAATTTTTTTGTTTCCAGATTTTCGATTGAGTTTCGCTTGTATTCTCTTCATTTATTTAAATATTACAATTTGAGGTTTTACTCCTAAAGTTAAATAAAATATTTAAAAAAAAAATTAAAAAAGTAGTTTTTCATGTTCACTCGAACTTTTTAACCTTTCTCGTGTTCCGAATGTAGTTATTCGTGTTTTAAAAAGTTAAGTTTGAAACGACGTACTGTGTTCGTAATTTAGATATGTTTTTTTTTCTCTGTCATGTTTAAATCAACACATTATGGCACACTGGTGTAAAACTACGTTCGTGTTCCTAATGTGGCAAGTTTGTTCAAATAAGTTGAAATAATTATTTTTACGTGATTACCGCGCAAGAGTCCAACTGCTCTAAACCGTCTGGCGCCAAAGACACATTGGCTTTCCCAATTAAGGCGTGTTGTGATGCTGAAGGTTGTGAGGAAAATATATAAATAGGGAAAAGAGGAAGAGGAGAAATACCTAACTATTCAGATCTCGTCACCAAACACGGCTGAAGAATTTCAAGAAAGTTTTCTATTTAATTGGCATTTGAACCCTTAACCTTCGTAATTGTAGCTGTATAAATAAGTCCCGATAAGACTAGAGAGATCCTGGTTTCGACACCCAGTAGCGACCGTTACCTTTTTATTTTCTGTGTGTCTCATATTTTAGGATAGTTGTTGATATTATATTCAGCGAATGATTAAGTATAAATAAGTAATTACCCAATATGTGTTTTTTTATCTTTATAGTAATTTTGTCTGTAATACATAAATTAGGGAGAAATATTTTTGTAACTATTATTTTTATCGTATTATTTCGGTACTTTGAGAGCAGCTTATAAACAAAACTACCCCACTGCAAAACTAGGTTGTCCCAAAGGCATATTAGTTTTATAGCTCCAAAAATGTAATAATTACTATGTATAGCCTTTAAAGAGAACGTATGTCAAAATCTTCAATCTTAAAAAAAATATACCAAAATTTGGCAAAAAAACACTGAAAAAGATATTTTTTCTTATAATTTTAAAGAGGGCCGTCAAGTAAATCTACCATAAGATAGCTATTAGAGAAGATATATTATATTGTTTGCAATTTTTTTTTGTTTTTTTTTATGTTTTTACATTGCACTTGTAACATCTATTTTAATATAAAACTTACAAATACTAAAATAACAGTGCAGACTGTTATTATGTTGTAGTTTTTAAATGCATTTATTCAGTTACTTTTTTAAATCCGTAATTATGTATACTTATTTCGGAAAAATTACGGATTCAGTCACAGACAGTGCCATAATAAAAGCCTATAGTAAGTAGACAATGATCCATACATTCTCAACACAAAATTGGTTTAAATTAAGTCTGTATGTGGCGAATTAAAAGTACACTCAGAACATGAAGATGTTTTTTTTAATTCTGGCAGCACATACAGAGTCTGTAATAAGAATTTTATTAAATTAATTTAATTAAATCTGCACTTCGAAAAATAAAATGTTTTCCTTCGAATTGTGACAGTAGATGAATCCTCAATTGGAAATGAAAACTGGTTTAACCATTCGAATAATAAGAAAAAATATTCATAAACTTTTGCCTGTAAAGGTTTGCGCACAAAATTCACGATTCTTTCCATACATTTTAAATGATCCTTTTTATTGTTTATTTTTTTTACCCTTTTGCAAAAAACAAAATTGTTCGAAAATCAAGATAAAATAATTTTCCGCCGTGCTTATTAGAACATTTTTTTATAAATATTAAAATTTTGATAGAAATTTAATTCGGCTCAAAAGTACACACCTGCGAATATCTTAATATATAAAACAAAGTCGGGTTAGTTACACTATTTATAACTCGAGATTGGCTGGACCGATTTTGATGATCTTTGATTTGTTGGATTTGTCTCCGCCCCGGATAACAGAATAACTATTAAAACATCGCAAAAAATCACGAAAAAGAAAGTTATGAAGAATTTTTTTTTTCATACAATTTGTATGGAACGAATTCTCATATTTTGAAAGAACTGCAGCAATATTGTGATAGGTATAATGTGTAACTGTGCGTGAATTCCGATAATTCAAAAACATCAAATGTCAATGCGCTAATTGTTTTGCTTTTGTTCTTAAAATCATATAATGCTGCCCCTCTTTCTTACACACTAAATGTCAATAGTCGAAAATGAGACAAACGGTGAACGTATGTCTCTGCACCCCTCCAAAGGAAAAATACAATAATAATAAATCTCTGAAATGAAAAGAATTCTTTTTACATAAGTTCTACTCAGGACCTATGTCATCTTAGGGGGTGCTGTGTGGAGGATCTTTTTAAGGAAGGGTAGGATAGGAAGTTCTGGGAAGGAAAAAGGCATGAGGGGTAGGTAGGAATCTGTAGGTCAGTGTATCCGGGAGTGAATCCATCCCTCCAACTGCGGTGCAAGGCCATTGCCTTGACCGGAATTGACCTTTTACCTTGACTTTTCCAGCCGGACTCTTTCGACCCATCGGTCAAGAGAATCCTGCTAGAAAGATCAAAAGGCCTCCCTCAACCAGTCTCTCTCGATCCGGCCCGCCACGCAGCAGGTGAGCAGACGCATCCGCCGCCAAGACCCGCACAAAAAGCACCCCTGCTAAATCACCAAACGTAGCGAACCACTTGGGGTGACCTATGGCAGAGGTGTTGGTTATCCAATAAATGGTTCCACGGGGCGGCGTCACCCTTACCCGCTTCCTTTCAAAAATTCCCTTAAGTAAGTGGAAAAGTAAGAAAATCACAAAAAATATAAATCCGTACACAACGCCATCTCTGATACTGACAAAAACAAACACGGACAGTTGGGCATCGATAATTGCTTCATTGTGTAATTTTTAACTTAATAAAAAAACTTTATTTAATTCAACATTAATTGATTCTGAGGCCGTACGAAGTTCGTCGTGTCAGCTAGTTCGAATTAAAGTACTATAAGCAGTATAAAATTGCTTAAAAAATATAATTTTTGACTAATACGGTTTCAGGTTTTTTCGGCAAAAAGTTTTTTCGTAAATTGTTTTAGACACATATAAAAAAAAGTTGGATTCGTAAATGAAAGTATCGTAGAAAATTTTCAAATAATTATTATACCTTAAAAAAATAACTTATTTTACTGAAATTTATTTATCTGATTTTTCTTTAGTAATAAATTAAAGCTGGGACAACGAATCAGAACGAATCAAACATACAATTAAGTACATAAATAGCAAATGAAAATAAAATATTTATATGTCACGTCGCTAATCACTCATGAAACCAGCAATTTTCTTCGAATTGTCGATCACAACACATCGACCACGGACCTCTCTCAATCATTCTCACTGTAAATTAGTCATAAGCAATCCAAGCGCAAAACAAAATACGGAGAATTCTCGCATTTCACTACTTAGGGCGTTGCCAGTGGCTACAGTGATCAAGATGACATTATTAAAAAGAGCCGTAAAATTATTATTTTTTTTTTTACAATTTTTTTTCCAGTCATTATTTTAAACTGTTCGCCACCAGCAATATGTCTCATGCACTCTCCTGCCCTAATTGTATCTGCCGAGACAATAATTGTTACAATAAAAAATCAATGTAGTGTAAATAGTTTCAACATGAATCTATTTGTCCAAAAATTACTAAAACATAATAAACCTCTACAACATGCACAAATAATATTTCCTCACTATAATAGCTCTTTTAGTTAGTACTTAAGTCGATTTTAGATCATTTTAAAATTCACACTTTTATATTCCTTTATATCAAGGGTGGGGAACCTGCGGCCCGCGAGGGCTTTTGGTGCGGCCCGCGGGCAATTTTGGTGCGGCCTGCTGAAAGAACCACAAAAAATTACACAGAACGGGATGGTTTTTCACGGTGTTTCAGATGCATTTTTAGGACGTTATCACAAAATCGTTACTAGCAAGTTGTTAAGATACAAATAAAAACGTGATTAAACCTCCCATTTTACTGTTATTTTAATTTGTTACTGTGAAACGATAGTGAATTTCCATCGGAACTTTTAATTTTGTTGTACGGAACAGTCCTGATATTTCAGGATTGATGGTAACTCTATTCGGAGGGGAATCTTAAGCAGTCTGTCATAAATATTATTTTCTAGTCATCGTTGCGGAAGTAAAGTGGGTAAATCAATAAAATCGTATTAATGACAACTACGAAAAAAAAAATTTGAAGCTGAATGAAACGTGAAATCATTTGAAACTAAATTAAGGCTGTGGAAAGTAACTCGAAATGAATAACACGACGCATTTTCCAACACTGCAAGGACAAAAACCTTCTACATCGTTTGAATATGCTGGTGAGTGACCGAAATTAAGTGAGGCATTTAATGAACGATTGGACGTGAAAAGAGAGCAAACGGATTTGTACATATTTCATAGACCGTTCAACGTCGAACCAACGAATGTGCTTGACAATCTTCATCACGAAATTATTCAATTACAAAGCGATAGATATAACAATCTCCCCAAATAAAGTAAGGAATCACCTGTTATATTAAGTCAAGTATGTCCCTTAACATTTTTTATGTAATACAAACAATAATATATAACAATAATAATGCTATCCTTGTTCTACCGGTATTACAATGGAAGATGCTCCGAGGAACTAGCATCATTGATCCCTTCGGCACCGGTGCATAGTCGGGAAACACGCCAAACGCGTGCCCAACATTTGTACACGGTTGACATTTGTCACATGAGAACGGGTCGTTTCTTCGACTCGTTCTTGTGTTCAACAGCTTGGCTGTGGAATGATTTGCCGGCCTCTGTGTTTCCTCCTTCCTACAACATGAGTCTCTTCAAGACCAATGTTCATTCCTTCCTCTCCTCAAAAAGACCCTCCACACAGCATCCCAGATGACATAGGCCCTGAGGGAAATTATTTTCCTCAGGGCCTCCTGTGGGGAGTTAACGTAAAAAAAAACACTCAGATCATGAAAATGGTTTTTCTTTGATTCTGGCAGCACATACATAGTCTGCAAATAGAATAATATATATGAACTTCAAATAAGAGGATGTTTTCCTTCGAAATATGTCAACAGATGAATCCACAACTGGAAATTACATTCTCAACACAAAATTGGTTTGAATTAAGTCTGTATGCGGCGAATTGAAAGTACACTCAGAACATGAAAATGGTTTTTCTTTAATTCTGGCAGCACATATAGAGTCTGCAACTAGAATTTTATAACTGAACTTCATTAATTTATTATTTATAACTGAATTTTATAACTGAGATTCATCTGCTGACACAATTCAAATGAAAACTGATTTAACCCTTCGAATAATAAGAAAAAAAGATCTATGAACTTTTGCCTGTAAATGTTTGCGCACAAAATTTCCGGTTCTTTCCATGCATTTTAAATGTTCCTTTTTATTTTTTTTTAAATTCTTTTGCAAAAAACAAAACTGTTCTAAAATCTAGATAAAGCAATTTTTTCGACGTGCTTATTATTGATTCTAAATATTAAAATTTTGATATTGGAAATGTGAATTGGCTCAAAAATACACGCCTGCGTATTTTCGAATTAAAGTACCTTAAATAGAATAAACTTAAAATTTGGAATAAACAGATTCCTTTTCTTAAAACAAATGAAATAAAACTGTATCACTTTTTCTCGCAATCACAATTTTATTTTAAAATTAAATGTGTGGGACACTTTGCGTCTCCTGTGATTAGACGGGTTAGGTTAAATCTGTATTTGCCGTATTAAAACTATACTCAAAATATGAAAATGGTTTCTCTTTGATTCTGGCAGCATATACATAGTCTGCAACTAGAATTTTATAACTGCACTTTGAATAAAATAATGGTCTCTTTCGAAATGTATCGGCAGATGAATACACAACCGAAATTCATTAGTTAATACATTCTGAACACAATTCTGTTTTTAATTAAGAGTGAATCTGGTTGCGAGTTATCAGTTTTTATTAGTATTACTCTCATAATATGCGTACGGTTTTCCTACGAATTGTGAAATTTGCAGTTTAAAAAAATATGATTATTGATATATTTAATAAATATTACAAAAAAAAGTGGGATTCGTAAACGAAAGTATCGTAGAACATTTTCAAATAATGATTTGAAATGGTATAATTTTTTCTAAGATAATATTATTATTTATTGTGAAAATTTGCGGCCCCCCCCCCCCCACGCTATTCCACTGCTTCTATGTAGGGCCTAAAATGGTTGACTGAATCTAACACCGCTAGGAGTTCGCGCTCCGTCACGCCGTAGTTCGCGCTCCGTCACACACAACAATACTACTCAAAGTGACAAGTCTGTTTTTGTTTGCTCCCGCAAAATTTAATAAAAAATATATATATTTAAAGAGACAGAAATCATCAAAAAAGTGCACAAATTGCTTCTAGTATTTTAGATCTGTGTCTTAAGGATCTTATGTGCAGTCAAAACCATACGGTTTTACACCAGTTATACAAAATCAAAACCAACCAAGCCTCTAAAAAAAAGTGATCTATTTACGACATTTTTAAATACAGCATAAAGTTTATTCACTCCTATTTTCAAAGTGTAAATATAACTTTAAACATAAAATTGATGGTATTCCATAATAAACAGTGACTTACTACTTACTAAGTTGTACAAGTTAATTTATTCAACTTATAAAGTGGAAGTGACAGTTCGCAGAAAATCTGTAAAAGTTTTTTTAGTGCACATTGGATCATTTATTTAGCCCTATGTCCAAACCAACTAAAATCATGGAAACAAGGTCTAACAAAAATACCAAAGATTACCCAATATTCGAATTCATCAACTCAAAATTCGACGAAATGAAATTAGTTATGTTTAAAAAAATAGAAACCGAGCTTCAGGAAATAAAAACGTTTAACAACTTTATTAACGATAAATATGACGATATCATAAACAAATTGTCACAAATCATGGATTCACCAAAACATATAAACAAACTTAAGGAAGAAATGGCAGAAAAGGAGAAAAGATTGGTTATGGTGGAGGTTCACCTGGCAGATATTGAGCAATCAGCCCTGTTAAACAGAATTGAAATAAGCGGCCTTAAATTACAGGAAAACATACCCCCAGCACATACTGTAAGCCAGATCGCTGAGCTCGCAGGCTCGAATTAAGCCAACAAAATAACCAAACCTTAACACTTTAACCCGAACATAAACAAACACGTAAATCCACAAAGGATTAAATTTGCTCTAAAACAAATCACCAAACAAGACCTATCACTAATGTTATCTAAATTCAAACCAAATCTTCATCTGGTAGTGATGAAATCACAATGAAAACAATAAAATTCTTACAAGACGAAATTACCGAGCCGATACTCTTTCTAATAAACAAATCTATCACGGAAAGCAGATTTCCATCTCAACTCAAAATAGGGACTATATAACCAATCTTTAAATCAGGAAATCGTAAAGATATCAATAACTACAGACCAATCACAATTCTAAACACATTATCTAAAATCTTAGAAATAACAGTTAAAACTCAACTCGTCGACTACCTAGAATCAAATAAACTATTATCACCAAAACAATTTGGTTTCAGAAAAAATCTAGGAACATCAAACGCCAAAGCCTTAGTAATTGAATATATTAAAAATTCTCTAGACTCACATAAAAAATGCATTGGCATATTTCTCGACCTTTCTAAAGCCTTCGACACAATAAATCACACACATTTTTTTGAAAAACTAGAGAACATAGGGATTACTGATAATGAACTGATATTTTTTTTAAGTTACATAGGAAATAGAAAGCAAACTGTGAAACTTAACAATATAACCAGTGAGTGTATTGATGTCAAATTCGGGGTGCCCCAAGGAAGTATTCTGGGTCCGATTCTGTTCCTTATTTACATTAATGACCTATGCCACATAGAATGTGAAGGAGAAATCATCAGTTTTGCGGATGATACTGTTCTCCTAATAAATGGGAATAATTGGACAGAAACATTTAAGAAAGCAGAAGACACACTTAATAGGATTAAAAAATGGCTAGACTACCATTCACTTACACTTAATGCTAATAAAACCAAATTCATTACTTTCAAAATAAAAAAATAAGAAAAACTCTGAAGAAAACCTGAACTTGAAAATTCATAGCCCGCATCACTTAAATGAGAATTGTAATTGTCCCTCATTAAAAAACGTTGACCATATAACGTATCTGGGTCTAAAAATTGACCGAAACTTAAAATGGACCGAACACATTACCTATTTAAATAATAAAATTAAAAAACTAAGTTATTTTTTCAAATCTATCAGGAATGTCTTCATTAAAAAAGACTTAATCAAGATTTACATGGCTCACTGCCAATCACTGTTAGAATACGGTATTATCGGATGGGGCAGTGTAAATAAAAACATACTAAATCCACTAATTAAAACTCAAAAAGCCATAATGAAAATTATACTGAAAGTTCCTGTAAGAACTAGCACTAACGAAATCTTCAACAATCTTAACATAATGTCAATTAAACAACTATATTCTAAAACTACACTCATTTACATTCATAAGTACAAAACCCAAGAAATAACAACTGACACGTACATTAGAAACACTAGATCTCATGGTCAAAAACATATCCAACAAGTAACTGCTAACACAACATTTGGGCAAAAAAGCTTCTTATATTATGGCATTTAACTCTACAATAAAATACCACTCTCACTCAAAAACCTCAACATTATAACATTTAAATTTCAAATAAAAAGCTGGATATTAAATATAGGGAGATCAGAAATAGAAAATATACTGAAATCAAATACAGACTAAAACCGAATCTAATGAACTGAATTATAAAAAAACACTTTCTTATTTACTTTATAATTATTAAAAAAAAATACTTCATGATATATGTTATGTCGAATTCATATTATTCTTATAATTAAATTATAAAATGTAAATGAAATCCTCAGCACGGGAGATCCCAGTGAGGATATCATTATCTCTATTTGTTATTAAGAAATGAAGACAATAAATCATTATTATTATTAGTAGTAGTTTCGTTCGTGCACATTAAGACACCTAGAAAAATAAGATACAGGGTGCTCCTCTCCTTCAAAAACATGTGTAAGTACACCTCCGATCCCAACGATGCTCGCGCCACAGTGAATCGTGAAAGGAAGCAAAAAATCCGGACAATTAATAACAGGGGCAGAAGTCAACGCCTTCTTTAATTTCTTAAAAGAGACCTCCGCTTCAGGAGACCAAGAAAAATTACTTATTCCCTTCCTTGAACCAGTGAGTTTTGTTAAGGGAGCATCAATGGTTGAAAAATCCTTTATAAAACGCCTATAATACCCGCACAGGTCAATGAAAGCTTTTACATGTTTAGAATTCTTTGGAATGGGGTATGTACGAATGCATTCCAACTTAACTGGGTCTGTGCGAAGTCCTTTTGCATCCACAACGTAACCGAGATACTTCAATTCGTACTTACAAAACTTACACTTTTTCAAATTGACAGTGAAGCCTGCTTCTTTCAGACGTAAGAAAACCCTATTTAATTGCTCTAAATGAGAATCGATATCTTCTGAAATTATAATTAGGTCATCCAAATAGCAAAAAACGTTTTCGTCGAACTCTGGACCAAAAAGTGCATCTACCAGACGCTGAAGTTCACTAGGAGCGTTTTTTAACCCAAACGGCATCCTAACGAATTCAAACAAGCCATGTCCAGGTACTACAAAAGCCGTTTTGCAGCAAGAATCCTTATATAAAGGGATTTGCCAGAAACTTTTCGATAAGTCAATAGAAGATATGAAGCGTGCACGACGTAGCTTGTCTAAAATACGCGAAATATAAGGCAAGGGGAACGAATCCCTTGTCGTGACGCTGTTAAGCTTCCTGGAGTCCAAGCAGAACCTTGCAGAACCATCCTTCTTAGGCACGATTAAAACCGGGTTCAACCAAGCCGAACGCGAACGTCGAACAACACCTGAATCTAGCATTTCTTTAAGTTGAGATTCAAGTTGTTTTTGACGTGTTTGAGACAATGGGTAATATCGTTGCTTAATGGGATCTCCTGTCGTATTAATTTTGTGCTGAACTAAATGAGTACGACCCAATCCACATTTTTCAAAAGAAATTGACTTAAATTTATCTATAACACTAGCTGGGGTACCCGGCTTCGCTCAGGACAACATTCGAAAGTGTACTGGAATGTCCCACAATGTTGTTCCTGATTTCCTATTCCCGAACATTCCATAATATTCCAGAATGTTCCGGGATGTTCTGGAATGTTGTGGAATGCTCTCAAACACTCTAGCTAATACCCGGCTTCGCTCAGGGAGTTGATATGAGATTGTATGATAGTTGGAATAAAGGATAAACTTCAAAATATAAGAGATAATTTTTTTATTGTAAACATATTCAACTATTTACAATACTTGTTTATACGACCTCCGTAGCCCAGTGGGTAAGACTCTTGACTCACAATTCGGAGGTCGCGGGTTCGAACCCGGCATGCGCAAATAAATTTTATTTGATTAATTTGTGTTATTTCACAATTAATTTAAAATAATATATAGTATATTTGCGGCATGTTCCAGAGTGGAAGATACTATCAGTATCGCCCTGGTGTAAGACCACCATTCAGAATTGAAACGTTGCTTGAAAATGGCTTTAGCCGTGTTTAGTGACCAGATCTGAATAGCCAGGTACTTCCCAACCTTCCTCTTCCCCACCTCCTTCCCCTCCCCACTACCTTCAGCCTCACAACATACCCCAATTGGGGATGCCATAGTCTCACTGGCTCCAGACGGGAGCAGTTGAGATTCTTGTGCGGTATTCACTGTAAAAAAAAAATAAAAAAAAAAATAAAATAAAATAAAATAAAAAACAATATTTTTCATTTTGTTATCCGGGGTATATATGCACAAATTTTTTGAATTTCCTACTCGAGAGCAAGCTACGTACAGCTGACTATGAGAAAAGCAGGAATCTTTGAGGTTGATGCCGCAATGTTTTAAAGTTTTTCCTTGCGCTTTGTTAATTGTAAAACTATAGGCTAATTTGATTGGAAATTGCAGTCTTTTAAATTGGAATGGCATTTCAGTAGAGATCAGTGGTATTCTGGGGATAAATACTGTGTGTCCTTTGTCCTTTCCAGTCATAAGTTCGGCTTCGATGATGTTATTCGATAGCTGTTTGACGACCATCCTCGTTCAATTACATAGTTTTGGTGAGTTGAGATTTCTGAGTAGTATGATCGGAGATCCAATTTTCAGTCGAAGGCAGTGTAACGGCATTCCTGGTACTTGCAAAGAGTTTAAAAATTCTGTAGGAAAATTGACACTTTCTTCAACGTTTACCATCGTGTTGATCGATTTGTATATTCTCTCTTCATCGGGAATTTTCTTTTGAATATTAAAATTGATATCGTCGACAATACTATTTTTAGTTGCCAAAATTGCCCTTTGAAATAGCCACTCCAGATTGGTATAGTTATGAACAATGTTTGGATAAATTTGGTCGATGAGCTCGTCTTCAGTAGTTGCTATGTTGCAGAAATCACTTTTGAGTTCAATTAGGCCGGTCTTCTGATCAGTAGGATATGTGCCTTCGCCTATTTGTAAAAGTTTTTGAGCAAAATGTGCTGTAGTTTCGTCTTTCGATAGTTCAACTCTCATATTTTTTGTTAGTCGCAGTATTTGTACGTGTGGCCAAAGATGTGATTTTTTTAAGCATGCATTGATTTCGTCTGCTGGTGTTGACTTGGGGATAACTGGAAGTGTTTGTCGAAAATCTCCTGAGAGTATGAGTAGAGCTCCTCCCATCACTTCATAGTTTCCTCGCAAGTCTTGTAATGTTCCGTCTACGGCTTCGAGTGATTTTTTATGTGCCATTTTGCTTTCGTCCCAGAAGATAATTTTAGCTTGTTTTAGAAGTTCACCCCGTCCAGATGCTCTTGAGATTTTACATACCGGGAATTGTTCTTCAGTTATATTCAACGGTAGTTGTAGGGCGGAATGGGCAGTTCGTCCTCCTTCCATAAGTGTGGCGGCGATGCCGGATGATGCCAGTGCAAGTACGATGTGTTGTTTAGCACGTATTTCTGCCAGCAATAGATTTATTAGAAACGTTTTCCCAGTGCCGCCTGGTGCATCTAAGTAAATAATTCCGCCAGTGTTATTGTTGATCCGGTCCATGATAATGTTGTAATTTTTTTTTGATTGTCATTGAGGAGTGGTTTGTTGTGAGCAATGTATTGAAGTAGTTCGTTGATTTTGTAGCTTTTTTCCTTTGTAATATCAAAGTTTAGTACACTGAAAGCATCTTGCCGTGGTGCTGGCATCCCAAGTTGTACTAAGATCTGGTTTTTTATTGCTAAACATTTATCTTCTAGGCGAATGAGTGCTTCATTAAAGATGTCGTCGTTGAATTCGATGGCCAATTCTGGATGAACTTATCGGATTTGGTACAGTATGTCATCACTCATACTCTCTTTGAAGGAATCCCATAGCTGTTTTGCATTCGATGGGTTACACGGTGTTAGAATTATGGCGAATAAGTCTCAGATTTGTTCAGCTGAGGCTGTGAGTGAGACTTCTTGTAGTGTTAATTCCCAGTGGTTGTCGTTTTCTAGTAGACCTAAAAGTTGACATGCCTCTCTGAACGTCTGGCATTGGTAACTAGACATGGGCAGATTTATTCCCAGAAGTGAATCGATTCAGTCTGATTCTCCTGGCCTTTTGAATTGATTCCTTCTATTCATTCCTTATTCAATTAATTCAAAAAAAAAAAAAAAAAAAAAAAAAAAAAAAAAAAAAAAAAAAAAAAAAAAATTATGTACTCTCCAATTCAGTAGTTGGAGAGGTTACGAAGCACCGCACTAAGAGGAGACCGATAGGCTACGAAGCACCGCACAAAGAGGAGACCGATTAGACTAAATCCTATAAATGTAGGTGTTTGCCTTTTTTTTACATGAGCTCCACACAGGAGGCCCTACGGAAAATAAATTCCCTCAGGACCTATGTCATCTTTGGGGGTGCTGTGTGGAGGGTTTTTTTTAAGGAAAGGAAGGAGAGGAGAGTTATGGGAAGGAAAAGGGTTTAAGGGGTGGGTAGGTATCTGGGGTTTAGTGTGTCCTGGTTATCCACCTCCAAGACCTAGACAAACCACACCCCATGAACCCGGGCACCCCTGCTAAATCACCAAACGTGGCGAACCACTTGGAGTGACCTATGGCAGAGGTGTTGGTTATCCAATAAAGGTTCCCGGGGCGGCGGTACCCATTCCCGCCTCCCAAATTGCCTCTTTTTAATGTCGTTATTTTTCGTTTCATCGAGTTTCAAAACACAACGGTGCTAAAGAAGTTTTCACTACGCAAAGCACTGTTCCTAGGGTGAATATGCCTATTTCAGATACGTTGGCTAAATAAGGAGGTAGCGCAACACGGCATGACACCCTAAAAACAAATAACGAAAATTGCCTATTTCACTTCAAATTAATATTACGAATTATGTCGTTCTGAAAATTTGTGCTACGGGGTTAATGCAATATTAAAATACTACATTTGTTAAAACAAAAAAAAAATTGACAAGAAAAATGTATTTACATTAGAATATCAATAAAATCTTAAAATTAAACAGTGTTTTGTTTCACCCCTAAAGTTTTACCAATTTTATTTTATTTATTAAATTAAAATTATTCCATTTCACGTGATCTAATATAAACAAACATTTTATCATTATTATTAAGCATTATTTTATGACACCTGACCACAGCCGATTGCCGAAGTTCGGCGTCTCAAAGTAGGTAGGTATTTGTATTCCAATAGCTTTGTCGGAAGTTTTCAATCAACTATGTAATGAAATTGACGGCTTGGCCAACGGAGAGGAATGAGTGAACCCGCACGGTCAGTTTCGCGGCGAGCATTGAGGAATGAATTAGTTACTTTTGACTAGTGTCTTACCTCTTGCCTGGCAGTGAGTTGATTACTCGCGAGCTGCGGACCTAGCAGGACCTGGGTTTGGTCCTGTTGGGTGTTGGGATCTGAGATTGACGCGATCACAGAGACGATGACGTCACAACTGAATTGAGATTTAATTCCTGAACTAGTGAAAAAGACTTCGCGCCCCGGACAAACTTGTTAGCGACAGACTATAAACCAGAGACTATTTACGCGGGACGGGTTCGATCGGCGCGGCGGGACTATGACTGGATCATATACTGAATAGAAGCAATGTACCTATTAATTCCTGCGTTGTGAAAGAGACAGATTCGAAACTAGTGACTCGGCCGATTCGCTTTCGTATTTCGCTTGGGCTGACCACGATGAAGTTGATACCTACGGGTATTTTACGAATGGCGCGCGGGAAAGGGATACTTTACGTGTTTTGCACTATTATTTAAATATTATTCTATGGGCGCGCCGCCCATAGATTAATATTTAAATATTTACGAATCATTATAATATTTAAATCGTTTACGGTAGGTACACATCATTCATTGAAATAATTTAACATTAAAATAAATGGAAAAAAATTAATGGTGCCGTTAAAAATCGTAGGATGCAAGGCCAAAGATGAGGAATGAAGTCTCAATTCCTTTTGAAATTGAGAATCAGATCGAGTGTGTCACAAGATTGAATTTATTCATTCAATTCAGTCATTCAATTTTGCCCACGTCTATTGGTAACCGTTAATAGTCTTGAGATCTGTGAAACTTGTTGGTCCCCGTATTTCGTGTAGCAATATCTGGAGATAGAAACATTCAGCGTTGTTCGGATGTATGGTGTATACTCGTCCTAGTGCGTTAGTTTTCATGATTCCTGGATGATCCTCTACTGGAATTCCTCGTTTTCGTCGTTGAAAGATTTTTCTTGTTGTGTTCCACGTATAATAGGTAGGGACATCGACATACAGTAATGTTTTAGCGAATGGATCCGTTTGACACAGTTGGAAAAAAGCGGTTAATGTTGTGTTCTTAGGTGGTTCGCTTGCAATTTTATTGGCGGTGTCTTTTGTGAAGTAAACTCTCTGTCCATTTTCCAAATGTACTGCTAGATGTTGCACAGTTGGTTCGTGTTCGTGTATGGGAAAACCGAAAATCCGCCATGCTGCTTCGTTACTGTTGATGTATCTTCCCATTTGGTAGATGAGGATCTCGTCGTTTCTGTTTTGTTGTTCGTTATCTTTTGCTATTTAAAATACTGCCATGTCACTCACTGCCTTTGTTCACATACTTACAGACATATTTAATGGATTTTACTGAATTGCAGTATTCTACGTTTATGTGTGCTTGGAACATTTTGGAAAGTAGTGGGTTATATGGTACTACCCATTGATTACCTGTTTCCAGTTCGTCTCTGCCTCGTACTCGTATTTTTGCAGTGAAGCCACCATTTTTGGGTGATCGTCTTCTATATTTGGGATACCCATCATCTCCGGTTTGGGTGTCGTCCAAGTATGGTTTAGGGTATTTTTTTGTACATGTTCCATCACTCATACATGGTGAATTGGGGTTTAATGGCCCGCATGGTCCGTGAATTATGTTTTTCACAACTATGTCGTACAATTCTGGATCTTCTTGTGAATTGGGAAATTCAGCTTGGATGATTTTGTCGATATCCGTGGGATGAATTCTGTCATGTAGCCATATGAGATTGTGTGAGTGAGGCAGTCCTCGTTTTTGCCATTCGATTGTGTACATCCAGCATCTAACGGTTCCAAAAATGTGGTATTTTGTGATAACTTCAATAAATCTCATTTGTTTTTGTCGAAAAACTCGGGCTATTATGTCGTGCCGATCCATGGGGGCTTGTCCATATCTTAGTTGTTCTTTGATTTCTTGCCACGATGAGTTGCATGTGAAAATTATGAAGAGGTCAGGTCGTCCATATTTTTTTACGTAAGTCATGGCATCTTGAGTGTATTCGTGCAAGTGTCTCGGACTTCCTATGTAAGATGAGGGTAAGATTACCATTGTTCCAATGTCGTCAATGTTTCCTTCATTTATGATCGTGTCTCGAAGGTGGATGTATTCTTCCTTGCGTAGTCTCTTTTGATTCAGTCTTATGTAAAGTATCCGTTCCGCTTCTATTTTTGCGTACATATCTACCAGGAATTGTTGGAATAAATGGCGGGTGTTGAGAACGTGATTGTATGTTTCATTATCTCGGATCCTTAAGCGGTAAGAATAGAACTCCTTGGAAGTGACTTTTTTTTTTGTTTCTATGCCTGTTTCTGGTTGGATTTGTTTCACATTAAAGTGATATCAATCCTCACCGTGTAGAAATATTAAAGGATATTGGAGGGCATCATATGAACGGTGTGTCTCTGCAGTGCGTTGCAGTCCTTCTATTCTTCGTTGTACAATTATATCACGGCTTGTGTTTTCATTGTCCACAATTACGATGGCCACTTCGTCTATCTGAGGTGCATTGAATCGACGTTCGTGTTCTCCAGGTGGTCTCTTGTCGGCTCAAATTATAACTTTGTAGTCATCAGAAATCATCCGGTCTAGAGCTGTTTTGAATAGGTGAATAAGTTGATTGCATTTGTGTAAGATCCTCTGTACATCTTGGATTACGTTTCGTCTTAATCCACTGATATGTTTGCATCGTTGATCGGTTTCTCTTTCTTCATTTCCGATGAAATATACTTGCAGAAATTTATAGTCTTCGTTGGGTAGTGGTAGTAATGATCCCATTTTGTGATAGATTTGTCCTTGGATGGAAAAAACATATTCGATTTTATCTCTATTAGTGTTGATTGAAGTGACACCGAAAGAAGTCATTTGGAAGCAGGCGTTGTACGCTTTTATATTTTGAAGAAAGTGTTTTGATTCTGAAGTTTCCCTGGTAATATAATGTAGAAATTCCTGTGGAGGTGCTTCCAGTGGTGGTAATCTAATTTTTCCATTCATGCAACAGATTCCTGGTGTTTCCCTAATGAATTTTTTCGCATTGCAAAATTGGCAGATATTATCCATTTTACCGATTACGACGTGTTTGTGTTTGTTATATTCATTCGTCGGGTCGTAGTGGAATGCTTCATTTGTTAGGATGTACTGTTTACTTGATCGCGTCCTTCTCAAAGTGCTCATTCTCATTTGTTGGGAACTAAACGTGCTTCGCGCTCTTCGACTGTTTCGTTCTTTAGCTGTGTATTTTTTTCGCTTTGTTTTAGAACTGGCATGATCTACTCCTCGTTTACGTTTGGGCATTATGAACATATAAATCCGGTGAACTTTTATTAAGAAATGCCCTCTGTTCTCTTTACATACTTTCACATTTTATTTTCGATTTATATTCAGTTACCGTATCACTTTGACCACTCACACTTCACTGTTTGTTTTTATTAACTCACTGCACTTCACTGATAATAACTGACGTTCGAATCCACGATGGATCTTGCTTTATATTCCCTACTAATTGGTAGCCCCACCCATAAATACAAAAGGTTCGAGTGGTCCACAACGTTCCAGAATATTTCACAATATTCGAGTGTTCTGGGAAGTTCCCCAATGATATTTTCGATTCCCTATTCCCAAACATTTCACAACATTCCAGAATGTTCCGGGATGTTGTGGAATGCTCTCGAATACTTTTATTATAATATATATTGATACTCACCGAGACACATCGCCACTTATTTCTGAAAGATTCTAGAGCTTTCTCCTTCCACAATTTTCTAAACCATTTGCGAACCATCCAGAACCTTCTAGACTCAGCGACGTACTCTGCCACTCCTTTCAGAACTTTCTACAGCTTTATCGAACCTTCTAGATGTTTCCGGAACCTTTTAGACTCGCCGACATACTCCGCCACTCCTTCCAGAACTTTGTACAGACCTATCATACCTTCTAGAACTTCTTTCAGCTTTATGGAACCTTCTAGAATTTTCCGGCACCTTCTAGACACACCGACACACTCCTCCACTTCTTTCGAACCTTTTTACAGCCTTATGGAACCTTCTATAACTTTCTACAGCCCTATCGAACCTCCTAGAACATCCTACAGCTTTATGGAGCCTTCTAGAATTTTCCGGGACCTTCTACACACCGACATATTCCTTCACTCCTTTCAGAACTTTTTACAGCCTTATAGATCCTTCTAGAACTTTCTACAGCTTTATCAAACCTTCTAGAACTTTCCGGAACCTTTTAGACTTACCGACATACTCCGCCACACCTTCCAGAACTTTCTACAGCTTTATTGAACCTTCTATACTCACCGACATACTCCGCCACTCCTTCCAGAACTTTGTACAGCTTTACCGAACCTTCTAGAACTTCTTACAGCTTTGTGGAATCTTCTAGAATTTTTCGGAACCTTCTAGATACACCAACACACTTCTCTACTCCTTTCAGAACTTTTTACAGCCTTACGGAACCTTCTAGAAGTTTCCGGAACCCTTTAGACTCACCGACATACTCCGCCACTCCTTCCAGAACTTTGTACAGCCCTATCGAACCTTCTAGAACTTCCTACAGCTTTATCAAACCTTCTAGAACTTTACGGAACCTTTTAGACTTACCGACATACTCCGCCACACCTTTCAGAACTTTGTATAGCTCTATCGAACCTTCTAGAGCTTTCGGAATCTTCTAGACTCACCGCCAATTATTTCGGAAAGCTTCTAGAACTTTCTCCATCCACAATTTTCTAAAGCATTTGTGAACCATCAGATCCTTCTAGACTCACTGACATACTACGCCACACCTTTCAGAACTTTCTACAGCTTTATCGAACCTTCTAGACCCACCGACACACTCCTCCACTCCTTTCAGAACTTTGTATAGCCAGGGCCGGATTAACCATGTTGGGGCCCCTAGGCAATGCACGTCTCGGGGCCCCTTTACCAATGGCGGACTAACGGGGGGGGGGGGGGGGGGGGGTTGAAGGGTCTCCCAAACGCCTCCTTGTTCCTTTGATCAAATCCTTAAAAGGCTTTAATGGGGGGAGGGGGGTAAGGTTTTAAAACTTTTGATTTTTTCTGAATGTAAAACATGTCAGTATATTGAGTACTGGGTCAAAATTTCAAGTAAATCGGAGCAAAACTAACGAAGGTACAGCGTTTCAAGCGACCGGCCCTCACTTTTATTTTCCCAAGTAGATAGGTAGGTAGTGCATACTGAAGCTTGTACAACATTTATATTTTAAAAACATTTGTACGTATAATAAGAAATAAAATTAAACAAATGCCAATACAAACCATAGACGGCACCTTCAATCACTTCAGATATAAAAATTACCTAATAAAAAATTAAAAAACATCTTGAAAGCTGACTTTTTCCGAAACTTCGTTGCTCACTAATTGAAGCAAATTATTTTTTCCCTGGAAGCGGGGCCCTTAACCGATGCGGGGCCCCTAGCCGATGCGGGGCCCCTAGGCAGTTGCCTACTCTGCCTTAGGGATAATCCGGTACTGTGTATAGCTCTATCGAACCATCTAGAGCTTTCGAAATCTTCTAGACTCACCGCCAATTATTTCGGAAAGCTTCTAGAACTTTCTTCATCCACAATTTTCTAAAGAATTCGGAACCATCAGATCCTTCTAGACTCACTGACATACTACGCCACACCTTTCAGAACTTTCTACAGCTTTATCGAACTTTCTTGAACTTTCCGGAACCTTCTAGACTCGCTGATATACTCCCCCACTTCTTCCAGAACATTCCAGAGTTTTATCGAATTTTCTAGAAGTTTCCGGAATCTTCTAGACTCTTCTTGAAATTTCTAGAGTCTTCTTAGAACTTCCAGCTCTTATATCTTCAAAAGCAAGCCCTTTAGGTAAAAACGAATACCCTTATTCCCTAGGGGGGATAAAGATCTACCATACCATATAACTCTCTTGATCGTACCGGCACTCGTTTCTGAGTTTTTGCGTTCCGCACGCTTTTTTGTATGATCTTTTATAATATATATTGATATTGATTATTTAGCCTAAGATTGTCTTGAGGGGACAGTAGGGAAGCTGACGTGATCTTGCGAATTTTACCTATAGTATTTTCAACATCACGTCGACTGTTGGCCTTTGAAAACAAATGAGGTGCGATGTCAAATTGTTTCCAAAAGTCGACTCCCAAAACAATCACAAGTGAAAGAGACGGAATAGCAAAAAAGGTAACATATTTCTTAATATTATTATATGTAACTAGTACTCGCATAGTACCAATTACACTTTGACGTACACCATCACCGGTGGTAACGTACGATTCTAACTTATCTAAATTAAACCCTTAACTAATAAAGAAGTTGTAAAGAGAACCGCCAAAACAACTGACAGTCGCACCACTGTCCAAAAGACCTGAAAAGACAAGGTTTTGAATCGAAATATTCGCATGGGGTCTTATATCTTGTCCAGAACTAGCCATCGGCATGCATGCGTCCATGTCACGCCTGAAGAACCGGTTACTGGAGCTATAAACTAAGGGTGATGATATCCTGGCATCCTTTCTAGCAGGACGCAGAGGATCACACTCTAGTTTTTTGGGTTTGTGCGAGTGGAGTCATCTCGGCGTTTGTCAGAATTCTTCTGAGATTCAAACTTCCATTTTCTACAAAAAGGTTTTGTATGACCTTGCGCCTTACAATAAAAACAATTTAAAGTTTTTCTACTATTCGAAGAAGAAGAATGTGTTGGAGAAGAGGATGTTGCTTGAGGAGAAGTAAAATGCGGTAAGGGTTTATCTACCGAGTGCTTTTCAAATCTCCTACACACATTTACCAAAGAAGATAAGTCCTTTTCTGCAAAATATGCGATAGCCAAAACGTATTTAGGTAACAGACTATCAGAAACTAGGTCTACCAACAACTGTTCCTCCGTAAGTTGAACGTCTAATATGAGATTAGCTAATTTAATGTCATCAACGTAATCCACAACACTTTGAATAAATTTCTGTTTCATCGCGAATAAAGCTTTTAGGGCCTCTGTCAGGCCAAGATAACGAATCTTTATAAATAGTCCTATACCAAGAGAGAGCTCTCCCCTCCAAAAGATCAGCAAAAGACGTCACAACCGATGACAGTTCTACATGACGGCATCTAGATAATTCCTCCACACGTTGTATAAAATCCCTAACATCAGAAGATCCAGAAAATTTAATACCCCAAGAATGTACGGACGTATTTGTATTTATCGATTGATAATAATTATTGACTATGTTTGTAGTCTGACTCGCATAATCACTATTGCCTTCATTTTGTTGTGGAGAATCACTACTGGTTTGTTTTGAACTCTTATTATATATACGAGCCTGTTCCCGCATAGCTGATAACATAGACTCTGGAGTGATATTCACTTCAGATAACATCTCTATCATCTCCTCCTTTGTAGCACCGTTAATATTAGAAATCGCCATTTTGTTTCTATTTTTTTTAATTTAAAATTTGAGAAAAAAAATATTTTAAAAAATAAATAATTTAAAAAAAATAAAAATATTAATTAAATCAAATTAATATTATAATAGAATTTACCGGACACCCTGTAAGGAAATTTACCAAAAATATATTTGAAAAATAATTAAAATTATTTTAATTTAAAAAAAATAATATACTTTATAGTTAGAAGTACCGGACACCCTGTAAAGCCGAGAATAAATCGAACCGATGAATACTGAATTGAAATGAGCACGGAAAAATTCCGTGCTCATTTCAATCGGTCAAATATGAAATGAAATGGTTAAAAATTTTACAAGATAATATTATTTATTGTGAAAATTTGCCGCCCCACTTAAAAATGCCTCCCGGGCGGGCCGCCTCCCCCGCCCCTTACGCTACGCCACTGTGATGAATTAATATTTTTTGTGACATCTCACATAAGCTGCATTAAGCCCACATCAACTGTGAACGGTTATTCTGCTCTAGTCTGCCGAGTTTCAAGCAAGCCCTTTCTAGCAGGCGCTTTTATGTCTGTGCTTTAAAGACTGCGATCGGTATGTTAAAGAGATTGACATTCAGACGATAAACTCCCCCTTGCGCAGAATCAAGCAGAAATAACAAATATTTGAGAGCTCCAGCCCAGAGCTGGCTTCCAAATTCAACTGATGTACACACTTAAGAATTGAATAGGGTTTACAGCTGGTCAACATTGAAGAATATGCTAGCCCTATACAACACGCCAAATTGGACTAAAAACACGGACTGAGACACTTATTCTAAGCATTTCTAAAGACACTGGTCAAATTGCACCAGATAGAAAATGAACTCCTTTTGCCGAGATCAGATACGCTTGGGTTTTTGAGATGTTGAAGCTGATGAGGAAGGCCCTAACTGGTGGTTAACTTTTTGTCTCAAAACTTTCTGAGCCGCTTAAGAGTGAAAACTGGAATTAAAATAACAAGCGAAATATTTGCTTCTCGTTCCAGAGATGTAGATAATCGCAGTATTTACTGGTCATCATCATCAGAGTCAAAACGTTGCTTTAAATGGCTTTAGCTGTGTTATTTCCGGGCATCACACATAAAATATATATAACTTTGTGTAAGAAATATTAATTCGATTTAGATCACAAAGCTAGTAGGAATTGTGGCGAAATAATCAAAAAGTATCCAACACGGCCACCGTCTTGAACTGAAAACTGAATACACAAACAAGTTTACAGACAGATGATATACCAATAGGTACAGTTAACAGAATTTCGCTAGGCTCAGTTAATTATTGTCATGAACGAAAAATGTTATTTATTTTATCGTAGTACCTAAGTAGAGTGACTAAAATCTAAAACTTAATCATCTACAAAAATATTTTTCTATGACTTTGTGGGAAGGACGCCACTGGCACATTTGCGAAAAGCGTATAATCGTGAAAAACTAATATTTTAGGAAGAATCTTTACGAATTAAGGTAGGTATTTAGTCAAAAATTCTTTATTATTAAGTAAAGACAATTTTCTTATGTATGTGTGATAGCATTCCTCCACAATTGAATTTTCTCGCGTTACGTTCGATGTTGTCGGATATCTCCAGCCGCTGTCATTTTAAATATTTTATCGCTCTCTGTTAACCGCGGATTATCGGCGTTTTATTGTTCATTCAGAATGACCGCATGGCAGTTTACTCCATCTGAACTGAAACGGGCTGAGAATTGGCATTTTGCGGGAATTGACGTTTTTATTAATAAATAATTACTTATATTTTTCCAATTACGTTATACATCTAGCCATTGTCTCGCACTCAAAATTAAATGTAGCAAGTACGTAACACTTTTCTGTTTCTAATAAATTCCCAATTCAAACGTCGTTCAAGTATGACAAAGTTTCTTGACACGTTTAAAGAATCACAGCCTTACTAAAAAACCCAGTGAAAATTTTATTCAATTGACAAACGGCCGCGGATGTGAAAACATTACTAATTAAAAATTTGTTCTTTGAAAGAAATACACATGGTTTCCACGGCCTGAGAGGGTAGTTTATCTCTGTTTTAACCATTGATGTCCGAACGATATTTGTAATTTTTCCATAGTATTTTGAATGTTCTATATATTTCTTATTTTTGAAGGTGTCGTAAAAACAAATACCATTTATGAAAACAAGATAAAATTACCTTTTAGATTTGAGTATTTGAAATACACTTTAGCTTTCAAAAACTGCCATATTTTATGATTCAAACTCGGAAAAACATGGAAAAAAATTTCCTCCGACAACATTTTTGACCAAAATGTAGAGAAATTTAAATAAAATCAAAATTTAAAAAACACAGTCCTTTTATGTAGTAAATTTGGAAGGAAACTATCACCTCACTTTTTTATCGTGTATACAATAAAAAAATAATAAAAAATTTCAAAGTTTTTTTTATTGCCAAAAAAATAACTTAGAAACCATAGCGAAATTTAAAACAGATTTCTTGCATCTCTAAAGACGTTAATTTTTTTGATACGTTTACGAACACATGTATTAGATTTTAATATTATAAAAAAATATCACTTTTAAGAAATTCTTTTAAAATAAAGATCTTAAAATGAAAATTTTATCTAAGTAACCTATAAAAAACAATATTCTGACAGTTCAACTTTGAAAGTACGGCGTTTGTACAATAACTTGATTAAACTGATGTAAGCCACACAAATAATATGGTAAATATATCAATTATGTGAACAGAAGAGTAAATTCGTCACTACAATAGAAATTATTTAGTAAAATCACAACATTTAGGCACTAACAAAATTTTCCATATCCCGCCATAAGCACACCGAACTGTTTTGTCATCGCGGGCCGATATGCACCGGAGCACCAATAATGCCCCTAGCGGAGAAGAATTAAAACAACATTGTTTCCTAGGAAATTAAAACCATTTACAATGTTGTCAGATCTTAATGCATTTTAACAGCGTGATCACGCAAGAAACGTTATTGGTAATAAAACGTGATTTAGTGTATACGGGGATTAATTATGTTATTACAATAACACAGTTAATTGGTCGCGCTGTGGTTTTTTTTTAGTAAGGCTGTATATGTGCATGGACGAAAAAAACAGTAGAACGCGGGCAGCGTTGTCGTATTCAAAATTCAAAAGTTCTGTCGAATTCTGCCTCAAGGCTGGCCAAAGAACGAGACCTAGGCACTAGTCGAATTTTGAGGTTTCAAGTTTTCAAGCTATGATGAACGATAGTTTGAAAATGGCGTCGATTGCTGTTGTTTTCTTCGCTTTTACTAGTGTTTGCCGTGTGATGGAAACATTTTCTCCTCACACACGAGGGCATATTGCCGCCATTTAAATGCAATTTACTGATAAGAGATAATGGTAAGACACGACCTTACTCGATGCGTGGCAGTTTAGTCCCCAAGTACTAGAAAAGTGGTACAATTGCCTTGGTTTTGGCTTCCGATATTGAGATTTCTACCACTCGTCCACAATATATAACGTCATTGGATTTTTCAGGCATTCTGAACTGAATCCAACAAATCAAATTAGTACCCGTCTACCTGACTTATTTTGTCTGCAAGTCGTGCCATGGATCTCCCTGACACAGCCAGTGTGACCATCAAGACGGAGTCAGGGACTCGAGGACCAGACGGAGAGGGAATGTTGTACACGGATATGGATATATATCTACAGGATGTAAAGAAGGACTGCAAGGAGTATTCCCAAAGCATTCAGCAAAATGCAGGTCAGTAGAAAATTCTGTAATCATAATTTACATGTACTATATCAATCTATTCAGTGAATCAAACACCATCAATGAGCGTTGAAACTTTGCTTGAATTCGCTGTAGTATTTGGTGACCAGATTTGAACATCAAATACTTCTCCATCTTTATTCCCCTGTCTTATCTGCCTCACAATACGACCCAATTGAGTGTGCCATAATACCACTCCAGGAAGTTGAAAAGAGTTGGCGCACTTCTGCGGTATTCACAACTAATACATTCAATTCAGTGACGGCAACCCGGGTGTTTATTTATTATTAGTTATGTACAACATGATTTTTTTTTCCTTACCCTCCTCACTAGACAAAGTCTGTTCTGAGGCTGGTAACTAACAATTTCTAATTACATAAAAAACAAATAAGTGGTAAAACAAAGAAAAAAAGAAACATATATATTATAGTAAAAATAATAATAAAAAATAAGAGGAAAATCAGAATTTAAAAACAGTAGAAAATAGAAAATATATAATATTAGATATTAAGAATATTACTTATCTCTCTTCTTTCCTTGACATTCAACCAGTTTAAAAATCTTTTGAAAACCCAGTTCAAATTATTAGATGCGACGTAGGTCTTTGTTTGGGCTACAAACTTATTGAATATATATGGTGCCAAGTAAGATTCATATTTTTTTGCAAAATTTGATTTGATATATGGTACTTGTAGTTGATTGTGTGTGTTTGCTCTTGTGTATTGCGAGTGAGTTATGAAGTGTGGTGATATTTTTATGCAGTTTTTGAAGATGATATTCTTTATGAATAGTTTATTTATGTCTAATAGGTTATTGTTGATCATTATCTGTTCTGTCGGATGTTGATAAGGCTTTCTAAACATAATTCTGATTATTGTTTTATGATTAATTTTAAGTGATTTGAGGTGAGTCTCTGCTGCTGCTCCCCATACTGAAATACCATACATTAGAATACTTTGACAGAGTGCATAATATATATTTTTTAGCTGAGGTAGTGACATAATGTTTCGAATTGTTTTGAAGATGTAAGAGAGTTTCCGTATTTTTTTTGTAATTAGGTTAATTTGGAGATCCCATTTTAAGTTATTGTCAACAGTTAAACCGAGATATTTAATATTTTGCGCATAATCAATTTTGTCACAAACACAGCGTGAGTTAGTTAATGGGGTAACTGTGCAGGGGTGAAGATGTAGTTGTGGGCGACTATCTGGCTGACCAGCTAATGTCTTACTGAAAGTTAAGTATTTTGTTTTAGAAATATTTAGTGTCAGTAGATTATTTATTAGCCATTTATTTACTTCAGTCATCCCTGCTTCCGTGTTTTTGAAGACTTTTTCCCATGATTGGGCTTTGAATAAAATTACAGTGTCATCTGCATAACTGATAACTTTGTACTCTATGTTCCCTAGGCTTATCTCAGTTAGACTGTTAATGTAGATGAGAAACAGTATGGGACCTAAGACGCTGCCTTGGGGTACTCCATACCTGTTGCCTACTTTGTCACTTTCTTGATTATTGATTTTTACAATTTGTTGTCTATTTTCAATGTAGCTGATGAACCATTTTAGTGGTGGACCTATTATGCCAATGTTTTTGAGTTTTTGTTGGAGTAATTTGTGTGAGATGGTGTCGAAAGCTTTTGCTAGGTCTAAGAACACTCCTAAAACCTTTGAACCGCCATCTAGGTTTTTTACTATGTAGGTGGTTAGTTCCGATAAGGCGTCTTCTGTTCCCACTTTCGCCCGAAACCCGAATTGACGGGTGGAGATCAGTTTGTGTTTGTCAAGGTATGCGAGCAGTCTTTTTTTCATAGTTTTTTCTAGTAGTTTCGATAGCGAATTTAGGAGAGTGATTGGTCTGTAATTTAAGATCAGCGTTTTGTCTCCCGATTTATGTATTGGAGTAATACAACCTATTTTTAGATAATCGGGGACAAAGCCGAGGCTGAAACTTTGGTTGAAAATATGTTGAAGTGGTATAAGTATATGTTCTCGGAGACTAATCAGTATATGATTGGAGAGGTTATCTGGGCCCACAGCGCAATTTGGTTTGAGAGAAATAATTAAATCCGATATTTCCTTTGTACCTATTTTGTGAGCATAAAACGAATGATTTGGTTGCATGGTAGAGGATAGTTTGGTTAAAGAGTCTTCTGTTGTGCCGTTTTTTAAAAGAATTTTTTCAGCCAAGTTAGATCCAACTTTTGCAAATTGGGAGTTAATAAAATTTGCTATTTTACCAGGTTCATTTTTTGTAAGGGTTTTGTTTCCATTTATTAACAGTACTTTGATCTTCGAGTCTTTTTTCGTATTGGAGAAAGTAATATCTTTGACGATTTTCCAGATTTTTTTGGGGTCATTTTTGGCGGATTTTATTTCTTTTTTGTAGTACTTGTATTTGGCTTGTTTGATTAATTTATTACAAAGGTTTCTATATAGCAGGTAATTATTTTTTAGTTTGTCATCATATGGGTTTTTGCGTACTTGCATGTGCATTGTGTCTCTTTTATGAATGCTGTTTACTAATCCTTTCGTGATCCAGGGTGTTATTTTTTTTCTTTATGTGAGTAGTTTTTCGGGGTATTTTTTGTTGTATGTTTAGCAATATAGGTTCCAACTGTGGTCATAAATGTGTTCAGCGCGTTGTTTGGATCGGGTTCATTTATTACATTTGACCAAGATTCATTATGTATGTCCTCTATTAGGGACTTAAAATTGATTTTGTCTTGTACGGAGTTGTTTTTTTCATCTTTTTGTTTCTTGTTAAGATGTATGCTTAGTGTAGTAGTGAAATGATCTGTGACCGTTGATCAAATAATGGATGAATTCCTAGTTTAAAAAAATATATGGTCAATACAGGATTCAGAGTTTGACGTAATTCTTGTTGGTGAGTTGATTGTCGAATTTAATCCATAGAGAGTAAGTAGACTTAAGTATTCTGTGGTTATTGGTTGCCCGTTTAGTAAGTTAATATTCATATCCCCTGCAATAATTAATTGTTGTGTTTTTTTTTTTTTTTTTGAGAAGTTTATTTAAGGAGTTGAAGAAAGGTGAGAGATTGTTATAGCATGGGGGTCTGTAGACGGCAAATATGGAGATGTCTGGTCCGAGGGAGATTTGGATTCAGTTTGCTTCGATTAGGTTGATTTCGGTTATTGATGAGTTTAGTGAATCTTTGGCAAAGATTACTATACCGTCGTTAGATGTGTTGTGGAATGGAGAGTTGTATAGTCCTTTAAGTTTAGGTTTGTGTAGGAGTCATCTAACCAGCATTCAGTCAAGATAATAATGTCGAAGCTTATGTTTATTTCGTTTAGGAGGATCGAGAAATTATCGAAGTTCTTTCGAATACTTCTAATGTTTTGGGATATTATGTTTAAGTTGTGTTTTTCTGTGAACAGAAAATTACAATCTGTCGCTTTGTCAAAAGTGTGTTCTGAGTTGTTAAATGTTTCTGTATCAATATTAAGTTGAGTGATCATGTTGCGGTTGCGAAGATACATAAGTTGATCCATACAAAGTTCACACATTTTGCTAGTGGTGGTAAATTAGGAGTAATATAGGAGTAAAAATTGAGAGTAAAATTATTCAAATACTTTGGATAATAAAAACCTTTAAAAACATAACATTTCATGGTTGAATAATTAGAATACTTTGGATAATAAAATAGAATCCTTTTAAACCATAAAATTTGATGGTAGACTAATTCAAAGAGTTTGGATAATAAATAATATATAAAACAGTAACATTTGATGGTAAAATAATAGCAGTATTTTGGATAATAGAAACCTTTAAAAACGTAAAATTGGATGGTAAAATAATGAAAATACTTAGGATAATAAAAACCTTGAGATGCACAAAGACACTCATTTACATGGCTATGCCGCCATAGCTCAGTGGTCAGAGCATTCGACCGGCAATCGGAAGGACACGGGTTCAAGTCCCGTTGGCGGCAAGTATCTTTTCTCGGAAGATTTTTCAATATAAATGAGTGTCTCAGGCTGACAATTATTGCTTGTAATAATTGTTACCCTTTGTGCTATGCATAAAAATCTTGTCTAAACGTTAGTTTATAAATTAAAAAATAATAATTAATATTTAACAAGTTTAAGTATTTCCCCAATAAATGCAGACATAATTTGTCTCGACGCCACCTAGCTAGGGATTTAAAACTAACAATGTCTTCCTCGCAAAAATAAAGTTGGTTGTTTTCAGGTGGAAAAAATATAACAAGCAGTAATTGCTGAATGAAACACTAGTATATATTGAATTATTTGGCGGGTATTTGATAAGCCGCCATAGCTCAGTGGTCAGAGCATTCGACCGGCAATCGGAAGGACACGGGTTCAAGTCCCGTTGGCGGCAAGTATCTTTTCTCGGAAGATTTTTCAATGTAAATGAGTGTCTCAGGCTGACAATTATTGCTTGTAATAATTGTTACCCTTTGTGCTATGCATAAAAATCTTGTCTAAACGTTAGTTTATAAATTAAAAAATAATAATTAATTTATTAGATGTGAACCATACGAATTGATAAAGGGTTTCTTTGGCCCTTTGCTTCGTTTTCTACATCAGTTCCTTGAAGTAAGGAGAGAGTACTTCATTGATGAAGATAGGAGAGTTTGGGTTTAAGGTTTTGGCCTCTTTCTTTAGCGAGAGCAACGATTCCCTTGTTTTTTGGCTGTAGAAGGCAATGTGTAGTTTGACCGGGGTGTTCCGCCTGCGATCTTGTGTCCTGGTCACCATGCGGATGTCTAGTTGTTGGAGGGGCAGTCCCAGCGAGCCAGCTACCCGAAGAACGGCCTCCGCGGGTTGTTCTCCCGTCCGTAAGTCCACACCCGCCATTTCCACGCTGTCGGAGAGTTTGACTTGTTCTAAATCCGCGAGTCGACTTTCCAGGGAAGAGATTCTGTTGTTTTTTTTTCGTTTTCCTCGCGTAGGAATTTTGCTTCTTTATGAATGTCCTCTACTTGTTTGAATTTTAATAGCAGGTCTTCATATTGTTTGCAGATGAATTCACTGCTTCTTTTGAGGTCATTAATTTCCTCCTCAAACATTTGTTTTATTTCAAAAATTTTGTCATCAAAATGTTTGGTGAGACGATTATATAAGGAGTCGGCTTCTGATCCGAGTGTCGCGGCCGACGTAGCAGGTGAGCTCGGTCTGCTTTTGCATTTTGGGCATTTCCAAATTTGTTTATTTTTTAATGACATTTTTTTGAAATTGATATCTGTGATATTTAAGCAATTGTTATGGAAACCGATGTTGCAAGTGGCACACGTGAGCGCATGGTCATTTTTGGTGATAAGGTTTAGGCAGGCTTCGCAATTCATTGTTGGTTCGCTTTTTTTTTTTTTCTTTTTTTTTTTTAAATAAATATTCGGAAGAGTAGGATTCGGTGGATAGTGCGGCCTCTGTGTGGTGATCGAGCTAATAGATTTTTAATGTTTCTAATAATGTTCTTGTTATTGTTCGCAGACACAGATGGCGTTAAATAAAAAAGAAAATAAATAAATAAAGGTTATAGTGAAATTTGCTTATTTAACTTATTTAACTGATCTGGTATGCACTGGACACAATAATTTAATTTATTTCATTTATATATTTTAATTTTCACTGTCTTGATTTAAGAATCTAGAGGGAAATATTTTTATGCGTGTTGATTATGTTACACTTTATAAAATAAATGTCAAAATGTCACAGTTTGAATGATGTTTTTGAATAGATCATTTAGAACAGATTCGTGTATTTTTTAATAGGGACGGCTGGATGATTATAGGTAGGATGAAGCACAGTTTATTTATTTCCGTTAAACCGATTATTATGATTTATTTTACCTTTAACGAGTTGAACTGTGAACTCTGGTAGGCAGTTTTTGTTTTTATTTCAAAAACACTATTAAGATACTAACGGGTGTTAAAATTGAGGATGTAAGATTACACGACGAAAGCGCGTAAAAAACTACACTGTATTTCACAAACTGAAGTGATCCACTTTACTTTTTTACTACACTATTGATTAAATTAGTGTTGGAGCATTCAAATAGGCGTCTGACGTTTATTATTTTGTATTGTATTCATTCATTCACATATTTTTAATTAGCATTTTTTAACAATGTCTACGTAAATTCACATTTGATCATCTCGGCGACTGATGAGGACTGATAAGATATAAATACCTACAAATTAGGTGCCTTATCCACCATATACATATATGAATGATGTGATGATGCATGGCATTAACACAGCTAAAGCCATTTCAAGCAAGGTTTCGTTTCTGATGATCTTTCACCAGATTAATAATGCTTTGGTAGGTATATTTAATGGCGGGCCTCACCAGCCCTGTTCGGGCAATCCGCCTGTGATACTTGCTTATTTATCTGACTCCACATTAGGTTACCAAAGTGTACCATGATATTTCAAATGAAAGAAAGTATTTTACACTGAAGTTAAAGTTTATTCGATCTTATGTAAAACACGACAAGTATTTATCAAAAGGATTAGGTAGGGAACGACAACTCTATGCGTGAGCGGCTAATCGGGCCGTCGGGAAACGAATGAAGTTCGGTACATTTGCCGAACGGAGCACGGCGCAAAATCACGTCAGCTGAGTTGCCAGCGTACAAACCCAATTACCCAGTTGGTGAGTATCGTTCTCTACAATGCGATTATCTGCCGCTCTTGAACGAGGAGCGAATATTTTGCTTGTTATTTTAATCCCAGTTTTGACTTCCGAGCGGCTCAGAAAGTTTTGAGACAAAAGTTGACCACCAGTTAGGGCCATCCTGCTCAACTTCAACATCTCTAAAACCCAAGCGTATCTAATCTAGGCAAAAAGTGTTGGAATATTTGATGCTGGCAACAATAGTTCCGGAACAATCTTCTTTGGTTCTTTTCTTCTGTTTGAATTTGAGTCAACAAGTGTATTATTTTCCTGACAATAAAATACATCTGTACCTTGCAATTGAGTCTATTTAAATGCAAACTAACAAAAAGAAGTTCATTTTATAGCTGGTGCAATTTAACCAGAGTCTTTAGAAATGCTTAGAATAAGTGTCTCAGCCCGGCTCAATTATTCCGCTAGTTTTCTTATTTGAAGAAATTTAGCGTTTTATGGGGCTAGCAGACTCTTCAATGCTACCAGCTACAAATCCTATACAAATCTTAAGTGTGTCCATCAGTTGAGTTTGGAAGCCAGCTATAGGTTGGATCTCCCAAATACTTGTAAGCTTGTTGCTTCTGTGCAAGGGGGGGGGGGGTATATCGTCTGATTGTCAAACTCTTATAATACCGATTGCCGTCTTTAAAGCACAGACGCAAAAGAACGTTTTAGAAAGGGCTTTGTGCTTGAAACTCGAGCAGAACAACCATTCACAGTTAATATTGGCTTAATTTGAGGCTCCTGTGAGATGTCATATAAAATATTATTTCATAATTGATTTAATTTAGTTTGCTCCGCTGGGTTTCGAAATGTAAGCTTTTGTGTTCAGAGCCAAAAAGGTTATCGCTCTTCCATGTCGTTGAATCATTGTCTAGTGAAGGCTTTTTCTTATGCCACTGTCTGTGATTGAATCCGTATTTATCCAAAGTTTGCAACTTTTGTACCTCTTTAAATATTTAATAAATTGTAGAACTAAGTCGCAATTAGATTGTAGTATTTCACTTTCGTAAAAGAACATTTGTTATTTATTATGAAATATTTTAAAGGAGGCTCGTATCTTAAAGTAAATTGCCAAAGATAATTCCTGTTTACAAGGTTCTGTGAGTAAAGAATACCGAATGAATGGTGTTGTCAGTTTTATAAGGGTTTACATTTGACTCAGTATAAAAATTATTTGAAATATGGACCAGTAAAATGTATTAACGATGGCTGCATCTACAAGTGTGCAGCCCACATGATTAACCAAATTAAAGCAGATAATTAGACTAAGCATAATATTATGTTGAACTGTAGTCCTTGAATACTGAACAACCGCAATAATGTTTTATTTTAGATAGCCTGTTTAATGATTCTTTTTTGCAGTTCTTGGTAAAGGTGTTGAAGAAAGTCTGAATCCATCTCATTCATCCAACCGTGAAGATGAAGTCCGTGAAACGAAGATTGAGGGTTATTCTTCCTGTCCAGAACCCGTGAGCCATCGTGTGATGAAACAATCCGGCCAAAAACCATTCTTGTGTTCAGAATGTAGTCATTCATGTTACACTAAGTCAAGTTTACAGCAACATATGATAAAGCATTCTTGCCTAAAACCATTCTCATGTTCCAAATGTAGTTTTGCGACTTCATATAAGCATAATTTGAAACAACATATGATAACGCACTATGGCGTTAAACCATTTTCGTGTTCCGAATGTGGATATTCATGTTCCCAAAGGTCTAGTTTAAAACTACATATGATGACTCACTCTGGCTTGCAGCCATTCTCGTGTTCCGAATGTAGATATTCATGTTCTAAAAGGTCAAATTTAAAACTTCATATGGTGACACATTCTGCCTTAAAACCGTTTTCGTGTTCTGATTGTAGTTTTTCATGTTTAAGTAGGTCATCTTTAAAGCGACATGTGATGATGCACTCAGGCAAAATTCTGAAACCATTTTCGTGTTCCGAATGCGGTTATGCGAGTTCAATTAAATCAAGTCTAAAGAGACATCTTTTGACGCACTCTGGCCTTAAACCATTTTCATGTTCTGAGTGTAGTTATTCATGTTCCACTAAGTCACATTTGAAGCGACATTTTTTGACGCACTCTAGCTTTAAACCATTTTCGTGTTCTGAATGTAGCTATTCATGTTCCACTAAGCCACATTTAAAGCGACATATGATGACACACACTGGTGAAAAACCATATTCTTGTTCCGATTGTAGTTACTCATGTTCTCAAAAGGAAAGTTTGAAACGACATAAGTTGATGCACTCTTGCATAAAACCACTATCGTGTTCTGAATGTTCTTACTCATGTTTCACTACGTCAAGTTTAAATCGACACTTGATCATACACACTGGCGTAAAGCCATTCTCTTGCTCCAAATGTACTTATTCATGCTCTCGCAAGTCATATTTAAAAAAACATATTATGACACATTCTAACGTAAAACCACTATCGTGTTCTGAATGCTATTTTTCGTGTTCCACTAAGTCGTGTTTAAAGCGACATATAATAATGCACTCTGACGTTAAACCTTTCTCGTGTTCCAAATGTACATACGTGAGTTCCCAGAAGTCAGATTTAAAGCAACATATAATGAGGCACTCCGCTGTCAAACCATTCTCGTGTTCCGAATGTAGTCATCAGAGTGCAACCAAGACGCATTTAAAGAATCACATGATGACACACTCTGGCGTGAAACCATTCTCATGTTCCGAATGTGATTATTCTTCTTCATATCGTGGGGATCTAAAGAGACATTTTTCGAAGCACTCTGGCATTAAACCATTCTCGTGTTCCAAATGTAGTTATTCATGCTCCCATAAGTCAAATTTAAATCGGCATATGGCGATGCATTCTGGTTTAAAATTATTCGCGTGTTCCGAGTGTAATTTTTCATCTTCTCTCAAGGAGGGATTGAAAAAACATCTTTTGAAGCATACTGGTTTAAAACCATTTTCGTGTTCCGAATGTAGCTTTTCATGTTCTATCAAGCAAAATTTAAAGCAACATTTTTTTAAACACTCTGGCTTAAAACCATTATCATGTTCCAAATGTAGTTTTTCATGTTCTCATTCGTCATATTTTAAGCGACATATGAAGACGCACTCTGACGTAAAACCATTCTCACTCCGAATGTAGTTTTTCATGTTCTCTCAAATCAATTCCCCAGAGTTTGGAGGCAATTAAAACCCAGGCTGTCTCTCAGTGATATCTTGTACGAGATATTTATTTCCACGTTGGCTGATTGCTACTAAAGTTTCCACTTATCTTCTGGGGTGAGAGTTGATAGGAAAGTTTTTGGGACTTCAAGCCGTATGTCAGCTGAGAGACGACATCGTCATGCAAAGGTATTTTATTTACGCTTTTTTGCAACGCTTTCTTGTATTCCCTCAGTGTTGCAATCTCTCTTCTGATATTTTCGGAATTACGTTTGCAAGTACGGGGAGCCAAGGGAGAGGAGTAGATTTTAAAGTTCCGCTGATGGTTCGCCATCTGTATCAATATTTGAACCAAATCGGAAAAATAAAAGTTTTCAAATCAACCAGGGTAACTCTTTTTTTATTATTATTTTTTAATTTATAAACTAACGTTTAGACAAGATTTTTATGCGTAGCACAAAGGGTAACAATTATTACAAGCAATAATTGTCAGCCTGAAACACTCATTTACATTGAAAAATCTTCCGAGAAAAGATACTTGCCCCCAACGGGACTTGAACCCGTGTCCTTCCGATTGCCGGTCGAATGCTCTGACCACTGAGCTATGGGGGCTTATCAAATACCCGCCAAATAATTCAATTATACTAGTGTTTCATTCAACAATTACTGCTTGTTATATTTTTTCCACCTGAAAACAACCAACTTTATTTTTGCAAGGAAGACATTGTTAGTGTTAAATCCCTCGCTAGGTGGCGTCGAGACAAATTATGTCTGCATTTATTGGGGAAATACTTAAACTTGTTAAATATTAATTATTATTTTTTAATTTATAAACTAACGTTTAGACAAGATTTTTATGCGTAGCACAAAGGGTAACAATTATTACAAGCAATAATTGTCAGCCTGAAACACTCATTTACATTGAAAAATCTTCCGAGAAAAGATACTTGCCCCCAACGGGACTTGAACCCGTGTCCTTCCGATTGCCGGTCGAATGCTCTGACCACTGAGCTATGGGGGCTTATCAAATACCCGCCAAATAATTCAATTATACTAGTGTTTCATTCAACAATTACTGCTTGTTATATTTTTCGGGTATAATAATTCAATTATACTAGTGTTTCATTCAACAATTACTGCTTGTTATATTTCAACGGGTTCAAGTCCCGTTGGGGGCAAGTATCTTTTCTCGGAAGATTTTTCAATGTAAATGAGTGTTTCAGGCTGACAATTATTGCTTGTAATAATTGTTACTCTTTTTTTATTATTGAAGTATAACTTCTTTACGCACGCTCGACTTGGGGGGGGGGGGGTAAGCTGGTGAATGCGTTACGAAAAGTGGTGATTGTTACGAAAAATGTCATGCAAACTCGATGCAAACGGTCGGGCTTTACGCACGCTTGACTTGGGGAGTGATAAGGATAAGGATGGTCACCCCAAGGTCGTAGGTCACCTTAAAGTTGTAGGTCACCCATGGTCATATTTCACCCCAATGTCATGTTTTACCCCTAGGTCATAGGTCACCCCATTCGCTACGTTTGGTAACTTAACAGGGATACCTGGGTTCATGGGGCAAGGTTTGTCTTGTAGTTTTACTTCAGTCGTGTGGTCTAAAGCACACTTGTTTTTTTTTTATTTGGTATATCTTTCTATTTTGTATCTTATAATCTATTCTGCTCCTCCATTAGAAGCGTTTGCTTGTGGATGGAAGAAAAGTATACATTTGAAAAGAGATAACAGTTTGCATTTCTGTAAGATAGTTTATTTTTTATTTAATATAGATATATAAGTGTACAGTGGAGTTATATAAATTACATATCGGTACAGAAATTATTTAAAATTGCAATCTCACCAAAGAAGAAGCTAGTTCTTGTGCTTGATGAGCGAGTTACACTAATTATAACAGAAATAGAATAAAATTATGCAATAGGTAAGCATATAATGGGATCAATTGAGACTTCTGGATCATCTATATGTGTAGGTGTACACACATAGGATATGGTTACATATTATACGGTTACATACTATATTTTTATTATTAAAATTAAGGATATTAAAAAAATGCGTATGTTTAGTTATTATAGATGTTGCATCTTTATCTTGATTATGAAATTGAAAGACATGAATACTTATGCATTTATTTTTAAATATATATATATATATATATATATATATATATATATTGACCTCTTCCCGTAGTATCTTGATCCTGTAAGAAGTTGCTTGACAATGTTGATCCACCTTTAACACCGTATAACTTGGCTTTGATGGAATACATCTGTATGAATTGGCAACAACGTTACTACAAATACCAAGGTTGCCAGTTTCTCGGTAAAAGTTTTTGATATATTGCACATAAAATTTTCGAACTTTGTATGGAAATCATACGCATCTTTTTTGTTGATCCGGTCAAATCCCCATACGTTGTAGATCCGCTCAAATCCCCATACGCGGTTGATCCGCTGGTTGATAATCAAAGATGGCTAAAAAGGGAAGCCTTCTGATTGGTCGAACGAAGCCTTCTCATTGTTGATAATCAAAGATGGCTGAAAATGGAAGCCTTCTGATTGGTCGAACGAAGCCTTCTCATTGGTAGCAGATATGGAAGGCACCTACTAAAAAAAGATATCCAATTGTTCAGCTAAATTTTTACAACGGTTATGAAGAATATATATTCTTCTATATTCTCCACAAAATATTATTGACATTTCTTGTTCACGCCCCTACACGGAGAAAAATGTTTTGAGAATTTATTCGGAATTCTTGTCTTTTTATTCGGAATTACTGTTAAAAGGGACTGCAGTTGTTACGAATGAATTAACAGGAAACGGAGTCCTAATATATATTCGGACGGCGACTGTCAAAAACTTTACGAATATATTTTCATGATGTCTCGCAATTTCAACTCTGTCTGCATGACAATACTAATATTTTTGCATTACAATTACGAATATCTAAGAGTGATTCATGATATTTGCCAGTAGTTAATAATATTTTGTTAGTTCTTTTACGAAAATATTGACAGTCCTCCTGATATTTTTTCAGCAATTCCTAACCATTTATTCGTTCTTATACGACGGTCTTCCTGATATTCTGCTAGTAAAATACTGACAGGTAATTTGTTCGTTCTTTAACTAATACTTTATTAGGTTTTACTGATATTTTGTTAGGTTCTTGGACTAATACCTTATGCTTACTGTCAAGTTAATTGCTCTTTGCGTACTGATAGAAGTATATGACTTTTTACTAGTATTTTTAATGATTCCACTGACATTTCATCATTCCAGTCCAAGCTGCACTAGGATTGGAATGATGGAATGTCAGTGCAATCATAAATGCAAGTAAGAAGTCTAATTTTATCAGAAAGCATTGGTAAAATTAACATGGCAGTACACAAAATAAACATGAAAATGAAACAACTTAATAATACTTACAATCTTATATAATATCTTCCAATGAGTCAACGGGATCACGGAGGCCCATTTGGAGTATGTTGGGAGGCTGAAGGGGTTGGGGAGCAGGAAGGAGATAGGGAAGACGAAGGTTTGTTAGATAATAATTCATAAAGAATGAAGCTTTAAATAGTGTAAGTATATTTAATTACTCATCATAAATCACATTGTATAAATTATAAATTTCAAGGAATGTCGAATCTCATATAACTAAGGGTAAAATATAATTACAGATTGTAATACCATACAAAAATACGATACCTAAAGCAGAATATGGACTGGTAAAAATAATAATTAATTAATAAATAATTGTATGTCTTCCAATGATAAAAATACTTGGGATGAACTCAGCTTCTGACAGATCTGCCGAGCATATTTTTTTCCAATTTATCGCAGTATTTATTGGGAAGATCTCTAGTAGCAAAGTAAGGTTTTGTAAAGGAAATAAACTTTTTCACTGTTGTAATCAGTGATTGAGTTTATACTTAATTAGACCGCAGACACCAGGCATTTTACCACTGAACTGCCCTTGTGAGGTGAAAGTATTCTATAAATCATCTAATTATTTTTATCATTTAAGTTATATCGTTGTACTTCATACTTTACAAAACTATTATACTGGTCCTTCATTAAATTTCATTTCAGCGACAACGGGTAACATCTCGCCTTTGTAAAATGCAGAATTTTGGCGTATAATGTCCACCATTAGACCTCAAAATTCTGTAATCCATTATTCTGTAAGCAAGAGACATTTGAAATTATTAATACTTGATGTTATTCAATGATAAACCTAAATAAATAAAACTGTCAACTGAAGTGGTAAAATTATTACATTTGGTTGGATTTTTAATGCAAAGCAAAATCGATTAACAAATAAAAATAACCAAAGTATTCATTCAACACCCTAACTTCATCTTGCGTGTAAAATTGTAGGTTTGTTTACATTTTATAAATTACATCTATTTCGTATTCCTTACCGGCCATTTACCGGCCTTACAACACAGTAAAGAGACTATTACAATGGTTTTTTAGAAACAAAAAGAGCACTTTGAGTATTTCATAGTTACGATTATATAGGCAACATTATATAATCGTAAATTATATCTTAACATATATAAACTTTTACCTATGCAGCTCACGCTATAACACGCTGCCATAACATAAATTATTTGAAAATAAACACCGAAAGAATGAACACCGCTCGTCAACACGCCATTTTTAATTTGAATGACGTGAAGTTCGCGTTCGCACGTTCGCAGTGTTTGCGGCTTGCATTAAGCGCCGTTTACACGCACACTTCGGAGCGACCGAGTCCTGCGCCACTTCAGGCCGCCGCGCAGAAAAGTAAAGACCCATAGGTTTACAGCGCAGTTCACTGTGAGACTTTTCTGCGCGGCGGCCTGACTCGGTCGCTCCGAAGTGTGCGTGTAAACGGCGCTACGTACAAAAATCTATAGTACAAAATAAATAGAATATTGACAATTTATCGGATGCGAACTCAACAGAACGATCTCAGGCCGGCAAGTGAATATTTTAGCAATGCAGAAGGGCCTACGAGATGCGCAGTATAAACGACCGGAATTTGGCCCTTTCTAGTAATACCTAAGAAATTAGTTGCTAAATAGTTATGTGATATACATTATTTTTAAAATGCACATCGAATAGTTTTTCTAGGATTACCACGGACATATGAATATACATCTATATCATGTCATTTGGATGTCTATGAGGATTACCTAAATTATGAGTATGTGTTATTAAAAAATAATTTAGCCACAGCGTAAAACCCTTGTTAGTGTAGTACATGTAGAAGCACTAATAAAAAGAAGCAAAGCTAGCAGTCCACAGTGGAGTCCTGGTACCTAACCTGATGTATCGCAGTGAGGCATGAAACTGACAGAGGAAGGATGAAAGTAAGCTAAATATAAAGCTGTTGAAATGAGATCCCTGAGGCGTAGGTATATGTGTAGCAAAACCATGTACGAACGTGTGAGAAACGTAAAGGTCCGCAAAGAATGCTACCTAGTCTGATGTATAAGTAAGATTAAGAAAGGAACTCTCCGATGGTTTGAACATGTAGAGCAAATGAACCAGGAAAAGAGTGTAAGGAGAATATATGACGCAAGTGTGAACGGTAGAAGAAGTCGGGGGCGCCCGAGAAAGACATGGCAATAAAATAGCTATCCTAACAATTTGACGAAAAAAAATTGGTCAGGAGGCCCTGAGGAAAAGAATTCCCCTCGGGTTCTATGTCATCTTTGGGGATGATGCGGGAGGGTATTTTTTAAATAATTCCCCTCGGGTCCTATGTCGTCTTTGGGGATGATGTGTGGAGGGTATTTTTTAGGAAAGGAAGGAGAGGAAGTTCTGGGAAGGAAAAGGGAAGTAACTAGGTGTGGGTAGGAATCTGTGGGTCAATGTGTCCAGGAGTGACAGACGTTTGAATCCATACCTCCCATTACGGTGCAAGGCGATGTTCAGAGAGAGTACGGCTGAAAAACAACGGGACAGAACGGCTAGGTACCTCAAACATTCTCTCCCGATCCGGCATGCCATGCAGATGGTGCACAAACCTCACCCCATGAACCCGGGCACCCCGGCTAAGTCACCAAACTTAGCTAACCATTTAATTTTGACTTACAGATTGGGAGGCGGGTATGGGTACCGCTGGCCCGGGAACCATTTATTGGATAACCACCTCTGTCATACCGTCATTTCATTTAGACAGGGTTCTAACTGACATTTTTTTCAAAAATGACCTTTGAATGCCAAAGCATTTCTTTTGCCTATTTTTATACCCAAAATAATTTTCAGAACCATCCGTGTTGTATTTTCGAAAATATAAGTATGACAAAGTTCTAACTGTAAGCATTTTAAATAATAATTCATTTTACATGGTTCAATAGTAAGTTAGAACTAAATAAATTTAAATCCGGAGAAAAAAATATAAAGAGTTCACTTTGGCACAGTTCTATCGTCACTATGGACAGGGTTAATATCTACATATTATTATAACGTCATTAGCGCCGTTTACACGCACACTTCGGAGCGACCGAGTCCCGCGCCACTTCAGGCCGCCGTGCAGAAAAGTAAAGACCGATAGGTTTACAGCGCAGTTCACTGTGAGACTTTTCTGCGCGGCGGCCTGAAGTGGCGCGGGACTCGGTCGCTCCGAAGTGTGCGTGTAAACGGCGCTATTGGTTAGTATATTAAATTTATGCTATGTTCGCATCTGACAGTTGACATGTCTGTTGTTGATAATATTGTTAGGAAAGCGCGGTGCAGTTGATTTTTTGTTGGGTTTGTGTAGTTTTGTTTGTTATTTTCGATATAAAACATTGTATTTGACATTATTATAATAACTAAGTATATAAGTGTGTGAGTGAGTTATTGAGATCAGACATCATAAATCATATATAAATAAAGAAGAAATCGACAATATGATTGCTGAAGAAACGTCGCAATGTAATTCATCGGATGAAATTTGCAATCCACCTATTTCTGAAAAAACTGGTCATAATGATGAGGAAATCAGTCGAAAATATGGAAGGTTAGTAACGTCTCCAATAAATGTAAATGATTTTATTCATTTCAACTACGTTTAACATCAAATAATATAGTGTGTTGATGTGTTGTTATTATATATTTCCAGGACTTACACTCGTCCAAATAGGAGTGAGAAACAATCATATTCTGGCAAAGATGTGAATGTAGAAGGCCCACATTCAAAAAAGTATGTTTTTAATACATTTTCTTACAACGTCACTGAATATTTGCATTATTTAATCATTAAACACCAAACATGTTCTTACTCTGATATAATTATTTATCAACAGGTCCCCAACGTATGAAGTTCACAATAATTGAGAAACAAACACATGGTCTTTATTTTGAAGAACAACCTCATGACAAGTACGTAGTATTCATTATTTACTTCCACAGTAAACATGATTCAGAAGTATAGATAGTTAATTTTACTGTTCGAAATCTCTAATATTCTTTTTGAATAGCTTGTAACTAAATATAATAGATTAATTATGTAATGTTTCCAGGAGCTGTGATCTTCAAAATAATATTGTTATTGAAGAATGTGCTCATAAGTCTAACAATTCAAATGCACAACGAACACCATCTGAATCTATCAACAATGCTAATGAACGTGAAACAAACACTGACCCAGATCCTGAGAAGTATGCTATTTATTGTTAATTTAAATATCGTCTGTGGTTATAAGGAGAGGAAAAGCTGCTAAATTAATGACTCTTTCCTAATATATTGTTGTTTTCAGGTCTTGGGATATAAGAAACATATTAGTATACTTGGGGCACATCATCACTGAAGACCTCTCGGATGATGGTGATATTAAACGACAGAGGAGAATTATCAGTGTTTTGTCAAATATGATTGCCCGAAGATTCTTCCGATGCAGTAATAATGTAAAAAAAAACATTATTTAATGCATTCTGCACTAGCCTGTATACGTGTGAAACATGGTGTCAATACTGAGTAAGCTCAATGGAACGTCTCCGGATCCAATATAATGATGCGGGCAGAATCATATTTGGATTCAGAATGTATAGCAGCGCTTCAACAATGTTCACAGAATTAGGACTCCATGGATTCGCCAGTCTGATGAGACACCGGGTCACTGGAGCCAGGATGCGGCTAATGGCCTCCGACAACACGTTGGTGACCGCAGCCTTCCAGCACCAAGCTCCACTCCTGAGTGAGCGATGAGCCCGAGCACACTCAAGATCACGCCCTGCATAATTGACTATTTACTTTTGTTATTATTAATTTTTATTACTATTATTTTTATTATCTATTTAGCTCCGAGGAACTAGCATCATTGATCCCTTCGGCACCGGTGCATAGTCGGAAAACACGCCAAACGCGTGCCCAACATTTGTACACAGTTGACATTAGTCACATGAGAACGGGTCGTTTCTTCGACTCGTTCTTATGTTCAACAGCTCGGCTGTGGAATGATTTGCCGGCCTCTGTGTTTCCTCCTTCCTACAACATGGGTCTCTTCAAGACCAATGTTCATTCCTTCCTCTCCTCAAAAAGACCCTCCACACAGCATCCCAGATGACATAGGCCCTGAGGGAAATTATTTTCCTCAGGGCCTCCTGTGTGGAGTTAATGTAAAAAAAAAAAAAAAAACATTCATATTTCTTTACTGTGTAAATATATAAATATGTATAACTATATGGGACGTGTGGGATTGCACTATCCTCCCCACATCCTGGAATCAATATATAAAATAAATAAATAATCATCATATTATTATTATTATTAGTGGAATTTGATGATGACAATATTTATGATTTAAACCATGCAATTCAAACTGCACCACAACCTGAACAGTACGATAAATATATTTCATTATTATACTTTATTACAGATAATCAATACGTAATTGATCATATTTGTGCACGTAATTGATCATATTGATGCGAAAGATTATAAATGTGCATGAAATGCTTCAGGTAACTAACATATTTAAGTTAATAAGGATTAATACTGTATCCGTCTAAATAACTTTCCAATTACCGCATTGTACGTGACCATTTTTTTAAGAAGAATGGGTATAGGAAGCTATCCGTAAAAGATAGACATATGCCAACACAGACTTTTTTGTAGATCTATAAAAAAGGAATATCCCACCATGCATTGTTTTGTTATAAATTAAAGGGATTAGGCAGTGTTTTCGATGAAAGCTACCAGGCGGCTTGACATTTTCTGACACTTCTAACAATTATTGTTATGTTTCAACCAATTTACACAAATCCTTGACAAATTATATAATTAAACCTTACTCGTGAAACACTCTATCTACTGGTGAAAACCGCATGAAAATCCGTTCAGTAGTTTTTAAGTTTATCGTGAACAGACAGACAGACGACGCGGAGGACTTTAATTTATAATATGTAGAGATTGGAAGATTGAACTTTGACCAGTCCACAAACTGCTTTAAGTTTTGTACTCATGTATGGTATTATAATCTGTAATTATTTTACCCACTTAATATTTAGTCATTTGAGATTCGACGTTTGTTCGTTAAAATTTGTAATTTAGATGATACGTCATTTATAATTATTAATTAAATGTATCTTGTATAAAAACTACACTTCTCTATGAATTATTATGGAACAAACATTCTTCTTTCCCATTTCCTCTCTCTCCATAACCCCTTCAGTCTCACAGCATACTACAAATGGTAAGATTTTGTAAGTATAAGAATGTAAGTATTTTTAATTTGTTGCTTTTATTATCTTTTGTGTACTCTCATTTTGATTACCACCACTTACTGGTAGAAGAGATTTAGGATTGTTTGCTCATATTTTTAAAAAATTCTGTGAAAGTTCCATTTAAGTTGTTATTTAATCAATATGGGCAAGTTGTTCCACATAGCTGAAATAATAATAGAACTTGAGTAGAACCTCAACAGAACTTGAAAATTAACTTTGAAATTTGATGAATTGTTCAAATTCTGCGAAACAACTGGCCCTAAAGAATAAACTAAATATAAACAAAATTAATAATTGATTACATTTAATAATGAAATTTGATTATAATGATATGCGTTGGAATATGTATAATATAAATGTTGTGTAGTTGGTGGATATGATTGCCGGCAGTTGAGATTATAGACCAGTCTGCTGCAGTCTCTGGAGGCTGTAGAATGTGCACCTGAAAATAATAACAACTTAAGTAGTATAAGTATTAAGACGGGTATAGATTGCTGTAACGTAACACGCAATGTAAGAATTTGCCGTCCACATTGCCGCAATGTAACAGAATTTCCATAGTGTGGACGCCTAGCGGGCACGAACCGCGCACACTCCGCGAGCAAACAGAGCATTTCAACACGTGCGCGCCGCAATCCACAAAGCTTCCGCCGAATACAAAGGGGCGCGCAGTGTGTGCGGAGTGCGGAGCGTTAGTGTGGACTGGTTGTTTGTGTCTATACGGCAGAACGCGCGCGAACAATGGAGAACTTGTTCTCGGCAGACTGAGCTATGTTCACTGCGCGCATGCCGGGAACAGCTGCGAGTAGGTACATGCTCGGTTCGTGCGCGCGCTGCGTCCACACTTATGAAATATTCCTTTCATGTTACATTGCATGTTACGTTACAGCAATCTGTACCCGCCTTTATGTGTATATTGTTTTGAAATGTTGAATGGTCACGAGGGAATGGTGTATGTGGGTATATCAATCAGTCAAGAATATTTTTTTTTAGTGGTAGTATCATTTCTTCTTTTAACATAATTATTTAACAATGAATTTGTAGATGATCTGATTAAATGTTGCAAAATAATATTCGATGAATGTCCAGTGGGACAATTGAAATCTGTATCATTGATAGCGTCAATTATTAATTGTGATACTAATTCACGCTGGTTATTGTAATCTAAAAACATTTTTTCTAGTTTGGTTGATAAAAGCTTTTGTACGGTGACATAGTTATGAATGAGGGCATTGACGATGTCAGGGTGAGGACATCATAAACCACCTCGATCCATATTCCTTATTAAAGAGTAACTACAATTTGTGTTTAAGATTTTATCAACAGTGATGGAATTGGAGCATGTTGTACATTTAAGTTTCTTTAAAACGGTTCGGGCACAATAACCTACGAGATATGTAACAGGCAGACTGTCTTCTGCTTGCTGGAAATCTTTCACAGTAAATGTTTTATGTAATCCAGAAAAAGATAAATTTGGTTGCTTATTTGAACTGGTACAGGCCTGGGGTTCATTCTCAAGTTCACAATGTCAATCTGTCAATAAACAATGTCAATCTGTATACGACCAAATGCAGATCCCAAAATGCTGCCTCCGCTGTAAGGGAACGTACCCGTACTACGTGACCTGTTTAGGGGGGGGGGTCTTTAAAATACTACGCTTGGTACAAATGAGCGACGGGTTGCTTAGGTTTTTGGTCACCGGGGGGGGGGTTAAAAATTGCAAAAAGTTGGTCACGTAGTATGGGTACGTTCCCTAATCTAAATATGGCTTTATGTGAATTTCATCTATCATCAATGTTACAGAATCTCTTTTCAACAATCAATATGCATTCAATTGTTCTTGTTATATAATGCAGGTACATTTTCACAATGCACTGTAAAATAGATTTCAATTGTACAGTACCCCCCTACAAAATAGTGTTATTTAGCCGTTTATTAAATATCTAGGCACTTTGAAACGTTACATTTTTTCATGGTGTCGTCTTTCATTACACCAAAAAACTGTCAAAAATGATTCAATATATTAAATTAGACATCGTTATGAGCTAACAACATTAAATTAGACAAACACATTTTAGAATCAAAATAATATGAATAAAAATGTGTAAACACCACATTACAATCGATTTTTATATACATTTACATTGAGGTTATGTTCAAAGTTGAATCCTGTATTTGCAATAAAAAAATAAGCACTTTTCACTTACCGTTGAATATTTAGTTGGAATGAAATCCCGAACATTAGACTTATCCCATTTATTACGTAATATAACATCATTTGGGAACTTGAATGTATGACGTCTTGGTTCGTTATCGTAATTCCCTCTTATTCCCTTAAAAACTTAAAACACTTCTGTAGAGAATTAATATGTAACGTCGCTCAAAGTATTGTATGTATTGTGTGCATGTAATGCTTCTAATTTATAGTTTTTTTGCCTAATTCAAAACACGCGAGCTGCACCGCCGCTGCAATAATATCCATAGAAGTGAGGTTCGTATGTTCGTAATGTATGAATCTGACGTTTCCAGCCGCCCAGGTTCAGCGGTTCAGCGTTCAGCCCATGGAACTAAGATTGAATAGTATCCATACTCTTAGGTTCAGCCCTATCAATTCCTAGAAGGTATCACCGCTAGAGGCGTAAACTAGGTCTTGGTCTTCTGATGCCGTGGGTGAAGCATGAACCCGGGCACCCCGGCTAAGTCACCAAACTTAGCGAACCATTTAATTTTGACTTACAGATTGGGAGGCGGGTATGGGTACCGCTGCCCCGGAAACCATTTATTGGATAACCACCTCTGTCATACGTCACCTTAGGTAATAGGTTAGTCTATTCTATAATAGCTTTTTCTATTCTATATTAATTTCAATCGAGTCTTTGTACCCTACCTTAATCCATCTCACGAAGTTGCCCAACTGTGTAGCGATAAAAGAAACCCCCAAACCTTGTCCGCTCACAGAATGTCGCACATAAAAACAGTTTTCAAGCGTTAAGTACCAAGACGAAATTGTTAGGCAGTCTATCCTCTTTAGATAATTATTTCTTCAAAGAACTTACAGGTACCTACTAAAATAAGCTGAAAAGTACGACCGAAGCGCATCTTTGTTGGCGGTCAAAATCAAAATGAAAATAAAAATAAAAATCAAAACCAAAATCTAAATCAAAATCAAAATCAAAATAAAACTCAAAATCAAAATCAAAATCAAAATAAAATCAAAATAAAAATCAAAATCAAAATCACAATAAAAATCAAAATCAAAATCAAAATCAAAATCAAAATCAAAATCAAAATCAAAATCAAAATCAAAACCAAAACCAAAATCAAAATCACAATCAAAATCAAAATCAAAATCAAAATCAAAATCATACCAAAATAAAATCCAAATCGAAATTGAAATTGAAATCAAAATCAAATTCAAAATCAAATTCATAATCAAAATCAAAACCAAAATCAAAAACCAAAATCCAAATTAAATCCAAAACAAAAATACAATAAAAAAACTAATTAAATAAGAACGTACCTACAAGTACCTACTAAAGGAGCTGAAAAGTTCGACAGACCGTTACTAAATGGACCTGAACAATACGACATAGAACTTCTCATTTGCATTGCGCACAGTTCGCGGTCAAAACTTGGCAAATAAGAACGTACCTACAAGTACCTACTAAAAGGAGCAGAAAAGTTCGACAGACCGGCACCATCCATATATACATATATGGATCAACAAATAAAAACGTGTAAAATGTATATCACACCGAAAAATAGGCGTGGCTTACAGGTAAATCTCGATGACAAAAGCTGATCCACATGGATCAGGATATGTATCCCAGCTTCGGTAACGGATCCACAAATCCGGATAGATCAACAAACTCAAACGGATCAACAAAAAACTGGTGTACCGTCGCGCAAAATCAACAAAGTACGTGAGGAGATAAATATATATATATATATATATATATATATATATATATATATATATATATGTGTTATGATTAAGGTTTTCACGGGTGTAAGATGTAGAACAATTTTCTCGGTTTACCCGCGTAACGTAGTCCTTAAAAGGACTTTTTAACTCCTGACGTTTCGGACAGATCACACTGAAGAATTCCCAACACCTGGAAAGTCTTAATCAATGAAAATCCCACAAAAATGGCATTTCCAAAATTACCAGTAGTGTCTCCAATTAGCTTAACCAATCAGGTATCTACTGCCAGCCCCGCCCCCCACCCCCTCCACCATCAATCACCTGCAACCCGGGTACTTCATTCTAGACATAAGAAGTGACTTGCACTCACTTGAGTTTTAGCTTTTGGACCGAACAGACATGCGAAAGCTATCAGTTTGAGACAAAAACTCAAGACATAAGGCCTCTGAAGATGGACAGTGTGATCTGTCCGAAACGTCAGGAGTTAAAAAGTCCTTTTAAGGACTACATTACGCGGGTAAACCGAGAAAATTGTTCTACATATATATATATATATATATATATTACAGAGGACAAAAACAAAGCATTATAGGATTATTAGTGTGATTTTCAGGTAGAAATAGTTTAAATAATTAATAGTAATAATTAATAATTTAAATAGGAATCTTTTTTTATTGTTAATGTTTTTTTCTAAAATATTTTTTCAAAGGCTTAACATTGTATTTTGTCATTAATGCTTCTGATTTCTTTCGGTAATTTATTAGAAACATTTCCTTGGTGTGTATAATGGTGTTGGGCGAAAGTGGTGTTTACTTTAGGACATTCAAATATAAGTTTAAGTTTAGTACGATTTTCAGTTATAAATAATAATTTTCAGTTATAAGAGTGTTTATCTTTTTCTTTTTTAATTTGTATAATTGAATTTTTCACAAAAAGTTTTTGGATAATGGAGCTTTGAATTCTTCGAATATGCGTTCAGTGGGGAAGTCTGAACGTGTTTTGAGCATAATTACAGCACACTTGAAAATAAAATAACACAAAACTGTGTTGTACAAATGTTATTATTCCTAGTAGTTATGTGAACAGAACTACAGTTTGTTAAATAAAAATAGAAGCGCCACTGTTGTCCAAATGGCAATACTAAAAATTTAACTCATTATGTAAATGTAAAGCTGTGTAACCTACATTTTTTTAGAAAATTAAAAAGGCATAAAACTGAAAAAAATATTTTTTGATTGCAAAATAGATACCCACTGATCTCAAAATAAGAATTGCATATAGGTTATATTATACCTTTGCAATGTTGTGTTAATATAATGAAGAATAGTGATATTGTAATAAAATATAAAGCACAGTTTAGAAATTGCTCACATTTATTTAATACTAGCTTAAGTACCGGCGTCGCCCGGGCTTTAGATCATGTCTCTAATTTTAGATCTGAATATATTTAACTCATTCATATCCAAAAGTAGTGTAACTAAACTCACCATTAGTGATTCTTCCTTTCTACCTACTGTTAAATTCAAATTTATGTTAAATTAAATTAAAGCAAATCACTTTGTAAACGCTTACATACTTAATTATAAAAACAATCATAATTGTATGTTATTTTTATTTCTAATAAAGAAATACACAATTTGTCCAAAGCAATATTACTATCTCAATTACAATTCTTTTTTCACGCAGGTTAGTAAGTAATGTAATATAAAAAAATGTCAATAAGAAAGTTCAAATAAACACGACGATTTCAGATTTGAAAACTTATAGTTACTAAGTAAAGATTAAAACGGCCTCCACACTGAAACAAATTTGCAGACAGGACAAATGACAAATGATCGAGTTTAAACTGGACTTTTCTATGCTCATTCAAAAATTATTGTAAAACTCGCTGGTTCCCGGGATGCGTTGCTATGCCATTTAATAAAGAAATTGTTTCTCCCTGAGAGTCCTTTCCCATTTGTCCCGTTCCCTTTCCGCCTCCCCTTCATCTCCCGCATCCCCTTCCCCTCTCGCGTTCCCACTCCACCTCCTCAACCTTCCCTCTCCCCACTCCACTTCCCCTTTCGGTCGTCCCCCGAACCCCCCTCCCGAGTTCCCCCCTCTCCCCTCCCCCCACCCCGCTCCCGCATTCCATACATTCAGTCCCAATACATTCAGTTTTAAAACAGCTCGCCTGCCACCTGTTGCAATTTTTTATATAAATTTCATAATGCCATAGCTCACCAATAGTTTTATACAAACCTAGTACTGACAATAACGAACACAACAATAAAAGAATTATCCAATTTGGTGTAGTCGTTCGGAAGTTATGCGCGTACATACGTTTCGGGGATTCATTTTTATTTATAGAGATATGTTTATTTTTACGTTCGTTTCGAATAAGGAGGCCGTTAACCAAGGTATGTAGATACATTTTCAAAACACACTATTCATATTTTGACATTTTTAATTTCACAACACACTCCTAAGTCATACAGCCGATCTCTCAATACTTCTTAACTATAGATACTAAACGAATCCTGCCACCATTCAATTAACATCATTCCTGGGTTATGCATTTTATTGTTAGAATACATACGATTCCACTAGACCAAACCCCCTCCCTATTTCCACTTTAACGTCTTTTTATTTAATTTTTTATAATTTTTGAAGATTTTTTACTCTCGTTACAATTAAGTTGCGCAAAGTACTGGAAAGTGTTTAAAACACTTACGAATACTGACAAAGAAAATAAAATTAATATGATGTACAATACACTCGAGGAATTCCCCGTAAAACATAAACGAAAAGGGTTGCCAACTTGGGAGAACAAAATAAAAATTACGTACAATACAATCAAGCGATTTCCCGTAAAACATAAACGAAAAGGGTTGCCAACTTGGAAGATTTTAATTTCCTAGTTTTTTTTATTTAAATATACCAAAAACATGTTACGTAAGGCATTGTTAGAACCCCCCTCCCGCCCCCCCGGTAATGCACAGTAACATTTTACAAGACCCTCCTCCCCCCCAAATTGCGTTACGTAATACTTGAACAGCCACTTATTGTGTAATTTTTCTTAATTATCCTTTTCAAATCACTAAACTCACTTCTCTATTATAAATAACAAAAAAATATATACAACAGTCAAGTGGTAACTATCCGGTATCCGGCCTAAATTTACTATCCAGCCGGATACCGGATAGTAACTCAATATCCGGCCTGTAATAAAATGCAACCACGACAATTTCCTGTAATAAAATGCAATACATTAATCTTTGTGAGGTAAATATCAATAAAATGACTTATAATTATGACGGCTGTTATTTAAAGTCGAAAAAATTACAAAAAAGCCATAAAGCCTTCAAAAAAACTAAAATTTTCTTCTGAGATATTCACTCTAATGATAAATACATAAATAGTAAATATCTAAACTAAAAACTTTTAGTAAAAACTTACAAAAACCTCGCAGAGTAGCGAAAACTTAAATTAACATGTTTAACTAATCACAATCACCATTATAGTGAACTAAAACATCGAAAAAACACAGAGATTATTAAATTGATTAAATACTGACAATGAAGCACCGTAATATACCTCTTGTTCTTCTTCTTATCAAAGAGAATATTTTTGCAATCACTCACGAATACTCACCATGGCAACCGAAACCGCCCGAATTGATCTAATCGCGTTCGCTGCACCTGTGCGGCGCTAAACTCGTCACGACATGCAATGAGACAATGCAGCTCGCCGGATAACCGGTATCCGGCCAAACAACTATCCATTTCATCTCTAGTTGTGACACATATCACTTTTAGCTCTCTCAAAGTTGTTGCTTTCCTACACTTGAAACACCAATTGTATTGTTAAATAGAGAATATATAACTTAGGGTCAATATGTTATAACAATGAACATGAGATTGAGAGCATGAGACAAGTGTGATTATTACTGCAGAATCTCGGGCAGCAGGCGGCTGTGAGCAATACTTTGTATGAGGGTTTTTTTTAAATAATAGTATAGTGCTTTGACACAGTTAAATAATTATTTTTTTTATAAGCACAAATAACATGATTATTGAATTAATCAGGGCTAATCTAAAACTGGATGGGCATAAAAAGGAGCGTTGTGACATTTTAATCTTGAGGAGTTGATGTGTTGGCAATACCATATGTAGGCGATCCATAGAAAAAATCCATTCCAAAAAAAATTCCCAGTGCTGAAAATTCAAAAATTATATTCAAAACAAATACTTACTTTACAAGAACTTATCCACATTTAACACTTCACAAAATTCTCGCAATACTAGAACAAGACATGCTCACCAACTACAAATACCAAAAACAAACACATCTTTGGACAAAAACACTACAGATACCGGGCTATAAAACTATACAATTCTCTTCCTACACAATATAAAACAACTAACATTATTGAACACAAAAAAAACATAAGAAACTGGCTACAATCTTTTTAACTTTTAATTTATAATTTTTGTCGAATTGAAGTCGATTTTATATTTTGATTTTTATTGTGTCTCTTTTTGTATTAGCAATTAACACTATTTTGTTTTACTATTCACAATTTATAATTCATAATTTACAACTGAAAAATGTCCTCTACAACACAGGTGAACTCCTAGTGTGGAGGGCAATATATTATACCTTTGTAGTGTAAATGTACTAAGAATAAATAAATAAATAGCTTTTACAAACAAAGAAACAACTTATAACCATTGACTGGTCAGTGGTTGAGTGGGCATAGCGCTTGGGTCCCACCCGGGCGTCGCGTGTTCGATTCCTCGGCTGGCTAAGTCCTCCATCACAACACAAGCAACATTTTCGGCTTTCTGCAGTGGTAGTAGAAGATTTTCAAACATTGTTGGGTTATTCGTAACCTGGGAATGTTTGTCTTTCTTTTATTTATTTTTTTTTTTTTAAATTACTGTATGGCTCTGAGGGCCTACTTCCAATTAAAGCGCTTCTCTGGTACATTATAATTATGGATAATTCGGGAGAAAGCGCGTATAAAAAGTTATTGGTCCATAGCCGTCATGCGTATTCTTGCTGGGACTACCAATCGATTGTAGAGGACTCCCAACCGTTTGCCATGCCCTTATTACTTATCTACTGTGTCTTCCTCCCAAACAGGTGCTTGTAGGATACGCTGGATACAATCACCCAGCGCTTGCCACCTCGTGGACTTTTACCAACCTGTCCCACTGTCTTGTCTATATTTTGTCATACTAACACATATTGTATCTGTATTTCCCGCTAAGCACTTGCATACTGCTTACTAACAACCTATGCAGGGACATTGGAGGTCTAGTTTCGTTATCAAATGTAGAGTTGTTTTTACCAAAAAAATTAGAGTCCTTGCAAGAGCCTTGAAGGGGTAACCATCTGTTACCTATACCAGGGCGGGTAAGTGGTGGGTCCTCCAATGGTGCATAGCCACACAACAAGATTTACCTTTAAAAAAGGCCAAAAAATACCACAAATATCAAAAAGCATGGTAGCAGAACGCTCGAATATATGGTACCTTTAATTTATAATAAATTGAAGCAAAACATTAATTTAAAAAATAATGAGGAACACTGCCCTAAACTGACAAAAAAAGTGGTTAATAAATGAACAACACATTTATCTATCCTAAATCTTATATTAGGGAACGTACCCATACTACGTGACCTGTTTAGGGGGGGGGGGGTCATCAAAATACCACGCTTGGTCACAACGGGGGGGGGGGGGGGGTTAGGTTTTTATCACGTAGTCAATCTAGAAATCTCGCGTTTTTTTTCGAGCTACGAGGGGAGGTTTTTAAGTTCGCGGAATGGGAAGGTAAGTGATTAATGGGGGTACCGCTGAATTAGGTACTAGTTGAACAACTCATTTTTAGGATAAACACCGGGTTTTATCGTAATTAGGTCATTAGTCTTTGAGCTATCGTCGACCAAACACTTCAATCGGGAAGATATTGTGAAATGTGGAGAAAATTGAGTTCCGCGCTGTTATAAAGTTCCTTTAAGTTAATTTAAAGATCGGAAAAATGTATTAGGGTAGTACCTAGGTGAATATGTTGAAAAGGAAAAATAATTTTGGTTTTTATTTCCACTCCTTACCCAATCCGCAAACTTAAAAACCAACCCTCGTACATTCAAATAAGTGAAAAAGTTCAGGGAACGTGTTTGTTGAAGATGATTGAGATGAAAAATGTTTATAAAAATAACAAGACTTTCGTTTCCATAAATTACGTTCCGGTTTCAATATATTTTACTTGATAATATTTTTTCCACTTGTAATGCATGCACTCTTGCTGTCACGCAGCAAGCGCCGTAATAAAGACAAATATAAGCCAAATAATGCATTTTTTTTATTTTTTGTTACCAAAAAATGATTCAAAACCATATTTATGAAATACTACGTGAAAACTGTAGAGGGGGGGGGGGGGGGTCTTGGAATATACTACACGTGGTCACCGGGGGGGGGGGGGGTAAAAAATTGCTAAAAGTGTGTCACGTAGTATGGGTACGTTCCCTTAGGTATTAATATTGTAACTTAAGCTAATGTGTGTTATGTAATAATAATATTAAATGGTAGAACCTAGAGACAAGCTGATCTGTCACAGCTTTGTGGGACTACCCATATCTTATATTGTATTAGATGTAATTATGTTCAATTCAATAAATAATAAAATAAAAATAAAATGCTGCTGCTGCCTTCGGAGATGTGCGGTCAGCTCCCTCCGGTTACCTGGCGACGTCCAGTCCCAGGGCGGTTGCCAGCCAGCCGACTACGTTGATGGCGGCCAAGGTCAGCGATCTTGGGCCGCAACGCTGCGAGCACCTCTGGCTCCAAGTGTAGTTGGAAGGTCTTATGATGGCCGCGTCTGCAGATGCTAGATTTGGTTATATCCAGCAGAAATAATGTACTTCGCTGTTGATCCAGGATTTAATGAATTTCCTGATGGTCTTCAATAATGGATGCCGCTGATGGGCGCAGATTTAACAATCTTCACATGTTGTAAAATATGGCGAACTATGACTATGTGATGCGTCAACCCGCCACACGGACAGCGGCCGAGGTCACCTGTGGCTTGCCAAAGAATGAGGAGTTCAAGGCCAGTCCTGCCCAGTGAACCCCTCTGTACAGATACTCAGTATCACCAACTGAGCAGAGATAAACATTTCAATGCTATTTTTATGTAACAGTATCTTTAAACCTGACAAATTTCTTCATACGAAATTAGCTCTTATACAGGGTGCGCCAGCATAACTTCCTTTTTTCAAAACTTAATAAAACCCACTGTATGAATTACAATTTTTTAATTTGTGTTTTTATAATGTAGGCACATACCTAAAGTTTTGTTTGACTTAATTTTGAAGATCAAATCATTTAGGTGACGTCCCCCATTCTCCATACACTGAGTAAACCGATTTCTGGCGTTTTTCATGACTTGCCAGCATATCATGCGTTATCCTGGCAATTTCTTCCTGGATGTTGGTCTTCAAATCTTTTAGGGTCCTTGGACGGTTCACATAAACACGGGATTTCAAAAAAACCCATAGAAAAGAATCACAGGGGGACAAATCGGGAGAGCGGGCCGGCCACTCCAAATCACCCAATAATTGAGATGAGGTGCTCTGCGAAGTGTTCCCTCAAAACAGCCATCAATGCTCGGTGATCTGATGGGACGAGGGACTCCAGTTCTTCCTCTTGTCACACTTGCAGTTTGTCTGAACGTAGTGACCCATATAACAATGATTTCCGGTCCAAGACGAGTTCTGAAAGGCACGCTGGGTTGCGATCACAGAACGTCCATTCAAAAAGTAGGCTTCAAGAGCAAACGTACGCTCCTCATTATTCCAGCGCATGGTGGCAACTAAACTGTGTCGGGAAAAAACTTTAAGGTTCCGCCTCTTGAACGAGATCACTAGCGCTCCGCTACAACATCAACCGACTGAATGGCGCGCATTTAAAAAAAGGAAGTTATGCTGCCGCACCCTGTATTATCTCTAAAGCTTTGATGTTGATTTATGGTAAAACCAATATTATAAAGTCCAGTAAAAAGTGCAGCTCTGCGTTGTTATATTTAGAATTTAGTACTACCTACAAGTCCAGTGCCGTGCTCTGTCGCTCTAACAGACATACATACTTACCTATATATCACTTCATCGTCATCGCCCGAGGTTCGCCATCTCCAGGGAGATACCTTTCCCTACAGCTCTACAGTCCGAGGGGCCGTTTGGACAACGATTTTTATTTAATTATTATTTTTAATTGATTAACTAACGTTTAAGACAAGATTTTTATGCATAGCACAAAGGGTAACAATTATTATAAGCAATAATTATCAGCCTGAAACACTCATCCACATTGAAAAATCTTCCGAGAAAAGATACTTGCCGCCAACGGGACTTGAACCCGTGTCCTTCTGATTGCCGGTCGGGTACTCTGACCACTGAGCTATGGTGGCTTATCTAATACCCGCCAAATAATTCAATATATACTAGTGTTTCATTCAACAATTACTGTTTATTATATTTTTTTCCACCTGAAAACAACCAACTTTATTTTTGCAAGAGAGACATTGTTAGTGTTAAATCTCTCGCTAGGTGGCGTCATTAGAAAAAAATATAATAAACAGTAATTGTTGAATGAAACACTAGTATTTATTGAATTATTTGGCGGGTAGGAGATAAGCCGCCATAGCTCAGTGGTCAGAGCACCTGACCGGCAATCAGAAGGACACGGGTTCAAGTCCCGTTGGCGGCAAGTATCTTTTCTCGGAAGATTTTTCAATGTAAATGAGTGTTTCAGGCTGATGTTTTTTATTTATCCTGGAAAAAACGTAATTCTTATTTGAATTCCTAACACCTTGGCATCACGGATAACGGATCTCTTAGACAAGGCAAAACAAGGAACGTTAAACCGTATTGTTCCACAAGTACTGTAAGAAAAGCTGGAAGTCTCAATCCTTGGAGGCACAAGATGTTGGGAGAACGTCGTCTCTTTTGCCCGCTTTAGAGCTGGTCCTAGATGATCTAATGGCTCCATCCGTTAGACGTAGCCAGGTCTGGTCCAGAGAGTGGTAGGGTAATCCGTGGTCTAGGGCAAATGGATGCGAGATCGGGCGGGCAAGCAGAGAGAGTTGTTGACGAGACGAGTGCTACCGGTCAACTGACTTTCAAAAGGGCTTGTAGCCCGTATTAATAGGGGGTTCAACAATACCTGAAAAATACCCTTGACTCTGTGCAGAAACGGGCGGTCCGTTTGATAGATTCTCCCATCTTGACAGACGGATTGCAATCTTTAGAGCACAGGCGTCGGGTGGGAATGTTATCCTTGTTCTACCGGTATTACAATGGAAGATGCTCCGAGGAACTAGCATCATTGATCCCTTCGGCACCGGTGCATAGTCGGGAAACACGCCAAACGCGTGCCCAACATTTGTACACGGTTGACATTTGTCACATGAGAACGGGTCGTTTCTTCGACTCGTTCTTGTGTTCAACAGCTCGGCTGTGGAATGATTTGCCGGCCTCTGTGTTTCCTCCTTCCTACAACATGGGTCTCTTCAAGACCAATGTTCATTCCTTCCTCTCCTCAAAAAGACCCTCCACACAGCATCCCAGATGACATAGGCCCTGAGGGAAATTATTTTCCTCAGGGCCTCCTGTGTGGAGTTAATGTAAAAAAAAAAAAAAAAAACAATGGTAGCATTCTACCGTTGCCATCGCCCCCAAGCACGATTTCTAGATTCAAGTGAAAGTGCCCGATGGCAACGCTTTCTCTTTAACCTTTCAGCAGTCGCACGCGGTCTACGAGTCCGCAGCGAACTTATTTTACTGATTATGCGCTAACTATAAACAATAGACAATTGCGCTTCCGTGATATCCTCAGGGGGTGAGGTACATCCCCTCAGTACCCCAGTGACATTCGTCGCTTCCGCGTGCGACTGGTTGTGTGTACTCTTGAATAATATTAAGAACTGGGTAAGTTTTTCATGATGTTTGTATCATATTATTTAGAACTTAGTTTATTTTATGTAAATACGTTACACGCAAATAAGTAGTTGTAATTTTTTATCTTGTTTCGTTATTATGTTGATTTATAGCGTTGTTTTGTGCCAAATGACTAAAAAAATTGAAATTTCACAGAGTTAAAAACTATAACTTACAAATTAAAAAGTGATTACCAATTAATGTTTTTTTTTATTTATTACTTATATAGATCATAGATTTCCAAATTTAATAGACGAGAAGTTATAGATGAGGGGTAAAACCAAACTATGGGGGGGCGAAGAGGGGAAAGATGACTCTGATTCGTTAAAAAATCAATCTGACAGTATATAGGCACCTGGCATTATAATATCACCATTTAGTACTTAAAAGCAAAATCTGCTTTTGCATGAATAGACCTTTTTACATGGGAGCGCGAATTGCTTGCCACGTTATTAACATATTTGCGAAGTCCAAATGCGGCAAAGTAAAGTTCGCCACTTTTCACAGACGAATATTTTGTTGCCGTATTTAGTTAAGACTAAAATACGAATACTATAAAAAAAAATTTAACAGTTGTAAATTTTAATTATTAGTACCTATAATAAAACAAACAGAACAAGGTTAAATAAATTAGTGTTTTATTACTCTGCCAAGTTATTCGTATTCGCCGGATAGTAGGTTTGATATTCGTATTCGTAAAAGTAGTATTCGTTGCATCACTAGTTAAGACACTTTTACAAATGTTTCATAATTTACTTACCCCTGTAACCAGCGACGAGCTCACTGGAGAACCGCCCACATTCGTTATGTTCGACATAATTTTGGGGTATAATGTATAGCACAAGCTATCATTTTTGCCGTGTTGTTTCGTAAAATGTATGATGTGAGCTCGACGCTGGTACGGACAAGAAAGATGACGTCACATTTTTTAGATTCAAGCGAGGCTCTTATAAGCCCAGCCGGTTCCATGGAACCGTTATGGGGAGGGGGAAATAATACGCTCTTATCACTTAGGGCAGGTCCATATATATTCATATGTCCATGATATAGATAAAAGACTTATTCATTCGTCTTCTAAAACCAGACTCACCAACCGTGCGTGACTGCTTATGTTCAGCACAAGGGTACGACTACTGGAAGGTTCACAAATTCTCTCTCTTCTTTCCCCCATTCCAACTATTATTTATTTTTACATACAATAAGCAGTTTTACATGGTCAGAGTAAATTTACAAAAAGAAGCCCGCTATTATGTTGAGCCCCGCCTTGAGCTCGCTTTCTCTTTTATGATATGGTCACACACTCCGCCCGTCCATAACACGTATTGTTACCCTCATAAACCACATCCCCCATCAGGGCTGGGCAGTATTTGAATTACTTGTAATTGAAATACGTATTTGAAATACAAATACGTATTTTGTATTTGTATTTCAATTACTTCCTAAAAATGTATTTTGTAATTGGTATTTCAATTGCATGCTGCTGAGGTATTTTGTAATTTGTATTTCAAATACTTATGGCTTCAAAATACATTTTCAAATACATTTAGCGATATTAATAATGATATTGAAAAATAAACTGGCAAAGATAATACATAGACTAAAAACGCTAGAATCCTGTACTATTGTCCTATGGTCCTGTGCTATAGCACTCTTACTAATGATTATTTGTAGTTCTCTTATCATTGCTTCATAATGTACTGTACATTTTTTTTTATGTCATTCTAGTTATTATTATTGTCCTGTGCTATGATAGCACTGTTAATGTACATTTTGTATCATATTATATTATATTATAGTTGTCATTGCTTTGTATTGTACATTTTTGTATCATAGTATTAGGTCAAGCACTATTGGAATAATTTGACTGAATACTAGACTATTTTTAAGTTAATTACTGTAGAGCGCACTTGAAGTGAAATAACACAAAACTGCGCTATACAAATGTCATCTATGTATACAAAAATGAATCCTTGTTTCCCTTGGTCACGTCATAACTTCAGGACTTTACCTATTTCATTCATTTTTTTTAAGTTTTCTAATACTTTGTAGAAGGTTCTTACGGAAAGAAAAATTAAGAAAATTTCGCAGAAAATTGGATAATTTCAGAAAACTTAATGACTATTTTAACTTCGCACGTTTGACAGTTCGCGTGTTTGATGAAATTGAATTTAGCAGGCAGCTGTTTTTTTTTTTAACAAAAGAACGGTCAACGGATTTTTTTAAATTATAGATATTTTAAATAGGTACCTATGTTAGGTACCGGATTTGATTGATTGTTCTTATAATATACAAAAATTAATATTTGTAATATGTGAAAAATGAAAATTTGAATTAAAAAATTGTAATAGCTGGCACGCGAGTTGTTTGAAAACTGAATGTACTGGGACTAAATATAAGGAACGCGGGGATAAGGCTAAATAGGGGAGCGGGATAGGTTAGTGGGTAGGCGGGGAAGGTGGAAGGGGAACTCGGGCGGGGAAGGGGCTGCGGGAGGGGAACGGGGACGCACGGGAAAGGACATGCAGGGAGAAACAATTTATTTCTTTAAATATGGCATTGCAACGCATGCCGGGAACCAACTAGTGTTATTATAATAATTATTATTATTATCTAACACCTAAGTTCTAGACCACAAAACTTTTCAAGTGGAGCGGAGAAGAGATGTGTCTTCTCAGCAATTTGATTGGTCAATTTTTGCACGTCTCTGTTTCACTCTGCTCAGCTTTGCTTCTATGAAAACGCACCCTTAGATAAGGGCACTTACGACAATTTATTGCGACCAAAGGTTCTACCAAAACCAAATGTATTTTGTAATTTGTATTTTGTATTTGAAATTTAAAAATGGTTAAAATGCTGTATTTTGTATTTCAAATACACGATTTGAAAGTATTTTGTATTTCGTATTTTAAATACATGCGAAAAAGTATTTTGTAATTTGTATTTTAATTACAACAGAGCATGTATTTTGCCCAGCCCTGTCCCCCATCCACTGGAGCAGGGGTCGGCAACCTTTTGAGTCGGAAGAGTCAAAAATTACATATTTACAAAATTTTAAAGTTTTTAAACTGCCAAAATTTTTTTCTTGCCAACAATAAATAGTACTTGCATAAAAAAAAATTTAGGGGGGGGGGAATAATTTCTCTGTAAGAAACACTGGTATAAATGATTTTAAAATCAATCAATTGCATTTGTAGAGATCCAATATCAACTCCAAATTTGCTCAATTTTGTTATTATTTGAGTAACTGTTGATAGTATTTACTATGTGAGAGTATTTACTATGTTGAGTGTATTTACTATGTTGAGAGTATTTACTATGTTGAGAGGATTTATTATGAATGCTAGAGTGCTTTTGTTGGTTTTGAATTGCCGAAATCTGTCAGAAAATTCATCTTTAATTTTTTTTATAACTGTGCTGAAGTAATTTGTGAAAACAGTTGCACTGGTTTTATCGCGATATTGCTTTAGAAATTGAAAATGAAGTAATTTACCGCTCTGAATATCTTCTGCAAAAATAATTAATTTTTCTTCGAAACACCTTAAAGGTTTTACCTTATTATGTTACCTACCGTTACTTCGGTTTTTTAATAATTATTATTATTATATATGTACATGCATACCTCTGAGAAGATAATTCGCTTCTAACTCTTCTGCTCGAAACAACAAACTATATGTCACACTCTTGCGTCGAAAGCGAATTAAAACCTACGTAGAAACATCCGACGACGGCGTCATTCGAGAGCTTCCAACGGACTGACTTCAGTGTAGGGATGGACGATATACATCGATGTATTGTAAACACTCGATGTATAGTACCGATGCATCGTATTGAACCGATGTATTGTTAATACTTCAACATCGAATATATATCGATGCTTTTTATTCGATGCATCAAATACGCAAACTATGAGATGAGTGTCTATGAGTATGACCAACAGTGACTTACGACTGCAGAGACTTTCCGTCGTTTCGTGAATCGGAACGTAATAGTTTAGTCAATATAAAACGTCTACCATTTATCGGTTTTGCTGAATGGGTTATGCTCCCTTTGCTGCGAAGCCGGTAAAGTCAAACTTAAAAAATAAAACCTTAAATATAAAATAAAATTAATGGACGGATTATAAATTACAGTTCCCAAAGCTGTACAAAATAGCTTTTAAGTATTTAACAATCGTTGGCACATTTGTCCCATCAGAGAGACTCTTTTTCACAGGCAGGGCTAGTTTTTGACAGCAAAGAAACCGATTGAAGGGAACAAGATTAAGTACACTTTTGTTTTTACATAGCATTGAAAAAAAATATTGGAATTTTTAAACCAATTAAAGCTGTGTTTGCCGTGTGATTGTGAATTTTAATAAATATTTTTTTCCTTGTACTGAACTTACCTAGTTTTTTTTAAGGCCTAAACATGTCCATTGCGAAAAACAATCGATGTTTTGGAAACATCGATGTACTTCATCAATACATCGTATTAACATCGATGTATATTTTAAATGTCCATCCTTAGTTGCCAGAACGTTATTTGTTATATTCCAACAAGCGATACGCAAAATACGGGGCTGTTTGTTTCATAAAAGCAAGAGATGTTAATTTTTTCCTTAATGTTCCTCAGGAAGCACTCTGATTATCTCAAGACTATTAGAATAATTTGACTGCTTACATTGTTTCAACCACCCCTCAAAAGATTAATGTATTGCATTTTATTATAGGAAATTGTCGTCTTTTTTAATATCGGATATCCGTTTCATTTCTAATCAATATCCTCTCTTCTATCAAGCGTTATCTAAAATTACCTACCCTCCATTCAACATTTCATCTCTTCTAAGGCTGGGTTTAGACTCGTAAGTTTTTTCCTGTAAATCGCTCTTGTAAGCGATTTATGGCCAAATTACCAATGTAAACGACACCAAAAGACACTTTATGTAATTTATAGCAAGTTACAGAACTTATTCTTTCGGAAGTTTTTTGACAGGTCTAATCGCGCCCGCGAGAATTTCCAGCCTTCTTACAGCTTATAATATCAGTTTGATAAGCTAAGAGACTTACCGCAAGAAATAGTTCCGAAATGCAACGCACACTGTTGCGAAATGTCAAAAATTAAAAGACAATAATTGCTTTCATAGGATTTTTTTCCTACAAATCTAGTATTTATTTCCATTTATTTAAGTTTTCTGGAAAATGAGCATCTTTCTATTCAATTATCGGTCCAATCCTTTCCAATCTTAATGTTTTTTTGTTTTTAACATTTACATATTTGAAATTTTGATTTCAAAGTCGATTGCTGTCAGCAGATGTCAGGTAGCTGTCATTCGAATTCAACGAAATTAAATGCCGCTTTTGACCGCCTTTGACGGCACAAAAGCGTGTGGAGAATTGTTTAATTAAAGCCAAAATCTATTTCAACACTTTATTTGGGCCTTTTCGTCTTTATTGACATAATCGCATAAATTTTACAGTAGCAGGTCGTTGTTGACAGGAAGCCATCTTACGCAATAAATTTACAGATGTAAGCGGTCGCATGAGCATATACACAGGTCGAACTTCCGAACAACTTTCGTGATCATTAATTACCACAAGTCGGATGCATATGTAAATGCTCCTGTGAGTGACTTGTCAAAATCTTATGTAATCTGAAAATTTTAATTACGAGTCTACCCTATTACTAGAGTACCTCAGCCTTAGTCTCAACTCGACTCCAATCTTCCATATAATTCTGAAATTTGCACATTTAAATAAAATTAACATATAAATTAACCTTTCCCTTTTCTGTAATTTTAAATGATGGCCTAGAACACCCTTGAAGGGTAAAAGCCAGAAATAATTTTAAAAAAAACCTAATCTATTATTTTAACCCATTGGCCACAAACCCCGGCAGCCTGCCGGGTGTGCAACTCAGGTACTTAACCACAAACCCCGGCGCGCTGACGGGCTAGAGTAGGTCCGTCAAAAAACAGAAAATGAGCACAATAGTGACATTTTTTAATAAAATTTTAAATGCCAAACGCTCTGTAGGTAATTAATCATTAATTTCATAGAATTGGCAATAATATGTTTCTTATGTTTTTTCCCTGATATTTTTGTTCCAAGTTTTGTATGCAGCCAGCCGCCGTTTAATTTCTACAAAATTGTGAGTGGTTCTAGGCCTTTGGTAGTGACCCTGAACGTCCCGGATTGCTTTGAGGACTATCAAACACAATTATGTTATTAGTTATTAGTACACATGTATGTAAAAATCAAAAATTATTATTGTTCGATTTATGAATATTATGTTTTTTTGTAACTTTTTTAATAAAAATGTGGAAAAAAACTTACGTAAAAAGAGAAGGTTATATTTGTATCCTTATTTACACATATTTAAATATTTTAAAAAAATATATTTTTATGTTTTTCTTTTCCTTAATCTAATATGTAAACAAATTTAAAGAAATTAATTAATTTGAATATACGGTTCAAAAGTAACAATAGATTTAGTACACCAATGCAGGTTTTCAATTTTTGGTACAAAATTAATTCAGTGGTGAAGGCCAACTTTTTAGCTCAATTACCGTCAGTTGAGGAATCACAGTGTGTAAAAGAAAGTATTAATAAAAAACTGTCTTTATTCATAGATATTTATTTATTAAATAATTTGTATTACAAAGGTTGGGAATATTTTTCCACTAATAAATAACCGAACATTATCTCGGATTTAGGCCGTGGGCTGGTTTGTGATATCACAACCCCCAGACCTATACGCTTAATAATACTTTTATAATATTTAATTCTATAAATAATAATTTTTATTATCAAATAAACTGGATTTGAGGCTCTTTTTAGTATCTTATCTTATAGAAGAAGTCCAGACACTTACCACAAAGATGGCCACCTGTAAATGAGGCCCCGATACTGATGGCTAAGATGGCCACCAGTACAAGTGGCCCAGAAACTTCCAACCAAGATGGCTTCCAGTATGTGATGCCTAGACACTGACAGCCAAGATGGCTGCCTGCAAATTATGCGCAGATACTGATAGCCAAGATGGCTGCCTGCACATTACGCATAGATACTGATAGTCAAGATGGTCGCCAGTACATTAAGCCCAGATACTGACAGCCAAGATGGTGGACTACACATTAGGATACTGGTAGTCGAGATGGTCACCTGCGCATTATGCCCAGATACTGATAATCAAGATGGTCGCCTGTACGCGAGGCTCAGATACTAACAACCAAGATGGCCGCCTGCACCTTAAGCCCAGATACTGAAAAGCAAGATGGTCGCTAGTACATTAAGCCCAGATACTGACAGCCAAGATGGGTTTTTTTTTTTTTTTTACATGAATACCGCACAAGAGTCCTAACTGCTCCTGTCTGGAGCCAGTGGGACTATGGCATCCCCAATTGGGGTATGTTGTGAGGCTGAAGGCAGTGGGGAGGGGAAGGAGATAGGGAAGAGGAAGGTGGGGAAGTACCTGGCTATTCAGATCTGGTCACCAAACACGGCAAAAGCCATTTCAAGTAACGTTTCAATTCTGAATGGTGGTCTTACACCAGGGCGATACTGAGAGTATCTTCCACTCTGGTGCCTGTAAATGAGAACCAGATACTGACAGCTAAGATGGCCGCCAGTATACAATCAAGAAACTGAAAGCTAAGATGGCCGCTAGTACATGAGGTCCAGACACTGGCAGGCAAGATGGCTGCCAGGATGTTATGTCCAGAAACTTACAACCAAGATGGTCGCCAGTACGTTAAGCCCAGAAACTTCCAACCAAGATGGCTGCCAGTGTATGAGGTTCAGACACTGACATCCAAGATGGCCGCCAATATATGAGGCCCAGATACTTCCAACTCCCAACACTTTTCACCAAGATGGCCGCCAGTACTTGAGGTCCAGACACCGACAGCCAAAATGGCAGCCTATACAAGAGGTCCAAAAACTTCCCGCTATGATAAGATGGTAGCCTGTGCAAGAGACACAGACACTTTGCACCAAGATGGTTGCCAGCACAAGAGACACAGAAGCACAAGATGGCCGCCAGTACATGATGTCCAGACACTTCCCACCAAGATGGCCGCCAGTACAATGGGCCAGACACTTCCCACCAAGATGGCCGCCTGTAAATGAAGCCCAGACACTGACAGCCAAGATGGCCACCCGTCCAAGAGTCCCAGACAGCCAAGATGGCCGCCAATCTCGTTCAAACATAATTACATCCTTACACGTCGCACTTTACTCAAGTTTTTATCACTAACACCACAGCATCTGGTCCTAACATTGCAAAAATGCACAGAAAGAACTGTGATACTATTCACAAAGCAAAAAAAAAAATCGTAAAAAAAAAATATAGAGGTAAAATATCTTCTAAATGATATGCATCTAAAATCACTAAAAGCTGTAGACAATTTGAAGAGTTTTATAAAATGGAATACAAAATGCCGACATCATGTCTTAGTCAAAAATCTCTCAAAATTCACCATTACAGTTTGTCCCAACGAGAAAATGAAGGACCATAATCTTTATCTATATCCTACTAATATTATAAAGGCGAAAGTTTGTATGGATGTATGTTTGTTACTCTTTCACGCGAAAACTACTGAATGGATTTTAATGAAACTTTACAATAATATAGCTCATACATCAGAATAGTCTATAGGCTATAGCTTAGAGCTCTGGCATTATGAAAATTACATACGAAAATTGCAATAGGTGGCACGCGAGCTGTTTGAAAAATGAATGTAACGGGTATGGAGGGGGGGTGAGGGGGGGATAGGATGGGGTGGGCGGAGGGTGGAGGGGGAGGGGTGAGGGGTGAGGAGAGATTTGTGGGGGGAGTTGGTGGGGGGGAGAGGGGTGAGAGGGGGCGGGGGATTGGAGTGGGGATAGGGAAGGTGCCCCCCTAATACTACGCGAGCGAAGCCGGGGCAAAAGCTAGTATATATATAAAAATCAAAATATGTTTGTTTCTGGGTTTGTATGTATGTCTGCTATGCATTGATAAACGGTTGATCCGATTGCGATGAAACTTTGGTGAGTCATTGTGGGCACGTTACTGGTGAGCTCTGGCATTATGAAATTTGTATAAAAAAATTTCAATAGGTGGCGAGCGAGCTGTTTGAAAAGTAAATGGAAAGGGACCGAATGTGTGGAATGCGGGAAGGGGGAGGGGAAGTCGGGGGGGGTGTTTGTGGGACGGGGAAAGCGGGAGAGGGGAGTGGGGAGAGGGAAAGTGGAGAAGGCAGAGTGGGAATGCGTGAGGGGAAGAAAGGGAGAAAAAATATCTTTATTAAGTGGTATAGCAAACGCATGCCGGGAACTACAAACCCAGAAGCTAGCAGCATATATTGATTTTTATATATATAGATTTCCCCCTAAAATTATGCGAGTGAAACTGTGGGTAAAATCTAGTTTTAAAGTGTATTTTTTGGAAAAACAAAATACCCTTGCCGTAGGTCGCCCCAAGAGGTTTGCTACATTTGGCGACTTAGCAGGGATGGCCAGGTTTAAGGGGTGACGTTTCTGGATCTTGACGGCGATGGGAGACCATTTGACCGCTCCAGTCGGACTCTCTCGACCCATCCTTGCACCGCAAGGATGGATTCATAGGTCCATCACTCCTGGACACATTGTTGCACATATTCCTACCCACCCCTCTACCTTTTAATTTTCTTCCCAGAACTTTCTCTCCATAAAAGACCCTCCACATGGCATCCCCAAATATGACACGTGGATCTTCAGGGGCCTTCTGTGTGGAGCTAACGTAAAAAAAAATAATTATTAAATAATAAATACTTTTATAATGGTCGAAAATAGCACACGTGCTCCGGTCAAGTGGTGTTTTTTTGTAAATTCTCCCGCTCTGATGAATTACTCCATTCCCCGGCCCGTCAGTGCTGGCGATTAGTGTGTACCGGGGTGGTGCGAGGGCGGAAAGCAGCGCACGTGCTACTGCTGGTGTTTTTGTAAATTGTCCTGCTCTGCCCGGATGGATTACGCCATTCCCCGGCCCATCGGTGCATGCGATTAGTGTGTGCCGGGGTGGTGCGGTGGTGGGAAGCAGCGCACGTGCTCCACGGCGGCCCCCCCGCCGCCCCCGCCGCCCGCTCCCTCGAGGTGACGGTTGAGGGCGGAGAAAATCTGCGAGTTCAGCACCTGGAAGCGCCGGATTCGATCCACCATCCGCTTCAAATGCTGGAAACAAATTATTTCAATCAATTCAAGCAATCTTCCCAACAGGCCTTCCATTGATACTATGCTTGGTGTAACTCTAAGTGACCAGCTCAGGTACAGGGGATCCATCAAAGTTAGAGTCAAGTTAGCCACTCAGAGACTGGGCGTACTGTACAGGGCCTGCAGATACTACACATAGTACACAACTGCTAACCCTGTACAAATCACAAGTGCGCCCCACGGTTGAATTTGGCAGCCACCTCTGGTCTGGCGCTCCAAAATATCTGAAAAAACCCCTCGACTCTATGCAGAAACCAACCGTCTGTTTGATAGATTCTGCTATCTTAACAAACGGATTGCAATCTTTAGAGCACAGGCGTCGGGTAAGAATGCTATTCTTATTTACCGGTATTTTGTCCTCCCAAACGACGGATGTGCGCCGGCGTACATGGTAAAAAATTTAGATTTTTTTTTTTTAAATGCGATTTTAACCCTTATGTATAAAGAAACTGTATGAAGGACAAGGTCAGAATCGCTTGGGCCATTCTCATTCTTGACGTAACCAATACCTGCATTAGCCTTGCTACTCGGAATAATTTATAATAAATTATATATGACATCGGAGAGTCACATTTCTCCATTCAAACTGTCAAAGTCCGTGCGTGGCATATAGCAAAAAACCACGAACATTCAATCTATTTATAATGTAGTTTTTATACATAGTTTATTGTTTATGGAATGTGTTTCGGTAAATATAATATACGATAGCTCAAAATAAACCCACAAAATATTACGTCAAAGTAACGCTTTGCGTAATTTTTGCGGTTTCGTTTGAAATGTGGCTGGCATTTGAGAAGTTTAGGTGGGGTTAGACTTACGATGCCTTTGACGGTGTCGTCCTTGCCGTCCACCCGCTGCACGCGCAGGATGTGATAGCAGAAGTCCAGGGCCTCGAAGCGGCGCTGTTGGCCTAGCAGAGCGATGATGGTGCAGCCGGCCCAGTGGAGACCCTCGCCAAACAGCTCCCTAAAGGACACAACACGTTATACAACACATGTTTTTTAAATTTTATAAAATCATTTAACAAGGTCATTCTAATATGACCTTGTGCAGGAACGGGCGGTCCGTTTGATAGATTCCCCATCTTAACAAGCGGATTGAAATCTTTAGAGCATGCTCTCCTTGTTCTATCGGTATTAAAGTAGAAGATGCTCCGAGGAACTAGAGTCACTAGGAACGAGGAACTACTGTCTCCGACATTGTTTTTGTTGCACATACGTGGATGACAATACAGTCCATGATAGCTTTTTGTTTGACAAGCCCCCTAACGGCTCATAAATTCCAACGGCTCAGAGGGCTTTTAAGCAAAGAATGGACGGTTACCTCGAGAGAGTTTTCTCTTGGGGTAAAAATAATATAGTAATGTGTTTTCATTTAATTAAAAATAATGTCATTGAATTTAATGTTTCAAAGACTCAATCGTGTCTGATTGCGTCTAAAAGGGATCGAAATGAAAATCTAGTCTCCATCCTCCCAACAGGCCCTCCATTGATACAATGAGTTAAGTTAGCCTCTCAAAAACTGGGCGCACTGTACAGGGCCCGCAGATACTTTAATTAATAGTACACAATTGCTAACCCTGTAAAAATTACAAGTGCGCCCCACGGTTGAATTTGGCAGCCACCTCTGGTCTGGAGCTCCAAAATACCTGAAAAATACCCTTGACTCTGTGTAGAAACGGGCGGCCCGTTTGATAGATTCTACTAACTTAACAAACTGTTTGCAATCTTTAGAGCACAGGAGTCTGGTAGGTATGCTATCCTTGTTCTACCGGTATTAGAGTGGAAAATGCTCAAAGGAACTAGAGTCATTGATCCCATCGGCACCGGTGCATAGTCGGGAAACACGCCAAACACGTGCCCAACATATGTACACGGTTGACATTTGTCATACGAGAACAGGTCGCTTCTACGACTCGTTCTTGAGTTCAACAGCTCGGCTGTGGAATGATTTGCAGACCTCTATATTTCCTCCCTCCTACATGGGTCTCTTTAAAATCCATATTCACTCCTTCCTCTCCTCAAAAAGACCCTCCACACAGCTAAAAAACAATATATTTTTCGTCAGTTTTAATCAAGTTATAATACAATAATCGTATGTTGTAAATTGAACTCTCAGAAACGTTTTTTTTTTTTTTTTACATTATCTCCACACAGGACACACCGAGGAAAACAATTTCCCTAGGGGCCTATGTCATCTTTGAGGATGCTGTGTGGAGGGTTTTTTAACCTGTCAAAGGCCTGCAAATTCCAGAAAAAATACGGAAATTTCGTAACAAAACACGATTTTGAATTAAATGTTTTGTTGATTAATTTTGAGCTATCGTATATTTCCTTGACTGAAACACGTTCCTAGAACAATAAACTATGCACCAAAATAACATTACTTGCGTTAATTACGTAAATTAATAGGTTTTATGATGTTTTAGTCGAGGAAAACGCGTCAATATTGACAGCTTCAATTTGTGCCAAAAATGACATTTCGATTCCACAGATAAAAATAATCTGGTGTTGTCAGATGAATGAAACTAGTGGCTATATCATCAATGATGTTGGCGCAAGCGATTCTGACCTTGTTTTATTGCAAATTCTGTACATAAAGGGGTCAAAATCGCAGACAAACTTTTTTATTTCGAAATATTTTTTTCGCGCATGCGCAAAAGCTGCGCGCAAATGAGCGTGTCCGGCCGATTACAGGTTAAGGGAAAGGAAGGAGAAGAAGATATGGGAAGGAAAAAGGTATGAGGGGTGGGTAGGAATCTGGGGGTCAGTGTGGCCAAGAGTGACAGACGTATGAATCTATTCCTCACACTGCGGTGCAAGGCGAAGGGTCGGGAGAATCCAGCTGGAGAGGTCAAAAGGCCTCATTCAGTCTCCTTCGATCCAAGCGTATCCGCCACCAAGACCTAGACAAACCTCATCCCATGAACCCGGGCACCCCTGCTATGTCACCAAACGTAGCGAACCACTTGGGGTGACCTGTGGCAGGGGTGTTGGTTTTATAGGTTATATCAATATTCAAAATGCATTTAAGGGTGTTTGTTTCATAAAAATTTCTTGAAAATGATGTTTTTTATAACATAAATGTCTAATACGTGTGTTGGTAAACGTACCAAAGAATATTCCATTTGACCTTGGAGGAACATAATATGACTAAAGATGTCATTAACTAAATAACTCCCGTTTAGTATCAAAAAGTGCATGCGAAGTGCCAATGTATATTAAAAATAGTATTTCAAATCGAAATTGTCAATTTATTAGTATTAATATTATTTGTTACCAGCGTGTATCGATTTCTTATTAATTCCCTGTCAATATCGGTTTGATATAAAATCGGTATCGATATAAAATCGGCAGAAGTAATAGTATTCGCCTATCTGTACAATATTGTAAAGTTATAGATTTCACTGGGCTAGACCCCTAAAGGGGTAAAGGGTATGAGTCACTTACTCTACGGTGAATTGAGTGTCAGCAACGGGGATGCAGTAAAGGAACTGTAGAGCAGACCACAATCTGAAATCAAAGCAAAACTTTTGTTATAATAATGGAATGGTCCAAAAGGAGGTAGAGTGCGTGGAGCAGATTAATTTGCGTATGTATATATAGTATATTCTAAAAATAAATTCAATTCTATACAACTTCTTTCAAATGAATTTCTTTCCCTGATTAATATTTTAGACGATATAAAGGAATAATTGAAGAAAAATGTGAGTTAAAATGATTTTTTTTGAAAATCTGAAATCCAGCTCCGTCATTGGCGGACAGCAAAACAAAATCGTCAGGGCGATGCAGTACAGGCCGTCTCTTGAATAATACAATAAAGAGAGGAACAGTACCTGTGGAATTGCGTGCACTCATCTGTGTTGGGTGGGTAGTGCTGCGGGGGCGGCGGCTGCCACGCAGGCCCTGTGAGCAGCGCGCGCAGTCTCTGCAACACCACGCCAAACAGCGTCAGGCCGCAGCACAGACGTTCGCGCGTCAGCAGGTCACCCTCGCGCGCTATCTGCGCTTGCTGCAAACAACACACAACAACGCTTCAATAAACTATATTCAAGAACCTTACAGCCACATTTATGACGACCCTATACAGAATTCACCAAACTTAAAAAACTTAAATTATAATTATTTTACTAAATTTTAAACAGCGCACCATTCAAAATCTGTGCTAAAAAATCATCCAAATGATACTCGTAGTGTCCGAAAGCGAGTTCAAAATGAATTCCAAATTTCATAGGTGCAAAATGAATATCAGCACCTATGGGTCATTCCATCATATTTCTGAGGTTCATACAAAACATACTAGTGGCCCCAGAGCGGTAGATCTGTAGCGGTCACTTAACCCGCTCTGGTAAAACCACCCCGCTGTTATGATAAAATATTTGTCAATATATCTCGAAGTTTATTTTATCATAGATTTAGGCAAGCAGGTACCTCATTTCAAGAGGTGGTTAAATAATATTAAATAAGCTTCTACATAAATTTATTTTTTAAACTTTGGAAGTAACATCATTCATTTTTTCTTTTTTGAATAGGGTATAAAAATCGAATATTTTGTTTAGAGCCCACTTCTGAGTAATCTTTCTATGGTGGTAGAGGGTTTTACTGACAAGTCGGGCGTGATTCTTATTGATTACGTTAATAATTTTATAAAGTAAAACGATTATTATTTTATCCGAACTGGATCATAATTAACTAGGCCGCGACTAATGTAATCGTGGTGCCAATAAGTGTTGTAAATACACATTTCTGTCTTCGTAATTTTCACCGAAAATAACTGATGGTTAATTTTGAATTTACTTGCCAAGTAACAAGCAATTTATTTTAAAACATGGAAGATTTAAAATACAAGGAATTTAATCTGTCAAATAACGAAGGAATAATTATTCTCGCCTGGTAATACAAGATTTTCATGGCTGGCGTTTGATTTTGGGAGCAGATACTGTTTTCGGTTCCAGGTATTTTGTCTGACCATACTTCAGGAGAAAAACCAGAAGCTCAAGATCGTAATTTAGATAGATAGTTAGAAACATGTATTTTTTTGGTCGATTCAAGGAAGGTGAGTCTTAAGTTCTGTTAATATGTTTATTTGTTCCAGTTTATTTTATTATGTGATAATAAATCTTTTAATTCATATTTCTTAATAATACTGTCTATTTTATTTTAAAAATCCTTCTAATTTAATCGTATAGTTTGCATACCAAAGACCCTGAGAGAGGATTATTGTTTTACTAACTGCTAGCCTGGTTAATCAACCAGTGGCGCCCCTTTTAAAAATAAAGCTGGCAGATGTTGATGTTATATTTCCACCATGACAATTTAATTCATATTTGTACTATGACAATTGAATTTTAATTAATATATTTCACCATGACAATTTGTCATTGTCATTTTTCGTTGCCTATATAATCGTTTAATTCATATTTTTACCATGACACCGCGCCACTGGTTAAGGAACACACCAGAAACAAATATCTAGGTGGAAGCCGCTACCGGCACTATAAGTACGCCTATCGTTTTGTAACAATAGAGAACTCCAGTCCAATTTTTTTATTTTTTTTAATGAATAAAGACCTTCAAACTTAAATAACTGCATTTTTATTTTTATTTTTATAGTTAGTTTTAATAGTTAAAATAATTGTCAAAGTTTTAATTTTTAAAGACTCCCAGAAACGCACCGTATCTATGGTGGTCTAATTTTTTTACTTTTTAAGTTGTCATTTTGAATCAGTGATGTTATGTCGAGGGAAATTTCCCTAGATCTAGGGGAGAAAAATATTTTTTAGGGATAAGGGAAATCAGGACAAAATCTAGGGAAATTTCGAACTCTGGCAAAATTTTTATTACATATGACAGTATTACTGGTATTATTTATATATATACGTATATATATTTTTTGGAATTCCTATGAATCTTAATTATTTTTCATGTACTTACATGCCATGTTATTTTTAACACTGACAACTCAAAATGATATTAGGGAACGTACCCATACTACGTGACACGTTCGGGGGGGGGGGGGGTCTTCAAAATACCACGCTTGGTACAAATGAGCGGCGGGTTGCTTATGATTTTTATTTTGCAAAGTGTTTTTTTTTTAATTTGGAATTCAGTTTCTAATTCAGTGGTGAGTGTATTCGTACTTTTAAATTATTACTTCACGTAGCAAAAAGTGTTTTATTTGGAAAATCACGGTATTATTAGTATATTTACCAAGTTCCGATATCTTTCCAATTAATTATCATATTAATTAACATATAACAGGATTAGTGTTACACAATCAGGTGGCTACGTAGGTAATTGCGTAAATGTGAAATTCTAGGGAAATTTCACTTCTAACTGTTGGCAACACTGTGAAGAACCCAGAATAATCATGGCGGATAATGACTTTTAGGTGTGAGGTGTGTTTTTTATTCAAGATTAACTGCTTTTAATATAGAAAAACATTGGTAAAATGTCCACATTTCACCGCTACTGTTATTGTATTTAATCAAAGTGCAATATAAAAACAATAAATCATCTCTTTCATTGCAAATACATGTGACATCGTGTTTTGTGTCAGGTGTTACTTTGTCGGTACATTGTTTTATGTATAATACATACAGAAACACTGGTATTTATAATACACTGATCATGACGAGTGTGTAACAACTTGTATAAAAAGCCCTATACTAAAAACAATTTGAAAATACATAAAAACAAACGTCAAAATATGACACGACTTTAACCTCAAATAGACAACATTTATTGCAGATTGTCCGCAAATATAGCCCTTTTCGTAAATTGTTGAGGGCCTAAATTATGTTTCAATAAACACAATAACTATTATTTATCTAAATCTCTATAAACAGTATGAAAATAAACCAAAAACACGAAATGTTGAATTGCATAGGTACGTGTGCACTTCAAGTCATTTCAAATGTCAATACAATACAATACACAGGTGACAGGTTAACTGTGACGTCACGGTTAACCATTTCAGTAATGCCAACTTAACGCTGTGTTTTCCGAAGAGGTTTAAAAATGCACTTTTTAATAATTTATTAAAAACTCTGCATTTAATATTATGAAATAAAACTTATATATTCAGAATCAGCGTTTCTTGGTCTATATGAACATATTTTTTTAAAGCCATAATATTTTTCACTGGAGTTCCTTATTAGCGCGGCAACCTACTGGAAAGTTCCCGTCTTCACAATAATTTATCAGCACCAGCGACTGGAGTGTTCGCGAACTTTCTCAACTTGGCGCGGCGGTCGAATTTCACACGCCGTTTTCGAAACTACTTGCCCGGCCGGCAAGAGTATAAAAGTCAGCGCGGGCCGCATACAGCTCAGTCTCAAGTCTAGTCTCCAGTCACACATACACAGTTATACAGTGCTTTATTTATCAGTGAATTCGCTCCAGTGCGGTATCGGCCGAAGGGGCCAGCCCCGGCGACTCAGAGCCGGAACCTGTGCCCGTTGCGCCCGCAGCCTTCGAGGACCCATCATCTCGCAGCTAACATGGTTCACCGCACCATCAGCTTTGGAGAATCCTTTGCCCGCGACTACAAGGCCCGCCGCGTCTTCTGTCAAGGGTGCAGCAACATCTCAGGCATATCGAAGCCCGTCGCGCTTCGCTGCCACTGAGACTTTCTCCTCACAAGGTTCACCGCTGTCCATCTCCGCGACTCAAAGCGTCGAGCGACATCCTGGACGTCATGGTCTTCTCCACCATCACGGTGCAGAGCTACATGCTGGTGACATGCAGAACCGTGGTCTGCTCCACCACAGCATCATCGACCTTCATCATCAAATTCACTGCCAACACCACTTCTGCTTGCACTCACTACTCGTGTCTACACCATCTGACCATCTGCTACGTAGCTACAAATAAAGACTTCGACTCACTACTTCGACTTGCCGTCTTTCATTTCACCCCCCGTCTCTGCCGATCCGGCCCGCTCTCCCTCAGATCTGCAAACCTTGGGAATCTACTAGCCACCTGAGTGCACAGCAGCTATGAGATTTGTTAATACCAAATTTGAACAGAATAGTATTTTACAAGAATCACAGATGTATTTATGTGGCGCCCGGTGACTGAAACTTACATCATTGCTAAAGAAATGTTTATAATTAGGAAGCAAGGAGTAAGATTATCGTGATTTATTTTTGGGGTGCTAGGCCTTGTTGCGCTTCCTCCTTCTTTAACCGGTCACATGCCGTGACATTTAGCGGAAATTCGCGGAACTTCGCAAAAAAAACACTAAAAAACCACCACTTTGAATTTTGAATTGAATGTTTTGTTGATAAATTTTGAGCTATTGTATATTTTATTAACTGAAACACGTTCACATCACAATAAACTATCTACGAAAACCACATTACTTGCATTTATTACGTAAATTAATAGGTTTTATGATCGTTTTATTCGCGATACACCCATTAATTGCGACCGTTAAATTCGCGGCAAATTCTGACAGCCGATTGTCATAGAAGATATCGTTTTAAAAATATTCCAGGGTGACTAGGTGAATGAAACTTGTAGCGTCTCCGAGAGTAATGACAGCGCAAGCGATTCTGACACTGTTCTCCATACAAATTGTGTACATAGAAGGGCCAAAATCGTCGACCAAAAGTTTTTTGTCGGAAGTATTATTCAAATATTTGATTATTATTTTTTTAATTTATAAACTAACGTTTAGACAAGATTTTTATGCATAGCACAAAGGGTAACAATTATTACAAGCAATAATTGTCAGCCTGAAACACTCATTTACATTGAAAAATCTTCCGAGAAAAGATACTTGCCGCCAACGGGACTTGAACGTTTCGACAGATATGTAGATTGTGGTGAAGTGTGAGTTTGTGTAAATAGAACTCATACAGTGTTGCGCGCATCAATACCCTCAGGACCGGTAATGTAAGGACCGGTAATAATGATTTAAATTATTGTGGTTTACGGCGTTTAGTTTTGGTCTAGCTGATAACTTTCCTCAGTAATCAGCCGTGAGACGATGACTTACCTTGGCAGTTCCGAGTTTCTCAATGTTGGGCACTATTTGCAGCGTCGCGTACTTCACTTCCATCCTCTTCTGTTTCACCTCCGGCTTCTCCCCGTCTGCAAGAGAGAGGGAGATACATGTGTTATAATCAAGCTGCTCTTCCCACTAAACAATAATCCTTTGAAGTTCCATTAAAAATTACAATTTACAAAATAATTAAAAATAAATTATTAACTTAATTAATAGTTTAAGACAAATTAATTATCAAGGCATTTAAAAAAAAATACATATTAACTAAATTAATTAAAAGTTAATTATTAACTAAATTAATCCAAACTAAATTAATTTAAGCATTAGGTATATAAAATCGAACTAAATTAATTAATTAAGTATTTATTATTTAAATTAATTATAATGAATTATTAATTAAATTAATTATAAATTTAATGTTAATGAATTATTTATTGAATTCATTATTTTTTTTTTTTTTAATTTTTTTTTTTTTATTTACATTAAAACCCGCTAAACTACTTATGTAGTTTGTCAGCAGGTACATAATGACAACACTGGTACATTTTCAAACATTGTATACATATAATTTTATAATTTTGATACTAAATATCAATTAAATAGATATAGGTACATGTAAGTAGCACTAGAAGACTTAAATAATAAAAAATGAATTTTTAATTAAAGTTATTATTGGCGCCATTTTAAATGTCTCCGATTGCTTTTCGGATGAAAATGCCCATTATCTCTTGATTCGGCAAATTTTTTTTAAAAATATTTGTAGTTCCCACGTTTGTTATTTTGTACTTGAAACGAAGCTATTGAAATGCTTTACCTATTATGACCATAGATGTCATAAATCCGAACCACGTAGACTATATTAGAACGATGTTAAAAATAAATTTTTTAAATATTTTTTCATGCAGAATTTTCGATCAGCTGTTTACTGTTAAAAGTAAGTCATTTTTTCATAGACATGTACCTTCCATTATCAAGTATACCACAGACAACATACAGAAATCGAAAATATTCTATGTCGACTCGAATAAGTACCTCTCACAGCAGTTTCTAAGTAACAATCACGCAGAATTCGCGCGGTTATAAACTTTACAATGTTTTAATACTTTTCTCATAGATCCTACAAATATGAGATAAAGGGTAAAATACAATTTAATTCATTGGCTATATAGCACTGTAATAAGTTTTTATGTCTCCACGTTAAAATTCGAAGGCATGATTTTTTAATGTTGGCGAAAAATTTGAAAAATGATCTTCTGGAAATCTCGAGCAATTGAGGCAAATTTATTTATTGTGGCTCCAGTGGTTACACTTACATTTGAAAAAATAAAATATCGATTTTTTTCACCATTGACCCGCAATGTCATAGAAAATTCAGTTAAAAATATTCTAGAGTAGCTAGATTAATAAATCAACGGTTGCGTCAAGAAAGATATTGGCGCAAGCGTTTCTGACCTTGTCCTCCATACAGTTTCTCTATACATAAGGGATAAAATCGCATATAAAAAAATATAAAAAAGCAAAATAATTTCGCAACAAATAACAGATAAGCATATTTGATTCAGCACATTCGATATAGTTAGATCTAGTTGGCTTACCGAGGCAGTGCAGTTTGGGCAGAATGTTTTGGAAGGGAGCAGCATGAAGCAAGTCGGCTATCTCTTCCTGTCCCAGGGCCTGTTCGCACAGCAGACAGAACAAGATGGTGTTGCCAAGTTCGCGCAGGGCGTGGAACAACTCGGTGCGTGCTTCGCCGTACTGCACTATGTCCTGAAGCTGGGCGTGGTAGTATCCCAGGACTCCTGTATACATATACAATACAGTAAGTTACATAAAGAATTTGTAACAAGGTTACAAATTGTGTAGTTTAGATATATTGACTCCGAATCAATGGGGTGAGGTTTGTCTAGGTTTTGGCAGCGTTTTCTCACCTGCTGCATGGCGGGCCGGATCGGGAGAGACTGGTTGATGGAGATCTTTTTACCTCTGTTTAGAACTATATTCTGTTGGACATCTTGTTATGCATCTTAGTTCCGGAGGGAGTTTATTCCAAGTCTTAGACCGAGGTAACTCCATTAATGGAGGACTGAATGCATTTGGTGCTAATAAAAAAATTGTCAGAAGAAAAAAAGCTAGCAGTCCACAATTGAGTCCTGGTACCTACCCTGATGTATGGCAGTGAGGTATGGAACTGGAAGAAGAAGGATGAAAGTAAACTGAATGCTGTTGAAATGAGATCCTTGAGGCATATGTGTGATAAAACCATGTATGATCGTGTGAGAAATGTGGAGATACGCAAAGAATGCAAGGCTGATGTAAGCGTAATGAGAAAGATTAAGAAAGGGACCCTCAGATGGTTTGGGCGTGTAGAGCGAATGAACAAAGAAAGTAGTGTAAGAAGAATATATGATGCAAATGTGAATGGCAGAAGAAGTCGGGGATGCCCGAGGAAGACATGGCACGATCAAGTGAATCAGATACTTGAGTCAGCCATATCAAAAGTCAGAATAATAGAAGAGAATGTGTTTAGTTCTGAAACAGCTTAAAAACTAAACTCCTGTTCCTAAGTCTTTCATTGTTATTTTGCCGTGATATTTTTCATATCTCGCTCTCAAAATCTCGCTAATAATCGTAAAAAATATTCCACTAATTAATTAGCCCCAAAGTGTCGGTAATTGTAAACGTTGGTGTGCCGTTATCGTGGAGAGCAGCCAGCATCAAGATCGGCCCAGAACAGCAGATGAACCCATCAAAAGTAGGGACTTTCTCCTTTCACTTGCCAAATCCAAATTGAGTTTAAAGCTGTCTTGTTTCAAACAAATTAGATTTACAGTCCATATCCCCTCTCGTGTCACGATATTGGTTGTGACAGTATGTATGAGACGATGTATGAATGTGAGGGAGGCAAAGAGTGTGTGCCAAGACCGAGTTGTTTGGTGGCCCGTCCTCTCTCCCTACCCCTGCGGTTAAACAGCGTGATGGTTAGTTGGTTAGACCTAGATGAAAGCGCGATCTCCAAACTTGATAAACAGTATTTTCCGGGACACATAATTCATAGAGGGTACATAGTAAGTTGGGTGGTTCCACATGGATGGTAATAGGGATGTCGAAAGTGAAAAAAAATATCGATCTATCGATATTTATTAAAATACCAATATCGACGTCGATATATCGAGGAAAAAATATCGATGTATCGATATATCGGTCAAATTTTCAAGAGATTTTGCGTTTTAAAAATAATAGTGTATTCAGCTCAATATTATCAATAGTAATTTTTATACACACTCGTCAAAGAATACATTACATATTAATATTAAAATATTTTTCAGGATTAAATAACATGTGTTTACAATAATGTCCTCTGCGTGCGAACTCTATCTAAATTTCTTTAAATGGACAATATACAGTGTTAATTTCAAGCGACCTCCCAGGTAAGTATGGTCCTGTTTTCATTAAATTTTAGGCAGCATCGCGTTCATTGGTCAAAATATTGTACACATATTTTCGTATCGGTGATCAATGAACCGATGTATGCAATTTTTAGCCATAAGTTGTTTATAATTGTTTGCCTAGCTTGTAGTTTTTTAGATTTTAGAAATGTATTATAAGTTTGTACAGCGCCCTTGAGGTGACTTTTCACAAAAACGGCGCTATATAAATCATCCAAATATTATTATTATTATTATTACAATGTGCTTTTTTAATGTACAAAAATCTCAATAAAAATGAAGGTATTTTTATCAGTATTCATTTTTATTACGTAATAATTACAAAAATATCAAAAACTAAAAAGCTGTCTTCTAACTTATATGTAAACTGAGATGCATACAAAGTTTGTATGCATCTCAGTAACATTCTATTGGCGTATTAAAAAAGTCTGTCAAAAAGGACTTCGTCTTTGGAACAAGGCATAGTCAATAATCATAGACAATTGGGAACCAACACATAGGAGTGGCTTAGAAAAAAATGGCGAAAAATAGCATATATTTCTATGTATGTACCTACACACATGAGATAGTATTAGTGATCACAAATACTAATGCAAAGACAATAGATTTGTAATCTATAGTAAAAATTTCAACCACCAGATGTCATGACCCAATACAGTTACTTTTTCCGTTCGTTCCTATACGGTTTTGGATTCTAGTGACTTAAAATACATAGATTTTAAAAAATATTGTTTTTGAAAGAATTTTCGATATTGGATATTTTGTATCGATATATCGATATATGAGATCAAAATATACCGGCTAAAAATATCGATATATTGAATTAAAAATATCGATACATCGATATATCGATACTTTTTCAACAAGCCTAGATGGTAAGAGACTGACCTGGAGAGCCGTAGTCGTATCTGGGCAGCTTGCAGACGGGGGGCATGGCTGCAGCAAGCGCCCTCGAGAACTGCGCCAGACTGCCCTGCAGCAGGCCTCGCGCCACTCCCAGCAGCTCCTCGAGCACCACGGCCACTCCCTGGTAGCCCAGCAAGCGAACCAGGGCGTGCAGGTGCTGTGGGCCCACAAATCCTGCGCAGACAAACAGACATTCAACAACTTAAATATCGTGATTTATTTTATTTCGAAGAGTTTTAATAGGCCACTTGCATGGATTTCATAACGACTTGGAAAAAATCGTGTGGATAGATTTTTTTACGATTACGAAAATGTTACAAATTTTTTTAGAAATGTACAGTTTTTTTTTATTTTTAAATAAATAAATCCATTATTTGGGCTCGTGGCGTCACTACATGAAAATGTCCCGTCTCCGAAAATGTTCCTAATAATTTTGTAAAATTCCACACTGATTTATTTTTTTTATATGGCATCACTTTGATTTCAGGTGAATTTTTGAATTTGACATTTAACGTTCACTAGATTTATTGTTTGTTCTCTGCGAACTTATCATTTGGTTTGACTTCTTGACAGATGTAATGAAGAGAACCCTGTACATTTAATGTTGTCCGTAAGCGTTTTAGTGGTATAATGGTTATGGGGCTGATTTTAACAAAATCAAATTTTATAATATTCTTATTATTATTATAACTTACAAGTATATTACATTGGATTTAGTAATATAGACGTTGTACATTATAATGATTTATGAACAATAAGATGGATCGAGGAAAAAAATATTTATGAGATGTAATATTTTTGGTATGCCTCGTTATTCTCCTGTGCACTTTCTTCTGGAAAACGTTCTTTTTTTTAAATAATTTTCAGCTATGTAATTATCGTTTTTTCGCACCAATAAAATTATGTCCCGTCTTTCCGGTTTATAAAAAGTGGTCTGATTTTTCGGATTGAAATTTTCAAAAAATCGCCAGGGTTTCAAAAATACGATTAAAAAAAATTTAAAAATACATAATGTCTTAGAATATTTGCCTAAACAGGAAATTTTTTTAAAAAATGTGATGCAAGTGGCCTATTGTCCCGGTACATTTGTTACTTTAAATTTTCTGCTATCGGTTTCAACACATCTGTGCTATTCACTAGCAAACTTTTTTTTTTTTTACGAGTTCCACACAGGAGGCTCTGAGGAAAATAATTTCCCTCAGTCCTCACGTCATCTTTGGGGATGCTGTGTGGAAGTTTTTTTAAGAAAAGGAAGGAGAGGAGAGTTCTGGGAAGGAAAAGGGTTTAAGGGGTGGGTGGGAATCTGGGGTTCAGTGTGACCTGGCCATCCGCCTCAAAGACCTAGACAAACCTCACCCCATGAACCTAGGCACCCCTGCTAAATCACCAAACGTAGCGAACAATTTGGAGTGACCTATGGCAGAGGTGTTGGTTATCCAATAAAGGTTCCTGGGGCGGCGGTACCCATTCCCGCCTCCCAAATTGAGAAAAACCAAACTTAAAATTAAACAAGTGCAAAAATGATTAGATTTGTGTGACATTGTCACATGAGAACGGTTCGCTCATTCAACTCGTTCTTGTGTTCAACAGCTCGGCTGTGGATCGATTTGCCGGCCTCTGTGTTTCCTACTTCCTACAAGATGGGTCTCTTCAAGACCAATGTTTATTCTTTCCTCTCCTCAAAAAGACCCACCACACAGCATCTCAGATGACATAACGTGGAGTTAATGTAAAAAAAAAAAAAAGAAAAAAAGTATAGGCAGGTTGTGCGACCAATTGTAAAAACGTAAAAAACCAGTTTGTATCAAGGACCTTATTATTATTAAGAAGTGCCCCCACATAACAAATAGTGTTGATCTATAATATAAAAATGAATCGCTGAATGTGTTGCTAAGCGCATAACTTTCGAACGACTGCACCAAATTCAATCATTCTTTTTTTGCGTTATTGTCAGGACAAGGTTTTTATAAAACTTCCGGTGAGCTCTGGCATTACGAAATTTGTGTAAAAAAATCGCTATCGGTGGCACGCGAGGAAGCGGCTATTGATGTGGAAAGCGGGAGGGAGGGAGAGATGGGGGAGGGGAACCTGGGAGGGGGAGGGGAACCTGGGAGGGGGAGGGGAACTCGGGAGGGGGAGTTCGCGGGACGGAGGAAGGGGGGGGGGGACCTGGGAGGGGGGAGGGGAATTCGGGAGGGGGGTTCGCGGGACGGAGGAAGGGGGGAGTGGAGTGGGGAGAGGGAAGGTGGAGGTGACGGAGTGGGAACGCGAGAGGGGAAGAGGATGCAGGAGAAGAAGGTGAGGCGGAAGGGGAACGGGACGAATGGGAAAGGATACTCAGGGAGAAATAATTTCTTTATTAAATAGCATAGCAACGCATGCAGGGAACCAGCTAATTGTAAATAAAACAAAAATCACATAATCAACGAGGTCATTCTATAGTTTGTTATATTATAAATATATTAACATGTGCAGTTACCTGAATACTGTGCGTACTGCGTGGTGTACGCAAGGCTGAGTTGCTTGGATCCCCAGAGATGTGCGTGCGCTACCTGTGGTGGTTTGTCTCTCTGCACCGGCGCCGCAAACTGGATACCGCGACTCTTCACGAACCTGCAAAGTGGATTATTATTACCCAAAGATATTGAAATATAAGTAGATGTGCTATCTGCACTTTTTACTAGGTGGGACTGCGCTTCCGGGTGTCGCCGATATTGTTTACCAATTAACAAATAAACTAAATGAACGAATAAACCAAACGAACGTTAAACTAAATGAACGAATTATTTCCGTATCCAAACTATATTATTAACCAATACTAATGAACATATTAAAAAAATCAACGAAATGAACAAATTCTTTTTGTATGCAAACTACTCTAATTAGGTCGTAGTCCGCCGACAGTTGCGCGGACATCATAGCATATCTCTTTTGTATTTGAATATCTTTGGTAATATTTTAATTCTTCGTACTACCACCATTACAGTGGTAGTGGTTGAGCATTTACACAATACATAGCTAAACTTACTACATACATCTGAGGGAGCGGGCCGGATCGGTAGAGACAGGGCGAGAAATAAAAGGCATCAGTCGGTGTAATGAGTCAGTCTTTATTTGGGCTACGTAGCGAGGTCGAAGCGGACCGGAGTGACAGTGGTGCCGTTTGTGATGCTGCTGCGTGATGAGAGTGAAGAAGGTCAGGAGACTACGGCGGTGAAGATCACAGGTCTTCAGGGAGCCGGCGTGTTGCTCTACACCATGGCGGTGTAGAAGTGACCTTGGTCCAGGCGGTCGACCGTCGTCATGTTGACGAGGTATGGCGGCTGTGTGGCCTTTGAGTCGACACACACACGTGACGCAGGAAGGAACCTTGAGAGGCGATGAGGATGATCTCTGGCAGCGGAACGCGGTGGGTTCGAAATGCCAGAGAACGGGTTGCATCCCAAGCAGAAAGCACGGCGGGCTTTATGTGCTGCGGACGGAGACATCTCATGTTGAGGCGCGAATGGGCCGGACAGCGGATGGTGATTGGAGAGGAGTCCTCGAAGGTATTGGTAAAGTTCCTGGAGTCACACTGGACAAACGTTATTCACTAGTTGCTAACTGCGCGGACAAGTGCCCCGCGCAGGCACGTCACAGGCACACACTTGGGCGAGTCACTGAACAGTTGTAAATCACCGCCCGGTGTGTGTGTTGCTTGACGATGAATGAATACTAGGCTGAGACTGAGCTGTATGCGGCCCGCGCTGACTTTTATACTTCTGCTGGCCGGGCAAGTAGTTTCGAGAACGGCGTGTGAAATTCGACCGCCGCGCCTAAGGTGAGAAAGTTCGCGAACACTCCAGTCGCTGTGTTGATAAATTATTGTGGAGACGGGAACTTTCCAGTAGGTTGCCGTGCTAATTGTTACAAGACGATAGACGTACTTATAGTGCCGGTAGCGGCTTGCACCTAGATATTTGTTTCTGGTGTGTTCCTTAACCAGTGGCGCTGCGATAGTTTTATCAGAGCGGGTTAAGTGACCGCTACACATCATAGTAAGGGTCGACCGAGATCTCTGTATCGGTCTAGGCATTCTCGGCAAATTCTACCGAGAACTCTGTCTCGGTTCTCGGTGAAAAATCGCCGAGATTCTGGGCCATAACCGAGACCGTTGTAAGTAGGTACGGTATAGGATAATGGGCAAATCTACCGCACGCGTCCACATTCGTCACTTGATGGAGTGGTTCTCAATGGAAATGTGGTATCAAATTCTCGTGTGACGACATGTGCTTCTACTGCATCGTCAGCTAGCTTATCAAACTTGGCTGCAACAGATAAATCCAACTTATGGGCAGGTCATGATTTCACAGACTTGGGAGATGAGCCAATGACCAGTGACGAAAGCAGTTCAAGTGCTGTGATAGAAATAGCGCTTGATAGCTTTCTTAGAGAGCCAAGACTGCAAAAAAATGCAAATATTTTTGCGTATTGGTATTCGTCACCATATCGAGTACTTAGGCCTGCAGCAAAAAAGTTTTTATCAGCACCGCCTACTAGTGTGGCCAGTGAACAGTTCTTTAGCAGAGCTTGTCAATTACACATGAGGCGACACTCTTTGAAGGGTGAAAATGCAGAAAAATTGCCTTTTATGTGCTACAACATCTTGTTGTTCAATTTTGATTATTAATCCCGCATACTGCAGTAAATACCGCAACTAATAGTCATACAAAAGCATGAATAAACCCAGCCAAGATAGAAGAGAAATGCCAGCACAGTAAGTCATTTTCTCCTATTCCTGTATGTACTTTTTTTAACACCTTGTTTGCCGCTCGTGCACCGGTGTGTCATGAGATTTTACACGCGATTTTGACCCTTATGTATAAAGAAAGTGTATGAAGAACACGGTCAGAATCGCTTGCTCTATTATCGCCCTTTACCATAGCGAAACCTGCAATGCGCCTAGTCACTCCAAATAATTTATATTAATAATTTACCGGAGCGCGGGAATGTGCGCAGTTCTTGCGCATGCGCGGGAAAAATATGTTATCTACGATTTTGACCCTTTGACCCTACGAATTTGTAAAGGACAGTGTCAGAATCGCTGGACACGAGTGTCATTTCTGCCGCCGGGTGCCGCGTCGTAATTGGTGGAGCTTTTTGCTGGCCTACCCCGGCAAACAAGAGGTTAACTTGTGCAGTGGTCTTTCATACATTTCGATGTACAAACACATAAATCACACATCAGGTAGTACAGTACAATCTCACTAATCCCGCACTTCAATAGACAGATACGTCCAATAATCCGGCACCCTCCGCCCGCGCCTCCCTCGTTCCTCTACGCCTATCCGCTCCATCGCTGCGTCATTGTCTAGCAGTCTAACTTTAAAACTTACCTTATTTGCATGTGCATCCTATTTACCTGTTGTTTTGAAGTGTGTGTATATTCTCTTTATGAAATGCTTTTTTTTATGTATTATGATTTTGTCTCTATAATCCAGTAATCCGAACATTCCAATAATCCGGCACCCTCTGGTTTTTAATAGTGCCGGATTAGTGAGATTGTACTGTATATGTAAAAGCTTTCAAACAACTCCGCAAGATGTCATGTATAATCTGTCAATTAAGAGTAGAAAATATTAAAAATTGAACTATAAAATTTGCGCAGTGACACTGAAAATACAGAACACTGTAAATCACATTTAAAAAAAAATTGTTCTTTGAGAAAAAAAAATTGAAATCGAAGCACTAATGTTAAGGGAACGTACCCATACTATGTGACACGTTTAGGGGGGGGGGTCTTCAAAATGTCACGCTCCATACAAATGAGCGGCGGGTTGCTTAGGTTTTTGGTCACCGGGGGGGGGGGGGGTTAAAAATTGCAAAAAGTTGGTCACGTAGTATGGGTACGTTCCCTAACCTGTTAAAGGCCAGGCCCTTTCACGAAAATTCACTAAAAAAGCACCACATTGAATGTTTTGTGGATTAATTTTGAGCTATCGTATATGTTATTGACCAAAACACATTCCTAGAACAATAAACTATGTACCAAAACAACATTACTTGCGTTTAATTACGTAAATTGATAGGTTTTACGATGTTTTCATCGAGTAACACGCATCGACTTTGACAGAAAGAATCGCGGCAAATTTGACATTTCGAAGCCACAGATAAAATCATTTAAAAATATTCTGGGGTTGCAAGGTGAATGAAATTTTTACCCATCTTATGGGGAAATGTTGGCGCAAGCGATTCTGACCTTGTTCTTCATACAAATTCTGTACAAAGAAGAATCAAAACCGCAGACAAACATATTTTTTTCGAAATAATTTTTTAACGCATGCCCACAATCCGTGGGCAATGGGTACGTTCCCTTAGATAGTTAGTTAGTGTATGTTACCTGTTGGTTGCGGCGTTATAGCAGTAGCTCGGCAGGAAGTCGTAGTTGAGCTCCCAGAAGACGTGCAGGGCGATGCGGCCATAGGGGGCCAGCACGCTGTGGTCCGCCTCGCGCAGCATCGCGTCCCACGGGTCCAGCGAGAGCCAGCGCGACAGCAGGCGGTGGCACAGCCGGTTTACCGCAAGCAGACCCTCCAATTCCTGGGGGCGAAATGCAAATTCATTTCCACTTTACAATAACATGCAAAATATTGGAATACTAAAAACTGTTTTTGAAAGGTGATGAAATACACGCAGGGACGGCCGGCGTAGTGCAGCGGTAGGGCGCTTGACTCGCATTCCGAAGGTCGCGGGATCGAATCCCGGCGTGGCAAATAAATTTTATTTGATTAATTTGTGTATTTCACAATTTATTCATTTAAAATAATATACAGTATATTTGCGGCACGTTCCAGAGTGGAAGATACTCTCAGTATCGCCCTGGTGTAATAATTCCATTCAGAATTGAAACGTTGCCTGAAATGGCTTTAGCCGTGTTTGGTGACCAGATCTGAATAGCCAGGTACTTCCCCACCTTCCTCTTCCCTACCTCCTTCCTTCCCCACTACCTTCAGCTTCACAACATACCCCATTTGGGGATGCCATAGTCTTACTGGCTCCAGACGAGAGCAGTTGGGACTCTTGTGCGGTATTCATGTAAAAAAAAAAGGAGAAACAATATTTTTATTAAATAGCATAGCAACGCAGGCCGGGAACCAGCTAGTTTATAATATAATGATTTGTCTCACCACGACGCCGGTGATGTCGCCAGCCTCAAACTTGGCGACTGCGCACGACAGTGAGCGATGCATGTCGGCGTTGAGACGCTGCGCAAGTAGCCGCGCAAGGTCCACGCAGCGGCCCAGCAGAGCCACGTGTCGCTGGCGCAGAAGGGCCGAGTAGCGCGACGCGGCTGGCTGCGCGAGAGACCACGCACCGCGCGACACGCACTCCCCTCGGTATCGTTTGTCCAGCAGGATACTTCAATACAAACATACATATTACTGGTGGATCGCCTTTAATGCCAACAAAATCTAGAAATTTAATAAATTTGAACTAAAAATATTCATTGCTACGCCAACACAATTTGGAAGGCGGATATGGGTACCGCCGCCCGGGGAACCATTTTTTGGATAATTAACATCTCGCCATAGGTCACCCAAGCGGTTCACTACGTTTGCTGACTTAGCAGAGGTGTCCGGGTTCATGGGGTTAGGTTTTGTCGGGGTCTTCCCCCAAGATGAAATAGGCCGCAATTGAAAATATTTTCTTCAGTGTCTCTTATGTGAAGCAACACTGAGTTACACTAATTTTATTAAAAAAAATTATCTTGGATGAAAATTTGAGGTTATGTATGACTTCCAAATCTGGCAAATTGAGAGGACAGGAAAAATGACATAACTCAGTTAGATCATTTATTAGGAAAGCTCTTAGGGCCTTACAGATAAGTTTTTAAAATTTTACACAACTATAAACAATCGTTAACCATACAAAAAGAGTTGTTTACCAGTTGTGTAAAATTTAAAACAAGTCTATTTAATTTACCTGGCGGCCAGCTGCTTGTAATGAGCGAAGATTTGCTCCGACAGCTTGTAGACAAACTGGTCGAAGCACAGATTCACTTCCGCTTCCACTTCATCATAGAGGAACTGCTTCTTGAACACGGCAAGGGCGTACTGCGCTGAGTCGTTGTACAAGTCCAGGGGATAGAGTACGTATCTGTAACAGTCGCAACATTCAGTTTACTGAAACCATTATACACAGAAACACATAACAATTTGACAATAGAATAAGGCCCTAATAGTAAAGAAATCAATAATTGGACGAATGATCTCAATATAACATTACTTTCTTCAAACATGGCAAACTCATTGTGACACCATTTTTCAAAATTTCAAAATTAATAAGATTACTTAGTTTAAAAAAAGGTGACATGTTTCGTGAGCAATGCCCACTTCATAATTTACAAAGGGAACAAGTTTAATGATGGGTCACTTAAAAATATTTTTTGATTATTTATAAAATTTAAATTCATATTTACGCTCTTTCTAATTTGCAAGATTTCCAATTTGCCCAAATGAACACGATTAAAATTACAACGAAGTAACTCAATGCCACTCTTAAAGCCAAAAGAATGACTCGTCTCCAACAAACTATTGGCAAATCACGAGAGATCGGGATCGGGATCGGCAATCTCATATTGACGACATTGTATACGATCATAGACACAATTGCATACGTTTTACCCAGGCCTACCTTCGATCTTTTTTACCTTCGATCACATCACGTCGGGGTCAACAGCTTAAAAATGTAAATGTCTGAGCTGATTTGTTGAGCGGTATAGTTTGGATTAAGAAGAAGAGGGCTTACTCCATCATGCTGGGTTCCTTGGTCTTGAGGATGTGATCGGTGAGGATCCAGGGCATGGACATCTCGATGGGGAACTGGATGCGTTTCTCCATGGTGATCAGGTCGCTGCACTCTTCGTTATGCTGATGACGCACCGTGCATTTCTACAATTAACATTATATTAACATTATATGATGTCAGATCTGTTTTTTCTACATAATCTACTAAATAATAAAATACAAAGTCCAGAATTGCAATCTGTCATTGGTTTAAATGTTCAAACGAGGCGTACCAGGCTCACTGTGCTTCTTCATATAGAAGCCAACAACACAAATGCAGCAAAAAACTCGCCAATTACTTGCAAAATCAAAACATATACTCACTATGAAAAATTATAACTACACCCAATTTGAGAGGCGGTTATGGGTACCGTCGCCGGGGAATCATTTATTGCATAACCTACACCTCTGCCATTGGTCATCCCAAGTGGTTCGTTACATTTAGTGACTTAGCAGGGGTGTCCGGGTTCAAGGGGTGAGATTTTTCTAGGTTTGGGCGGCGGATGTACTTGCCCACCTAATGTGTGGCGGGCCGGATTGAAAGAGACTGGTTGAGGGAGATCTTTGACCTCTCCAGTCGGAATCTCTCAACTTGCACCGCAGTGGGAGGGATGGATTCATACGTATGTCACTCCTGGACACTCCTACCCATCCCTCACACCTTATCCCTTCTCGGGACTACCTCTACTTCTTTTCCCTAAAAAGACCCTCCAAACAGTATCCCCAAAGATTTCATAGGCCCTGAGGGAATTTCGTTTATCAGGACCTCCTTTGATATGCTTGGTGTAACCCTAAGTGACCAGCTCAGGTACGGGGGCTCCATCGAAGCCAGAGTAAAGTTAGCCTCCCAAAAACTGGGCGTACTGTACAGGGCCCGCAGATACTTTAATAGTACACAACTGCTAACCCTGTACAAATCACAAGCGCGCCCCACGGTTGAATTTGGCAGCCACCTCTGGTCTGGAGCTCCAAAATACCTGAAAAATACCCTAGACTCTGTCCAGAAACGGGCGGTCCGTTTAATAGATTCTCCCATCTTAACAGACAGATTGCAATCTTTAGAGGACAGGCGTCGGGTGGGAATGCTATCCTTGTTCTACCGGTATTACAATGGCAGATGCTCCGAGGAACTAGCATCATTGATCCCTTCGGCACCGGTGCATAGTCGGGAAACACGCCAAACGCATGCCCAACATTTGTACACGGTTGACATTTGTCACATGAGAACGGGTCGTTTCTTCGACTCGTTCTTGTGTTCAACAGCTCGGCTGTGGAATGATTTGACGGCCTCTGTGTTTCCTCCTTCCTACAACATGGGTCTCTTCAAGACCAATGTTCATTCCTTCCTCTCCTCAAAAAGACCCTCCACACAGCATCTCAGATGACATAGGCTCTGAGGGAAATTATTTTCCTCAGGGCCTCCTGTGTGGAGTTAATGTAAAAAAAAAAAACCTTCTATGTTATTATATGTGCTGTGTGTCATCTTTGGGTTTGCTGTGTGCAAGGTCTTTTAGGGAAAGTTCTGATAAGAAGTTCTGGGAAGGAAAAAGCTATGAGAAATGGGTAGGAATCTGGGAGTCAATGTTGTGTCCAGGAATGACGGACGTATGCATTTATAACTCTCACTGCAGTGCAAGGTGATGGGTAGAGAGACTCTAGCTGGAGGGTGAGAGGGATAGACACGCTGACCCCCAGATTCCTACCCACCCCTCATACCTTTTCCTATCCCAGAACTCTCTCTCCTTATTTTTCAGGCATCCCCAAGGCCTTGAAGGATTTTTTTTCGTCAGGGCCTCCTGTGTGGAGCTACTTCAAAAAAAAAATTAATAATTCCTTAACCTCTAGGCTGCGTTAAAATGTGCGTGTGCCGACACTACTACGCGGCACGTTTAATATTTTGATCGAGCCGAACAACATTACGTTTTAAAACCGTCATTAGATATATTTTAAATGATTGTTCTTTGTTTGAATTCAGGTCAATAAACTCGTCCATGCTTTAACTATCCATAAATAATCCCAAATGTCATTTTAGAATGGTGTTAATATAAACAAAAATTATTCAACAAAAGTCAGACGTAAACATTACAGAATTATCTTTATGTTGCCTGATACTTACGTCTGCCTGAGTCTGCCGCGCGTCTCATGTTACAAAGGACCGATCAATGCGCCGAAATGTCGAAACATAGAAACTGTTTTGCTGTCATAATAATACGAAGTATTTTTACACACATGGGCATATTTTATGCACACTTTAAAATTTATTAACCACATCACCCTTAGGTACTACATTTAACTTTTTTTCTCGTTTTTAACATTAATTATATAAACATATTTTAAACTACTTTTTATTCACTTTGGCACATAGTTTTTTTGTTAATAATGATTTTTATTATGGTAATCTTTAAAACACGGAACCACACACAATGCAACATTACATTCTAAGCACATGTAACATGTAAATTTTTTAGCCTTAACTCTAAGTGTTGTATTTGCACAAACATGGCATTGACGACATGGATTTGACCGTTTACTTGTAGGGGGGACAAAACCGGGCATATGATTCGCCAATTCTTTGGCAGCCAAACGTAATGGGCTATCGGATGATTGCTGATTTCGTGTTGATGGTATGTGATATTTCTCCAAAAGTTGTTTAATGATTGCGTATTGAAATTGAGTCAAGGTCATTTGCTTTTCGGAAACTGTTTTGTGAAGAATGTGTGCATTTAGTAAGAATAAATCAATAATATGGAAAGCAACCTTCTTGTACCATTTTATGGATTTTCTCATACAACTTAGATTACTCAACATCATGTCAGCCTTACCAACCGAACCCATACATTTATTGTAGTCTAGTACACACTTCGGTTTTTTAATTGGTAGGCTTGTATTTCTATCACACTTTCCAGTCTCTGCAAAAGAAGCATCGTGCACAGTTGTTAACAAATGAATCTCTCGTTTATCATGCCACTTGAGGGCTAACAAGGGGCCTGTATGTTTGGATTCATGGTCACCTTTTTTTAACTTACTAAATTTAGGCATTCCCTTTCTATTTGCTTTTACTGTTCCACAACCGTTTGTTTTTGATCGTGTAAGAATTTAAGTAGTTTTGGACTTGTGTACCAATTATCGGTCCATATTGTGTGATTTTTGCCAAAATAATCTGTGAGTAATGTGGTTACCACTGCTCCAGAAACACCTAAACATTGCCCGTCGTGGATGTCGGTTCCTTCTCCACAGTATATAATAAAATCTAATACAAATCCCGTGGTAACGTCGCATAGCACAAATAATTTTATTCCGAACCTATGACGTTTACTAGGAATATACTGCTTAAATTTCAAACGCCCTTTAAACACGATTATGCTTTCATCAATGCACAAGTTTTGGTAAGGGATAAAGGTTTTTTTAAATATTTCTCTGCAATGGTCAACCAAAAGTTTTATTTTATGAAGTCTGTTTCCGGGGGTTTGTGTGGCAGGGTCAGAAAAATGAAGCATTCGAAGAAGAATCTGATATCGATCTCTTGGCATAATCTTTCCGAATTGAGAAGACGCTAAAATAGGATCCGTTGTCCAATATTTCTCGATCGATATGTGAGAAACCCTAGTCATCAGCATAGTTATTGCAAAAAATATATACATTTCAGGCACTGATGTATCTTTCCATTGACGGAGTCGAGATTTGGGATAACTGTAGCTCTATAGTATCTGTTGGATTCTAGAAGCATTTTCTCCATTATTTATAGATTCAAAAAGTGTTCAAAAAAATCTACCTCTAATGAATCTTTTGTCAATGACATGTTTGTGATTCCTGACGAAAAATCATCAAATTCATGAAAGACCGGAATAAATGGACCCGACACCCATGATGAAAAAATGTCACTGTTTGTCGAAGATGCGTTTTCACGGATGCTTGAAGTACCGGGTTCACTGGTATCGGATGCACTGGTACCGGGCACACTGGTACTGGGAAGAGTTACACTGTGTTCACTTTGAACTTCATCATCACCATCACCGATATCAAATAAAATTGATTCACCGTCACTATCCAACTCTAAGTCTGATTCTAAATCTAACACGCTCTCAAAATTCTTTATCACTAAGACCCCGTGACATTTTGAATATTATAATATAAATAATTACGAATAAAAGTTTTATTGAGTTAAACAAGGCTAAATATTAAGAGTAACGAACACTAATACACCATAATATACCTAAATGCGAAAAAAGTATTTTTATTTTCACAAATTAAAACAATCGAATCGATGTACGTAACTGAATGAAAAAATGCAAAAATTGAACAATCGGCGCAGTGTTCTATTGAAGCGCCTTTGTTTGTTCTACTGCGACTGCGCGAGATTAGTAATGGTTGGTACCGACGTGCGAGATTCAAATCAACTGACGGGGAAATTCTGTCTCCTTGGCTTTAAATGGTTCCTGAAAATAAACAAATAATATTTCGGGATAAATTTAGATAGATGTCGCTAGAGATATGATTGGAGAATTTTTACATGTAGAATTTGGCCCTCTATCCTGCATGTACACGAAACAGCAAGGATTCAAACCCAGAAATAACTATAGTTGGCTCCCGCGTGAGAGGCAAGTTCGCTGAAATAACTAAAGATTATTCCCGCCGCCTGGAGGTTAAAAACTTACATTAATTCTTCTACCCATAGTCATCTCTAGGTAGAACTCCCGGTACCACAGTTGAGAGAGGTCACAACACTTCTGCAGCGACTCTGAAACAAACAATCAACTTATAATACCCACTTTTGATAAATACGTACTTCATTTTTATATTAGTAACCACTCCGACCCCTAAGCTTGTTTACACGACAATATAAAAATAGCAGTCAAGTACAATAAGCTTGTTTTCAAACGAACACGTGTGTTCCCACAGAAATCGTTATAACTCTGTTATCGTTCTAGTGACAACCCTACAACAAAAAGTAAAATATCCATATTGAATCAAGCTTCACATCTCTATTCAAAGTTGTCCATAGAAGCACATAAAAAATACTTATTTTGTAGAAACAGTTTTCGCATGCCAAATCGTCTACGTGCCGTTAGACAATTTGGGAGGCGGGAATGGGTACTACCGCCCCGGGAACCTTTATTGGATAACCAACACCTCTGCCATAGGTCACCCCAAGTGGTTTGCTATGTTTGGTGATTTAGCAGGGGTGCCCGGGTTCATGGGGTGAGGTTTGTCTAGGTCTTGGAGGCCGATGACCAGGACACACTGAACCCCAGATTCCTACCCACCTCTTAAACCCTTTTCCTTCCCAGAACTTTCCTCTCCTTCCTTTCCTCAAAAAATCATCCACACATCATCCTCAAAGATGACATAGGCCCTGATGGAAATTATTTTCCTCAGGGCCTCCTGTGTGGAGCTCACGTAAAAAAAAAAAAAAAGACATTGTTAATTTTTTATTAAATATTCTTATATGAAATGGTAAAAAAGTGAGGTGACAAAATTGTTTATTATACATTTTTCATCATCATCATCACACTTGGCTCTACAACCCCTGGTGGGTCTTGGCCTCCTCAAGAGTCTTCCTCCACTCATCACGGTTTTGTGCCAGCTCTCTCCAGTTTACAATCTCCAAGGTAGATATATCTTTGTGGACGTTGTCGCTCCATCTTAATCTTGGTCTTCGCAGGCTCCTTTGCCCTGTCGGTCTTGAGTTCAGCAGGGACTTTGGTGCTTGATGCTCGGTCATTCTCTCCACGTGACCCAGCCATCGAAGTCTTCCCAGTTTTATTAATTTTGTGACGTTTAGATCCTTACACAGAGTATGTAACTCATTATATACAATAGAACAAGTGTTTTTTTTTTTTTACATAATTTGTGATTTTAGTACCGTTTTCACATAAAAACATCATGTGTGTCATTTTTACAATTTTTTGTGTTTGCATTCTGAGTTTTAATATTTACGAATGCTAATATTTATTAAGTTTAAATCATATTACTAATCATGATGGCAAGGGAGACATAACGATTTTCATAATTTGTAAGGAATAGATCTGACTGGTTAAAATAATATATAGTATATTTGCGGCACATTCCAGAGTGGAAGATACTCTCAGTATCGCCCTGGTGTAAGACCACCATTCAGAATTGAAACGTAGCTTGAAATGGCTTTAGCTCTATTTGGTGACTGATCTGAATGGCTTTAGCTCTATTTGGTGACTGATCGAGATCTGAATAGCCAGGTACTTCCCCACCTTCCTCTTCCTCATTTCCTATCCTTCCCCACTCACCTTCAGCCTCACAACATATCCTAATCTCACTGGCTCCAGACGGGAGCAGATGGGATTCTTGTGAGGTATTCACATTAAAAAAATAACCTTGAAAATGTACATATTGAAATAATTTTATCATTGAAGAAGAAAATAACACTAATAATCTAAACGAAAATATGAAAGAGAACAAGACTCAGAAAAATAGAAAAAGATAATGGTCGAAAAATTGGAAAAAAGAAGAAAAAAAAATTGTTGAATATAATATTGTTAGAACCCCTCCGCAACGTAAGCAGATATAAGCGTTAAAAATAGGACAGCAGTCAAGTACAATAAGCGTGTTTATACGTCAGCGCGTGTGTTTCCATAGAAATCGTTATAACTCCGTTATTGTTTTAGTTACATCCCTAAAACAAAAAGTCAAAGGTCGATAGTAGATCAAGCTGCACATTTCTATCAAGTTGTCTATGGAAATACATAACAGGAATCAGCTGTCAGTCGTGTAGTTGACAAAAATATTTACCTGCGCAAATTTGCTACCGGCAGCTCCACCGTGCTCCACATTTAAAATTTTTATTAAATATTTTTATATGAAATGATAAAAAAGTGAGGTGACAAAAGTGTTTACTACACATACATACAATAGAATAAGTATTGTTGTTTACATAATCTGTTACCTATTTTTAATGTTTGCGTTCTAAATTTTAATATTTACAAATGCTAATATTTATTTGTAATATAATAATTTGAAAGCCTATTTTGTAACCTTTCTAAAACAGTTTTTACTATTCGGCTACGTTCAGAAATGTTTCATTTATAGAGCTTTAATTGTGAAGCGGTTATAACTAAAAGTTTTCGTAAAATGTCATTTCGTTTAAGACACCAAAAGCTAATATTCTCGAAAATTCGGAGGGGTTAAATTTGAAATATGAGATTGAAAAATATGACGGTTTGACGGAAGGTGGCAATGGCTGAATTGGTAAAAGCGCATGTCCCGGTTATACGAGAGGTTCTGGGTTCTAGTCCCAGTTGAGACCGTTATCGTGTCTTGTTCTCTTTCATATTTTCATTTAGATTATTATTGTTTTGTTCTTCTTCAATGATATATAACCTTCAAAAGTTATAAAAAAATAGTTGTTCTTGTATAAATTTAATTATAAATTAATTGAATATATTATTTTTTTTTTTTTAATTACCTGAGAACGACAGAAGATAGTTCCAGAAGAAACTTGCGCGGTGGAATGTATCGATGGCCTGCAGCGTGGTAGCATCCAAATCACGTCGCAGCGTACGCTTGCCGCCCGACTTGTCGGCAATCAGCGCTTCCAGTTGTGTGCGCACCATGTACAGCTGCGTAGAAGAAGGACCTGACCAAGTACGCAATCAACATTATAATAATAACATTTGGATGATTTGTATAGCAGCACTGTTTTTGTGAAAAATCACCTCAAGGGCGCTGTACAAACTTATAATACATTTCTACAATCTTACTCATATCTAGAAATTAGACAAACCATTATAACGGTTCCGCGAGTTTTCATCCTGGGGGCCACAGATTAATTACGTGAGCAATTTTTCTTCCAATCTAGACCCCTCCCCCCCCCCTTGGTGAGACAAATTTGGGCCACTTCGTATATTCTTTTCAAGTAACGTGAGATTTTGCTGGACACCCCCTCTCCCTTTTGAGCTCCCGTAATTAATGTATGCCCCCCTGTGACAAAATATCCTTGACAAAATATCCCCGACAAAGTATCCCTAAAAAATATCATATAGACAAAAAAGCCCCGACAATATATCCCGAGAAAGTATCCCCGACATAATATCCCCGACAAATCATCCCTGACATAATATCCCCGACAAAGTATCCCTGACAAAATATACCCGACAAAGAATCCTCGGCAAAATATTTCCGACAAAGTATCCCTGACAAAATATCCCCGACAATGTATCCCTGACATAATAACCCAGACAAAGTATCCCTGACAAAATATCCCCGACAATGTATCCCTGACATAATAATCCCGACAAAGTATCCCTGACAAAATATCGACGACAATGTATCCCTGACATAATAACCCCGACAAAGTAACCCTGACAAAATATCCCCGACAAAGTATCCCCGACAAAGTATCCCCGACAAAGTATCACTGATAAAATATCCCCGACAATGTATCCCTGACATAATATCCCCGACCAAGTATCCCTGACAAAATATCCCCGACAAAATATATCCCTGACAAAATATCTCCCAAAAAGTATCACTGACAAAATATCCCCGACAATATATATCCCTGACAAAATATCTCCGACAAAGTATCACTGACAAAATATCCCCGACAAAGTATCCCTGGCAAAATATCCCAGACAAAGAATCCTCGACAAAATATCACCGACAAAGTATCACTGACAAAATATCCCCGACAAAGTATCCCTGACAAAATATCCCCGACAAAATATCCTCGACAAAATATTCCCGACAAAGTATCCCTGACAAAATATCCCCGACAAAGTATCCTCGACAAAATATTCCCGACAAAGTATCCCCGACAAAGTATCCCTGACAAAATATCCCCGACAAAATATCCTCGACAAAATATCCCTGACAAAGTATCCCTGACAAAATATCCCCGACAAAGTATCACTGACAAAATATCCCCGACAAAGTATCCCTGACAAAATATCCCCGAAAAATGTATCCCTGACAAAATATCCCCGACAAAGTATCCCTGACAAAATATCCCCGACAATGTGTCCCTTATATTTTCTACGGACTTTGGGTAGGTAATATTAATTCGATTTCGATCACAATTCTAATACTAATTGTGGCGGGATAATCAAAAGGTAACCAACGTGGCCACCATCTTGCACCGAAAACTGAACATACAAACAAATTCACAAAAAAAAGAATGAGGCTCGGTTAAATACTGTCACGCACGTAATAAAACCATATTTATATTATTGTAGTACCTAAGTGGTAAAAACCTAAAACTTAATCATCTATAAAAATGTTTTCTATGACTTTGTAGGAAGGGAGCCATGTTTGCGAAAAGTGTATAATCGTGAAAATATAATATTATAAGAAGAATCTTTATCAATAAAGGTAGGTAATTGGTTAAAAACTCTTTCTAATTAAGCCTGTTATAAAGTAAAGGGAATTTTCTGATGAATGTGTGATGGCATTCTTCCACAATTGATTTTGCTCGCGTTACGATCGATATTGTCGGATATCTCCATCCGGCGTCATTTTTTAAATTTGATCTTTCTCTGTTTGCCTTCGCTCATGGAGAAACTGAAAATGTCGACACAATCGTAATCAACCTCCTTAACAAAATCGATAATTTTCTGATCCGACATATAACAGTAGGTACTCGAAAGCTTGACAATTCGTGAGCTGCTACCATATTAACCTGTCAAGTTTGTCATGTTTGACACGTCAGATTAGAAAAATATCGATTTTGTTCAGGAGGTTGTGTGACGATTGTGTATTTTTTTTTCAGTTTCTCCACGAGCAAAGGCCCATAACCGCAATTTCGCGTCCCTTATCGGCGTTTTATTAAAAGATGAAGAGCATGACCGCATGTTTAGCAAGATAGAGCATGTTACTCGATCTAAACTGAAACGGGCTGAAAATTGGCATTTTGCGTGAATTGACGATTTTATTAATAAATAATTAATTATTATTTTTAATTTATAAACTAACGTTTTAGACAAGATTTTTATGCATAGCACAAAGGGTAACAATTATTATAAGCAATAATTATCAGGCTGAAACACTCATCAACATTTAAAAATCTTCCGAGAAAAGATACTTGCCGCCAACGGGACTTGAACCCGTGTCCTTCTGATTGCCGGCAATCAGAAGGACACGGGCTTATAATAATTGTTACCCTTTGTGCCATGCATAAAAATCTTGTCTAAAACGTTAGTTTATAAATTAAAAATAATAATTAATATTTGACAAGTTTAAGTATTTCCCCAATAAATGTAGTCATAATTTGTCTCGATGCCACCTAGCGAGGGATTTAACACTTACAATATCTCTCGCAAAAATAAAGTTGGTTGTTTTCAGGTGGAAAAAATATAATAAGCAGTAATTGTTGAATGAAACATTGAATTATTTGAATGAATGTAAATGTAATTGTTGAATGAAATATTGAATTATTAGGCGGGTATTTGATAAACCCCCATAGCTCAGTGGTCAAGAGCAGCTGACCGGCAATCAGAAGGACACGGGTTCAAGTCCCGTTGGCGGCAAGTATCTTTTCTCGGAAGATTTTTCAATGTTGATGAGTGTTTCAAGCTGATAATTATTGCTTATAATAATTGTTACCCTTTGTGCAATAAATAATTAAATAATTTAAGATTTTTCAGTCACTCGTGAGTTGACCTCGAACAACTTGGTACCCATCTACCTGACTTTGTTGGTCTGGAAGTCGTGCCATGGATCTCCCTGCCACAGGCAGTGTGACCATCAAGACGGAGCCAGGGACCCGAGAACCAGACGGAGAGGGAATGTTGTACACGGATATAGATATAGATCTACAGGATGTAAAGAAGGAATGCATTCCCAAAGCATTCAGCAAACTGCAGGTGCGTGGGAAATTCTATAATAAACATTTCTATTTCATAATTTATATGTTTCTATTCAGAGTATCGCCATCGTAAAACACCATCATTGAGTATTGAAGCTTTGCTTGAATTTGCTTTAGCCAAGTTACAAAATTTTCCAAATTTTCACCAAAGCTCCTGCTAGAAAGGGCTTGCTTGAAACTCGGCAGACAAGAGCAGAACAACCGTTCACAGTTGATGTGGGCTTAATATGCGGCTCATGTGAGATGTGACAAAAAATATTAATTCATCACATTGGTGTAGCGTAGCGGGCGGGGGAGGCTGCCTGCCCAGGGCGGCACTTTTAAGGGGGTGGCAATTTTTCACAATAAATAATATTTATTATCTTGTAAAAATTTTAACCATTTCATTTCGTATTTTTGTAGCCCCGACGATTCGGACCGATTGAAATGAACACGAAATTTTTCATTACTTATTCTGTGACGAAACCGGGGAATCCCATATCTTTAAAGGAATACATATTTTTTTTTTAATTTTTTTTATTCTTTGCTTTGAATGGTTACATCATTTGGGATTTTTCGACCACCAAGCTAGGCTTATGCCCGTGTTATGGTGGTCGATTTTACATAATATAGTTGAATTGTAGTCTTTGAATACTAGACAACCGCAATAATATTTTAATTTACACAGGCTTTTTAATGCTTATTATTTGCAGTACTTGGTAAAGGTGTTGAAGAAAGTCTGAATGCATCTCATCCAACCAGCCGAGAAGATAAAATGCCTGAAACGAAGATTGAGACTCATTCTTCCTATTCAGAACCCGTGAGCCATCGTCTGAAGAAACACTCCGGAGAAAAACCATTCTCATGTTTAGAATGTACTTATTCATGTTCCACTAAGTCACTTTTAAAGCAACATACGATAAGGCATTCCTGCCTAAAACCATTCTCTTGTTCCAAATGTAGTTTTGCGTCTTCATATGGGCAAAATTTAAAACAACATTTGAAGACACACTATGGCGTTAAACTATTTTCGTGTTTCGAATGCGGATATTCGTGTTTTCAAAAGTCAAGTTTAAAACAACATATGAAGACTCACTCTGGATTGAAGCCATTCTCGTGTTCCGAATGTAAATATTCATGTTTTCAAAGGTCAAGCTTAAAACAACATATGATGACACACTCTGGCTTAAAACCGTTTTCTTGTTCTGATTGTAGTTTTTCATGTTCAAGTAGGTCATCTTTAAAGAAGCATTATTTTACTCACTCTGGCTTGAAACCATTTTCGTGTTCCGAATGCAGTTATGCGTGTGCAATTAAATCAGGTCTAAAGAGACATACTTTGACGCACTCTGGCTTTAAACCATTTTCGTGTTCTGAATGTAGTTATTCATGTTCCAGTAAGTCACATTTAAAGCGGCATATGATGACTCACTCTGGCTTGAAGCCATTTTCGTGTTCCGAATGTAGATATTCATGTTCTCAAAGATCAAGCTTAAAACTACATATGATGACACACTCTGGCATAAAACCACTATCGTGTTCTGAATGTTGTTTCTCATGTTTCACTAAGACAAATTTAAATCGACACATGATGACACACACTGGTGTAAAACCATTCTCGTGTTCTGAATGTACTTATTCATGTTCTCGCAAGTCAAATTTAAATGAACATATTATGACACACTCTTGCGTAAAACCATTAACGTGTTCTGAATGTTGTTATTCATGTTCCACTAAGTCATATTTAAAGCAACATATGATTAAGCACTCTAGTATTAAACCATTCTCGTGTTCCGAATGTACATATGTGAGTTCACACAAGTCAGGTTTAAAGCGACATATAATGAGGCATTCCGCTGTTAAACCATTCTCATGTTCCAAATGTAGTCATCGGAGTTCAAACTCGATGGACCTAAAGAAACACATGATGACGCACTCTAGCGTGAAACCATTCTCATGTTCCCAATGTAATTATTCCTGCTCACATCGTGGGGATCTAAACAGACATTTTTTTAAACACTCTGGCCTCAAACCATTCTCGTGTTCCAAATGTAGTTATTCATGCTCCATTAAGTCAAATTTAAATCGGCATATGACGAAGCACACTGGATTAAAACGATTCTCGTGTTCAGAGTGTAATTTTTCATCTTCTCTTAAATCGGGATTGAAACAACACCTTTTGAAGCATTCTGTCCAAAAACCATTCTCATGTTCCGAATGTAGTTATTCATGTTCTCTCAAGTCAAATTTAAAGCAACACGTTTTTAAGCACTCTGGCAAACGATTATCTTGTTCTAAATGTAGTTTTTCATGTTCTCAAATGTCATATTTGAAAAAACATGTGAAGATGCATTCTGACTTAAAACCACTCTCACTTCTACTTTAGTTTATGTTCTCTAAAGTCAATTTATAAGAAACCTGTAATGCTGCACTACGACACAAAACCATGTTTATGTTACGAATGTAGTTTTTCATTTAAATAAATGATGAGAATAAAAGCGAAACTCAATCGAAAATCTGGAAACAGAAAAACATATTGACACCTCTGGGACTCGAACCCAGTACCTCTTGCTTTCCGGGCAAAAGCCAGAGAAACGGAAAGCAAGAGGTCCTGGGTTCGAGTCCCAGAGGTGTCAATATGTTTTTCAAATTTTTTTGTTTCCAGATTTTCGATTGAGTTTCGCTTGTATTCTCTTCATTTATTTAAATATTACAATTTGAGGTTTTACTCCTAAAGTTAAATAAAATATTTAAAAAAAAAATTAAAAAAGTAGTTTTTCATGTTCACTCGAACTTTTTAACCTTTCTCGTGTTCCGAATGTAGTTATTCGTGTTTTAAAAAGTTAAGTTTGAAACGACGTACTGTGTTCGTAATTTAGATATGTTTTTTTTTCTCTGTCATGTTTAAATCAACACATTATGGCACACTGGTGTAAAACTACGTTCGTGTTCCTAATGTGGCAAGTTTGTTCAAATAAGTTGAAATAATTATTTTTACGTGATTACCGCGCAAGAGTCCAACTGCTCTAAACCGTCTGGCGCCAAAGACACATTGGCTTTCCCAATTAAGGCGTGTTGTGATGCTGAAGGTTGTGAGGAAAATATATAAATAGGGAAAAGAGGAAGAGGAGAAATACCTAACTATTCAGATCTCGTCACCAAACACGGCTGAAGAATTTCAAGAAAGTTTTCTATTTAATTGGCATTTGAACCCTTAACCTTCGTAATTGTAGCTGTATAAATAAGTCCCGATAAGACTAGAGAGATCCTGGTTTCGACACCCAGTAGCGACCGTTACCTTTTTATTTTCTGTGTGTCTCATATTTTAGGATAGTTGTTGATATTATATTCAGCGAATGATTAAGTATAAATAAGTAATTACCCAATATGTGTTTTTTTATCTTTATAGTAATTTTGTCTGTAATACATAAATTAGGGAGAAATATTTTTGTAACTATTATTTTTATCGTATTATTTCGGTACTTTGAGAGCAGCTTATAAACAAAACTACCCCACTGCAAAACTAGGTTGTCCCAAAGGCATATTAGTTTTATAGCTCCAAAAATGTAATAATTACTATGTATAGCCTTTAAAGAGAACGTATGTCAAAATCTTCAATCTTAAAAAAAATATACCAAAATTTGGCAAAAAAACACTGAAAAAGATATTTTTTCTTATAATTTTAAAGAGGGCCGTCAAGTAAATCTACCATAAGATAGCTATTAGAGAAGATATATTATATTGTTTGCAATTTTTTTTTGTTTTTTTTTATGTTTTTACATTGCACTTGTAACATCTATTTTAATATAAAACTTACAAATACTAAAATAACAGTGCAGACTGTTATTATGTTGTAGTTTTTAAATGCATTTATTCAGTTACTTTTTTAAATCCGTAATTATGTATACTTATTTCGGAAAAATTACGGATTCAGTCACAGACAGTGCCATAATAAAAGCCTATAGTAAGTAGACAATGATCCATACATTCTCAACACAAAATTGGTTTAAATTAAGTCTGTATGTGGCGAATTAAAAGTACACTCAGAACATGAAGATGTTTTTTTTAATTCTGGCAGCACATACAGAGTCTGTAATAAGAATTTTATTAAATTAATTTAATTAAATCTGCACTTCGAAAAATAAAATGTTTTCCTTCGAATTGTGACAGTAGATGAATCCTCAATTGGAAATGAAAACTGGTTTAACCATTCGAATAATAAGAAAAAATATTCATAAACTTTTGCCTGTAAAGGTTTGCGCACAAAATTCACGATTCTTTCCATACATTTTAAATGATCCTTTTTATTGTTTATTTTTTTTACCCTTTTGCAAAAAACAAAATTGTTCGAAAATCAAGATAAAATAATTTTCCGCCGTGCTTATTAGAACATTTTTTTATAAATATTAAAATTTTGATAGAAATTTAATTCGGCTCAAAAGTACACACCTGCGAATATCTTAATATATAAAACAAAGTCGGGTTAGTTACACTATTTATAACTCGAGATTGGCTGGACCGATTTTGATGATCTTTGATTTGTTGGATTTGTCTCCGCCCCGGATAACAGAATAACTATTAAAACATCGCAAAAAATCACGAAAAAGAAAGTTATGAAGAATTTTTTTTTTCATACAATTTGTATGGAACGAATTCTCATATTTTGAAAGAACTGCAGCAATATTGTGATAGGTATAATGTGTAACTGTGCGTGAATTCCGATAATTCAAAAACATCAAATGTCAATGCGCTAATTGTTTTGCTTTTGTTCTTAAAATCATATAATGCTGCCCCTCTTTCTTACACACTAAATGTCAATAGTCGAAAATGAGACAAACGGTGAACGTATGTCTCTGCACCCCTCCAAAGGAAAAATACAATAATAATAAATCTCTGAAATGAAAAGAATTCTTTTTACATAAGTTCTACTCAGGACCTATGTCATCTTAGGGGGTGCTGTGTGGAGGATCTTTTTAAGGAAGGGTAGGATAGGAAGTTCTGGGAAGGAAAAAGGCATGAGGGGTAGGTAGGAATCTGTAGGTCAGTGTATCCGGGAGTGAATCCATCCCTCCAACTGCGGTGCAAGGCCATTGCCTTGACCGGAATTGACCTTTTACCTTGACTTTTCCAGCCGGACTCTTTCGACCCATCGGTCAAGAGAATCCTGCTAGAAAGATCAAAAGGCCTCCCTCAACCAGTCTCTCTCGATCCGGCCCGCCACGCAGCAGGTGAGCAGACGCATCCGCCGCCAAGACCCGCACAAAAAGCACCCCTGCTAAATCACCAAACGTAGCGAACCACTTGGGGTGACCTATGGCAGAGGTGTTGGTTATCCAATAAATGGTTCCACGGGGCGGCGTCACCCTTACCCGCTTCCTTTCAAAAATTCCCTTAAGTAAGTGGAAAAGTAAGAAAATCACAAAAAATATAAATCCGTACACAACGCCATCTCTGATACTGACAAAAACAAACACGGACAGTTGGGCATCGATAATTGCTTCATTGTGTAATTTTTAACTTAATAAAAAAACTTTATTTAATTCAACATTAATTGATTCTGAGGCCGTACGAAGTTCGTCGTGTCAGCTAGTTCGAATTAAAGTACTATAAGCAGTATAAAATTGCTTAAAAAATATAATTTTTGACTAATACGGTTTCAGGTTTTTTCGGCAAAAAGTTTTTTCGTAAATTGTTTTAGACACATATAAAAAAAAGTTGGATTCGTAAATGAAAGTATCGTAGAAAATTTTCAAATAATTATTATACCTTAAAAAAATAACTTATTTTACTGAAATTTATTTATCTGATTTTTCTTTAGTAATAAATTAAAGCTGGGACAACGAATCAGAACGAATCAAACATACAATTAAGTACATAAATAGCAAATGAAAATAAAATATTTATATGTCACGTCGCTAATCACTCATGAAACCAGCAATTTTCTTCGAATTGTCGATCACAACACATCGACCACGGACCTCTCTCAATCATTCTCACTGTAAATTAGTCATAAGCAATCCAAGCGCAAAACAAAATACGGAGAATTCTCGCATTTCACTACTTAGGGCGTTGCCAGTGGCTACAGTGATCAAGATGACATTATTAAAAAGAGCCGTAAAATTATTATTTTTTTTTTTACAATTTTTTTTCCAGTCATTATTTTAAACTGTTCGCCACCAGCAATATGTCTCATGCACTCTCCTGCCCTAATTGTATCTGCCGAGACAATAATTGTTACAATAAAAAATCAATGTAGTGTAAATAGTTTCAACATGAATCTATTTGTCCAAAAATTACTAAAAAATAATAAACCTCTACAACATGCACAAATAATATTTCCTCACTATAATAGCTCTTTTAGTTAGTACTTAAGTCGATTTTAGATCATTTTAAAATTCACACTTTTATATTCCTTTATATCAAGGGTGGGGAACCTGCGGCCCGCGAGGGCTTTTGGTGCGGCCCGCGGGCAATTTTGGTGCGGCCTGCTGAAAGAACCACAAAAAATTACACAGAACGGGATGGTTTTTCACGGTGTTTCAGATGCATTTTTAGGACGTTATCACAAAATCGTTACTAGCAAGTTGTTAAGATACAAATAAAAACGTGATTAAACCTCCCATTTTACTGTTATTTTAATTTGTTACTGTGAAACGATAGTGAATTTCCATCGGAACTTTTAATTTTGTTGTACGGAACAGTCCTGATATTTCAGGATTGATGGTAACTCTATTCGGAGGGGAATCTTAAGCAGTCTGTCATAAATATTATTTTCTAGTCATCGTTGCGGAAGTAAAGTGGGTAAATCAATAAAATCGTATTAATGACAACTACGAAAAAAAAAATTTGAAGCTGAATGAAACGTGAAATCATTTGAAACTAAATTAAGGCTGTGGAAAGTAACTCGAAATGAATAACACGACGCATTTTCCAACACTGCAAGGACAAAAACCTTCTACATCGTTTGAATATGCTGGTGAGTGACCGAAATTAAGTGAGGCATTTAATGAACGATTGGACGTGAAAAGAGAGCAAACGGATTTGTACATATTTCATAGACCGTTCAACGTCGAACCAACGAATGTGCTTGACAATCTTCATCACGAAATTATTCAATTACAAAGCGATAGATATAACAATCTCCCCAAATAAAGTAAGGAATCACCTGTTATATTAAGTCAAGTATGTCCCTTAACATTTTTTATGTAATACAAACAATAATATATAACAATAATAATGCTATCCTTGTTCTACCGGTATTACAATGGAAGATGCTCCGAGGAACTAGCATCATTGATCCCTTCGGCACCGGTGCATAGTCGGGAAACACGCCAAACGCGTGCCCAACATTTGTACACGGTTGACATTTGTCACATGAGAACGGGTCGTTTCTTCGACTCGTTCTTGTGTTCAACAGCTTGGCTGTGGAATGATTTGCCGGCCTCTGTGTTTCCTCCTTCCTACAACATGAGTCTCTTCAAGACCAATGTTCATTCCTTCCTCTCCTCAAAAAGACCCTCCACACAGCATCCCAGATGACATAGGCCCTGAGGGAAATTATTTTCCTCAGGGCCTCCTGTGGGGAGTTAACGTAAAAAAAACACTCAGATCATGAAAATGGTTTTTCTTTGATTCTGGCAGCACATACATAGTCTGCAAATAGAATAATATATATGAACTTCAAATAAGAGGATGTTTTCCTTCGAAATATGTCAACAGATGAATCCACAACTGGAAATTACATTCTCAACACAAAATTGGTTTGAATTAAGTCTGTATGCGGCGAATTGAAAGTACACTCAGAACATGAAAATGGTTTTTCTTTAATTCTGGCAGCACATATAGAGTCTGCAACTAGAATTTTATAACTGAACTTCATTAATTTATTATTTATAACTGAATTTTATAACTGAGATTCATCTGCTGACACAATTCAAATGAAAACTGATTTAACCCTTCGAATAATAAGAAAAAAAGATCTATGAACTTTTGCCTGTAAATGTTTGCGCACAAAATTTCCGGTTCTTTCCATGCATTTTAAATGTTCCTTTTTATTTTTTTTTAAATTCTTTTGCAAAAAACAAAACTGTTCTAAAATCTAGATAAAGCAATTTTTTTCGACGTGCTTATTATTGATTCTAAATATTAAAATTTTGATATTGGAAATGTGAATTGGCTCAAAAATACACGCCTGCGTATTTTCGAATTAAAGTACCTTAAATAGAATAAACTTAAAATTTGGAATAAACAGATTCCTTTTCTTAAAACAAATGAAATAAAACTGTATCACTTTTTCTCGCAATCACAATTTTATTTTAAAATTAAATGTGTGGGACACTTTGCGTCTCCTGTGATTAGACGGGTTAGGTTAAATCTGTATTTGCCGTATTAAAACTATACTCAAAATATGAAAATGGTTTCTCTTTGATTCTGGCAGCATATACATAGTCTGCAACTAGAATTTTATAACTGCACTTTGAATAAAATAATGGTCTCTTTCGAAATGTATCGGCAGATGAATACACAACCGAAATTCATTAGTTAATACATTCTGAACACAATTCTGTTTTTAATTAAGAGTGAATCTGGTTGCGAGTTATCAGTTTTTATTAGTATTACTCTCATAATATGCGTACGGTTTTCCTACGAATTGTGAAATTTGCAGTTTAAAAAAATATGATTATTGATATATTTAATAAATATTACAAAAAAAAGTGGGATTCGTAAACGAAAGTATCGTAGAACATTTTCAAATAATGATTTGAAATGGTATAATTTTTTCTAAGATAATATTATTATTTATTGTGAAAATTTGCCGCCCCCCCCCCCCCCCACGCTATTCCACTGCTTCTATGTAGGGCCTAAAATGGTTGACTGAATCTAACACCGCTAGGAGTTCGCGCTCCGTCACGCCGTAGTTCGCGCTCCGTCACACACAACAATACTACTCAAAGTGACAAGTCTGTTTTTGTTTGCTCCCGCAAAATTTAATAAAAAATATATATATTTAAAGAGACAGAAATCATCAAAAAAGTGCACAAATTGCTTCTAGTATTTTAGATCTGTGTCTTAAGGATCTTATGTGCAGTCAAAACCATACGGTTTTACACCAGTTATACAAAATCAAAACCAACCAAGCCTCTAAAAAAAAGTGATCTATTTACGACATTTTTAAATACAGCATAAAGTTTATTCACTCCTATTTTCAAAGTGTAAATATAACTTTAAACATAAAATTGATGGTATTCCATAATAAACAGTGACTTACTACTTACTAAGTTGTACAAGTTAATTTATTCAACTTATAAAGTGGAAGTGACAGTTCGCAGAAAATCTGTAAAAGTTTTTTTAGTGCACATTGGATCATTTATTTAGCCCTATGTCCAAACCAACTAAAATCATGGAAACAAGGTCTAACAAAAATACCAAAGATTACCCAATATTCGAATTCATCAACTCAAAATTCGACGAAATGAAATTAGTTATGTTTAAAAAAATAGAAACCGAGCTTCAGGAAATAAAAACGTTTAACAACTTTATTAACGATAAATATGACGATATCATAAACAAATTGTCACAAATCATGGATTCACCAAAACATATAAACAAACTTAAGGAAGAAATGGCAGAAAAGGAGAAAAGATTGGTTATGGTGGAGGTTCACCTGGCAGATATTGAGCAATCAGCCCTGTTAAACAGAATTGAAATAAGCGGCCTTAAATTACAGGAAAACATACCCCCAGCACATACTGTAAGCCAGATCGCTGAGCTCGCAGGCTCGAATTAAGCCAACAAAATAACCAAACCTTAACACTTTAACCCGAACATAAACAAACACGTAAATCCACAAAGGATTAAATTTGCTCTAAAACAAATCACCAAACAAGACCTATCACTAATGTTATCTAAATTCAAACCAAATCTTCATCTGGTAGTGATGAAATCACAATGAAAACAATAAAATTCTTACAAGACGAAATTACCGAGCCGATACTCTTTCTAATAAACAAATCTATCACGGAAAGCAGATTTCCATCTCAACTCAAAATAGGGACTATATAACCAATCTTTAAATCAGGAAATCGTAAAGATATCAATAACTACAGACCAATCACAATTCTAAACACATTATCTAAAATCTTAGAAATAACAGTTAAAACTCAACTCGTCGACTACCTAGAATCAAATAAACTATTATCACCAAAACAATTTGGTTTCAGAAAAAATCTAGGAACATCAAACGCCAAAGCCTTAGTAATTGAATATATTAAAAATTCTCTAGACTCACATAAAAAATGCATTGGCATATTTCTCGACCTTTCTAAAGCCTTCGACACAATAAATCACACACATTTTTTTGAAAAACTAGAGAACATAGGGATTACTGATAATGAACTGATATTTTTTTTAAGTTACATAGGAAATAGAAAGCAAACTGTGAAACTTAACAATATAACCAGTGAGTGTATTGATGTCAAATTCGGGGTGCCCCAAGGAAGTATTCTGGGTCCGATTCTGTTCCTTATTTACATTAATGACCTATGCCACATAGAATGTGAAGGAGAAATCATCAGTTTTGCGGATGATACTGTTCTCCTAATAAATGGGAATAATTGGACAGAAACATTTAAGAAAGCAGAAGACACACTTAATAGGATTAAAAAATGGCTAGACTACCATTCACTTACACTTAATGCTAATAAAACCAAATTCATTACTTTCAAAATAAAAAAATAAGAAAAACTCTGAAGAAAACCTGAACTTGAAAATTCATAGCCCGCATCACTTAAATGAGAATTGTAATTGTCCCTCATTAAAAAACGTTGACCATATAACGTATCTGGGTCTAAAAATTGACCGAAACTTAAAATGGACCGAACACATTACCTATTTAAATAATAAAATTAAAAAACTAAGTTATTTTTTCAAATCTATCAGGAATGTCTTCATTAAAAAAGACTTAATCAAGATTTACATGGCTCACTGCCAATCACTGTTAGAATACGGTATTATCGGATGGGGCAGTGTAAATAAAAACATACTAAATCCACTAATTAAAACTCAAAAAGCCATAATGAAAATTATACTGAAAGTTCCTGTAAGAACTAGCACTAACGAAATCTTCAACAATCTTAACATAATGTCAATTAAACAACTATATTCTAAAACTACACTCATTTACATTCATAAGTACAAAACCCAAGAAATAACAACTGACACGTACATTAGAAACACTAGATCTCATGGTCAAAAACATATCCAACAAGTAACTGCTAACACAACATTTGGGCAAAAAAGCTTCTTATATTATGGCATTTAACTCTACAATAAAATACCACTCTCACTCAAAAACCTCAACATTATAACATTTAAATTTCAAATAAAAAGCTGGATATTAAATATAGGGAGATCAGAAATAGAAAATATACTGAAATCAAATACAGACTAAAACCGAATCTAATGAACTGAATTATAAAAAAACACTTTCTTATTTACTTTATAATTATTAAAAAAAAATACTTCATGATATATGTTATGTCGAATTCATATTATTCTTATAATTAAATTATAAAATGTAAATGAAATCCTCAGCACGGGAGATCCCAGTGAGGATATCATTATCTCTATTTGTTATTAAGAAATGAAGACAATAAATCATTATTATTATTAGTAGTAGTTTCGTTCGTGCACATTAAGACACCTAGAAAAATAAGATACAGGGTGCTCCTCTCCTTCAAAAACATGTGTAAGTACACCTCCGATCCCAACGATGCTCGCGCCACAGTGAATCGTGAAAGGAAGCAAAAAATCCGGACAATTAATAACAGGGGCAGAAGTCAACGCCTTCTTTAATTTCTTAAAAGAGACCTCCGCTTCAGGAGACCAAGAAAAATTACTTATTCCCTTCCTTGAACCAGTGAGTTTTGTTAAGGGAGCATCAATGGTTGAAAAATCCTTTATAAAACGCCTATAATACCCGCACAGGTCAATGAAAGCTTTTACATGTTTAGAATTCTTTGGAATGGGGTATGTACGAATGCATTCCAACTTAACTGGGTCTGTGCGAAGTCCTTTTGCATCCACAACGTAACCGAGATACTTCAATTCGTACTTACAAAACTTACACTTTTTCAAATTGACAGTGAAGCCTGCTTCTTTCAGACGTAAGAAAACCCTATTTAATTGCTCTAAATGAGAATCGATATCTTCTGAAATTATAATTAGGTCATCCAAATAGCAAAAAACGTTTTCGTCGAACTCTGGACCAAAAAGTGCATCTACCAGACGCTGAAGTTCACTAGGAGCGTTTTTTAACCCAAACGGCATCCTAACGAATTCAAACAAGCCATGTCCAGGTACTACAAAAGCCGTTTTGCAGCAAGAATCCTTATATAAAGGGATTTGCCAGAAACTTTTCGATAAGTCAATAGAAGATATGAAGCGTGCACGACGTAGCTTGTCTAAAATACGCGAAATATAAGGCAAGGGGAACGAATCCCTTGTCGTGACGCTGTTAAGCTTCCTGGAGTCCAAGCAGAACCTTGCAGAACCATCCTTCTTAGGCACGATTAAAACCGGGTTCAACCAAGCCGAACGCGAACGTCGAACAACACCTGAATCTAGCATTTCTTTAAGTTGAGATTCAAGTTGTTTTTGACGTGTTTGAGACAATGGGTAATATCGTTGCTTAATGGGATCTCCTGTCGTATTAATTTTGTGCTGAACTAAATGAGTACGACCCAATCCACATTTTTCAAAAGAAATTGACTTAAATTTATCTATAACACTAGCTGGGGTACCCGGCTTCGCTCAGGACAACATTCGAAAGTGTACTGGAATGTCCCACAATGTTGTTCCTGATTTCCTATTCCCGAACATTCCATAATATTCCAGAATGTTCCGGGATGTTCTGGAATGTTGTGGAATGCTCTCAAACACTCTAGCTAATACCCGGCTTCGCTCAGGGAGTTGATATGAGATTGTATGATAGTTGGAATAAAGGATAAACTTCAAAATATAAGAGATAATTTTTTTATTGTAAACATATTCAACTATTTACAATACTTGTTTATACGACCTCCGTAGCCCAGTGGGTAAGACTCTTGACTCACAATTCGGAGGTCGCGGGTTCGAACCCGGCATGCGCAAATAAATTTTATTTGATTAATTTGTGTTATTTCACAATTAATTTAAAATAATATATAGTATATTTGCGGCATGTTCCAGAGTGGAAGATACTATCAGTATCGCCCTGGTGTAAGACCACCATTCAGAATTGAAACGTTGCTTGAAAATGGCTTTAGCCGTGTTTAGTGACCAGATCTGAATAGCCAGGTACTTCCCAACCTTCCTCTTCCCCACCTCCTTCCCCTCCCCACTACCTTCAGCCTCACAACATACCCCAATTGGGGATGCCATAGTCTCACTGGCTCCAGACGGGAGCAGTTGAGATTCTTGTGCGGTATTCACTGTAAAAAAAAAATAAAAAAAAAAATAAAATAAAATAAAATAAAAAACAATATTTTTCATTTTGTTATCCGGGGTATATATGCACAAATTTTTTGAATTTCCTACTCGAGAGCAAGCTACGTACAGCTGACTATGAGAAAAGCAGGAATCTTTGAGGTTGATGCCGCAATGTTTTAAAGTTTTTCCTTGCGCTTTGTTAATTGTAAAACTATAGGCTAATTTGATTGGAAATTGCAGTCTTTTAAATTGGAATGGCATTTCAGTAGAGATCAGTGGTATTCTGGGGATAAATACTGTGTGTCCTTTGTCCTTTCCAGTCATAAGTTCGGCTTCGATGATGTTATTCGATAGCTGTTTGACGACCATCCTCGTTCAATTACATAGTTTTGGTGAGTTGAGATTTCTGAGTAGTATGATCGGAGATCCAATTTTCAGTCGAAGGCAGTGTAACGGCATTCCTGGTACTTGCAAAGAGTTTAAAAATTCTGTAGGAAAATTGACACTTTCTTCAACGTTTACCATCGTGTTGATCGATTTGTATATTCTCTCTTCATCGGGAATTTTCTTTTGAATATTAAAATTGATATCGTCGACAATACTATTTTTAGTTGCCAAAATTGCCCTTTGAAATAGCCACTCCAGATTGGTATAGTTATGAACAATGTTTGGATAAATTTGGTCGATGAGCTCGTCTTCAGTAGTTGCTATGTTGCAGAAATCACTTTTGAGTTCAATTAGGCCGGTCTTCTGATCAGTAGGATATGTGCCTTCGCCTATTTGTAAAAGTTTTTGAGCAAAATGTGCTGTAGTTTCGTCTTTCGATAGTTCAACTCTCATATTTTTTGTTAGTCGCAGTATTTGTACGTGTGGCCAAAGATGTGATTTTTTTAAGCATGCATTGATTTCGTCTGCTGGTGTTGACTTGGGGATAACTGGAAGTGTTTGTCGAAAATCTCCTGAGAGTATGAGTAGAGCTCCTCCCATCACTTCATAGTTTCCTCGCAAGTCTTGTAATGTTCCGTCTACGGCTTCGAGTGATTTTTTATGTGCCATTTTGCTTTCGTCCCAGAAGATAATTTTAGCTTGTTTTAGAAGTTCACCCCGTCCAGATGCTCTTGAGATTTTACATACCGGGAATTGTTCTTCAGTTATATTCAACGGTAGTTGTAGGGCGGAATGGGCAGTTCGTCCTCCTTCCATAAGTGTGGCGGCGATGCCGGATGATGCCAGTGCAAGTACGATGTGTTGTTTAGCACGTATTTCTGCCAGCAATAGATTTATTAGAAACGTTTTCCCAGTGCCGCCTGGTGCATCTAAGTAAATAATTCCGCCAGTGTTATTGTTGATCCGGTCCATGATAATGTTGTAATTTTTTTTTGATTGTCATTGAGGAGTGGTTTGTTGTGAGCAATGTATTGAAGTAGTTCGTTGATTTTGTAGCTTTTTTCCTTTGTAATATCAAAGTTTAGTACACTGAAAGCATCTTGCCGTGGTGCTGGCATCCCAAGTTGTACTAAGATCTGGTTTTTTATTGCTAAACATTTATCTTCTAGGCGAATGAGTGCTTCATTAAAGATGTCGTCGTTGAATTCGATGGCCAATTCTGGATGAACTTATCGGATTTGGTACAGTATGTCATCACTCATACTCTCTTTGAAGGAATCCCATAGCTGTTTTGCATTCGATGGGTTACACGGTGTTAGAATTATGGCGAATAAGTCTCAGATTTGTTCAGCTGAGGCTGTGAGTGAGACTTCTTGTAGTGTTAATTCCCAGTGGTTGTCGTTTTCTAGTAGACCTAAAAGTTGACATGCCTCTCTGAACGTCTGGCATTGGTAACTAGACATGGGCAGATTTATTCCCAGAAGTGAATCGATTCAGTCTGATTCTCCTGGCCTTTTGAATTGATTCCTTCTATTCATTCCTTATTCAATTAATTCAAAAAAAAAAAAAAAAAAAAAAAAAAAAAAAAAAAAAAAAAAAAAAAAAAAATTATGTACTCTCCAATTCAGTAGTTGGAGAGGTTACGAAGCACCGCACTAAGAGGAGACCGATAGGCTACGAAGCACCGCACAAAGAGGAGACCGATTAGACTAAATCCTATAAATGTAGGTGTTTGCCTTTTTTTTACATGAGCTCCACACAGGAGGCCCTACGGAAAATAAATTCCCTCAGGACCTATGTCATCTTTGGGGGTGCTGTGTGGAGGGTTTTTTTTAAGGAAAGGAAGGAGAGGAGAGTTATGGGAAGGAAAAGGGTTTAAGGGGTGGGTAGGTATCTGGGGTTTAGTGTGTCCTGGTTATCCACCTCCAAGACCTAGACAAACCACACCCCATGAACCCGGGCACCCCTGCTAAATCACCAAACGTGGCGAACCACTTGGAGTGACCTATGGCAGAGGTGTTGGTTATCCAATAAAGGTTCCCGGGGCGGCGGTACCCATTCCCGCCTCCCAAATTGCCTCTTTTTAATGTCGTTATTTTTCGTTTCATCGAGTTTCAAAACACAACGGTGCTAAAGAAGTTTTCACTACGCAAAGCACTGTTCCTAGGGTGAATATGCCTATTTCAGATACGTTGGCTAAATAAGGAGGTAGCGCAACACGGCATGACACCCTAAAAACAAATAACGAAAATTGCCTATTTCACTTCAAATTAATATTACGAATTATGTCGTTCTGAAAATTTGTGCTACGGGGTTAATGCAATATTAAAATACTACATTTGTTAAAACAAAAAAAAAATTGACAAGAAAAATGTATTTACATTAGAATATCAATAAAATCTTAAAATTAAACAGTGTTTTGTTTCACCCCTAAAGTTTTACCAATTTTATTTTATTTATTAAATTAAAATTATTCCATTTCACGTGATCTAATATAAACAAACATTTTATCATTATTATTAAGCATTATTTTATGACACCTGACCACAGCCGATTGCCGAAGTTCGGCGTCTCAAAGTAGGTAGGTATTTGTATTCCAATAGCTTTGTCGGAAGTTTTCAATCAACTATGTAATGAAATTGACGGCTTGGCCAACGGAGAGGAATGAGTGAACCCGCACGGTCAGTTTCGCGGCGAGCATTGAGGAATGAATTAGTTACTTTTGACTAGTGTCTTACCTCTTGCCTGGCAGTGAGTTGATTACTCGCGAGCTGCGGACCTAGCAGGACCTGGGTTTGGTCCTGTTGGGTGTTGGGATCTGAGATTGACGCGATCACAGAGACGATGACGTCACAACTGAATTGAGATTTAATTCCTGAACTAGTGAAAAAGACTTCGCGCCCCGGACAAACTTGTTAGCGACAGACTATAAACCAGAGACTATTTACGCGGGACGGGTTCGATCGGCGCGGCGGGACTATGACTGGATCATATACTGAATAGAAGCAATGTACCTATTAATTCCTGCGTTGTGAAAGAGACAGATTCGAAACTAGTGACTCGGCCGATTCGCTTTCGTATTTCGCTTGGGCTGACCACGATGAAGTTGATACCTACGGGTATTTTACGAATGGCGCGCGGGAAAGGGATACTTTACGTGTTTTGCACTATTATTTAAATATTAATCTATGGGCGGCGCGCCCATAGAATAATATTTAAATATTTACGAATCATTATAATATTTAAATCGTTTACGGTAGGTACACATCATTCATTGAAATAATTTAACATTAAAATAAATGGAAAAAAATTAATGGTGCCGTTAAAAATCGTAGGATGCAAGGCCAAAGATGAGGAATGAAGACTCAATTCCTTTTGAAATTGAGAATCAGATCGAGTGTGTCACAAGATTGAATTTATTCATTCAATTCAGTCATTCAATTTTGCCCACGTCTATTGGTAACCGTTAATAGTCTTGAGATCTGTGAAACTTGTTGGTCCCCGTATTTCGTGTAGCAATATCTGGAGATAGAAACATTCAGCGTTGTTCGGATGTATGGTGTATACTCGTCCTAGTGCGTTAGTTTTCATGATTCCTGGATGATCCTCTACTGGAATTCCTCGTTTTCGTCGTTGAAAGATTTTTCTTGTTGTGTTCCACGTATAATAGGTAGGGACATCGACATACAGTAATGTTTTAGCGAATGGATCCGTTTGACACAGTTGGAAAAAAGCGGTTAATGTTGTGTTCTTAGGTGGTTCGCTTGCAATTTTATTGGCGGTGTCTTTTGTGAAGTAAACTCTCTGTCCATTTTCCAAATGTACTGCTAGATGTTGCACAGTTGGTTCGTGTTCGTGTATGGGAAAACCGAAAATCCGCCATGCTGCTTCGTTACTGTTGATGTATCTTCCCATTTGGTAGATGAGGATCTCGTCGTTTCTGTTTTGTTGTTCGTTATCTTTTGCTATTTAAAATACTGCCATGTCACTCACTGCCTTTGTTCACATACTTACAGACATATTTAATGGATTTTACTGAATTGCAGTATTCTACGTTTATGTGTGCTTGGAACATTTTGGAAAGTAGTGGGTTATATGGTACTACCCATTGATTACCTGTTTCCAGTTCGTCTCTGCCTCGTACTCGTATTTTTGCAGTGAAGCCACCATTTTTGGGTGATCGTCTTCTATATTTGGGATACCCATCATCTCCGGTTTGGGTGTCGTCCAAGATGGTTTAGGGTATTTTTTTGTACATGTTCCATCACTCATACATGGTGAATTGGGGTTTAATGGCCCGCATGGTCCGTGAATTATGTTTTTCACAACTATGTCGTACAATTCTGGATCTTCTTGTGAATTGGGAAATTCAGCTTGGATGATTTTGTCGATATCCGTGGGATGAATTCTGTCATGTAGCCATATGAGATTGTGTGAGTGAGGCAGTCCTCGTTTTTGCCATTCGATTGTGTACATCCAGCATCTAACGGTTCCAAAAATGTGGTATTTTGTGATAACTTCAATAAATCTCATTTGTTTTTGTCGAAAAACTCGGGCTATTATGTCGTGCCGATCCATGGGGGCTTGTCCATATCTTAGTTGTTCTTTGATTTCTTGCCACGATGAGTTGCATGTGAAAATTATGAAGAGGTCAGGTCGTCCATATTTTTTTACGTAAGTCATGGCATCTTGAGTGTATTCGTGCAAGTGTCTCGGACTTCCTATGTAAGATGAGGGTAAGATTACCATTGTTCCAATGTCGTCAATGTTTCCTTCATTTATGATCGTGTCTCGAAGGTGGATGTATTCTTCCTTGCGTAGTCTCTTTTGATTCAGTCTTATGTAAAGTATCCGTTCCGCTTCTATTTTTGCGTACATATCTACCAGGAATTGTTGGAATAAATGGCGGGTGTTGAGAACGTGATTGTATGTTTCATTATCTCGGATCCTTAAGCGGTAAGAATAGAACTCCTTGGAAGTGACTTTTTTTTTTGTTTCTATGCCTGTTTCTGGTTGGATTTGTTTCACATTAAAGTGATATCAATCCTCACCGTGTAGAAATATTAAAGGATATTGGAGGGCATCATATGAACGGTGTGTCTCTGCAGTGCGTTGCAGTCCTTCTATTCTTCGTTGTACAATTATATCACGGCTTGTGTTTTCATTGTCCACAATTACGATGGCCACTTCGTCTATCTGAGGTGCATTGAATCGACGTTCGTGTTCTCCAGGTGGTCTCTTGTCGGCTCAAATTATAACTTTGTAGTCATCAGAAATCATCCGGTCTAGAGCTGTTTTGAATAGGTGAATAAGTTGATTGCATTTGTGTAAGATCCTCTGTACATCTTGGATTACGTTTCGTCTTAATCCACTGATATGTTTGCATCGTTGATCGGTTTCTCTTTCTTCATTTCCGATGAAATATACTTGCAGAAATTTATAGTCTTCGTTGGGTAGTGGTAGTAATGATCCCATTTTGTGATAGATTTGTCCTTGGATGGAAAAAACATATTCGATTTTATCTCTATTAGTGTTGATTGAAGTGACACCGAAAGAAGTCATTTGGAAGCAGGCGTTGTACGCTTTTATATTTTGAAGAAAGTGTTTTGATTCTGAAGTTTCCCTGGTAATATAATGTAGAAATTCCTGTGGAGGTGCTTCCAGTGGTGGTAATCTAATTTTTCCATTCATGCAACAGATTCCTGGTGTTTCCCTAATGAATTTTTTCGCATTGCAAAATTGGCAGATATTATCCATTTTACCGATTACGACGTGTTTGTGTTTGTTATATTCATTCGTCGGGTCGTAGTGGAATGCTTCATTTGTTAGGATGTACTGTTTACTTGATCGCGTCCTTCTCAAAGTGCTCATTCTCATTTGTTGGGAACTAAACGTGCTTCGCGCTCTTCGACTGTTTCGTTCTTTAGCTGTGTATTTTTTTCGCTTTGTTTTAGAACTGGCATGATCTACTCCTCGTTTACGTTTGGGCATTATGAACATATAAATCCGGTGAACTTTTATTAAGAAATGCCCTCTGTTCTCTTTACATACTTTCACATTTTATTTTCGATTTATATTCAGTTACCGTATCACTTTGACCACTCACACTTCACTGTTTGTTTTTATTAACTCACTGCACTTCACTGATAATAACTGACGTTCGAATCCACGATGGATCTTGCTTTATATTCCCTACTAATTGGTAGCCCCACCCATAAATACAAAAGGTTCGAGTGGTCCACAACGTTCCAGAATATTTCACAATATTCGAGTGTTCTGGGAAGTTCCCCAATGATATTTTCGATTCCCTATTCCCAAACATTTCACAACATTCCAGAATGTTCCGGGATGTTGTGGAATGCTCTCGAATACTTTTATTATAATATATATTGATACTCACCGAGACACATCGCCACTTATTTCTGAAAGATTCTAGAGCTTTCTCCTTCCACAATTTTCTAAACCATTTGCGAACCATCCAGAACCTTCTAGACTCAGCGACGTACTCTGCCACTCCTTTCAGAACTTTCTACAGCTTTATCGAACCTTCTAGATGTTTCCGGAACCTTTTAGACTCGCCGACATACTCCGCCACTCCTTCCAGAACTTTGTACAGACCTATCATACCTTCTAGAACTTCTTTCAGCTTTATGGAACCTTCTAGAATTTTCCGGCACCTTCTAGACACACCGACACACTCCTCCACTTCTTTCGAACCTTTTTACAGCCTTATGGAACCTTCTATAACTTTCTACAGCCCTATCGAACCTCCTAGAACATCCTACAGCTTTATGGAGCCTTCTAGAATTTTCCGGGACCTTCTACACACCGACATATTCCTTCACTCCTTTCAGAACTTTTTACAGCCTTATAGATCCTTCTAGAACTTTCTACAGCTTTATCAAACCTTCTAGAACTTTCCGGAACCTTTTAGACTTACCGACATACTCCGCCACACCTTCCAGAACTTTCTACAGCTTTATTGAACCTTCTATACTCACCGACATACTCCGCCACTCCTTCCAGAACTTTGTACAGCTTTACCGAACCTTCTAGAACTTCTTACAGCTTTGTGGAATCTTCTAGAATTTTTCGGAACCTTCTAGATACACCAACACACTTCTCTACTCCTTTCAGAACTTTTTACAGCCTTACGGAACCTTCTAGAAGTTTCCGGAACCCTTTAGACTCACCGACATACTCCGCCACTCCTTCCAGAACTTTGTACAGCCCTATCGAACCTTCTAGAACTTCCTACAGCTTTATCAAACCTTCTAGAACTTTACGGAACCTTTTAGACTTACCGACATACTCCGCCACACCTTTCAGAACTTTGTATAGCTCTATCGAACCTTCTAGAGCTTTCGGAATCTTCTAGACTCACCGCCAATTATTTCGGAAAGCTTCTAGAACTTTCTCCATCCACAATTTTCTAAAGCATTTGTGAACCATCAGATCCTTCTAGACTCACTGACATACTACGCCACACCTTTCAGAACTTTCTACAGCTTTATCGAACCTTCTAGACCCACCGACACACTCCTCCACTCCTTTCAGAACTTTGTATAGCCAGGGCCGGATTAACCATGTTGGGGCCCCTAGGCAATGCACGTCTCGGGGCCCCTTTACCAATGGCGGACTAACGGGGGGGGGGGGGGGGGGGGGTTGAAGGGTCTCCCAAACGCCTCCTTGTTCCTTTGATCAAATCCTTAAAAGGCTTTAATGGGGGGAGGGGGGTAAGGTTTTAAAACTTTTGATTTTTTCTGAATGTAAAACATGTCAGTATATTGAGTACTGGGTCAAAATTTCAAGTAAATCGGAGCAAAACTAACGAAGGTACAGCGTTTCAAGCGACCGGCCCTCACTTTTATTTTCCCAAGTAGATAGGTAGGTAGTGCATACTGAAGCTTGTACAACATTTATATTTTAAAAACATTTGTACGTATAATAAGAAATAAAATTAAACAAATGCCAATACAAACCATAGACGGCACCTTCAATCACTTCAGATATAAAAATTACCTAATAAAAAATTAAAAAACATCTTGAAAGCTGACTTTTTCCGAAACTTCGTTGCTCACTAATTGAAGCAAATTATTTTTTCCCTGGAAGCGGGGCCCTTAACCGATGCGGGGCCCCTAGCCGATGCGGGGCCCCTAGGCAGTTGCCTACTCTGCCTTAGGGATAATCCGGTACTGTGTATAGCTCTATCGAACCATCTAGAGCTTTCGAAATCTTCTAGACTCACCGCCAATTATTTCGGAAAGCTTCTAGAACTTTCTTCATCCACAATTTTCTAAAGAATTCGGAACCATCAGATCCTTCTAGACTCACTGACATACTACGCCACACCTTTCAGAACTTTCTACAGCTTTATCGAACTTTCTTGAACTTTCCGGAACCTTCTAGACTCGCTGATATACTCCCCCACTTCTTCCAGAACATTCCAGAGTTTTATCGAATTTTCTAGAAGTTTCCGGAATCTTCTAGACTCTTCTTGAAATTTCTAGAGTCTTCTTAGAACTTCCAGCTCTTATATCTTCAAAAGCAAGCCCTTTAGGTAAAAACGAATACCCTTATTCCCTAGGGGGGATAAAGATCTACCATACCATATAACTCTCTTGATCGTACCGGCACTCGTTTCTGAGTTTTTGCGTTCCGCACGCTTTTTTGTATGATCTTTTATAATATATATTGATATTGATTATTTAGCCTAAGATTGTCTTGAGGGGACAGTAGGGAAGCTGACGTGATCTTGCGAATTTTACCTATAGTATTTTCAACATCACGTCGACTGTTGGCCTTTGAAAACAAATGAGGTGCGATGTCAAATTGTTTCCAAAAGTCGACTCCCAAAACAATCACAAGTGAAAGAGACGGAATAGCAAAAAAGGTAACATATTTCTTAATATTATTATATGTAACTAGTACTCGCATAGTACCAATTACACTTTGACGTACACCATCACCGGTGGTAACGTACGATTCTAACTTATCTAAATTAAACCCTTAACTAATAAAGAAGTTGTAAAGAGAACCGCCAAAACAACTGACAGTCGCACCACTGTCCAAAAGACCTGAAAAGACAAGGTTTTGAATCGAAATATTCGCATGGGGTCTTATATCTTGTCCAGAACTAGCCATCGGCATGCATGCGTCCATGTCACGCCTGAAGAACCGGTTACTGGAGCTATAAACTAAGGGTGATGATATCCTGGCATCCTTTCTAGCAGGACGCAGAGGATCACACTCTAGTTTTTTGGGTTTGTGCGAGTGGAGTCATCTCGGCGTTTGTCAGAATTCTTCTGAGATTCAAACTTCCATTTTCTACAAAAAGGTTTTGTATGACCTTGCGCCTTACAATAAAAACAATTTAAAGTTTTTCTACTATTCGAAGAAGAAGAATGTGTTGGAGAAGAGGATGTTGCTTGAGGAGAAGTAAAATGCGGTAAGGGTTTATCTACCGAGTGCTTTTCAAATCTCCTACACACATTTACCAAAGAAGATAAGTCCTTTTCTGCAAAATATGCGATAGCCAAAACGTATTTAGGTAACAGACTATCAGAAACTAGGTCTACCAACAACTGTTCCTCCGTAAGTTGAACGTCTAATATGAGATTAGCTAATTTAATGTCATCAACGTAACCCACAACACTTTGAATAAATTTCTGTTTCATCGCGAATAAAGCTTTTAGGGCCTCTGTCAGGCCAAGATAACGAATCTTTATAAATAGTCCTATACCAAGAGAGAGCTCTCCCCTCCAAAAGATCAGCAAAAGACGTCACAACCGATGACAGTTCTACATGACGGCATCTAGATAATTCCTCCACACGTTGTATAAAATCCCTAACATCAGAAGATCCAGAAAATTTAATACCCCAAGAATGTACGGACGTATTTGTATTTATCGATTGATAATAATTATTGACTATGTTTGTAGTCTGACTCGCATAATCACTATTGCCTTCATTTTGTTGTGGAGAATCACTACTGGTTTGTTTTGAACTCTTATTATATATACGAGCCTGTTCCCGCATAGCTGATAACATAGACTCTGGAGTGATATTCACTTCAGATAACATCTCTATCATCTCCTCCTTTGTAGCACCGTTAATATTAGAAATCGCCATTTTGTTTCTATTTTTTTTAATTTAAAATTTGAGAAAAAAAATATTTTAAAAAATAAATAATTTAAAAAAAATAAAAATATTAATTAAATCAAATTAATATTATAATAGAATTTACCGGACACCCTGTAAGGAAATTTACCAAAAATATATTTGAAAAATAATTAAAATTATTTTAATTTAAAAAAAATAATATACTTTATAGTTAGAAGTACCGGACACCCTGTAAAGCCGAGAATAAATCGAACCGATGAATACTGAATTGAAATGAGCACGGAAAAATTCCGTGCTCATTTCAATCGGTCAAATATGAAATGAAATGGTTAAAAATTTTACAAGATAATATTATTTATTGTGAAAATTTGCCGCCCCACTTAAAAATGCCTCCCGGGCGGGCCGCCTCCCCCGCCCCTTACGCTACGCCACTGTGATGAATTAATATTTTTTGTGACATCTCACATAAGCTGCATTAAGCCCACATCAACTGTGAACGGTTATTCTGCTCTAGTCTGCCGAGTTTCAAGCAAGCCCTTTCTAGCAGGCGCTTTTATGTCTGTGCTTTAAAGACTGCGATCGGTATGTTAAAGAGATTGACATTCAGACGATAAACTCCCCCTTGCGCAGAATCAAGCAGAAATAACAAATATTTGAGAGCTCCAGCCCAGAGCTGGCTTCCAAATTCAACTGATGTACACACTTAAGAATTGAATAGGGTTTACAGCTGGTCAACATTGAAGAATATGCTAGCCCTATACAACACGCCAAATTGGACTAAAAACACGGACTGAGACACTTATTCTAAGCATTTCTAAAGACACTGGTCAAATTGCACCAGATAGAAAATGAACTCCTTTTGCCGAGATCAGATACGCTTGGGTTTTTGAGATGTTGAAGCTGATGAGGAAGGCCCTAACTGGTGGTTAACTTTTTGTCTCAAAACTTTCTGAGCCGCTTAAGAGTGAAAACTGGAATTAAAATAACAAGCGAAATATTTGCTTCTCGTTCCAGAGATGTAGATAATCGCAGTATTTACTGGTCATCATCATCAGAGTCAAAACGTTGCTTTAAATGGCTTTAGCTGTGTTATTTCCGGGCATCACACATAAAATATATATAACTTTGTGTAAGAAATATTAATTCGATTTAGATCACAAAGCTAGTAGGAATTGTGGCGAAATAATCAAAAAGTATCCAACACGGCCACCGTCTTGAACTGAAAACTGAATACACAAACAAGTTTACAGACAGATGATATACCAATAGGTACAGTTAACAGAATTTCGCTAGGCTCAGTTAATTATTGTCATGAACGAAAAATGTTATTTATTTTATCGTAGTACCTAAGTAGAGTGACTAAAATCTAAAACTTAATCATCTACAAAAATATTTTTCTATGACTTTGTGGGAAGGACGCCACTGGCACATTTGCGAAAAGCGTATAATCGTGAAAAACTAATATTTTAGGAAGAATCTTTACGAATTAAGGTAGGTATTTAGTCAAAAATTCTTTATTATTAAGTAAAGACAATTTTCTTATGTATGTGTGATAGCATTCCTCCACAATTGAATTTTCTCGCGTTACGTTCGATGTTGTCGGATATCTCCAGCCGCTGTCATTTTAAATATTTTATCGCTCTCTGTTAACCGCGGATTATCGGCGTTTTATTGTTCATTCAGAATGACCGCATGGCAGTTTACTCCATCTGAACTGAAACGGGCTGAGAATTGGCATTTTGCGGGAATTGACGTTTTTATTAATAAATAATTACTTATATTTTTCCAATTACGTTATACATCTAGCCATTGTCTCGCACTCAAAATTAAATGTAGCAAGTACGTAACACTTTTCTGTTTCTAATAAATTCCCAATTCAAACGTCGTTCAAGTATGACAAAGTTTCTTGACACGTTTAAAGAATCACAGCCTTACTAAAAAACCCAGTGAAAATTTTATTCAATTGACAAACGGCCGCGGATGTGAAAACATTACTAATTAAAAATTTGTTCTTTGAAAGAAATACACATGGTTTCCACGGCCTGAGAGGGTAGTTTATCTCTGTTTTAACCATTGATGTCCGAACGATATTTGTAATTTTTCCATAGTATTTTGAATGTTCTATATATTTCTTATTTTTGAAGGTGTCGTAAAAACAAATACCATTTATGAAAACAAGATAAAATTACCTTTTAGATTTGAGTATTTGAAATACACTTTAGCTTTCAAAAACTGCCATATTTTATGATTCAAACTCGGAAAAACATGGAAAAAAATTTCCTCCGACAACATTTTTGACCAAAATGTAGAGAAATTTAAATAAAATCAAAATTTAAAAAACACAGTCCTTTTATGTAGTAAATTTGGAAGGAAACTATCACCTCACTTTTTTATCGTGTATACAATAAAAAAATAATAAAAAATTTCAAAGTTTTTTTTATTGCCAAAAAAATAACTTAGAAACCATAGCGAAATTTAAAACAGATTTCTTGCATCTCTAAAGACGTTAATTTTTTTGATACGTTTACGAACACATGTATTAGATTTTAATATTATAAAAAAATATCACTTTTAAGAAATTCTTTTAAAATAAAGATCTTAAAATGAAAATTTTATCTAAGTAACCTATAAAAAACAATATTCTGACAGTTCAACTTTGAAAGTACGGCGTTTGTACAATAACTTGATTAAACTGATGTAAGCCACACAAATAATATGGTAAATATATCAATTATGTGAACAGAAGAGTAAATTCGTCACTACAATAGAAATTATTTAGTAAAATCACAACATTTAGGCACTAACAAAATTTTCCATATCCCGCCATAAGCACACCGAACTGTTTTGTCATCGCGGGCCGATATGCACCGGAGCACCAATAATGCCCCTAGCGGAGAAGAATTAAAACAACATTGTTTCCTAGGAAATTAAAACCATTTACAATGTTGTCAGATCTTAATGCATTTTAACAGCGTGATCACGCAAGAAACGTTATTGGTAATAAAACGTGATTTAGTGTATACGGGGATTAATTATGTTATTACAATAACACAGTTAATTGGTCGCGCTGTGGTTTTTTTTTAGTAAGGCTGTATATGTGCATGGACGAAAAAAACAGTAGAACGCGGGCAGCGTTGTCGTATTCAAAATTCAAAAGTTCTGTCGAATTCTGCCTCAAGGCTGGCCAAAGAACGAGACCTAGGCACTAGTCGAATTTTGAGGTTTCAAGTTTTCAAGCTATGATGAACGATAGTTTGAAAATGGCGTCGATTGCTGTTGTTTTCTTCGCTTTTACTAGTGTTTGCCGTGTGATGGAAACATTTTCTCCTCACACACGAGGGCATATTGCCGCCATTTAAATGCAATTTACTGATAAGAGATAATGGTAAGACACGACCTTACTCGATGCGTGGCAGTTTAGTCCCCAAGTACTAGAAAAGTGGTACAATTGCCTTGGTTTTGGCTTCCGATATTGAGATTTCTACCACTCGTCCACAATATATAACGTCATTGGATTTTTCAGGCATTCTGAACTGAATCCAACAAATCAAATTAGTACCCGTCTACCTGACTTATTTTGTCTGCAAGTCGTGCCATGGATCTCCCTGACACAGCCAGTGTGACCATCAAGACGGAGTCAGGGACTCGAGGACCAGACGGAGAGGGAATGTTGTACACGGATATGGATATATATCTACAGGATGTAAAGAAGGACTGCAAGGAGTATTCCCAAAGCATTCAGCAAAATGCAGGTCAGTAGAAAATTCTGTAATCATAATTTACATGTACTATATCAATCTATTCAGTGAATCAAACACCATCAATGAGCGTTGAAACTTTGCTTGAATTCGCTGTAGTATTTGGTGACCAGATTTGAACATCAAATACTTCTCCATCTTTATTCCCCTGTCTTATCTGCCTCACAATACGACCCAATTGAGTGTGCCATAATACCACTCCAGGAAGTTGAAAAGAGTTGGCGCACTTCTGCGGTATTCACAACTAATACATTCAATTCAGTGACGGCAACCCGGGTGTTTATTTATTATTAGTTATGTACAACATGATTTTTTTTTCCTTACCCTCCTCACTAGACAAAGTCTGTTCTGAGGCTGGTAACTAACAATTTCTAATTACATAAAAAACAAATAAGTGGTAAAACAAAGAAAAAAAGAAACATATATATTATAGTAAAAATAATAATAAAAAATAAGAGGAAAATCAGAATTTAAAAACAGTAGAAAATAGAAAATATATAATATTAGATATTAAGAATATTACTTATCTCTCTTCTTTCCTTGACATTCAACCAGTTTAAAAATCTTTTGAAAACCCAGTTCAAATTATTAGATGCGACGTAGGTCTTTGTTTGGGCTACAAACTTATTGAATATATATGGTGCCAAGTAAGATTCATATTTTTTTGCAAAATTTGATTTGATATATGGTACTTGTAGTTGATTGTGTGTGTTTGCTCTTGTGTATTGCGAGTGAGTTATGAAGTGTGGTGATATTTTTATGCAGTTTTTGAAGATGATATTCTTTATGAATAGTTTATTTATGTCTAATAGGTTATTGTTGATCATTATCTGTTCTGTCGGATGTTGATAAGGCTTTCTAAACATAATTCTGATTATTGTTTTATGATTAATTTTAAGTGATTTGAGGTGAGTCTCTGCTGCTGCTCCCCATACTGAAATACCATACATTAGAATACTTTGACAGAGTGCATAATATATATTTTTTAGCTGAGGTAGTGACATAATGTTTCGAATTGTTTTGAAGATGTAAGAGAGTTTCCGTATTTTTTTTGTAATTAGGTTAATTTGGAGATCCCATTTTAAGTTATTGTCAACAGTTAAACCGAGATATTTAATATTTTGCGCATAATCAATTTTGTCACAAACACAGCGTGAGTTAGTTAATGGGGTAACTGTGCAGGGGTGAAGATGTAGTTGTGGGCGACTATCTGGCTGACCAGCTAATGTCTTACTGAAAGTTAAGTATTTTGTTTTAGAAATATTTAGTGTCAGTAGATTATTTATTAGCCATTTATTTACTTCAGTCATCCCTGCTTCCGTGTTTTTGAAGACTTTTTCCCATGATTGGGCTTTGAATAAAATTACAGTGTCATCTGCATAACTGATAACTTTGTACTCTATGTTCCCTAGGCTTATCTCAGTTAGACTGTTAATGTAGATGAGAAACAGTATGGGACCTAAGACGCTGCCTTGGGGTACTCCATACCTGTTGCCTACTTTGTCACTTTCTTGATTATTGATTTTTACAATTTGTTGTCTATTTTCAATGTAGCTGATGAACCATTTTAGTGGTGGACCTATTATGCCAATGTTTTTGAGTTTTTGTTGGAGTAATTTGTGTGAGATGGTGTCGAAAGCTTTTGCTAGGTCTAAGAACACTCCTAAAACCTTTGAACCGCCATCTAGGTTTTTTACTATGTAGGTGGTTAGTTCCGATAAGGCGTCTTCTGTTCCCACTTTCGCCCGAAACCCGAATTGACGGGTGGAGATCAGTTTGTGTTTGTCAAGGTATGCGAGCAGTCTTTTTTTCATAGTTTTTTCTAGTAGTTTCGATAGCGAATTTAGGAGAGTGATTGGTCTGTAATTTAAGATCAGCGTTTTGTCTCCCGATTTATGTATTGGAGTAATACAACCTATTTTTAGATAATCGGGGACAAAGCCGAGGCTGAAACTTTGGTTGAAAATATGTTGAAGTGGTATAAGTATATGTTCTCGGAGACTAATCAGTATATGATTGGAGAGGTTATCTGGGCCCACAGCGCAATTTGGTTTGAGAGAAATAATTAAATCCGATATTTCCTTTGTACCTATTTTGTGAGCATAAAACGAATGATTTGGTTGCATGGTAGAGGATAGTTTGGTTAAAGAGTCTTCTGTTGTGCCGTTTTTTAAAAGAATTTTTTCAGCCAAGTTAGATCCAACTTTTGCAAATTGGGAGTTAATAAAATTTGCTATTTTACCAGGTTCATTTTTTGTAAGGGTTTTGTTTCCATTTATTAACAGTACTTTGATCTTCGAGTCTTTTTTCGTATTGGAGAAAGTAATATCTTTGACGATTTTCCAGATTTTTTTGGGGTCATTTTTGGCGGATTTTATTTCTTTTTTGTAGTACTTGTATTTGGCTTGTTTGATTAATTTATTACAAAGGTTTCTATATAGCAGGTAATTATTTTTTAGTTTGTCATCATATGGGTTTTTGCGTACTTGCATGTGCATTGTGTCTCTTTTATGAATGCTGTTTACTAATCCTTTCGTGATCCAGGGTGTTATTTTTTTTCTTTATGTGAGTAGTTTTTCGGGGTATTTTTTGTTGTATGTTTAGCAATATAGGTTCCAACTGTGGTCATAAATGTGTTCAGCGCGTTGTTTGGATCGGGTTCATTTATTACATTTGACCAAGATTCATTATGTATGTCCTCTATTAGGGACTTAAAATTGATTTTGTCTTGTACGGAGTTGTTTTTTTCATCTTTTTGTTTCTTGTTAAGATGTATGCTTAGTGTAGTAGTGAAATGATCTGTGACCGTTGATCAAATAATGGATGAATTCCTAGTTTAAAAAAATATATGGTCAATACAGGATTCAGAGTTTGACGTAATTCTTGTTGGTGAGTTGATTGTCGAATTTAATCCATAGAGAGTAAGTAGACTTAAGTATTCTGTGGTTATTGGTTGCCCGTTTAGTAAGTTAATATTCATATCCCCTGCAATAATTAATTGTTGTGTTTTTTTTTTTTTTTTTGAGAAGTTTATTTAAGGAGTTGAAGAAAGGTGAGAGATTGTTATAGCATGGGGGTCTGTAGACGGCAAATATGGAGATGTCTGGTCCGAGGGAGATTTGGATTCAGTTTGCTTCGATTAGGTTGATTTCGGTTATTGATGAGTTTAGTGAATCTTTGGCAAAGATTACTATACCGTCGTTAGATGTGTTGTGGAATGGAGAGTTGTATAGTCCTTTAAGTTTAGGTTTGTGTAGGAGTCATCTAACCAGCATTCAGTCAAGATAATAATGTCGAAGCTTATGTTTATTTCGTTTAGGAGGATCGAGAAATTATCGAAGTTCTTTCGAATACTTCTAATGTTTTGGGATATTATGTTTAAGTTGTGTTTTTCTGTGAACAGAAAATTACAATCTGTCGCTTTGTCAAAAGTGTGTTCTGAGTTGTTAAATGTTTCTGTATCAATATTAAGTTGAGTGATCATGTTGCGGTTGCGAAGATACATAAGTTGATCCATACAAAGTTCACACATTTTGCTAGTGGTGGTAAATTAGGAGTAATATAGGAGTAAAAATTGAGAGTAAAATTATTCAAATACTTTGGATAATAAAAACCTTTAAAAACATAACATTTCATGGTTGAATAATTAGAATACTTTGGATAATAAAATAGAATCCTTTTAAACCATAAAATTTGATGGTAGACTAATTCAAAGAGTTTGGATAATAAATAATATATAAAACAGTAACATTTGATGGTAAAATAATAGCAGTATTTTGGATAATAGAAACCTTTAAAAACGTAAAATTGGATGGTAAAATAATGAAAATACTTAGGATAATAAAAACCTTGAGATGCACAAAGACACTCATTTACATGGCTATGCCGCCATAGCTCAGTGGTCAGAGCATTCGACCGGCAATCGGAAGGACACGGGTTCAAGTCCCGTTGGCGGCAAGTATCTTTTCTCGGAAGATTTTTCAATATAAATGAGTGTCTCAGGCTGACAATTATTGCTTGTAATAATTGTTACCCTTTGTGCTATGCATAAAAATCTTGTCTAAACGTTAGTTTATAAATTAAAAAATAATAATTAATATTTAACAAGTTTAAGTATTTCCCCAATAAATGCAGACATAATTTGTCTCGACGCCACCTAGCTAGGGATTTAAAACTAACAATGTCTTCCTCGCAAAAATAAAGTTGGTTGTTTTCAGGTGGAAAAAATATAACAAGCAGTAATTGCTGAATGAAACACTAGTATATATTGAATTATTTGGCGGGTATTTGATAAGCCGCCATAGCTCAGTGGTCAGAGCATTCGACCGGCAATCGGAAGGACACGGGTTCAAGTCCCGTTGGCGGCAAGTATCTTTTCTCGGAAGATTTTTCAATGTAAATGAGTGTCTCAGGCTGACAATTATTGCTTGTAATAATTGTTACCCTTTGTGCTATGCATAAAAATCTTGTCTAAACGTTAGTTTATAAATTAAAAAATAATAATTAATTTATTAGATGTGAACCATACGAATTGATAAAGGGTTTCTTTGGCCCTTTGCTTCGTTTTCTACATCAGTTCCTTGAAGTAAGGAGAGAGTACTTCATTGATGAAGATAGGAGAGTTTGGGTTTAAGGTTTTGGCCTCTTTCTTTAGCGAGAGCAACGATTCCCTTGTTTTTTGGCTGTAGAAGGCAATGTGTAGTTTGACCGGGGTGTTCCGCCTGCGATCTTGTGTCCTGGTCACCATGCGGATGTCTAGTTGTTGGAGGGGCAGTCCCAGCGAGCCAGCTACCCGAAGAACGGCCTCCGCGGGTTGTTCTCCCGTCCGTAAGTCCACACCCGCCATTTCCACGCTGTCGGAGAGTTTGACTTGTTCTAAATCCGCGAGTCGACTTTCCAGGGAAGAGATTCTGTTGTTTTTTTTTCGTTTTCCTCGCGTAGGAATTTTGCTTCTTTATGAATGTCCTCTACTTGTTTGAATTTTAATAGCAGGTCTTCATATTGTTTGCAGATGAATTCACTGCTTCTTTTGAGGTCATTAATTTCCTCCTCAAACATTTGTTTTATTTCAAAAATTTTGTCATCAAAATGTTTGGTGAGACGATTATATAAGGAGTCGGCTTCTGATCCGAGTGTCGCGGCCGACGTAGCAGGTGAGCTCGGTCTGCTTTTGCATTTTGGGCATTTCCAAATTTGTTTATTTTTTAATGACATTTTTTTGAAATTGATATCTGTGATATTTAAGCAATTGTTATGGAAACCGATGTTGCAAGTGGCACACGTGAGCGCATGGTCATTTTTGGTGATAAGGTTTAGGCAGGCTTCGCAATTCATTGTTGGTTCGCTTTTTTTTTTTTCTTTTTTTTTTTTAAATAAATATTCGGAAGAGTAGGATTCGGTGGATAGTGCGGCCTCTGTGTGGTGATCGAGCTAATAGATTTTTAATGTTTCTAATAATGTTCTTGTTATTGTTCGCAGACACAGATGGCGTTAAATAAAAAAGAAAATAAATAAATAAAGGTTATAGTGAAATTTGCTTATTTAACTTATTTAACTGATCTGGTATGCACTGGACACAATAATTTAATTTATTTCATTTATATATTTTAATTTTCACTGTCTTGATTTAAGAATCTAGAGGGAAATATTTTTATGCGTGTTGATTATGTTACACTTTATAAAATAAATGTCAAAATGTCACAGTTTGAATGATGTTTTTGAATAGATCATTTAGAACAGATTCGTGTATTTTTTAATAGGGACGGCTGGATGATTATAGGTAGGATGAAGCACAGTTTATTTATTTCCGTTAAACCGATTATTATGATTTATTTTACCTTTAACGAGTTGAACTGTGAACTCTGGTAGGCAGTTTTTGTTTTTATTTCAAAAACACTATTAAGATACTAACGGGTGTTAAAATTGAGGATGTAAGATTACACGACGAAAGCGCGTAAAAAACTACACTGTATTTCACAAACTGAAGTGATCCACTTTACTTTTTTACTACACTATTGATTAAATTAGTGTTGGAGCATTCAAATAGGCGTCTGACGTTTATTATTTTGTATTGTATTCATTCATTCACATATTTTTAATTAGCATTTTTTAACAATGTCTACGTAAATTCACATTTGATCATCTCGGCGACTGATGAGGACTGATAAGATATAAATACCTACAAATTAGGTGCCTTATCCACCATATACATATATGAATGATGTGATGATGCATGGCATTAACACAGCTAAAGCCATTTCAAGCAAGGTTTCGTTTCTGATGATCTTTCACCAGATTAATAATGCTTTGGTAGGTATATTTAATGGCGGGCCTCACCAGCCCTGTTCGGGCAATCCGCCTGTGATACTTGCTTATTTATCTGACTCCACATTAGGTTACCAAAGTGTACCATGATATTTCAAATGAAAGAAAGTATTTTACACTGAAGTTAAAGTTTATTCGATCTTATGTAAAACACGACAAGTATTTATCAAAAGGATTAGGTAGGGAACGACAACTCTATGCGTGAGCGGCTAATCGGGCCGTCGGGAAACGAATGAAGTTCGGTACATTTGCCGAACGGAGCACGGCGCAAAATCACGTCAGCTGAGTTGCCAGCGTACAAACCCAATTACCCAGTTGGTGAGTATCGTTCTCTACAATGCGATTATCTGCCGCTCTTGAACGAGGAGCGAATATTTTGCTTGTTATTTTAATCCCAGTTTTGACTTCCGAGCGGCTCAGAAAGTTTTGAGACAAAAGTTGACCACCAGTTAGGGCCATCCTGCTCAACTTCAACATCTCTAAAACCCAAGCGTATCTAATCTAGGCAAAAAGTGTTGGAATATTTGATGCTGGCAACAATAGTTCCGGAACAATCTTCTTTGGTTCTTTTCTTCTGTTTGAATTTGAGTCAACAAGTGTATTATTTTCCTGACAATAAAATACATCTGTACCTTGCAATTGAGTCTATTTAAATGCAAACTAACAAAAAGAAGTTCATTTTATAGCTGGTGCAATTTAACCAGAGTCTTTAGAAATGCTTAGAATAAGTGTCTCAGCCCGGCTCAATTATTCCGCTAGTTTTCTTATTTGAAGAAATTTAGCGTTTTATGGGGCTAGCAGACTCTTCAATGCTACCAGCTACAAATCCTATACAAATCTTAAGTGTGTCCATCAGTTGAGTTTGGAAGCCAGCTATAGGTTGGATCTCCCAAATACTTGTAAGCTTGTTGCTTCTGTGCAAGGGGGGGGGGGGTATATCGTCTGATTGTCAAACTCTTATAATACCGATTGCCGTCTTTAAAGCACAGACGCAAAAGAACGTTTTAGAAAGGGCTTTGTGCTTGAAACTCGAGCAGAACAACCATTCACAGTTAATATTGGCTTAATTTGAGGCTCCTGTGAGATGTCATATAAAATATTATTTCATAATTGATTTAATTTAGTTTGCTCCGCTGGGTTTCGAAATGTAAGCTTTTGTGTTCAGAGCCAAAAAGGTTATCGCTCTTCCATGTCGTTGAATCATTGTCTAGTGAAGGCTTTTTCTTATGCCACTGTCTGTGATTGAATCCGTATTTATCCAAAGTTTGCAACTTTTGTACCTCTTTAAATATTTAATAAATTGTAGAACTAAGTCGCAATTAGATTGTAGTATTTCACTTTCGTAAAAGAACATTTGTTATTTATTATGAAATATTTTAAAGGAGGCTCGTATCTTAAAGTAAATTGCCAAAGATAATTCCTGTTTACAAGGTTCTGTGAGTAAAGAATACCGAATGAATGGTGTTGTCAGTTTTATAAGGGTTTACATTTGACTCAGTATAAAAATTATTTGAAATATGGACCAGTAAAATGTATTAACGATGGCTGCATCTACAAGTGTGCAGCCCACATGATTAACCAAATTAAAGCAGATAATTAGACTAAGCATAATATTATGTTGAACTGTAGTCCTTGAATACTGAACAACCGCAATAATGTTTTATTTTAGATAGCCTGTTTAATGTTTCTTTTTTGCAGTTCTTGGTAAAGGTGTTGAAGAAAGTCTGAATCCATCTCATTCATCCAACCGTGAAGATGAAGTCCGTGAAACGAAGATTGAGGGTTATTCTTCCTGTCCAGAACCCGTGAGCCATCGTGTGATGAAACAATCCGGCCAAAAACCATTCTTGTGTTCAGAATGTAGTCATTCATGTTACACTAAGTCAAGTTTACAGCAACATATGATAAAGCATTCTTGCCTAAAACCATTCTCATGTTCCAAATGTAGTTTTGCGACTTCATATAAGCATAATTTGAAACAACATATGATAACGCACTATGGCGTTAAACCATTTTCGTGTTCCGAATGTGGATATTCATGTTCCCAAAGGTCTAGTTTAAAACTACATATGATGACTCACTCTGGCTTGCAGCCATTCTCGTGTTCCGAATGTAGATATTCATGTTCTAAAAGGTCAAATTTAAAACTTCATATGGTGACACATTCTGCCTTAAAACCGTTTTCGTGTTCTGATTGTAGTTTTTCATGTTTAAGTAGGTCATCTTTAAAGCGACATGTGATGATGCACTCAGGCAAAATTCTGAAACCATTTTCGTGTTCCGAATGCGGTTATGCGAGTTCAATTAAATCAAGTCTAAAGAGACATCTTTTGACGCACTCTGGCCTTAAACCATTTTCATGTTCTGAGTGTAGTTATTCATGTTCCACTAAGTCACATTTGAAGCGACATTTTTTGACGCACTCTAGCTTTAAACCATTTTCGTGTTCTGAATGTAGCTATTCATGTTCCACTAAGCCACATTTAAAGCGACATATGATGACACACACTGGTGAAAAACCATATTCTTGTTCCGATTGTAGTTACTCATGTTCTCAAAAGGAAAGTTTGAAACGACATAAGTTGATGCACTCTTGCATAAAACCACTATCGTGTTCTGAATGTTCTTACTCATGTTTCACTACGTCAAGTTTAAATCGACACTTGATCATACACACTGGCGTAAAGCCATTCTCTTGCTCCAAATGTACTTATTCATGCTCTCGCAAGTCATATTTAAAAAAACATATTATGACACATTCTAACGTAAAACCACTATCGTGTTCTGAATGCTATTTTTCGTGTTCCACTAAGTCGTGTTTAAAGCGACATATAATAATGCACTCTGACGTTAAACCTTTCTCGTGTTCCAAATGTACATACGTGAGTTCCCAGAAGTCAGATTTAAAGCAACATATAATGAGGCACTCCGCTGTCAAACCATTCTCGTGTTCCGAATGTAGTCATCAGAGTGCAACCAAGACGCATTTAAAGAATCACATGATGACACACTCTGGCGTGAAACCATTCTCATGTTCCGAATGTGATTATTCTTCTTCATATCGTGGGGATCTAAAGAGACATTTTTCGAAGCACTCTGGCATTAAACCATTCTCGTGTTCCAAATGTAGTTATTCATGCTCCCATAAGTCAAATTTAAATCGGCATATGGCGATGCATTCTGGTTTAAAATTATTCGCGTGTTCCGAGTGTAATTTTTCATCTTCTCTCAAGGAGGGATTGAAAAAACATCTTTTGAAGCATACTGGTTTAAAACCATTTTCGTGTTCCGAATGTAGCTTTTCATGTTCTATCAAGCAAAATTTAAAGCAACATTTTTTTAAACACTCTGGCTTAAAACCATTATCATGTTCCAAATGTAGTTTTTCATGTTCTCATTCGTCATATTTTAAGCGACATATGAAGACGCACTCTGACGTAAAACCATTCTCACTCCGAATGTAGTTTTTCATGTTCTCTCAAATCAATTCCCCAGAGTTTGGAGGCAATTAAAACCCAGGCTGTCTCTCAGTGATATCTTGTACGAGATATTTATTTCCACGTTGGCTGATTGCTACTAAAGTTTCCACTTATCTTCTGGGGTGAGAGTTGATAGGAAAGTTTTTGGGACTTCAAGCCGTATGTCAGCTGAGAGACGACATCGTCATGCAAAGGTATTTTATTTACGCTTTTTTGCAACGCTTTCTTGTATTCCCTCAGTGTTGCAATCTCTCTTCTGATATTTTCGGAATTACGTTTGCAAGTACGGGGAGCCAAGGGAGAGGAGTAGATTTTAAAGTTCCGCTGATGGTTCGCCATCTGTATCAATATTTGAACCAAATCGGAAAAATAAAAGTTTTCAAATCAACCAGGGTAACTCTTTTTTTATTATTATTTTTTAATTTATAAACTAACGTTTAGACAAGATTTTTATGCGTAGCACAAAGGGTAACAATTATTACAAGCAATAATTGTCAGCCTGAAACACTCATTTACATTGAAAAATCTTCCGAGAAAAGATACTTGCCCCCAACGGGACTTGAACCCGTGTCCTTCCGATTGCCGGTCGAATGCTCTGACCACTGAGCTATGGGGGCTTATCAAATACCCGCCAAATAATTCAATTATACTAGTGTTTCATTCAACAATTACTGCTTGTTATATTTTTTCCACCTGAAAACAACCAACTTTATTTTTGCAAGGAAGACATTGTTAGTGTTAAATCCCTCGCTAGGTGGCGTCGAGACAAATTATGTCTGCATTTATTGGGGAAATACTTAAACTTGTTAAATATTAATTATTATTTTTTAATTTATAAACTAACGTTTAGACAAGATTTTTATGCGTAGCACAAAGGGTAACAATTATTACAAGCAATAATTGTCAGCCTGAAACACTCATTTACATTGAAAAATCTTCCGAGAAAAGATACTTGCCCCCAACGGGACTTGAACCCGTGTCCTTCCGATTGCCGGTCGAATGCTCTGACCACTGAGCTATGGGGGCTTATCAAATACCCGCCAAATAATTCAATTATACTAGTGTTTCATTCAACAATTACTGCTTGTTATATTTTTCGGGTATAATAATTCAATTATACTAGTGTTTCATTCAACAATTACTGCTTGTTATATTTCAACGGGTTCAAGTCCCGTTGGGGGCAAGTATCTTTTCTCGGAAGATTTTTCAATGTAAATGAGTGTTTCAGGCTGACAATTATTGCTTGTAATAATTGTTACTCTTTTTTTATTATTGAAGTATAACTTCTTTACGCACGCTCGACTTGGGGGGGGGGGGGGTAAGCTGGTGAATGCGTTACGAAAAGTGGTGATTGTTACGAAAAATGTCATGCAAACTCGATGCAAACGGTCGGGCTTTACGCACGCTTGACTTGGGGAGTGATAAGGATAAGGATGGTCACCCCAAGGTCGTAGGTCACCTTAAAGTTGTAGGTCACCCATGGTCATATTTCACCCCAATGTCATGTTTTACCCCTAGGTCATAGGTCACCCCATTCGCTACGTTTGGTAACTTAACAGGGATACCTGGGTTCATGGGGCAAGGTTTGTCTTGTAGTTTTACTTCAGTCGTGTGGTCTAAAGCACACTTGTTTTTTTTTTATTTGGTATATCTTTCTATTTTGTATCTTATAATCTATTCTGCTCCTCCATTAGAAGCGTTTGCTTGTGGATGGAAGAAAAGTATACATTTGAAAAGAGATAACAGTTTGCATTTCTGTAAGATAGTTTATTTTTTATTTAATATAGATATATAAGTGTACAGTGGAGTTATATAAATTACATATCGGTACAGAAATTATTTAAAATTGCAATCTCACCAAAGAAGAAGCTAGTTCTTGTGCTTGATGAGCGAGTTACACTAATTATAACAGAAATAGAATAAAATTATGCAATAGGTAAGCATATAATGGGATCAATTGAGACTTCTGGATCATCTATATGTGTAGGTGTACACACATAGGATATGGTTACATATTATACGGTTACATACTATATTTTTATTATTAAAATTAAGGATATTAAAAAAATGCGTATGTTTAGTTATTATAGATGTTGCATCTTTATCTTGATTATGAAATTGAAAGACATGAATACTTATGCATTTATTTTTAAATATATATATATATATATATATATATATATATATATATGTGTTATGATTAAGGTTTTCACGGGTGTAAGATGTAGAACAATTTTCTCGGTTTACCCGCGTAACGTAGTCCTTAAAAGGACTTTTTAACTCCTGACGTTTCGGACAGATCACACTGAAGAATTCCCAACACCTGGAAAGTCTTAATCAATGAAAATCCCACAAAAATGGCATTTCCAAAATTACCAGTAGTGTCTCCAATTAGCTTAACCAATCAGGTATCTACTGCCAGCCCCGCCCCCCACCCCCTCCACCATCAATCACCTGCAACCCGGGTACTTCATTCTAGACATAAGAAGTGACTTGCACTCACTTGAGTTTTAGCTTTTGGACCGAACAGACATGCGAAAGCTATCAGTTTGAGACAAAAACTCAAGACATAAGGCCTCTGAAGATGGACAGTGTGATCTGTCCGAAACGTCAGGAGTTAAAAAGTCCTTTTAAGGACTACATTACGCGGGTAAACCGAGAAAATTGTTCTACATATATATATATATATATATATATTACAGAGGACAAAAACAAAGCATTATAGGATTATTAGTGTGATTTTCAGGTAGAAATAGTTTAAATAATTAATAGTAATAATTAATAATTTAAATAGGAATCTTTTTTTATTGTTAATGTTTTTTTCTAAAATATTTTTTCAAAGGCTTAACATTGTATTTTGTCATTAATGCTTCTGATTTCTTTCGGTAATTTATTAGAAACATTTCCTTGGTGTGTATAATGGTGTTGGGCGAAAGTGGTGTTTACTTTAGGACATTCAAATATAAGTTTAAGTTTAGTACGATTTTCAGTTATAAATAATAATTTTCAGTTATAAGAGTGTTTATCTTTTTCTTTTTTAATTTGTATAATTGAATTTTTCACAAAAAGTTTTTGGATAATGGAGCTTTGAATTCTTCGAATATGCGTTCAGTGGGGAAGTCTGAACGTGTTTTGAGCATAATTACAGCACACTTGAAAATAAAATAACACAAAACTGTGTTGTACAAATGTTATTATTCCTAGTAGTTATGTGAACAGAACTACAGTTTGTTAAATAAAAATAGAAGCGCCACTGTTGTCCAAATGGCAATACTAAAAATTTAACTCATTATGTAAATGTAAAGCTGTGTAACCTACATTTTTTTAGAAAATTAAAAAGGCATAAAACTGAAAAAAATATTTTTTGATTGCAAAATAGATACCCACTGATCTCAAAATAAGAATTGCATATAGGTTATATTATACCTTTGCAATGTTGTGTTAATATAATGAAGAATAGTGATATTGTAATAAAATATAAAGCACAGTTTAGAAATTGCTCACATTTATTTAATACTAGCTTAAGTACCGGCGTCGCCCGGGCTTTAGATCATGTCTCTAATTTTAGATCTGAATATATTTAACTCATTCATATCCAAAAGTAGTGTAACTAAACTCACCATTAGTGATTCTTCCTTTCTACCTACTGTTAAATTCAAATTTATGTTAAATTAAATTAAAGCAAATCACTTTGTAAACGCTTACATACTTAATTATAAAAACAATCATAATTGTATGTTATTTTTATTTCTAATAAAGAAATACACAATTTGTCCAAAGCAATATTACTATCTCAATTACAATTCTTTTTTCACGCAGGTTAGTAAGTAATGTAATATAAAAAAATGTCAATAAGAAAGTTCAAATAAACACGACGATTTCAGATTTGAAAACTTATAGTTACTAAGTAAAGATTAAAACGGCCTCCACACTGAAACAAATTTGCAGACAGGACAAATGACAAATGATCGAGTTTAAACTGGACTTTTCTATGCTCATTCAAAAATTATTGTAAAACTCGCTGGTTCCCGGGATGCGTTGCTATGCCATTTAATAAAGAAATTGTTTCTCCCTGAGAGTCCTTTCCCATTTGTCCCGTTCCCTTTCCGCCTCCCCTTCATCTCCCGCATCCCCTTCCCCTCTCGCGTTCCCACTCCACCTCCTCAACCTTCCCTCTCCCCACTCCACTTCCCCTTTCGGTCGTCCCCCGAACCCCCCTCCCGAGTTCCCCCCTCTCCCCTCCCCCCACACCGCTCCCGCATTCCATACATTCAGTCCCAATACATTCAGTTTTAAAACAGCTCGCCTGCCACCTGTTGCAATTTTTTATATAAATTTCATAATGCCATAGCTCACCAATAGTTTTATACAAACCTAGTACTGACAATAACGAACACAACAATAAAAGAATTATCCAATTTGGTGTAGTCGTTCGGAAGTTATGCGCGTACATACGTTTCGGGGATTCATTTTTATTTATAGAGATATGTTTATTTTTACGTTCGTTTCGAATAAGGAGGCCGTTAACCAAGGTATGTAGATACATTTTCAAAACACACTATTCATATTTTGACATTTTTAATTTCACAACACACTCCTAAGTCATACAGCCGATCTCTCAATACTTCTTAACTATAGATACTAAACGAATCCTGCCACCATTCAATTAACATCATTCCTGGGTTATGCATTTTATTGTTAGAATACATACGATTCCACTAGACCAAACCCCCTCCCTATTTCCACTTTAACGTCTTTTTATTTAATTTTTTATAATTTTTGAAGATTTTTTACTCTCGTTACAATTAAGTTGCGCAAAGTACTGGAAAGTGTTTTAAACACTTACGAATACTGACAAAGAAAATAAAATTAATATGATGTACAATACACTCGAGGAATTCCCCGTAAAACATAAACGAAAAGGGTTGCCAACTTGGGAGAACAAAATAAAAATTACGTACAATACAATCAAGCGATTTCCCGTAAAACATAAACGAAAAGGGTTGCCAACTTGGAAGATTTTAATTTCCTAGTTTTTTTTATTTAAATATACCAAAAACATGTTACGTAAGGCATTGTTAGAACCCCCCTCCCGCCCCCCCTGTAATGCACAGTAACATTTTACAAGACCCTCCTCCCCCCAAATTGCGTTACGTAATACTTGAACAGCCACTTATTGTGTAATTTTTCTTAATTATCCTTTTCAAATCACTAAACTCACTTCTCTATTATAAATAACAAAAAAATATATACAACAGTCAAGTGGTAACTATCCGGTATCCGGCCTAAATTTACTATCCAGCCGGATACCGGATAGTAACTCAATATCCGGCCTGTAATAAAATGCAACCACGACAATTTCCTGTAATAAAATGCAATACATTAATCTTTGTGAGGTAAATATCAATAAAATGACTTATAATTATGACGGCTGTTATTTAAAGTCGAAAAAATTACAAAAAAGCCATAAAGCCTTCAAAAAAACTAAAATTTTCTTCTGAGATATTCACTCTAATGATAAATACATAAATAGTAAATATCTAAACTAAAAACTTTTAGTAAAAACTTACAAAAACCTCGCAGAGTAGCGAAAACTTAAATTAACATGTTTAACTAATCACAATCACCATTATAGTGAACTAAAACATCGAAAAAACACAGAGATTATTAAATTGATTAAATACTGACAATGAAGCACCGTAATATACCTCTTGTTCTTCTTCTTATCAAAGAGAATATTTTTGCAATCACTCACGAATACTCACCATGGCAACCGAAACCGCCCGAATTGATCTAATCGCGTTCGCTGCACCTGTGCGGCGCTAAACTCGTCACGACATGCAATGAGACAATGCAGCTCGCCGGATAACCGGTATCCGGCCAAACAACTATCCATTTCATCTCTAGTTGTGACACATATCACTTTTAGCTCTCTCAAAGTTGTTGCTTTCCTACACTTGAAACACCAATTGTATTGTTAAATAGAGAATATATAACTTAGGGTCAATATGTTATAACAATGAACATGAGATTGAGAGCATGAGACAAGTGTGATTATTACTGCAGAATCTCGGGCAGCAGGCGGCTGTGAGCAATACTTTGTATGAGGGTTTTTTTTAAATAATAGTATAGTGCTTTGACACAGTTAAATAATTATTTTTTTTATAAGCACAAATAACATGATTATTGAATTAATCAGGGCTAATCTAAAACTGGATGGGCATAAAAAGGAGCGTTGTGACATTTTAATCTTGAGGAGTTGATGTGTTGGCAATACCATATGTAGGCGATCCATAGAAAAAATCCATTCCAAAAAAAAATTCCCAGTGCTGAAAATTCAAAAATTATATTCAAAACAAATACTTACTTTACAAGAACTTATCCACATTTAACACTTCACAAAATTCTCGCAATACTAGAACAAGACATGCTCACCAACTACAAATACCAAAAACAAACACATCTTTGGACAAAAACACTACAGATACCGGGCTATAAAACTATACAATTCTCTTCCTACACAATATAAAACAACTAACATTATTGAACACAAAAAAAACATAAGAAACTGGCTACAATCTTTTTAACTTTTAATTTATAATTTTTGTCGAATTGAAGTCGATTTTATATTTTGATTTTTATTGTGTCTCTTTTTGTATTAGCAATTAACACTATTTTGTTTTACTATTCACAATTTATAATTCATAATTTACAACTGAAAAATGTCCTCTACAACACAGGTGAACTCCTAGTGTGGAGGGCAATATATTATACCTTTGTAGTGTAAATGTACTAAGAATAAATAAATAAATAGCTTTTACAAACAAAGAAACAACTTATAACCATTGACTGGTCAGTGGTTGAGTGGGCATAGCGCTTGGGTCCCACCCGGGCGTCGCGTGTTCGATTCCTCGGCTGGCTAAGTCCTCCATCACAACACAAGCAACATTTTCGGCTTTCTGCAGTGGTAGTAGAAGATTTTCAAACATTGTTGGGTTATTCGTAACCTGGGAATGTTTGTCTTTCTTTTATTTATTTTTTTTTTTTAAATTACTGTATGGCTCTGAGGGCCTACTTCCAATTAAAGCGCTTCTCTGGTACATTATAATTATGGATAATTCGGGAGAAAGCGCGTATAAAAAGTTATTGGTCCATAGCCGTCATGCGTATTCTTGCTGGGACTACCAATCGATTGTAGAGGACTCCCAACCGTTTGCCATGCCCTTATTACTTATCTACTGTGTCTTCCTCCCAAACAGGTGCTTGTAGGATACGCTGGATACAATCACCCAGCGCTTGCCACCTCGTGGACTTTTACCAACCTGTCCCACTGTCTTGTCTATATTTTGTCATACTAACACATATTGTATCTGTATTTCCCGCTAAGCACTTGCATACTGCTTACTAACAACCTATGCAGGGACATTGGAGGTCTAGTTTCGTTATCAAATGTAGAGTTGTTTTTACCAAAAAAATTAGAGTCCTTGCAAGAGCCTTGAAGGGGTAACCATCTGTTACCTATACCAGGGCGGGTAAGTGGTGGGTCCTCCAATGGTGCATAGCCACACAACAAGATTTACCTTTAAAAAAGGCCAAAAAATACCACAAATATCAAAAAGCATGGTAGCAGAACGCTCGAATATATGGTACCTTTAATTTATAATAAATTGAAGCAAAACATTAATTTAAAAAATAATGAGGAACACTGCCCTAAACTGACAAAAAAAGTGGTTAATAAATGAACAACACATTTATCTATCCTAAATCTTATATTAGGGAACGTACCCATACTACGTGACCTGTTTAGGGGGGGGGGGGTCATCAAAATACCACGCTTGGTCACAACGGGGGGGGGGGGGGGGCTTAGGTTTTTATCACGTAGTCAATCTAGAAATCTCGCGTTTTTTTTCGAGCTACGAGGGGAGGTTTTTAAGTTCGCGGAATGGGAAGGTAAGTGATTAATGGGGGTACCGCTGAATTAGGTACTAGTTGAACAACTCATTTTTAGGATAAACACCGGGTTTTATCGTAATTAGGTCATTAGTCTTTGAGCTATCGTCGACCAAACACTTCAATCGGGAAGATATTGTGAAATGTGGAGAAAATTGAGTTCCGCGCTGTTATAAAGTTCCTTTAAGTTAATTTAAAGATCGGAAAAATGTATTAGGGTAGTACCTAGGTGAATATGTTGAAAAGGAAAAATAATTTTGGTTTTTATTTCCACTCCTTACCCAATCCGCAAACTTAAAAACCCACCCTCGTACATTCAAATAAGTGAAAAAGTTCAGGGAACGTGTTTGTTGAAGATGATTGAGATGAAAAATGTTTATAAAAATAACAAGACTTTCGTTTCCATAAATTACGTTCCGGTTTCAATATATTTTACTTGATAATATTTTTTCCACTTGTAATGCATGCACTCTTGCTGTCACGCAGCAAGCGCCGTAATAAAGACAAATATAAGCCAAATAATGCATTTTTTTTATTTTTTGTTACCAAAAAATGATTCAAAACCATATTTATGAAATACTACGTGAAAACTGTAGAGGGGGGGGGGGGGGGTCTTGGAATATACTACACGTGGTCACCGGGGGGGGGGGGGGTAAAAAATTGCTAAAAGTGTGTCACGTAGTATGGGTACGTTCCCTTAGGTATTAATATTGTAACTTAAGCTAATGTGTGTTATGTAATAATAATATTAAATGGTAGAACCTAGAGACAAGCTGATCTGTCACAGCTTTGTGGGACTACCCATATCTTATATTGTATTAGATGTAATTATGTTCAATTCAATAAATAATAAAATAAAAATAAAATGCTGCTGCTGCCTTCGGAGATGTGCGGTCAGCTCCCTCCGGTTACCTGGCGACGTCCAGTCCCAGGGCGGTTGCCAGCCAGCCGACTACGTTGATGGCGGCCAAGGTCAGCGATCTTGGGCCGCAACGCTGCGAGCACCTCTGGCTCCAAGTGTAGTTGGAAGGTCTTATGATGGCCGCGTCTGCAGATGCTAGATTTGGTTATATCCAGCAGAAATAATGTACTTCGCTGTTGATCCAGGATTTAATGAATTTCCTGATGGTCTTCAATAATGGATGCCGCTGATGGGCGCAGATTTAACAATCTTCACATGTTGTAAAATATGGCGAACTATGACTATGTGATGCGTCAACCCGCCACACGGACAGCGGCCGAGGTCACCTGTGGCTTGCCAAAGAATGAGGAGTTCAAGGCCAGTCCTGCCCAGTGAACCCCTCTGTACAGATACTCAGTATCACCAACTGAGCAGAGATAAACATTTCAATGCTATTTTTATGTAACAGTATCTTTAAACCTGACAAATTTCTTCATACGAAATTAGCTCTTATACAGGGTGCGCCAGCATAACTTCCTTTTTTCAAAACTTAATAAAACCCACTGTATGAATTACAATTTTTTAATTTGTGTTTTTATAATGTAGGCACATACCTAAAGTTTTGTTTGACTTAATTTTGAAGATCAAATCATTTAGGTGACGTCCCCCATTCTCCATACACTGAGTAAACCGATTTCTGGCGTTTTTCATGACTTGCCAGCATATCATGCGTTATCCTGGCAATTTCTTCCTGGATGTTGGTCTTCAAATCTTTTAGGGTCCTTGGACGGTTCACATAAACACGGGATTTCAAAAAAACCCATAGAAAAGAATCACAGGGGGACAAATCGGGAGAGCGGGCCGGCCACTCCAAATCACCCAATAATTGAGATGAGGTGCTCTGCGAAGTGTTCCCTCAAAACAGCCATCAATGCTCGGTGATCTGATGGGACGAGGGACTCCAGTTCTTCCTCTTGTCACACTTGCAGTTTGTCTGAACGTAGTGACCCATATAACAATGATTTCCGGTCCAAGACGAGTTCTGAAAGGCACGCTGGGTTGCGATCACAGAACGTCCATTCAAAAAGTAGGCTTCAAGAGCAAACGTACGCTCCTCATTATTCCAGCGCATGGTGGCAACTAAACTGTGTCGGGAAAAAACTTTAAGGTTCCGCCTCTTGAACGAGATCACTAGCGCTCCGCTACAACATCAACCGACTGAATGGCGCGCATTTAAAAAAAGGAAGTTATGCTGCCGCACCCTGTATTATCTCTAAAGCTTTGATGTTGATTTATGGTAAAACCAATATTATAAAGTCCAGTAAAAAGTGCAGCTCTGCGTTGTTATATTTAGAATTTAGTACTACCTACAAGTCCAGTGCCGTGCTCTGTCGCTCTAACAGACATACATACTTACCTATATATCACTTCATCGTCATCGCCCGAGGTTCGCCATCTCCAGGGAGATACCTTTCCCTACAGCTCTACAGTCCGAGGGGCCGTTTGGACAACGATTTTTATTTAATTATTATTTTTAATTGATTAACTAACGTTTAAGACAAGATTTTTATGCATAGCACAAAGGGTAACAATTATTATAAGCAATAATTATCAGCCTGAAACACTCATCCACATTGAAAAATCTTCCGAGAAAAGATACTTGCCGCCAACGGGACTTGAACCCGTGTCCTTCTGATTGCCGGTCGGGTACTCTGACCACTGAGCTATGGTGGCTTATCTAATACCCGCCAAATAATTCAATATATACTAGTGTTTCATTCAACAATTACTGTTTATTATATTTTTTTCCACCTGAAAACAACCAACTTTATTTTTGCAAGAGAGACATTGTTAGTGTTAAATCTCTCGCTAGGTGGCGTCATTAGAAAAAAATATAATAAACAGTAATTGTTGAATGAAACACTAGTATTTATTGAATTATTTGGCGGGTAGGAGATAAGCCGCCATAGCTCAGTGGTCAGAGCACCTGACCGGCAATCAGAAGGACACGGGTTCAAGTCCCGTTGGCGGCAAGTATCTTTTCTCGGAAGATTTTTCAATGTAAATGAGTGTTTCAGGCTGATGTTTTTTATTTATCCTGGAAAAAACGTAATTCTTATTTGAATTCCTAACACCTTGGCATCACGGATAACGGATCTCTTAGACAAGGCAAAACAAGGAACGTTAAACCGTATTGTTCCACAAGTACTGTAAGAAAAGCTGGAAGTCTCAATCCTTGGAGGCACAAGATGTTGGGAGAACGTCGTCTCTTTTGCCCGCTTTAGAGCTGGTCCTAGATGATCTAATGGCTCCTTCCGTTAGACGTAGCCAGGTCTGGTCCAGAGAGTGGTAGGGTAATCCGTGGTCTAGGGCAAATGGATGCGAGATCGGGCGGGCAAGCAGAGAGAGTTGTTGACGAGACGAGTGCTACCGGTCAACTGACTTTCAAAAGGGCTTGTAGCCCGTATTAATAGGGGGTTCAACAATACCTGAAAAATACCCTTGACTCTGTGCAGAAACGGGCGGTCCGTTTGATAGATTCTCCCATCTTGACAGACGGATTGCAATCTTTAGAGCACAGGCGTCGGGTGGGAATGTTATCCTTGTTCTACCGGTATTACAATGGAAGATGCTCCGAGGAACTAGCATCATTGATCCCTTCGGCACCGGTGCATAGTCGGGAAACACGCCAAACGCGTGCCCAACATTTGTACACGGTTGACATTTGTCACATGAGAACGGGTCGTTTCTTCGACTCGTTCTTGTGTTCAACAGCTCGGCTGTGGAATGATTTGCCGGCCTCTGTGTTTCCTCCTTCCTACAACATGGGTCTCTTCAAGACCAATGTTCATTCCTTCCTCTCCTCAAAAAGACCCTCCACACAGCATCCCAGATGACATAGGCCCTGAGGGAAATTATTTTCCTCAGGGCCTCCTGTGTGGAGTTAATGTAAAAAAAAAAAAAAAAACAATGGTAGCATTCTACCGTTGCCATCGCCCCCAAGCACGATTTCTAGATTCAAGTGAAAGTGCCCGATGGCAACGCTTTCTCTTTAACCTTTCAGCAGTCGCACGCGGTCTACGAGTCCGCAGCGAACTTATTTTACTGATTATGCGCTAACTATAAACAATAGACAATTGCGCTTCCGTGATATCCTCAGGGGGTGAGGTACATCCCCTCAGTACCCCAGTGACATTCGTCGCTTCCGCGTGCGACTGGTTGTGTGTACTCTTGAATAATATTAAGAACTGGGTAAGTTTTTCATGATGTTTGTATCATATTATTTAGAACTTAGTTTATTTTATGTAAATACGTTACACGCAAATAAGTAGTTGTAATTTTTTATCTTGTTTCGTTATTATGTTGATTTATAGCGTTGTTTTGTGCCAAATGACTAAAAAAATTGAAATTTCACAGAGTTAAAAACTATAACTTACAAATTAAAAAGTGATTACCAATTAATGTTTTTTTTTATTTATTACTTATATAGATCATAGATTTCCAAATTTAATAGACGAGAAGTTATAGATGAGGGGTAAAACCAAACTATGGGGGGGCGAAGAGGGGAAAGATGACTCTGATTCGTTAAAAAATCAATCTGACAGTATATAGGCACCTGGCATTATAATATCACCATTTAGTACTTAAAAGCAAAATCTGCTTTTGCATGAATAGACCTTTTTACATGGGAGCGCGAATTGCTTGCCACGTTATTAACATATTTGCGAAGTCCAAATGCGGCAAAGTAAAGTTCGCCACTTTTCACAGACGAATATTTTGTTGCCGTATTTAGTTAAGACTAAAATACGAATACTATAAAAAAAAATTTAACAGTTGTAAATTTTAATTATTAGTACCTATAATAAAACAAACAGAACAAGGTTAAATAAATTAGTGTTTTATTACTCTGCCAAGTTATTCGTATTCGCCGGATAGTAGGTTTGATATTCGTATTCGTAAAAGTAGTATTCGTTGCATCACTAGTTAAGACACTTTTACAAATGTTTCATAATTTACTTACCCCTGTAACCAGCGACGAGCTCACTGGAGAACCGCCCACATTCGTTATGTTCGACATAATTTTGGGGTATAATGTATAGCACAAGCTATCATTTTTGCCGTGTTGTTTCGTAAAATGTATGATGTGAGCTCGACGCTGGTACGGACAAGAAAGATGACGTCACATTTTTTAGATTCAAGCGAGGCTCTTATAAGCCCAGCCGGTTCCATGGAACCGTTATGGGGAGGGGGAAATAATACGCTCTTATCACTTAGGGCAGGTCCATATATATTCATATGTCCATGATATAGATAAAAGACTTATTCATTCGTCTTCTAAAACCAGACTCACCAACCGTGCGTGACTGCTTATGTTCAGCACAAGGGTACGACTACTGGAAGGTTCACAAATTCTCTCTCTTCTTTCCCCCATTCCAACTATTATTTATTTTTACATACAATAAGCAGTTTTACATGGTCAGAGTAAATTTACAAAAAGAAGCCCGCTATTATGTTGAGCCCCGCCTTGAGCTCGCTTTCTCTTTTATGATATGGTCACACACTCCGCCCGTCCATAACACGTATTGTTACCCTCATAAACCACATCCCCCATCAGGGCTGGGCAGTATTTGAATTACTTGTAATTGAAATACGTATTTGAAATACAAATACGTATTTTGTATTTGTATTTCAATTACTTCCTAAAAATGTATTTTGTAATTGGTATTTCAATTGCATGCTGCTGAGGTATTTTGTAATTTGTATTTCAAATACTTATGGCTTCAAAATACATTTTCAAATACATTTAGCGATATTAATAATGATATTGAAAAATAAACTGGCAAAGATAATACATAGACTAAAAACGCTAGAATCCTGTACTATTGTCCTATGGTCCTGTGCTATAGCACTCTTACTAATGATTATTTGTAGTTCTCTTATCATTGCTTCATAATGTACTGTACATTTTTTTTTATGTCATTCTAGTTATTATTATTGTCCTGTGCTATGATAGCACTGTTAATGTACATTTTGTATCATATTATATTATATTATAGTTGTCATTGCTTTGTATTGTACATTTTTGTATCATAGTATTAGGTCAAGCACTATTGGAATAATTTGACTGAATACTAGACTATTTTTAAGTTAATTACTGTAGAGCGCACTTGAAGTGAAATAACACAAAACTGCGCTATACAAATGTCATCTATGTATACAAAAATGAATCCTTGTTTCCCTTGGTCACGTCATAACTTCAGGACTTTACCTATTTCATTCATTTTTTTTAAGTTTTCTAATACTTTGTAGAAGGTTCTTACGGAAAGAAAAATTAAGAAAATTTCGCAGAAAATTGGATAATTTCAGAAAACTTAATGACTATTTTAACTTCGCACGTTTGACAGTTCGCGTGTTTGATGAAATTGAATTTAGCAGGCAGCTGTTTTTTTTTTTAACAAAAGAACGGTCAACGGATTTTTTTAAATTATAGATATTTTAAATAGGTACCTATGTTAGGTACCGGATTTGATTGATTGTTCTTATAATATACAAAAATTAATATTTGTAATATGTGAAAAATGAAAATTTGAATTAAAAAATTGTAATAGCTGGCACGCGAGTTGTTTGAAAACTGAATGTACTGGGACTAAATATAAGGAACGCGGGGATAAGGCTAAATAGGGGAGCGGGATAGGTTAGTGGGTAGGCGGGGAAGGTGGAAGGGGAACTCGGGCGGGGAAGGGGCTGCGGGAGGGGAACGGGGACGCACGGGAAAGGACATGCAGGGAGAAACAATTTATTTCTTTAAATATGGCATTGCAACGCATGCCGGGAACCAACTAGTGTTATTATAATAATTATTATTATTATCTAACACCTAAGTTCTAGACCACAAAACTTTTCAAGTGGAGCGGAGAAGAGATGTGTCTTCTCAGCAATTTGATTGGTCAATTTTTGCACGTCTCTGTTTCACTCTGCTCAGCTTTGCTTCTATGAAAACGCACCCTTAGATAAGGGCACTTACGACAATTTATTGCGACCAAAGGTTCTACCAAAACCAAATGTATTTTGTAATTTGTATTTTGTATTTGAAATTTAAAAATGGTTAAAATGCTGTATTTTGTATTTCAAATACACGATTTGAAAGTATTTTGTATTTCGTATTTTAAATACATGCGAAAAAGTATTTTGTAATTTGTATTTTAATTACAACAGAGCATGTATTTTGCCCAGCCCTGTCCCCCATCCACTGGAGCAGGGGTCGGCAACCTTTTGAGTCGGAAGAGTCAAAAATTACATATTTACAAAATTTTAAAGTTTTTAAACTGCCAAAATTTTTTTCTTGCCAACAATAAATAGTACTTGCATAAAAAAAAATTTAGGGGGGGGGGAATAATTTCTCTGTAAGAAACACTGGTATAAATGATTTTAAAATCAATCAATTGCATTTGTAGAGATCCAATATCAACTCCAAATTTGCTCAATTTTGTTATTATTTGAGTAACTGTTGATAGTATTTACTATGTGAGAGTATTTACTATGTTGAGTGTATTTACTATGTTGAGAGTATTTACTATGTTGAGAGGATTTATTATGAATGCTAGAGTGCTTTTGTTGGTTTTGAATTGCCGAAATCTGTCAGAAAATTCATCTTTAATTTTTTTTATAACTGTGCTGAAGTAATTTGTGTAAACAGTTGCACTGGTTTTATCGCGATATTGCTTTAGAAATTGAAAATGAAGTAATTTACCGCTCTGAATATCTTCTGCAAAAATAATTAATTTTTCTTCGAAACACCTTAAAGGTTTTACCTTATTATGTTACCTACCGTTACTTCGGTTTTTTAATAATTATTATTATTATATATGTACATGCATACCTCTGAGAAGATAATTCGCTTCTAACTCTTCTGCTCGAAACAACAAACTATATGTCACACTCTTGCGTCGAAAGCGAATTAAAACCTACGTAGAAACATCCGACGACGGCGTCATTCGAGAGCTTCCAACGGACTGACTTCAGTGTAGGGATGGACGATATACATCGATGTATTGTAAACACTCGATGTATAGTACCGATGCATCGTATTGAACCGATGTATTGTTAATACTTCAACATCGAATATATATCGATGCTTTTTATTCGATGCATCAAATACGCAAACTATGAGATGAGTGTCTATGAGTATGACCAACAGTGACTTACGACTGCAGAGACTTTCCGTCGTTTCGTGAATCGGAACGTAATAGTTTAGTCAATATAAAACGTCTACCATTTATCGGTTTTGCTGAATGGGTTATGCTCCCTTTGCTGCGAAGCCGGTAAAGTCAAACTTAAAAAATAAAACCTTAAATATAAAATAAAATTAATGGACGGATTATAAATTACAGTTCCCAAAGCTGTACAAAATAGCTTTTAAGTATTTAACAATCGTTGGCACATTTGTCCCATCAGAGAGACTCTTTTTCACAGGCAGGGCTAGTTTTTGACAGCAAAGAAACCGATTGAAGGGAACAAGATTAAGTACACTTTTGTTTTTACATAGCATTGAAAAAAAATATTGGAATTTTTAAACCAATTAAAGCTGTGTTTGCCGTGTGATTGTGAATTTTAATAAATATTTTTTTCCTTGTACTGAACTTACCTAGTTTTTTTTAAGGCCTAAACATGTCCATTGCGAAAAACAATCGATGTTTTGGAAACATCGATGTACTTCATCAATACATCGTATTAACATCGATGTATATTTTAAATGTCCATCCTTAGTTGCCAGAACGTTATTTGTTATATTCCAACAAGCGATACGCAAAATACGGGGCTGTTTGTTTCATAAAAGCAAGAGATGTTAATTTTTTCCTTAATGTTCCTCAGGAAGCACTCTGATTATCTCAAGACTATTAGAATAATTTGACTGCTTACATTGTTTCAACCACCCCTCAAAAGATTAATGTATTGCATTTTATTATAGGAAATTGTCGTCTTTTTTAATATCGGATATCCGTTTCATTTCTAATCAATATCCTCTCTTCTATCAAGCGTTATCTAAAATTACCTACCCTCCATTCAACATTTCATCTCTTCTAAGGCTGGGTTTAGACTCGTAAGTTTTTTCCTGTAAATCGCTCTTGTAAGCGATTTATGGCCAAATTACCAATGTAAACGACACCAAAAGACACTTTATGTAATTTATAGCAAGTTACAGAACTTATTCTTTCGGAAGTTTTTTGACAGGTCTAATCGCGCCCGCGAGAATTTCCAGCCTTCTTACAGCTTATAATATCAGTTTGATAAGCTAAGAGACTTACCGCAAGAAATAGTTCCGAAATGCAACGCACACTGTTGCGAAATGTCAAAAATTAAAAGACAATAATTGCTTTCATAGGATTTTTTTCCTACAAATCTAGTATTTATTTCCATTTATTTAAGTTTTCTGGAAAATGAGCATCTTTCTATTCAATTATCGGTCCAATCCTTTCCAATCTTAATGTTTTTTTGTTTTTAACATTTACATATTTGAAATTTTGATTTCAAAGTCGATTGCTGTCAGCAGATGTCAGGTAGCTGTCATTCGAATTCAACGAAATTAAATGCCGCTTTTGACCGCCTTTGACGGCACAAAAGCGTGTGGAGAATTGTTTAATTAAAGCCAAAATCTATTTCAACACTTTATTTGGGCCTTTTCGTCTTTATTGACATAATCGCATAAATTTTACAGTAGCAGGTCGTTGTTGACAGGAAGCCATCTTACGCAATAAATTTACAGATGTAAGCGGTCGCATGAGCATATACACAGGTCGAACTTCCGAACAACTTTCGTGATCATTAATTACCACAAGTCGGATGCATATGTAAATGCTCCTGTGAGTGACTTGTCAAAATCTTATGTAATCTGTAAATTTTAATTACGAGTCTACCCTATTACTAGAGTACCTCAGCCTTAGTCTCAACTCGACTCCAATCTTCCATATAATTCTGAAATTTGCACATTTAAATAAAATTAACATATAAATTAACCTTTCCCTTTTCTGTAATTTTAAATGATGGCCTAGAACACCCTTGAAGGGTAAAAGCCAGAAATAATTTTAAAAAAAACCTAATCTATTATTTTAACCCATTGGCCACAAACCCCGGCAGCCTGCCGGGTGTGCAACTCAGGTACTTAACCACAAACCCCGGCGCGCTGACGGGCTAGAGTAGGTCCGTCAAAAAACAGAAAATGAGCACAATAGTGACATTTTTTAATAAAATTTTAAATGCCAAACGCTCTGTAGGTAATTAATCATTAATTTCATAGAATTGGCAATAATATGTTTCTTATGTTTTTTCCCTGATATTTTTGTTCCAAGTTTTGTATGCAGCCAGCCGCCGTTTAATTTCTACAAAATTGTGAGTGGTTCTAGGCCTTTGGTAGTGACCCTGAACGTCCCGGATTGCTTTGAGGACTATCAAACACAATTATGTTATTAGTTATTAGTACACATGTATGTAAAAATCAAAAATTATTATTGTTCGATTTATGAATATTATGTTTTTTTGTAACTTTTTTAATAAAAATGTGGAAAAAAACTTACGTAAAAAGAGAAGGTTATATTTGTATCCTTATTTACACATATTTAAATATTTTAAAAAAATATATTTTTATGTTTTTCTTTTCCTTAATCTAATATGTAAACAAATTTAAAGAAATTAATTAATTTGAATATACGGTTCAAAAGTAACAATAGATTTAGTACACCAATGCAGGTTTTCAATTTTTGGTACAAAATTAATTCAGTGGTGAAGGCCAACTTTTTAGCTCAATTACCGTCAGTTGAGGAATCACAGTGTGTAAAAGAAAGTATTAATAAAAAACTGTCTTTATTCATAGATATTTATTTATTAAATAATTTGTATTACAAAGGTTGGGAATATTTTTCCACTAATAAATAACCGAACATTATCTCGGATTTAGGCCGTGGGCTGGTTTGTGATATCACAACCCCCAGACCTATACGCTTAATAATACTTTTATAATATTTAATTCTATAAATAATAATTTTTATTATCAAATAAACTGGATTTGAGGCTCTTTTTAGTATCTTATCTTATAGAAGAAGTCCAGACACTTACCACAAAGATGGCCACCTGTAAATGAGGCCCCGATACTGATGGCTAAGATGGCCACCAGTACAAGTGGCCCAGAAACTTCCAACCAAGATGGCTTCCAGTATGTGATGCCTAGACACTGACAGCCAAGATGGCTGCCTGCAAATTATGCGCAGATACTGATAGCCAAGATGGCTGCCTGCACATTACGCATAGATACTGATAGTCAAGATGGTCGCCAGTACATTAAGCCCAGATACTGACAGCCAAGATGGTGGACTACACATTAGGATACTGGTAGTCGAGATGGTCACCTGCGCATTATGCCCAGATACTGATAATCAAGATGGTCGCCTGTACGCGAGGCTCAGATACTAACAACCAAGATGGCCGCCTGCACCTTAAGCCCAGATACTGAAAAGCAAGATGGTCGCTAGTACATTAAGCCCAGATACTGACAGCCAAGATGGGTTTTTTTTTTTTTTTTACATGAATACCGCACAAGAGTCCTAACTGCTCCTGTCTGGAGCCAGTGGGACTATGGCATCCCCAATTGGGGTATGTTGTGAGGCTGAAGGCAGTGGGGAGGGGAAGGAGATAGGGAAGAGGAAGGTGGGGAAGTACCTGGCTATTCAGATCTGGTCACCAAACACGGCAAAAGCCATTTCAAGTAACGTTTCAATTCTGAATGGTGGTCTTACACCAGGGCGATACTGAGAGTATCTTCCACTCTGGTGCCTGTAAATGAGAACCAGATACTGACAGCTAAGATGGCCGCCAGTATACAATCAAGAAACTGAAAGCTAAGATGGCCGCTAGTACATGAGGTCCAGACACTGGCAGGCAAGATGGCTGCCAGGATGTTATGTCCAGAAACTTACAACCAAGATGGTCGCCAGTACGTTAAGCCCAGAAACTTCCAACCAAGATGGCTGCCAGTGTATGAGGTTCAGACACTGACATCCAAGATGGCCGCCAATATATGAGGCCCAGATACTTCCAACTCCCAACACTTTTCACCAAGATGGCCGCCAGTACTTGAGGTCCAGACACCGACAGCCAAAATGGCAGCCTATACAAGAGGTCCAAAAACTTCCCGCTATGATAAGATGGTAGCCTGTGCAAGAGACACAGACACTTTGCACCAAGATGGTTGCCAGCACAAGAGACACAGAAGCACAAGATGGCCGCCAGTACATGATGTCCAGACACTTCCCACCAAGATGGCCGCCAGTACAATGGGCCAGACACTTCCCACCAAGATGGCCGCCTGTAAATGAAGCCCAGACACTGACAGCCAAGATGGCCACCCGTCCAAGAGTCCCAGACAGCCAAGATGGCCGCCAATCTCGTTCAAACATAATTACATCCTTACACGTCGCACTTTACTCAAGTTTTTATCACTAACACCACAGCATCTGGTCCTAACATTGCAAAAATGCACAGAAAGAACTGTGATACTATTCACAAAGCAAAAAAAAAAATCGTAAAAAAAAAATATAGAGGTAAAATATCTTCTAAATGATATGCATCTAAAATCACTAAAAGCTGTAGACAATTTGAAGAGTTTTATAAAATGGAATACAAAATGCCGACATCATGTCTTAGTCAAAAATCTCTCAAAATTCACCATTACAGTTTGTCCCAACGAGAAAATGAAGGACCATAATCTTTATCTATATCCTACTAATATTATAAAGGCGAAAGTTTGTATGGATGTATGTTTGTTACTCTTTCACGCGAAAACTACTGAATGGATTTTAATGAAACTTTACAATAATATAGCTCATACATCAGAATAGTCTATAGGCTATAGCTTAGAGCTCTGGCATTATGAAAATTACATACGAAAATTGCAATAGGTGGCACGCGAGCTGTTTGAAAAATGAATGTAACGGGTATGGAGGGGGGGTGAGGGGGGGATAGGATGGGGTGGGCGGAGGGTGGAGGGGGAGGGGTGAGGGGTGAGGAGAGATTTGTGGGGGGAGTTGGTGGGGGGGAGAGGGGTGAGAGGGGGCGGGGGATTGGAGTGGGGATAGGGAAGGTGCCCCCCTAATACTACGCGAGCGAAGCCGGGGCAAAAGCTAGTATATATATAAAAATCAAAATATGTTTGTTTCTGGGTTTGTATGTATGTCTGCTATGCATTGATAAACGGTTGATCCGATTGCGATGAAACTTTGGTGAGTCATTGTGGGCACGTTACTGGTGAGCTCTGGCATTATGAAATTTGTATAAAAAAATTTCAATAGGTGGCGAGCGAGCTGTTTGAAAAGTAAATGGAAAGGGACCGAATGTGTGGAATGCGGGAAGGGGGAGGGGAAGTCGGGGGGGGTGTTTGTGGGACGGGGAAAGCGGGAGAGGGGAGTGGGGAGAGGGAAAGTGGAGAAGGCAGAGTGGGAATGCGTGAGGGGAAGAAAGGGAGAAAAAATATCTTTATTAAGTGGTATAGCAAACGCATGCCGGGAACTACAAACCCAGAAGCTAGCAGCATATATTGATTTTTATATATATAGATTTCCCCCTAAAATTATGCGAGTGAAACTGTGGGTAAAATCTAGTTTTAAAGTGTATTTTTTGGAAAAACAAAATACCCTTGCCGTAGGTCGCCCCAAGAGGTTTGCTACATTTGGCGACTTAGCAGGGATGGCCAGGTTTAAGGGGTGACGTTTCTGGATCTTGACGGCGATGGGAGACCATTTGACCGCTCCAGTCGGACTCTCTCGACCCATCCTTGCACCGCAAGGATGGATTCATAGGTCCATCACTCCTGGACACATTGTTGCACATATTCCTACCCACCCCTCTACCTTTTAATTTTCTTCCCAGAACTTTCTCTCCATAAAAGACCCTCCACATGGCATCCCCAAATATGACACGTGGATCTTCAGGGGCCTTCTGTGTGGAGCTAACGTAAAAAAAAATAATTATTAAATAATAAATACTTTTATAATGGTCGAAAATAGCACACGTGCTCCGGTCAAGTGGTGTTTTTTTGTAAATTCTCCCGCTCTGATGAATTACTCCATTCCCCGGCCCGTCAGTGCTGGCGATTAGTGTGTACCGGGGTGGTGCGAGGGCGGAAAGCAGCGCACGTGCTACTGCTGGTGTTTTTGTAAATTGTCCTGCTCTGCCCGGATGGATTACGCCATTCCCCGGCCCATCGGTGCATGCGATTAGTGTGTGCCGGGGTGGTGCGGTGGTGGGAAGCAGCGCACGTGCTCCACGGCGGCCCCCCCGCCGCCCCCGCCGCCCGCTCCCTCGAGGTGACGGTTGAGGGCGGAGAAAATCTGCGAGTTCAGCACCTGGAAGCGCCGGATTCGATCCACCATCCGCTTCAAATGCTGGAAACAAATTATTTCAATCAATTCAAGCAATCTTCCCAACAGGCCTTCCATTGATACTATGCTTGGTGTAACTCTAAGTGACCAGCTCAGGTACAGGGGATCCATCAAAGTTAGAGTCAAGTTAGCCACTCAGAGACTGGGCGTACTGTACAGGGCCTGCAGATACTACACATAGTACACAACTGCTAACCCTGTACAAATCACAAGTGCGCCCCACGGTTGAATTTGGCAGCCACCTCTGGTCTGGCGCTCCAAAATATCTGAAAAAACCCCTCGACTCTATGCAGAAACCAACCGTCTGTTTGATAGATTCTGCTATCTTAACAAACGGATTGCAATCTTTAGAGCACAGGCGTCGGGTAAGAATGCTATTCTTATTTACCGGTATTTTGTCCTCCCAAACGACGGATGTGCGCCGGCGTACATGGTAAAAAATTTAGATTTTTTTTTTTTAAATGCGATTTTAACCCTTATGTATAAAGAAACTGTATGAAGGACAAGGTCAGAATCGCTTGGGCCATTCTCATTCTTGACGTAACCAATACCTGCATTAGCCTTGCTACTCGGAATAATTTATAATAAATTATATATGACATCGGAGAGTCACATTTCTCCATTCAAACTGTCAAAGTCCGTGCGTGGCATATAGCAAAAAACCACGAACATTCAATCTATTTATAATGTAGTTTTTATACATAGTTTATTGTTTATGGAATGTGTTTCGGTAAATATAATATACGATAGCTCAAAATAAACCCACAAAATATTACGTCAAAGTAACGCTTTGCGTAATTTTTGCGGTTTCGTTTGAAATGTGGCTGGCATTTGAGAAGTTTAGGTGGGGTTAGACTTACGATGCCTTTGACGGTGTCGTCCTTGCCGTCCACCCGCTGCACGCGCAGGATGTGATAGCAGAAGTCCAGGGCCTCGAAGCGGCGCTGTTGGCCTAGCAGAGCGATGATGGTGCAGCCGGCCCAGTGGAGACCCTCGCCAAACAGCTCCCTAAAGGACACAACACGTTATACAACACATGTTTTTTAAATTTTATAAAATCATTTAACAAGGTCATTCTAATATGACCTTGTGCAGGAACGGGCGGTCCGTTTGATAGATTCCCCATCTTAACAAGCGGATTGAAATCTTTAGAGCATGCTCTCCTTGTTCTATCGGTATTAAAGTAGAAGATGCTCCGAGGAACTAGAGTCACTAGGAACGAGGAACTACTGTCTCCGACATTGTTTTTGTTGCACATACGTGGATGACAATACAGTCCATGATAGCTTTTTGTTTGACAAGCCCCCTAACGGCTCATAAATTCCAACGGCTCAGAGGGCTTTTAAGCAAAGAATGGACGGTTACCTCGAGAGAGTTTTCTCTTGGGGTAAAAATAATATAGTAATGTGTTTTCATTTAATTAAAAATAATGTCATTGAATTTAATGTTTCAAAGACTCAATCGTGTCTGATTGCGTCTAAAAGGGATCGAAATGAAAATCTAGTCTCCATCCTCCCAACAGGCCCTCCATTGATACAATGAGTTAAGTTAGCCTCTCAAAAACTGGGCGCACTGTACAGGGCCCGCAGATACTTTAATTAATAGTACACAATTGCTAACCCTGTAAAAATTACAAGTGCGCCCCACGGTTGAATTTGGCAGCCACCTCTGGTCTGGAGCTCCAAAATACCTGAAAAATACCCTTGACTCTGTGTAGAAACGGGCGGCCCGTTTGATAGATTCTACTAACTTAACAAACTGTTTGCAATCTTTAGAGCACAGGAGTCTGGTAGGTATGCTATCCTTGTTCTACCGGTATTAGAGTGGAAAATGCTCAAAGGAACTAGAGTCATTGATCCCATCGGCACCGGTGCATAGTCGGGAAACACGCCAAACACGTGCCCAACATATGTACACGGTTGACATTTGTCATACGAGAACAGGTCGCTTCTACGACTCGTTCTTGAGTTCAACAGCTCGGCTGTGGAATGATTTGCAGACCTCTATATTTCCTCCCTCCTACATGGGTCTCTTTAAAATCCATATTCACTCCTTCCTCTCCTCAAAAAGACCCTCCACACAGCTAAAAAACAATATATTTTTCGTCAGTTTTAATCAAGTTATCATACAATAATCGTATGTTGTAAATTGAACTCTCAGAAACGTTTTTTTTTTTTTTTTACATTATCTCCACACAGGACACACCGAGGAAAACAATTTCCCTAGGGGCCTATGTCATCTTTGAGGATGCTGTGTGGAGGGTTTTTTAACCTGTCAAAGGCCTGCAAATTCCAGAAAAAATACGGAAATTTCGTAACAAAACACGATTTTGAATTAAATGTTTTGTTGATTAATTTTGAGCTATCGTATATTTCCTTGACTGAAACACGTTCCTAGAACAATAAACTATGCACCAAAATAACATTACTTGCGTTAATTACGTAAATTAATAGGTTTTATGATGTTTTAGTCGAGGAAAACGCGTCAATATTGACAGCTTCAATTTGTGCCAAAAATGACATTTCGATTCCACAGATAAAAATAATCTGGTGTTGTCAGATGAATGAAACTAGTGGCTATATCATCAATGATGTTGGCGCAAGCGATTCTGACCTTGTTTTATTGCAAATTCTGTACATAAAGGGGTCAAAATCGCAGACAAACTTTTTTATTTCGAAATATTTTTTTCGCGCATGCGCAAAAGCTGCGCGCAAATGAGCGTGTCCGGCCGATTACAGGTTAAGGGAAAGGAAGGAGAAGAAGATATGGGAAGGAAAAAGGTATGAGGGGTGGGTAGGAATCTGGGGGTCAGTGTGGCCAAGAGTGACAGACGTATGAATCTATTCCTCACACTGCGGTGCAAGGCGAAGGGTCGGGAGAATCCAGCTGGAGAGGTCAAAAGGCCTCATTCAGTCTCCTTCGATCCAAGCGTATCCGCCACCAAGACCTAGACAAACCTCATCCCATGAACCCGGGCACCCCTGCTATGTCACCAAACGTAGCGAACCACTTGGGGTGACCTGTGGCAGGGGTGTTGGTTTTATAGGTTATATCAATATTCAAAATGCATTTAAGGGTGTTTGTTTCATAAAAATTTCTTGAAAATGATGTTTTTTATAACATAAATGTCTAATACGTGTGTTGGTAAACGTACCAAAGAATATTCCATTTGACCTTGGAGGAACATAATATGACTAAAGATGTCATTAACTAAATAACTCCCGTTTAGTATCAAAAAGTGCATGCGAAGTGCCAATGTATATTAAAAATAGTATTTCAAATCGAAATTGTCAATTTATTAGTATTAATATTATTTGTTACCAGCGTGTATCGATTTCTTATTAATTCCCTGTCAATATCGGTTTGATATAAAATCGGTATCGATATAAAATCGGCAGAAGTAATAGTATTCGCCTATCTGTACAATATTGTAAAGTTATAGATTTCACTGGGCTAGACCCCTAAAGGGGTAAAGGGTATGAGTCACTTACTCTACGGTGAATTGAGTGTCAGCAACGGGGATGCAGTAAAGGAACTGTAGAGCAGACCACAATCTGAAATCAAAGCAAAACTTTTGTTATAATAATGGAATGGTCCAAAAGGAGGTAGAGTGCGTGGAGCAGATTAATTTGCGTATGTATATATAGTATATTCTAAAAATAAATTCAATTCTATACAACTTCTTTCAAATGAATTTCTTTCCCTGATTAATATTTTAGACGATATAAAGGAATAATTGAAGAAAAATGTGAGTTAACCGGTCAAAGGCCGTGACATTTAGCGGAAATTCGCGGAACTTCGCAAAAAAACACTAAAAAACCACAACTTTGAATTTTGAATTGAATGTTTTGTTGATAAATTTTGAGCTATTGTATATTTTATTAACTGAAACACGTTCACAACACAATAAGCTATCTACTAAAACCACATTACTTGCATTTATTACGTAAATTAATAGGTTTTATGATCGTTTTATTCGCGATACACCCATTAATTGCGACCGTTAAATTCGCGGCAAATTCTGACAGCCGATTGTCATAGAAGATATCGTTTTAAAAATATTCCAGGGTGACTAGGTGAATGAAACTTGTAGCGTCTCCGAGAGTAATGACAGCGCAAGCGATTCTGACACTGTTCTCCATACAAATTGTGTACATAGAAGGTCCAAAATCGTGGACCAAAAGTTTTTTGTCGGATGGATTATTCAAATATTTGAATTATTTTCTCGCGCATGCGCATATGACGCGCGCGCCGGCGCGTCTCCGGCCTCCCAGCGGTTAAAATGATTTTTTTTGAAAATCTGAAATCCAGCTCCGTCATTGGCGGACAGCAAAACAAAATCGTCAGGGCGATGCAGTACAGGCCGTCTCTTGAATAATACAATAAAGAGAGGAACAGTACCTGTGGAATTGCGTGCACTCATCTGTGTTGGGTGGGTAGTGCTGCGGGGGCGGCGGCTGCCACGCAGGCCCTGTGAGCAGCGCGCGCAGTCTCTGCAACACCACGCCAAACAGCGTCAGGCCGCAGCACAGACGTTCGCGCGTCAGCAGGTCACCCTCGCGCGCTATCTGCGCTTGCTGCAAACAACACACAACAACGCTTCAATAAACTATATTCAAGAACCTTACAGCCACATTTATGACGACCCTATACAGAATTCACCAAACTTAAAAAACTTAAATTATAATTATTTTACTAAATTTTAAACAGCGCACCATTCAAAATCTGTGCTAAAAAATCATCCAAATGATACTCGTAGTGTCCGAAAGCGAGTTCAAAATGAATTCCAAATTTCATAGGTGCAAAATGAATATCAGCACCTATGGGTCATTCCATCATATTTCTGAGGTTCATACAAAACATACTAGTGGCCCCAGAGCGGTAGATCTGTAGCGGTCACTTAACCCGCTCTGGTAAAACCACCCCGCTGTTATGATAAAATATTTGTCAATATATCTCGAAGTTTATTTTATCATAGATTTAGGCAAGCAGGTACCTCATTTCAAGAGGTGGTTAAATAATATTAAATAAGCTTCTACATAAATTTATTTTTTAAACTTTGGAAGTAACATCATTCATTTTTTCTTTTTTGAATAGGGTATAAAAATCGAATATTTTGTTTAGAGCCCACTTCTGAGTAATCTTTCTATGGTGGTAGAGGGTTTTACTGACAAGTCGGGCGTGATTCTTATTGATTACGTTAATAATTTTATAAAGTAAAACGATTATTATTTTATCCGAACTGGATCATAATTAACTAGGCCGCGACTAATGTAATCGTGGTGCCAATAAGTGTTGTAAATACACATTTCTGTCTTCGTAATTTTCACCGAAAATAACTGATGGTTAATTTTGAATTTACTTGCCAAGTAACAAGCAATTTATTTTAAAACATGGAAGATTTAAAATACAAGGAATTTAATCTGTCAAATAACGAAGGAATAATTATTCTCGCCTGGTAATACAAGATTTTCATGGCTGGCGTTTGATTTTGGGAGCAGATACTGTTTTCGGTTCCAGGTATTTTGTCTGACCATACTTCAGGAGAAAAACCAGAAGCTCAAGATCGTAATTTAGATAGATAGTTAGAAACATGTATTTTTTTGGTCGATTCAAGGAAGGTGAGTCTTAAGTTCTGTTAATATGTTTATTTGTTCCAGTTTATTTTATTATGTGATAATAAATCTTTTAATTCATATTTCTTAATAATACTGTCTATTTTATTTTAAAAATCCTTCTAATTTAATCGTATAGTTTGCATACCAAAGACCCTGAGAGAGGATTATTGTTTTACTAACTGCTAGCCTGGTTAATCAACCAGTGGCGCCCCTTTTAAAAATAAAGCTGGCAGATGTTGATGTTATATTTCCACCATGACAATTTAATTCATATTTGTACTATGACAATTGAATTTTAATTAATATATTTCACCATGACAATTTGTCATTGTCATTTTTCGTTGCCTATATAATCGTTTAATTCATATTTTTACCATGACACCGCGCCACTGGTTAAGGAACACACCAGAAACAAATATCTAGGTGGAAGCCGCTACCGGCACTATAAGTACGCCTATCGTTTTGTAACAATAGAGAACTCCAGTCCAATTTTTTTATTTTTTTTAATGAATAAAGACCTTCAAACTTAAATAACTGCATTTTTATTTTTATTTTTATAGTTAGTTTTAATAGTTAAAATAATTGTCAAAGTTTTAATTTTTAAAGACTCCCAGAAACGCACCGTATCTATGGTGGTCTAATTTTTTTACTTTTTAAGTTGTCATTTTGAATCAGTGATGTTATGTCGAGGGAAATTTCCCTAGATCTAGGGGAGAAAAATATTTTTTAGGGATAAGGGAAATCAGGACAAAATCTAGGGAAATTTCGAACTCTGGCAAAATTTTTATTACATATGACAGTATTACTGGTATTATTTATATATATACGTATATATATTTTTTGGAATTCCTATGAATCTTAATTATTTTTCATGTACTTACATGCCATGTTATTTTTAACACTGACAACTCAAAATGATATTAGGGAACGTACCCATACTACGTGACACGTTCGGGGGGGGGGGGGGTCTTCAAAATACCACGCTTGGTACAAATGAGCGGCGGGTTGCTTATGATTTTTATTTTGCAAAGTGTTTTTTTTTTAATTTGGAATTCAGTTTCTAATTCAGTGGTGAGTGTATTCGTACTTTTAAATTATTACTTCACGTAGCAAAAAGTGTTTTATTTGGAAAATCACGGTATTATTAGTATATTTACCAAGTTCCGATATCTTTCCAATTAATTATCATATTAATTAACATATAACAGGATTAGTGTTACACAATCAGGTGGCTACGTAGGTAATTGCGTAAATGTGAAATTCTAGGGAAATTTCACTTCTAACTGTTGGCAACACTGTGAAGAACCCAGAATAATCATGGCGGATAATGACTTTTAGGTGTGAGGTGTGTTTTTTATTCAAGATTAACTGCTTTTAATATAGAAAAACATTGGTAAAATGTCCACATTTCACCGCTACTGTTATTGTATTTAATCAAAGTGCAATATAAAAACAATAAATCATCTCTTTCATTGCAAATACATGTGACATCGTGTTTTGTGTCAGGTGTTACTTTGTCGGTACATTGTTTTATGTATAATACATACAGAAACACTGGTATTTATAATACACTGATCATGACGAGTGTGTAACAACTTGTATAAAAAGCCCTATACTAAAAACAATTTGAAAATACATAAAAACAAACGTCAAAATATGACACGACTTTAACCTCAAATAGACAACATTTATTGCAGATTGTCCGCAAATATAGCCCTTTTCGTAAATTGTTGAGGGCCTAAATTATGTTTCAATAAACACAATAACTATTATTTATCTAAATCTCTATAAACAGTATGAAAATAAACCAAAAACACGAAATGTTGAATTGCATAGGTACGTGTGCACTTCAAGTCATTTCAAATGTCAATACAATACAATACACAGGTGACAGGTTAACTGTGACGTCACGGTTAACCATTTCAGTAATGCCAACTTAACGCTGTGTTTTCCGAAGAGGTTTAAAAATGCACTTTTTAATAATTTATTAAAAACTCTGCATTTAATATTATGAAATAAAACTTATATATTCAGAATCAGCGTTTCTTGGTCTATATGAACATATTTTTTTAAAGCCATAATATTTTTCACTGGAGTTCCTTATTAGCGCGGCAACCTACTGGAAAGTTCCCGTCTTCACAATAATTTATCAGCACCAGCGACTGGAGTGTTCGCGAACTTTCTCAACTTGGCGCGGCGGTCGAATTTCACACGCCGTTTTCGAAACTACTTGCCCGGCCGGCAAGAGTATAAAAGTCAGCGCGGGCCGCATACAGCTCAGTCTCAAGTCTAGTCTCCAGTCACACATACACAGTTATACAGTGCTTTATTTATCAGTGAATTCGCTCCAGTGCGGTATCGGCCGAAGGGGCCAGCCCCGGCGACTCAGAGCCGGAACCTGTGCCCGTTGCGCCCGCAGCCTTCGAGGACCCATCATCTCGCAGCTAACATGGTTCACCGCACCATCAGCTTTGGAGAATCCTTTGCCCGCGACTACAAGGCCCGCCGCGTCTTCTGTCAAGGGTGCAGCAACATCTCAGGCATATCGAAGCCCGTCGCGCTTCGCTGCCACTGAGACTTTCTCCTCACAAGGTTCACCGCTGTCCATCTCCGCGACTCAAAGCGTCGAGCGACATCCTGGACGTCATGGTCTTCTCCACCATCACGGTGCAGAGCTACATGCTGGTGACATGCAGAACCGTGGTCTGCTCCACCACAGCATCATCGACCTTCATCATCAAATTCACTGCCAACACCACTTCTGCTTGCACTCACTACTCGTGTCTACACCATCTGACCATCTGCTACGTAGCTACAAATAAAGACTTCGACTCACTACTTCGACTTGCCGTCTTTCATTTCACCCCCCGTCTCTGCCGATCCGGCCCGCTCTCCCTCAGATCTGCAAACCTTGGGAATCTACTAGCCACCTGAGTGCACAGCAGCTATGAGATTTGTTAATACCAAATTTGAACAGAATAGTATTTTACAAGAATCAACAGATGTATTTATGTGGCGCCCGGTGACTGAAACTTACATCATTGCTAAAGAAATGTTTATAATTAGGAAGCAAGGAGTAAGATTATCGTGATTTATTTTTGGGGTGCTAGGCCTTGTTGCGCTTCCTCCTTCTTTAACCGGTCACATGCCGTGACATTTAGCGGAAATTCGCGGAACTTCGCAAAAAAAACACTAAAAAACCACCACTTTGAATTTTGAATTGAATGTTTTGTTGATAAATTTTGAGCTATTGTATATTTTATTAACTGAAACACGTTCACATCACAATAAACTATCTACGAAAACCACATTACTTGCATTTATTACGTAAATTAATAGGTTTTATGATCGTTTTATTCGCGATACACCCATTAATTGCGACCGTTAAATTCGCGGCAAATTCTGACAGCCGATTGTCATAGAAGATATCGTTTTAAAAATATTCCAGGGTGACTAGGTGAATGAAACTTGTAGCGTCTCCGAGAGTAATGACAGCGCAAGCGATTCTGACACTGTTCTCCATACAAATTGTGTACATAGAAGGGCCAAAATCGTCGACCAAAAGTTTTTTGTCGGAAGTATTATTCAAATATTTGATTATTATTTTTTTAATTTATAAACTAACGTTTAGACAAGATTTTTATGCATAGCACAAAGGGTAACAATTATTACAAGCAATAATTGTCAGCCTGAAACACTCATTTACATTGAAAAATCTTCCGAGAAAAGATACTTGCCGCCAACGGGACTTGAACGTTTCGACAGATATGTAGATTGTGGTGAAGTGTGAGTTTGTGTAAATAGAACTCATACAGTGTTGCGCGCATCAATACCCTCAGGACCGGTAATGTAAGGACCGGTAATAATGATTTAAATTATTGTGGTTTACGGCGTTTAGTTTTGGTCTAGCTGATAACTTTCCTCAGTAATCAGCCGTGAGACGATGACTTACCTTGGCAGTTCCGAGTTTCTCAATGTTGGGCACTATTTGCAGCGTCGCGTACTTCACTTCCATCCTCTTCTGTTTCACCTCCGGCTTCTCCCCGTCTGCAAGAGAGAGGGAGATACATGTGTTATAATCAAGCTGCTCTTCCCACTAAACAATAATCCTTTGAAGTTCCATTAAAAATTACAATTTACAAAATAATTAAAAATAAATTATTAACTTAATTAATAGTTTAAGACAAATTAATTATCAAGGCATTTAAAAAAAAATACATATTAACTAAATTAATTAAAAGTTAATTATTAACTAAATTAATCCAAACTAAATTAATTTAAGCATTAGGTATATAAAATCGAACTAAATTAATTAATTAAGTATTTATTATTTAAATTAATTATAATGAATTATTAATTAAATTAATTATAAATTTAATGTTAATGAATTATTTATTGAATTCATTATTTTTTTTTTTTTTAATTTTTTTTTTTTTATTTACATTTAAACCCGCTAAACTACTTATGTAGTTTGTCAGCAGGTACATAATGACAACACTGGTACATTTTCAAACATTGTATACATATAATTTTATAATTTTGATACTAAATATCAATTAAATAGATATAGGTACATGTAAGTAGCACTAGAAGACTTAAATAATAAAAAATGAATTTTTAATTAAAGTTATTATTGGCGCCATTTTAAATGTCTCCGATTGCTTTTCGGATGAAAATGCCCATTATCTCTTGATTCGGCAAATTTTTTTTAAAAATATTTGTAGTTCCCACGTTTGTTATTTTGTACTTGAAACGAAGCTATTGAAATGCTTTACCTATTATGACCATAGATGTCATAAATCCGAACCACGTAGACTATATTAGAACGATGTTAAAAATAAATTTTTTAAATATTTTTTCATGCAGAATTTTCGATCAGCTGTTTACTGTTAAAAGTAAGTCATTTTTTCATAGACATGTACCTTCCATTATCAAGTATACCACAGACAACATACAGAAATCGAAAATATTCTATGTCGACTCGAATAAGTACCTCTCACAGCAGTTTCTAAGTAACAATCACGCAGAATTCGCGCGGTTATAAACTTTACAATGTTTTAATACTTTTCTCATAGATCCTACAAATATGAGATAAAGGGTAAAATACAATTTAATTCATTGGCTATATAGCACTGTAATAAGTTTTTATGTCTCCACGTTAAAATTCGAAGGCATGATTTTTTAATGTTGGCGAAAAATTTGAAAAATGATCTTCTGGAAATCTCGAGCAATTGAGGCAAATTTATTTATTGTGGCTCCAGTGGTTACACTTACATTTGAAAAAATAAAATATCGATTTTTTTCACCATTGACCCGCAATGTCATAGAAAATTCAGTTAAAAATATTCTAGAGTAGCTAGATTAATAAATCAACGGTTGCGTCAAGAAAGATATTGGCGCAAGCGTTTCTGACCTTGTCCTCCATACAGTTTCTCTATACATAAGGGATAAAATCGCATATAAAAAAATATAAAAAAGCAAAATAATTTCGCAACAAATAACAGATAAGCATATTTGATTCAGCACATTCGATATAGTTAGATCTAGTTGGCTTACCGAGGCAGTGCAGTTTGGGCAGAATGTTTTGGAAGGGAGCAGCATGAAGCAAGTCGGCTATCTCTTCCTGTCCCAGGGCCTGTTCGCACAGCAGACAGAACAAGATGGTGTTGCCAAGTTCGCGCAGGGCGTGGAACAACTCGGTGCGTGCTTCGCCGTACTGCACTATGTCCTGAAGCTGGGCGTGGTAGTATCCCAGGACTCCTGTATACATATACAATACAGTAAGTTACATAAAGAATTTGTAACAAGGTTACAAATTGTGTAGTTTAGATATATTGACTCCGAATCAATGGGGTGAGGTTTGTCTAGGTTTTGGCAGCGTTTTCTCACCTGCTGCATGGCGGGCCGGATCGGGAGAGACTGGTTGATGGAGATCTTTTTACCTCTGTTTAGAACTATATTCTGTTGGACATCTTGTTATGCATCTTAGTTCCGGAGGGAGTTTATTCCAAGTCTTAGACCGAGGTAACTCCATTAATGGAGGACTGAATGCATTTGGTGCTAATAAAAAAATTGTCAGAAGAAAAAAAGCTAGCAGTCCACAATTGAGTCCTGGTACCTACCCTGATGTATGGCAGTGAGGTATGGAACTGGAAGAAGAAGGATGAAAGTAAACTGAATGCTGTTGAAATGAGATCCTTGAGGCATATGTGTGATAAAACCATGTATGATCGTGTGAGAAATGTGGAGATACGCAAAGAATGCAAGGCTGATGTAAGCGTAATGAGAAAGATTAAGAAAGGGACCCTCAGATGGTTTGGGCGTGTAGAGCGAATGAACAAAGAAAGTAGTGTAAGAAGAATATATGATGCAAATGTGAATGGCAGAAGAAGTCGGGGATGCCCGAGGAAGACATGGCACGATCAAGTGAATCAGATACTTGAGTCAGCCATATCAAAAGTCAGAATAATAGAAGAGAATGTGTTTAGTTCTGAAACAGCTTAAAAACTAAACTCCTGTTCCTAAGTCTTTCATTGTTATTTTGCCGTGATATTTTTCATATCTCGCTCTCAAAATCTCGCTAATAATCGTAAAAAATATTCCACTAATTAATTAGCCCCAAAGTGTCGGTAATTGTAAACGTTGGTGTGCCGTTATCGTGGAGAGCAGCCAGCATCAAGATCGGCCCAGAACAGCAGATGAACCCATCAAAAGTAGGGACTTTCTCCTTTCACTTGCCAAATCCAAATTGAGTTTAAAGCTGTCTTGTTTCAAACAAATTAGATTTACAGTCCATATCCCCTCTCGTGTCACGATATTGGTTGTGACAGTATGTATGAGACGATGTATGAATGTGAGGGAGGCAAAGAGTGTGTGCCAAGACCGAGTTGTTTGGTGGCCCGTCCTCTCTCCCTACCCCTGCGGTTAAACAGCGTGATGGTTAGTTGGTTAGACCTAGATGAAAGCGCGATCTCCAAACTTGATAAACAGTATTTTCCGGGACACATAATTCATAGAGGGTACATAGTAAGTTGGGTGGTTCCACATGGATGGTAATAGGGATGTCGAAAGTGAAAAAAAATATCGATCTATCGATATTTATTAAAATACCAATATCGACGTCGATATATCGAGGAAAAAATATCGATGTATCGATATATCGGTCAAATTTTCAAGAGATTTTGCGTTTTAAAAATAATAGTGTATTCAGCTCAATATTATCAATAGTAATTTTTATACACACTCGTCAAAGAATACATTACATATTAATATTAAAATATTTTTCAGGATTAAATAACATGTGTTTACAATAATGTCCTCTGCGTGCGAACTCTATCTAAATTTCTTTAAATGGACAATATACAGTGTTAATTTCAAGCGACCTCCCAGGTAAGTATGGTCCTGTTTTCATTAAATTTTAGGCAGCATCGCGTTCATTGGTCAAAATATTGTACACATATTTTCGTATCGGTGATCAATGAACCGATGTATGCAATTTTTAGCCATAAGTTGTTTATAATTGTTTGCCTAGCTTGTAGTTTTTTAGATTTTAGAAATGTATTATAAGTTTGTACAGCGCCCTTGAGGTGACTTTTCACAAAAACGGCGCTATATAAATCATCCAAATATTATTATTATTATTATTACAATGTGCTTTTTTAATGTACAAAAATCTCAATAAAAATGAAGGTATTTTTATCAGTATTCATTTTTATTACGTAATAATTACAAAAATATCAAAAACTAAAAAGCTGTCTTCTAACTTATATGTAAACTGAGATGCATACAAAGTTTGTATGCATCTCAGTAACATTCTATTGGCGTATTAAAAAAGTCTGTCAAAAAGGACTTCGTCTTTGGAACAAGGCATAGTCAATAATCATAGACAATTGGGAACCAACACATAGGAGTGGCTTAGAAAAAAATGGCGAAAAATAGCATATATTTCTATGTATGTACCTACACACATGAGATAGTATTAGTGATCACAAATACTAATGCAAAGACAATAGATTTGTAATCTATAGTAAAAATTTCAACCACCAGATGTCATGACCCAATACAGTTACTTTTTCCGTTCGTTCCTATACGGTTTTGGATTCTAGTGACTTAAAATACATAGATTTTAAAAAATATTGTTTTTGAAAGAATTTTCGATATTGGATATTTTGTATCGATATATCGATATATGAGATCAAAATATACCGGCTAAAAATATCGATATATTGAATTAAAAATATCGATACATCGATATATCGATACTTTTTCAACAAGCCTAGATGGTAAGAGACTGACCTGGAGAGCCGTAGTCGTATCTGGGCAGCTTGCAGACGGGGGGCATGGCTGCAGCAAGCGCCCTCGAGAACTGCGCCAGACTGCCCTGCAGCAGGCCTCGCGCCACTCCCAGCAGCTCCTCGAGCACCACGGCCACTCCCTGGTAGCCCAGCAAGCGAACCAGGGCGTGCAGGTGCTGTGGGCCCACAAATCCTGCGCAGACAAACAGACATTCAACAACTTAAATATCGTGATTTATTTTATTTCGAAGAGTTTTAATAGGCCACTTGCATGGATTTCATAACGACTTGGAAAAAATCGTGTGGATAGATTTTTTTACGATTACGAAAATGTTACAAATTTTTTTAGAAATGTACAGTTTTTTTTTATTTTTAAATAAATAAATCCATTATTTGGGCTCGTGGCGTCACTACATGAAAATGTCCCGTCTCCGAAAATGTTCCTAATAATTTTGTAAAATTCCACACTGATTTATTTTTTTTATATGGCATCACTTTGATTTCAGGTGAATTTTTGAATTTGACATTTAACGTTCACTAGATTTATTGTTTGTTCTCTGCGAACTTATCATTTGGTTTGACTTCTTGACAGATGTAATGAAGAGAACCCTGTACATTTAATGTTGTCCGTAAGCGTTTTAGTGGTATAATGGTTATGGGGCTGATTTTAACAAAATCAAATTTTATAATATTCTTATTATTATTATAACTTACAAGTATATTACATTGGATTTAGTAATATAGACGTTGTACATTATAATGATTTATGAACAATAAGATGGATCGAGGAAAAAAATATTTATGAGATGTAATATTTTTGGTATGCCTCGTTATTCTCCTGTGCACTTTCTTCTGGAAAACGTTCTTTTTTTTAAATAATTTTCAGCTATGTAATTATCGTTTTTTCGCACCAATAAAATTATGTCCCGTCTTTCCGGTTTATAAAAAGTGGTCTGATTTTTCGGATTGAAATTTTCAAAAAATCGCCAGGGTTTCAAAAATACGATTAAAAAAAATTTAAAAATACATAATGTCTTAGAATATTTGCCTAAACAGGAAATTTTTTTAAAAAATGTGATGCAAGTGGCCTATTGTCCCGGTACATTTGTTACTTTAAATTTTCTGCTATCGGTTTCAACACATCTGTGCTATTCACTAGCAAACTTTTTTTTTTTTTACGAGTTCCACACAGGAGGCTCTGAGGAAAATAATTTCCCTCAGTCCTCACGTCATCTTTGGGGATGCTGTGTGGAAGTTTTTTTAAGAAAAGGAAGGAGAGGAGAGTTCTGGGAAGGAAAAGGGTTTAAGGGGTGGGTGGGAATCTGGGGTTCAGTGTGACCTGGCCATCCGCCTCAAAGACCTAGACAAACCTCACCCCATGAACCTAGGCACCCCTGCTAAATCACCAAACGTAGCGAACAATTTGGAGTGACCTATGGCAGAGGTGTTGGTTATCCAATAAAGGTTCCTGGGGCGGCGGTACCCATTCCCGCCTCCCAAATTGAGAAAAACCAAACTTAAAATTAAACAAGTGCAAAAATGATTAGATTTGTGTGACATTGTCACATGAGAACGGTTCGCTCATTCAACTCGTTCTTGTGTTCAACAGCTCGGCTGTGGATCGATTTGCCGGCCTCTGTGTTTCCTACTTCCTACAAGATGGGTCTCTTCAAGACCAATGTTTATTCTTTCCTCTCCTCAAAAAGACCCACCACACAGCATCTCAGATGACATAACGTGGAGTTAATGTAAAAAAAAAAAAAAGAAAAAAAGTATAGGCAGGTTGTGCGACCAATTGTAAAAACGTAAAAAACCAGTTTGTATCAAGGACCTTATTATTATTAAGAAGTGCCCCCACATAACAAATAGTGTTGATCTATAATATAAAAATGAATCGCTGAATGTGTTGCTAAGCGCATAACTTTCGAACGACTGCACCAAATTCAATCATTCTTTTTTTGCGTTATTGTCAGGACAAGGTTTTTATAAAACTTCCGGTGAGCTCTGGCATTACGAAATTTGTGTAAAAAAATCGCTATCGGTGGCACGCGAGGAAGCGGCTATTGCTGTGGAAAGCGGGAGGGAGGGAGAGATGGGGGAGGGGAACCTGGGAGGGGGAGGGGAACCTGGGAGGGGGAGGGGAACTCGGGAGGGGAGTTCGCGGGACGGAGGAAGGGGGGGGGGACCTGGGAGGGGGGAGGGGAATTCGGGAGGGGGGTTCGCGGGACGGAGGAAGGGGGGAGTGGAGTGGGGAGAGGGAAGGTGGAGGTGACGGAGTGGGAACGCGAGAGGGGAAGAGGATGCAGGAGAAGAAGGTGAGGCGGAAGGGGAACGGGACGAATGGGAAAGGATACTCAGGGAGAAATAATTTCTTTATTAAATAGCATAGCAACGCATGCAGGGAACCAGCTAATTGTAAATAAAACAAAAATCACATAATCAACGAGGTCATTCTATAGTTTGTTATATTATAAATATATTAACATGTGCAGTTACCTGAATACTGTGCGTACTGCGTGGTGTACGCAAGGCTGAGTTGCTTGGATCCCCAGAGATGTGCGTGCGCTACCTGTGGTGGTTTGTCTCTCTGCACCGGCGCCGCAAACTGGATACCGCGACTCTTCACGAACCTGCAAAGTGGATTATTATTACCCAAAGATATTGAAATATAAGTAGATGTGCTATCTGCACTTTTTACTAGGTGGGACTGCGCTTCCGGGTGTCGCCGATATTGTTTACCAATTAACAAATAAACTAAATGAACGAATAAACCAAACGAACGTTAAACTAAATGAACGAATTATTTCCGTATCCAAACTATATTATTAACCAATACTAATGAACATATTAAAAAAATCAACGAAATGAACAAATTCTTTTTGTATGCAAACTACTCTAATTAGGTTGTAGTCCGCCGACAGTTGCGCGGACATCATAGCATATCTCTTTTGTATTTGAATATCTTTGGTAATATTTTAATTCTTCGTACTACCACCATTACAGTGGTAGTGGTTGAGCATTTACACAATACATAGCTAAACTTACTACATACATCTGAGGGAGCGGGCCGGATCGGTAGAGACAGGGCGAGAAATAAAAGGCATCAGTCGGTGTAATGAGTCAGTCTTTATTTGGGCTACGTAGCGAGGTCGAAGCGGACCGGAGTGACAGTGGTGCCGTTTGTGATGCTGCTGCGTGATGAGAGTGAAGAAGGTCAGGAGACTACGGCGGTGAAGATCACAGGTCTTCAGGGAGCCGGCGTGTTGCTCTACACCATGGCGGTGTAGAAGTGACCTTGGTCCAGGCGGTCGACCGTCGTCATGTTGACGAGGTATGGCGGCTGTGTGGCCTTTGAGTCGACACACACACGTGACGCAGGAAGGAACCTTGAGAGGCGATGAGGATGATCTCTGGCAGCGGAACGCGGTGGGTTCGAAATGCCAGAGAACGGGTTGCATCCCAAGCAGAAAGCACGGCGGGCTTTATGTGCTGCGGACGGAGACATCTCATGTTGAGGCGCGAATGGGCCGGACAGCGGATGGTGATTGGAGAGGAGTCCTCGAAGGTATTGGTAAAGTTCCTGGAGTCACACTGGACAAACGTTATTCACTAGTTGCTAACTGCGCGGACAAGTGCCCCGCGCAGGCACGTCACAGGCACACACTTGGGCGAGTCACTGAACAGTTGTAAATCACCGCCCGGTGTGTGTGTTGCTTGACGATGAATGAATACTAGGCTGAGACTGAGCTGTATGCGGCCCGCGCTGACTTTTATACTTCTGCTGGCCGGGCAAGTAGTTTCGAGAACGGCGTGTGAAATTCGACCGCCGCGCCTAAGGTGAGAAAGTTCGCGAACACTCCAGTCGCTGTGTTGATAAATTATTGTGGAGACGGGAACTTTCCAGTAGGTTGCCGTGCTAATTGTTACAAGACGATAGACGTACTTATAGTGCCGGTAGCGGCTTGCACCTAGATATTTGTTTCTGGTGTGTTCCTTAACCAGTGGCGCTGCGATAGTTTTATCAGAGCGGGTTAAGTGACCGCTACACATCATAGTAAGGGTCGACCGAGATCTCTGTATCGGTCTAGGCATTCTCGGCAAATTCTACCGAGAACTCTGTCTCGGTTCTCGGTGAAAAATCGCCGAGATTCTGGGCCATAACCGAGACCGTTGTAAGTAGGTACGGTATAGGATAATGGGCAAATCTACCGCACGCGTCCACATTCGTCACTTGATGGAGTGGTTCTCAATGGAAATGTGGTATCAAATTCTCGTGTGACGACATGTGCTTCTACTGCATCGTCAGCTAGCTTATCAAACTTGGCTGCAACAGATAAATCCAACTTATGGGCAGGTCATGATTTCACAGACTTGGGAGATGAGCCAATGACCAGTGACGAAAGCAGTTCAAGTGCTGTGATAGAAATAGCGCTTGATAGCTTTCTTAGAGAGCCAAGACTGCAAAAAAATGCAAATATTTTTGCGTATTGGTATTCGTCACCATATCGAGTACTTAGGCCTGCAGCAAAAAAGTTTTTATCAGCACCGCCTACTAGTGTGGCCAGTGAACAGTTCTTTAGCAGAGCTTGTCAATTACACATGAGGCGACACTCTTTGAAGGGTGAAAATGCAGAAAAATTGCCTTTTATGTGCTACAACATCTTGTTGTTCAATTTTGATTATTAATCCCGCATACTGCAGTAAATACCGCAACTAATAGTCATACAAAAGCATGAATAAACCCAGCCAAGATAGAAGAGAAATGCCAGCACAGTAAGTCATTTTCTCCTATTCCTGTATGTACTTTTTTTAACACCTTGTTTGCCGCTCGTGCACCGGTGTGTCATGAGATTTTACACGCGATTTTGACCCTTATGTATAAAGAAAGTGTATGAAGAACACGGTCAGAATCGCTTGCTCTATTATCGCCCTTTACCATAGCGAAACCTGCAATGCGCCTAGTCACTCCAAATAATTTATATTAATAATTTACCGGAGCGCGGGAATGTGCGCAGTTCTTGCGCATGCGCGGGAAAAATATGTTTATCTACGATTTTGACCCTTTGACCCTACGAATTTGTAAAGGACAGTGTCAGAATCGCTGGACACGAGTGTCATTTCTGCCGCCGGGTGCCGCGTCGTAATTGGTGGAGCTTTTTGCTGGCCTACCCCGGCAAACAAGAGGTTAACTTGTGCAGTGGTCTTTCATACATTTCGATGTACAAACACATAAATCACACATCAGGTAGTACAGTACAATCTCACTAATCCCGCACTTCAATAGACAGATACGTCCAATAATCCGGCACCCTCCGCCCGCGCCTCCCTCGTTCCTCTACGCCTATCCGCTCCATCGCTGCGTCATTGTCTAGCAGTCTAACTTTAAAACTTACCTTATTTGCATGTGCATCCTATTTACCTGTTGTTTTGAAGTGTGTGTATATTCTCTTTATGAAATGCTTTTTTTTATGTATTATGATTTTGTCTCTATAATCCAGTAATCCGAACATTCCAATAATCCGGCACCCTCTGGTTTTTAATAGTGCCGGATTAGTGAGATTGTACTGTATATGTAAAAGCTTTCAAACAACTCCGCAAGATGTCATGTATAATCTGTCAATTAAGAGTAGAAAATATTAAAAATTGAACTATAAAATTTGCGCAGTGACACTGAAAATACAGAACACTGTAAATCACATTTAAAAAAAAATTGTTCTTTGAGAAAAAAAAATTGAAATCGAAGCACTAATGTTAAGGGAACGTACCCATACTATGTGACACGTTTAGGGGGGGGGGTCTTCAAAATGTCACGCTCCATACAAATGAGCGGCGGGTTGCTTAGGTTTTTGGTCACCGGGGGGGGGGGGGGTTAAAAATTGCAAAAAGTTGGTCACGTAGTATGGGTACGTTCCCTAACCTGTTAAAGGCCAGGCCCTTTCACGAAAATTCACTAAAAAAGCACCACATTGAATGTTTTGTGGATTAATTTTGAGCTATCGTATATGTTATTGACCAAAACACATTCCTAGAACAATAAACTATGTACCAAAACAACATTACTTGCGTTTAATTACGTAAATTGATAGGTTTTACGATGTTTTCATCGAGTAACACGCATCGACTTTGACAGAAAGAATCGCGGCAAATTTGACATTTCGAAGCCACAGATAAAATCATTTAAAAATATTCTGGGGTTGCAAGGTGAATGAAATTTTTACCCATCTTATGGGGAAATGTTGGCGCAAGCGATTCTGACCTTGTTCTTCATACAAATTCTGTACAAAGAAGAATCAAAACCGCAGACAAACATATTTTTTTCGAAATAATTTTTTAACGCATGCCCACAATCCGTGGGCAATGGGTACGTTCCCTTAGATAGTTAGTTAGTGTATGTTACCTGTTGGTTGCGGCGTTATAGCAGTAGCTCGGCAGGAAGTCGTAGTTGAGCTCCCAGAAGACGTGCAGGGCGATGCGGCCATAGGGGGCCAGCACGCTGTGGTCCGCCTCGCGCAGCATCGCGTCCCACGGGTCCAGCGAGAGCCAGCGCGACAGCAGGCGGTGGCACAGCCGGTTTACCGCAAGCAGACCCTCCAATTCCTGGGGGCGAAATGCAAATTCATTTCCACTTTACAATAACATGCAAAATATTGGAATACTAAAAACTGTTTTTGAAAGGTGATGAAATACACGCAGGGACGGCCGGCGTAGTGCAGCGGTAGGGCGCTTGACTCGCATTCCGAAGGTCGCGGGATCGAATCCCGGCGTGGCAAATAAATTTTATTTGATTAATTTGTGTATTTCACAATTTATTCATTTAAAATAATATACAGTATATTTGCGGCACGTTCCAGAGTGGAAGATACTCTCAGTATCGCCCTGGTGTAATAATTCCATTCAGAATTGAAACGTTGCCTGAAATGGCTTTAGCCGTGTTTGGTGACCAGATCTGAATAGCCAGGTACTTCCCCACCTTCCTCTTCCCTACCTCCTTCCTTCCCCACTACCTTCAGCTTCACAACATACCCCATTTGGGGATGCCATAGTCTTACTGGCTCCAGACGAGAGCAGTTGGGACTCTTGTGCGGTATTCATGTAAAAAAAAAAGGAGAAACAATATTTTTATTAAATAGCATAGCAACGCAGGCCGGGAACCAGCTAGTTTATAATATAATGATTTGTCTCACCACGACGCCGGTGATGTCGCCAGCCTCAAACTTGGCGACTGCGCACGACAGTGAGCGATGCATGTCGGCGTTGAGACGCTGCGCAAGTAGCCGCGCAAGGTCCACGCAGCGGCCCAGCAGAGCCACGTGTCGCTGGCGCAGAAGGGCCGAGTAGCGCGACGCGGCTGGCTGCGCGAGAGACCACGCACCGCGCGACACGCACTCCCCTCGGTATCGTTTGTCCAGCAGGATACTTCAATACAAACATACATATTACTGGTGGATCGCCTTTAATGCCAACAAAATCTAGAAATTTAATAAATTTGAACTAAAAATATTCATTGCTACGCCAACACAATTTGGAAGGCGGATATGGGTACCGCCGCCCGGGGAACCATTTTTTGGATAATTAACATCTCGCCATAGGTCACCCAAGCGGTTCACTACGTTTGCTGACTTAGCAGAGGTGTCCGGGTTCATGGGGTTAGGTTTTGTCGGGGTCTTCCCCCAAGATGAAATAGGCCGCAATTGAAAATATTTTCTTCAGTGTCTCTTATGTGAAGCAACACTGAGTTACACTAATTTTATTAAAAAAAATTATCTTGGATGAAAATTTGAGGTTATGTATGACTTCCAAATCTGGCAAATTGAGAGGACAGGAAAAATGACATAACTCAGTTAGATCATTTATTAGGAAAGCTCTTAGGGCCTTACAGATAAGTTTTTAAAATTTTACACAACTATAAACAATCGTTAACCATACAAAAAGAGTTGTTTACCAGTTGTGTAAAATTTAAAACAAGTCTATTTAATTTACCTGGCGGCCAGCTGCTTGTAATGAGCGAAGATTTGCTCCGACAGCTTGTAGACAAACTGGTCGAAGCACAGATTCACTTCCGCTTCCACTTCATCATAGAGGAACTGCTTCTTGAACACGGCAAGGGCGTACTGCGCTGAGTCGTTGTACAAGTCCAGGGGATAGAGTACGTATCTGTAACAGTCGCAACATTCAGTTTACTGAAACCATTATACACAGAAACACATAACAATTTGACAATAGAATAAGGCCCTAATAGTAAAGAAATCAATAATTGGACGAATGATCTCAATATAACATTACTTTCTTCAAACATGGCAAACTCATTGTGACACCATTTTTCAAAATTTCAAAATTAATAAGATTACTTAGTTTAAAAAAAGGTGACATGTTTCGTGAGCAATGCCCACTTCATAATTTACAAAGGGAACAAGTTTAATGATGGGTCACTTAAAAATATTTTTTGATTATTTATAAAATTTAAATTCATATTTACGCTCTTTCTAATTTGCAAGATTTCCAATTTGCCCAAATGAACACGATTAAAATTACAACGAAGTAACTCAATGCCACTCTTAAAGCCAAAAGAATGACTCGTCTCCAACAAACTATTGGCAAATCACGAGAGATCGGGATCGGGATCGGCAATCTCATATTGACGACATTGTATACGATCATAGACACAATTGCATACGTTTTACCCAGGCCTACCTTCGATCTTTTTTACCTTCGATCACATCACGTCGGGGTCAACAGCTTAAAAATGTAAATGTCTGAGCTGATTTGTTGAGCGGTATAGTTTGGATTAAGAAGAAGAGGGCTTACTCCATCATGCTGGGTTCCTTGGTCTTGAGGATGTGATCGGTGAGGATCCAGGGCATGGACATCTCGATGGGGAACTGGATGCGTTTCTCCATGGTGATCAGGTCGCTGCACTCTTCGTTATGCTGATGACGCACCGTGCATTTCTACAATTAACATTATATTAACATTATATGATGTCAGATCTGTTTTTTCTACATAATCTACTAAATAATAAAATACAAAGTCCAGAATTGCAATCTGTCATTGGTTTAAATGTTCAAACGAGGCGTACCAGGCTCACTGTGCTTCTTCATATAGAAGCCAACAACACAAATGCAGCAAAAAACTCGCCAATTACTTGCAAAATCAAAACATATACTCACTATGAAAAATTATAACTACACCCAATTTGAGAGGCGGTTATGGGTACCGTCGCCGGGGAATCATTTATTGCATAACCTACACCTCTGCCATTGGTCATCCCAAGTGGTTCGTTACATTTAGTGACTTAGCAGGGGTGTCCGGGTTCAAGGGGTGAGATTTTTCTAGGTTTGGGCGGCGGATGTACTTGCCCACCTAATGTGTGGCGGGCCGGATTGAAAGAGACTGGTTGAGGGAGATCTTTGACCTCTCCAGTCGGAATCTCTCAACTTGCACCGCAGTGGGAGGGATGGATTCATACGTATGTCACTCCTGGACACTCCTACCCATCCCTCACACCTTATCCCTTCTCGGGACTACCTCTACTTCTTTTCCCTAAAAAGACCCTCCAAACAGTATCCCCAAAGATTTCATAGGCCCTGAGGGAATTTCGTTTATCAGGACCTCCTTTGATATGCTTGGTGTAACCCTAAGTGACCAGCTCAGGTACGGGGGCTCCATCGAAGCCAGAGTAAAGTTAGCCTCCCAAAAACTGGGCGTACTGTACAGGGCCCGCAGATACTTTAATAGTACACAACTGCTAACCCTGTACAAATCACAAGCGCGCCCCACGGTTGAATTTGGCAGCCACCTCTGGTCTGGAGCTCCAAAATACCTGAAAAATACCCTAGACTCTGTCCAGAAACGGGCGGTCCGTTTAATAGATTCTCCCATCTTAACAGACAGATTGCAATCTTTAGAGCACAGGCGTCGGGTGGGAATGCTATCCTTGTTCTACCGGTATTACAATGGCAGATGCTCCGAGGAACTAGCATCATTGATCCCTTCGGCACCGGTGCATAGTCGGGAAACACGCCAAACGCATGCCCAACATTTGTACACGGTTGACATTTGTCACATGAGAACGGGTCGTTTCTTCGACTCGTTCTTGTGTTCAACAGCTCGGCTGTGGAATGATTTGACGGCCTCTGTGTTTCCTCCTTCCTACAACATGGGTCTCTTCAAGACCAATGTTCATTCCTTCCTCTCCTCAAAAAGACCCTCCACACAGCATCTCAGATGACATAGGCTCTGAGGGAAATTATTTTCCTCAGGGCCTCCTGTGTGGAGTTAATGTAAAAAAAAAAAAACCTTCTATGTTATTATATGTGCTGTGTGTCATCTTTGGGTTTGCTGTGTGCAAGGTCTTTTAGGGAAAGTTCTGATAAGAAGTTCTGGGAAGGAAAAAGCTATGAGAAATGGGTAGGAATCTGGGAGTCAATGTTGTGTCCAGGAATGACGGACGTATGCATTTATAACTCTCACTGCAGTGCAAGGTGATGGGTAGAGAGACTCTAGCTGGAGGGTGAGAGGGATAGACACGCTGACCCCCAGATTCCTACCCACCCCTCATACCTTTTCCTATCCCAGAACTCTCTCTCCTTATTTTTCAGGCATCCCCAAGGCCTTGAAGGATTTTTTTTCGTCAGGGCCTCCTGTGTGGAGCTACTTCAAAAAAAAAATTAATAATTCCTTAACCTCTAGGCTGCGTTAAAATGTGCGTGTGCCGACACTACTACGCGGCACGTTTAATATTTTGATCGAGCCGAACAACATTACGTTTTAAAACCGTCATTAGATATATTTTAAATGATTGTTCTTTGTTTGAATTCAGGTCAATAAACTCGTCCATGCTTTAACTATCCATAAATAATCCCAAATGTCATTTTAGAATGGTGTTAATATAAACAAAAATTATTCAACAAAAGTCAGACGTAAACATTACAGAATTATCTTTATGTTGCCTGATACTTACGTCTGCCTGAGTCTGCCGCGCGTCTCATGTTACAAAGGACCGATCAATGCGCCGAAATGTCGAAACATAGAAACTGTTTTGCTGTCATAATAATACGAAGTATTTTTACACACATGGGCATATTTTATGCACACTTTAAAATTTATTAACCACATCACCCTTAGGTACTACATTTAACTTTTTTTCTCGTTTTTAACATTAATTATATAAACATATTTTAAACTACTTTTTATTCACTTTGGCACATAGTTTTTTTGTTAATAATGATTTTTATTATGGTAATCTTTAAAACACGGAACCACACACAATGCAACATTACATTCTAAGCACATGTAACATGTAAATTTTTTAGCCTTAACTCTAAGTGTTGTATTTGCACAAACATGGCATTGACGACATGGATTTGACCGTTTACTTGTAGGGGGGACAAAACCGGGCATATGATTCGCCAATTCTTTGGCAGCCAAACGTAATGGGCTATCGGATGATTGCTGATTTCGTGTTGATGGTATGTGATATTTCTCCAAAAGTTGTTTAATGATTGCGTATTGAAATTGAGTCAAGGTCATTTGCTTTTCGGAAACTGTTTTGTGAAGAATGTGTGCATTTAGTAAGAATAAATCAATAATATGGAAAGCAACCTTCTTGTACCATTTTATGGATTTTCTCATACAACTTAGATTACTCAACATCATGTCAGCCTTACCAACCGAACCCATACATTTATTGTAGTCTAGTACACACTTCGGTTTTTTAATTGGTAGGCTTGTATTTCTATCACACTTTCCAGTCTCTGCAAAAGAAGCATCGTGCACAGTTGTTAACAAATGAATCTCTCGTTTATCATGCCACTTGAGGGCTAACAAGGGGCCTGTATGTTTGGATTCATGGTCACCTTTTTTTAACTTACTAAATTTAGGCATTCCCTTTCTATTTGCTTTTACTGTTCCACAACCGTTTGTTTTTGATCGTGTAAGAATTTAAGTAGTTTTGGACTTGTGTACCAATTATCGGTCCATATTGTGTGATTTTTGCCAAAATAATCTGTGAGTAATGTGGTTACCACTGCTCCAGAAACACCTAAACATTGCCCGTCGTGGATGTCGGTTCCTTCTCCACAGTATATAATAAAATCTAATACAAATCCCGTGGTAACGTCGCATAGCACAAATAATTTTATTCCGAACCTATGACGTTTACTAGGAATATACTGCTTAAATTTCAAACGCCCTTTAAACACGATTATGCTTTCATCAATGCACAAGTTTTGGTAAGGGATAAAGGTTTTTTTAAATATTTCTCTGCAATGGTCAACCAAAAGTTTTATTTTATGAAGTCTGTTTCCGGGGGTTTGTGTGGCAGGGTCAGTAAAATGAAGCATTCGAAGAAGAATCTGATATCGATCTCTTGGCATAATCTTTCCGAATTGAGAAGACGCTAAAATAGGATCCGTTGTCCAATATTTCTCGATCGATATGTGAGAAACCCTAGTCATCAGCATAGTTATTGCAAAAAATATATACATTTCAGGCACTGATGTATCTTTCCATTGACGGAGTCGAGATTTGGGATAACTGTAGCTCTATAGTATCTGTTGGATTCTAGAAGCATTTTCTCCATTATTTATAGATTCAAAAAGTGTTCAAAAAAATCTACCTCTAATGAATCTTTTGTCAATGACATGTTTGTGATTCCTGACGAAAAATCATCAAATTCATGAAAGACCGGAATAAATGGACCCGACACCCATGATGAAAAAATGTCACTGTTTGTCGAAGATGCGTTTTCACGGATGCTTGAAGTACCGGGTTCACTGGTATCGGATGCACTGGTACCGGGCACACTGGTACTGGGAAGAGTTACACTGTGTTCACTTTGAACTTCATCATCACCATCACCGATATCAAATAAAATTGATTCACCGTCACTATCCAACTCTAAGTCTGATTCTAAATCTAACACGCTCTCAAAATTCTTTATCACTAAGACCCCGTGACATTTTGAATATTATAATATAAATAATTACGAATAAAAGTTTTATTGAGTTAAACAAGGCTAAATATTAAGAGTAACGAACACTAATACACCATAATATACCTAAATGCGAAAAAAGTATTTTTATTTTCACAAATTAAAACAATCGAATCGATGTACGTAACTGAATGAAAAAATGCAAAAATTGAACAATCGGCGCAGTGTTCTATTGAAGCGCCTTTGTTTGTTCTACTGCGACTGCGCGAGATTAGTAATGGTTGGTACCGACGTGCGAGATTCAAATCAACTGACGGGGAAATTCTGTCTCCTTGGCTTTAAATGGTTCCTGAGAATAAACAAATAATATTTCGGGATAAATTTAGATAGATGTCGCTAGAGATATGATTGGAGAATTTTTACATGTAGAATTTGGCCCTCTATCTTGCATGTACACGAAACAGCAAGGATTCAAACCCAGAAATAACTATAGTTGGCTCCCGCGTGAGAGGCAAGTTCGCTGAAATAACTAAAGATTATTCCCGCCGCCTGGAGGTTAAAAACTTACATTAATTCTTCTACCCATAGTCATCTCTAAGTAGAACTCCCGGTACCACAGTTGAGAGAGGTCACAACACTTCTGCAGCGACTCTGAAACAAACAATCAACTTATAATACCCACTTTTGATAAATACGTACTTCATTTTTATATCAGTAACCACTCCGACCCCTAAGCTTGTTTACACGACAATATAAAAATAGCAGTCAAGTACAATAAGCTTGTTTTCAAACGAACACGTGTGTTCCCACAGAAATCGTTATAACTCTGTTATTGTTCTAGTGACAACCCTACAACAAAAAGTAAAATATCCATATTGAATCAAGCTTCACATCTCTATTCAAAGTTGTCCATAGAAGCACATAAAAAATACTTATTTTGTAGAAACAGTTTTCGCCTGCCAAATCGTCTACGTGCCGTTAGACAATTTGGGAGGCGGGAATGGGTACTACCGCCCCGGGAACCTTTATTGGATAGCCAACACCTCTGCCATAGGTCACCCCAAGTGGTTTGCTATGTTTGGTGATTTAGCAGGGGTGCCCGGGTTCATGGGGTGAGGTTTGTCTGGGTCTTGGAGGCCGATGACCAGGACACACTGAACCCCAGATTCCTACCCACCTCTTAAACCCTTTTCCTTCCCAGAACTTTCCTCTCCTTCCTTTCCTCAAAAAATCATCCACACATCATCCTCAAAGATGACATAGGCCCTGATGGAAATTATTTTCCTCAGGGCCTCCTGTGTGGAGCTCACGTAAAAAAAAAAAAAAAAAAGACATTGTTAATTTTTTATTAAATATTCTTATATGAAATGGTAAAAAAGTGAGGTGACAAAATTGTTTATTATATATTTTTCATCATCATCATCACACTTGGCTCTACAACCCCTGGTGGGTCTTGGCCTCCTCAAGAGTCTTCCTCCACTCATCACGGTTTTGTGCCAGCTCTCTCCAGTTTACAATCTCCAAGGTAGATATGTATATCTTTGTGGACGTTGTCGCTCCATCTTAATCTTGGTCTTCGCAGGCTCCTTTGCCCTGTCGGTCTTGAGTTCAGCAGGGACTTTGGTGCTTGATGCTCGGTCATTCTCTCCACGTGACCCAGCCATCGAAGTCTTCCCAGTTTTATTAATTTTGTGACGTTTAGATCCTTACACAGAGTATGTAACTCATTATATACAATAGAACAAGTGTTTTTTTTTTTTACATAATTTGTGATTTTAGTACCGTTTTCACATAAAAACATCATGTGTGTCATTTTTACAATTTTTTGTGTTTGCATTCTGAGTTTTAATATTTACGAATGTTAATATTTATTAAGTTTAAATCATATTACTAATCATGATGGCAAGGGAGACATAACGATTTTCATAATTTGTAAGGAATAGATCTGACTGGTTAAAATAATATATAGTATATTTGCGGCACATTCCAGAGTGGAAGATACTCTCAGTATCGCCCTGGTGTAAGACCACCATTCAGAATTGAAACGTAGCTTGAAATGGCTTTAGCTCTATTTGGTGACTGATCGAGATCTGAATAGCCAGGTACTTCCCCACCTTCCTCTTCCTCATTTCCTATCCTTCCCCACTCACCTTCAGCCTCACAACATATCCCAATCTCACTGGCTCCAGACGGGAGCAGATGGGATTCTTGTGAGGTATTCACATTAAAAAAATAACCTTGAAAATGTACATATTGAAATAATTTTATCATTGAAGAAGAAAATAACACTAATAATCTAAACGAAAATATGAAAGAGAACAAGACTCAGAAAAATAGAAAAAGATAATGGTCGAAAAATTGGAAAAAAGAAGAAAAAAAAATTGTTGAATATAATATTGTTAGAACCCCTCCGCAACGTAAGCAGATATAAGCGTTAAAAATAGGACAGCAGTCAAGTACAATAAGCGTGTTTATACGTCAGCGCGTGTGTTTCCATAGAAATCGTTATAACTCCGTTATTGTTTTAGTTACATCCCTAAAACAAAAAGTCAAAGGTCGATAGTAGATCAAGCTGCACATTTCTATCAAGTTGTCTATGGAAATACATAACAGGAATCAGCTGTCAATCGTGTAGTTGACAAAAATATTTACCTGCGCAAATTTGCTACCGGCAGCTCCACCGCGCTCCACATTTTAAATTTTTATTAAATATTTTTATATGAAATGATAAAAAAGTGAGGTGACAAAAGTGTTTACTACACATATATACAATAGAATAAGTATTGTTGTTTACATAATCTGTGATTTTAGTACCGTTTTCACATAAAAACATCACGTGAGTCATTTTTACCTATTTTTAATGTTTGCGTTCTAAATTTTAATATTTACAAATGCTAATATTTATTTGTAATATAATAATTTGAAAGCCTATTTTGTAACCTTTCTATTACAGTTTTTACTATTCGGCTACGTTCAGAAATGTTTCATTTATAGAGCTTTAATTGTGAAGCGGTTATAACTAAAAGTTTTCGTAAAATGTCATTTCGTTTAACCTCTGACAGGCCGGAGACGCGCCGGCGCGCGCGTCATATGCGCATGCGCGAGAAAATAATTCAAATATTTGAATAATACTTCCGACAAAAAACTTTTGGTCTACGATTTTGGCCCTTCTATGTACACAATTTGTATGAAGAACAGTGTCAGAATCGCTTGCGCTGTCATTACTCTCGGAGACGCTACAAGTTTCATTCACCTAGTCACCCTGGAATATTTTTAAAACGATTTCTTCTATGACAATCGGCTGTCAGAATTTGCTGCGAATTTAACGGTCGCAATTAATGGGTGTATCGCGAATAAAACGATCATAAAACCTATTAATTTACGTAATAAATGCAAGTAATGTGGTTTTCGTAGATAGTTTATTGTGATGTGAACTTGTTTCAGTTAATAAAATATACAATAGCTCAAAATTTATCAACAAAACATTCAATTCAAAATTCAAAGTGGTGGTTTTTTAGTGTTTTTTTGCGAAGTTCCGCGAATTTCCGCTAAATGTCATGGCCCGTGACCGTTTAAGACACCAAAAGCTAATATTCTCGAAAATTCGGAGGGGTTAAATTTAAAATATGAGATTGAAAAATATGACGGTTTGACGGAAGGTGGCAATGGCTGAATTGGTAAAAGCGCATGTCCCGGTTATACGATAGGTTCTGGGTTCTAGTCCCAGTTGAGACCGTTATCGTGTCTTGTTCTCTTTCATATTTTCATTTAGATTATTATTGTTTTGTTCTTCTTCAATGATATATAACCTTCAAAAGTTATAAAAAAATAGTTGTTCTTGTATAAATTTAATTATAAATTAATTGAATATATTATTTTTTTTTTAATTACCTGAGAACGACAGAAGATAGTTCCAGAAGAAACTTGCGCGGTGGAATGTATCGATGGCCTGCAGCGTGGTAGCATCCAAATCACGTCGCAGCGTACGCTTGCCGCCCGACTTGTCGGCAATCAGCGCTTCCAGTTGTGTGCGCACCATGTACAGCTGCGTAGAAGAAGGACCTGACCAAGTACGCAATCAACATTATAATAATAACATTTGGATGATTTGTATAGCAGCACTGTTTTTGTGAAAAATCACCTCAAGGGCGCTGTACAAACTTATAATACATTTCTACAATCTTACTCATATCTAGAAATTAGACAAACCATTATAACGGTTCCGCGAGTTTTCGTCCTGGGGGCCACAGATTAATTACGTGAGCAATTTTTCTTCCAATCTAGACCCCTCCCCCCCCCCCTTGGTGAGACAAATTTGGGCCACTTCGTATATTCTTTTCAAGTAACGTGAGATTTTGCTGGACACCCCCTCTCCCTTTTGAGCTCCCGTAATTAATGTATGCCCCCCTGTGACAAAATATCCTTGACAAAATATCCCCGACAAAGTATCCCAAAAAAATATCATATAGACAAAAAAGCCCCGACAATATATCCCGAGAAAGTATCCCCGACATAATATCCCCGACAAATCATCCCTGACATAATAACCCCGACAAAGTATCCCTGACAAAATATACCCGACAAAGAATCCTCGGCAAAATATTTCCGACAAAGTATCCCTGACAAAATATCCCCGACAATGTATCCCTGACATAATAACCCCGACAAAGTATCCCTGACAAAATATCCCCGACAAAGTATCCCTGACAAAATATCCCCGACAATGTATCCCTGACATAATAACCCCGACAAAGTATCCCTGACAAAATATCGACGACAATGTATCCCTGACATAATAACCCCGACAAAGTAACCCTGACAAAATATCCCCGACAAAGTATCCCTGACAAAGTATCCCCGACAAAGTATCCCCGACAAAGTATCACTGATAAAATATCCCCGACAATGTATCCCTGACATAATATCCCCGACAAAGTATCCCTGACAAAATATCCCCGACAAAATATATCCCTGACAAAATATCTCCCAAAAAGTATCACTGACAAAATATCCCCGACAATATATATCTCTGACAAAATATCTCCGACAAAGTATCACTGACAAAATATCCCCGACAAAGTATCCCTGGCAAAATATCCCAGACAAAGTATCCTCGACAAAATATCACCGACAAAGTATCACTGACAAAATATCCCCGACAAAGTATCCCTGACAAAATATCCCCGACAAAATATCCTCGACAAAATATTCCCGACAAAGTATCCCTGACAAAATATCCCCGACAAAGTATCCTCGACAAAATATTCCCGACAAAGTATCCCCGACAAAGTATCCCTGACAAAATATCCCCGACAAAATATCCTCGACAAAATATCCCTGACAAAGTATCCCTGACAAAATATCCCCGACAAAGTATCACTGACAAAATATCCCCGACAAAGTATCCCTGACAAAATATCCCCGAAAAATGTATCCCTGACAAAATATCCCCGACAAAGTATCCCTGACAAAATATCCCCGACAATGTGTCCCTTACATAATGTCCTCGACAAACATTCTCTGACAAAATATCCCCAACAAAATATCCCCGACAAAATATCCCTGTCAAAATATCCTACGGACAAAACATCCTCCGACAAAACATCCCCGATAAAATGTCACTGTCAAAATATCACTGACAATGTGTCCCTTACATAATGTCCTCGACAAATATCCTACGGACAAAACATTCTCTGACAAAATATCCCCAACAAAATATCCCTGTCAAAATATCCTACGGACAAAACATCCTCCGACAAAACATCCCCGACAAAATGTGACTGACAAAACATCCCCCAACAATCTAACCTAACCTAACAAAAAATTGGAACAAAAATAATACAGACATCCTGTAAAGTTAGATTTTAATAGAGGGGATATTTTTTCGCAGGATGAAAACATGCATTACCATTTATGAAACCTATATGAGTTGTTCCGAAAAGTGAACAAATTAGTCTGAGGGGTTACATGTGACAATAATGAGTATAATATATAATAATAGAGGTACTTGCCCACGTTGCGGCTGGGTATGCGCACGTTGTACTCCTTGTCCGGTGCATCTTTCTTGCCGCGGAGGGCTGGATCTGCCTCGGGGTCAATACCCCGCGCCCAGTCGCCGCACGTCTCACGCACGGACACCATGATGCTACGAAGAAGCGCACTCAATCAATTCTAACTACATAAATTCGTTCTACCCAAAGATATTGATATACAGGGTGTTAAGGGACGTACTAGACTTACTTTAACCAGTGATTCCTGACATTATTTGGAGTAAAAAATGTAAATAAAATTTTGGTCTCCGGTGACATTTATGTTTTTTTTTTTTTTTTCTACAAAAACATAAAAAAATGGTAGTTGTTGAACAGTTGGAGGCGGGGTAAGGGGTTTGTCGGACACCCAGCTGAGTGACCAATGACGACATGCGGAAGAAATTTTTTTTTGTTTGATTTTGAAGAAAAAATTTTTGAAAAAAAAAAAAAAGTCGTCGAAAAAAGTCACCGGAGACCAAAATTTCATTTACATTTTTTACTCCAAATAATGTCAGGAATCACTGGTTAAAGTAAGTCAAGTACGTCCCTTAACACCCTGTATAAGAGATGTGCTATCGGCAGTTTTCACTGCGACCATGTTTCCTGGCATCGCCGATATTGTTAACCAATACTACTGCAAACTTTCAAAAAATCAACTAAATTAACGAATTCAAACTATTCCCATTAGACGGTATTCTGCTGACGATCGAGCGGACATCATGGCATATCTCTTGTATTTCAATATTTTTGGGTCTAACGATAGAAACCAAAAATAGCAATCAATTGATGAAAGAATTTAAATTATTAGATCTCTCTCTGAGAGGAGGGTGTGGGTACCGCCACTCTAGTAACCATTTATTGGATAACTAAAACCTCTGCCATAGGTCATCCAAGTCACTCTAGGTTTGATGACTTAGCAGGGGTGTCTGAATTCATGGGGTGAGGTTTGTATGGGTCTTCGCGGCGGACCCATTTGACCAATAGCGGCCTTTGATGGCCTCTGTGTAGAGGGGAAGGGCTCTTGAAGGCGATTGAATCCCGGCGTGCGCAAATAAATTTTATTTGATAAATTTGTGATGTTACACAATTATTTAATTAAAAATAATATACATTATCCAGAGTGGAAGGTACTCTCAGTATCGCCCTGGTGTGAGACCACCATTCAGAATTGAAACGTTGCTTGAAATGGCTTTAGCCGTGTTTGGTGACCAGATCTGAATAGCCAGGTACTTCAACACCTTCCTCTTTCCCATCTCCTTCCCCTCCCCACTACCGTCAACCTCACAAAATACCCCAATTGAGGATGACATAGTCTCACTGGCTCCAGACGGGAGCAGTTGGACTCTTGCGCGGTATACATGCAAAAAATAAAAAAAACACATTTGTCACTACTCGACACACTGATTCCCAGATTCCTACCCTACCTCATACCTATATTCTTCCCAAAACTTCCTCTCCTCCTTTCCCTTAAAAAAATCCTCCACACAGCATCCCCAAAGATGACATAGGTCTTGAGGGATTTTTTTCCTGTGTGGAGCTAATTTAAAAAAAAAAACAAACAAAATATACCTTCGCACAGGAGGCCCCGAGGAAAAAAATTCTCTCTGGGCCTACGTCATCTTTGGGGACGCTGTGTTGAGGGTCTTTTTTTTTAGGGAAAGGAAGGAAAAAGGTGGGAAGAAAACTGGGCACCAATGTGTCAAGTAGTGACAAGTGTCGAAAAATTCTCTCCGGGCCTACGTCATCTTTGGGGACGCTGTGTTGAGGGTCTTTTTTTTTAGGGAAAGGAAGGAAAAAGGTGGGAAGAAAACTGAGCATCAATGTGTCAAGGAGTGAGGGTATATGAATCCATCCCTCCCACTGCAATTAAAAAGAACCTCCACGCAGCATCCCCTAAGATGACATTGGCCCTGAGGGGAATTATTTTCCTCAGAGTCTTCTGTGTGGAGATATTGTAATAAAATAAAATAAAAATTGTAATAATAATGTAGCATCAAATTACTGAAATCCTGTATTTTCAAATGTATATTGAATTTGCATACCTTCTAATGAGATCTCGCTTGTTCTTGATGGCCTTGCGCAGTGGCTCGCGCAGCGTGACCTGCACGAACTTCTGCAGTGCGGCGTGAACGGAGCGGCGCGCCGCGTCTGCGAACACGCCCTCCATGCGCGCCAGCAGGGCCTGCAGCCCCTTCACCGTGGCGATCACCTCTACAAGCGCCAGTTTCTCTTCAGACGTGTAATTGTAGCGCGTCGCCTAATAACAAATGTACGCTGATTTTAAGTATTTCACAAAATTAAATAAATAAATAAAAAAAAAAATTTTAAGTAAAACTTCTTTACGCGCGCTCGACTTGGGGGTGATGAATGCGTTACGATAAGTGGTGATTGTTACGAAAAATGTGATGCAAACGGTAATCGATGCGAATGGTGATCGATTGCTAGGCGAACGGTCGGGCCTTTACACATGCTTGACTTGGGGAGTGATAAGGATAAGGATGGTCACCCTAAGGTCGTAGGTCACCCCAAGGTCGTAGGTCACCCCAAGGTCGTAGGTCACCCCAAGGTCGTAGGTCACCCCAAGGTCGTAGGTCACCCCAAGGTCGTAGGTCACCCCAAGGTCATAGGTCACCCCATGGTCATATTTCACCCCAATGTCATATGTCACCCCTAGGTCATAGGATACCTGGGTTCATGGGGCGAGGTTTGTCTTGTAGTTTTACTTCAGTCGTGTGGTCTAAAGCACACTCGTTTGTTTTATTTAGTTATCTGTTCATATTATAAATTAAAGTCCTCCGCTGAGTCTGTCTGTCTGTTCGCGATAAACTCAAAAACTACTCAACGGATTTTCATGCAGTTTTCACCAATAGATTGATTCACGAGGAAGATTTAGGTATGTAATTTGTCAAGGTTTTGTGTAAATTGGTTGAAATATTTAATATATAAAGGAGAATGTCTGTATGTGGTGGACGAGCGGGCGGTGTGGATTTGATTTGTATGCAAATTAACAGATGTCGATGGTTATAAAGGCTGGGTAACCATCCTGTAGATGGCGTTGTGTTTCATTAGTCACTGACACGTTTCTGACACTGTTTGTATCATATTTCTCACTTTAATAGTAAGGGAGACCTTTATGATTTATTCTGAAAACAGAACAATAGACTCAGGTATTTTGCCATTATGCAAGTTTTTAGTCTTAAACGAACTGTCAGATTTATAAAAACTGTGTGTTATTTCCGCTTCGCAATTAAAGCTCTATAAATGAAACATTTCTGAACGTAGGCGAATACTAAAAGCTGTTTTTGAAAGGTTATTAAATAAGCTTTCAAATTGTTATATTTCAAATAGCTGGTACCCGGCATGCGTTGCTATGCCATTCAAAGAAATAAATTGATTCTCCCTGCATGTCCTTTCCCGTGCATCCCCATTCCCTTCCAACTTCCCCCTCCCTCGTGTCTTCCCTCTCCGAAAAACCCCACCCCCACCCCTGCCTTTCCCCCCTGCCACTAAAATATATGAAATACACACATTTTCATTTATACAAACTTCATAATGCGTATTATTAATCTTACCATTATATACAGCCTATGTTACTCGCTGATAATGTAGCTTTCCATTAGTGAAAGAATTTTTCAAATCGGTTCAGTAGTTTCCGAGCCTATTCAATGCAAACAATCAAATCTTTCCTCTTTATAGTTTTAGAAAGATAAATATTAACATTTGTAAATATTAAAATTTAGAATGCAAGCATAAAAAAATTGTAAAAATGACTCACATGATGTTTTTTATGTGAAAACGGTACTAAAATCACAGATTATGTAAACAACAATACTTATTCTATTGTATATATGTGTAGTAAACACTTTTGTCACCTCACTTTTTTACCATTTCAGACACGAATAGATCTTAGATCTTTTAAACTACGCAACGGATTTTCATGCGGTTTTCACCAATAGATAGAGTGATTGAAGAGGAAGGTTTATAATATTTGTATAATACATTCATATAATAGTAGAGAAAAGCCGAGAAATTCTAAGATTCGATTCAGGCAGCGGGTAGCGGATTGGCAAGCGGGCGGTATGAATTTGACATGTATGCAAATGAACAGATGTGTTGGTTATAAAGGTTGGGTAATGGCATTGTGTTTCGTTAGCCACAGCAACGTATGGCCGGGTCTGCTAGTTTAATATAAAATTAACAATGTCTAACGGCACGTAGGCGATTTGGCGGGTGAAAACCGTTTCTACAAAATAAGTTTTTTTTATGTATTTCTATGGACAACTTTGAATAGAGATGTGAAGCTTGATTCAATGTGGATATTTTACTTTTTGTTTTAGAGTTGTCACTAGAACAATAACAGAGTTATAACAATTTCTGTGGAACACATGCGTTAGCTAGAAAACAAGCTTATTGTACTTGACTGCTATTGTTATATTGTCGTGTAAACAAGCTAAGGGAGTGGTTAAAGAAAAATAATTTAGACTCACCCGTTCATACTCCTCGGCTTCTACGGGACAGGCGGGGTTGCGGTGGTGGTCGGTAGGATGCAGCAGTTTCCAGGAGCAGTGCTCCGTCAGCACGGAGGCCCAGCCTGACAGCAGTTGGAGCCCTCGCAGGGCCAGTTCAGCAGTGGCGGCGTTTTCTTCTTCGGAACCAGACTCCTTGTAGGTCGTTGTCACCTGCGCACACAGACAGACTTCATTACATATACGTACGTGGGTGCTGAATGAGCTGACAACTCTTCAATCAAATGATTGAATCTTTTTTTTTTAATTACCCAATCGATGGTCAATTTTTTTAATTACCCAATCATTGGTGGTCCGTGATCAGGTTAAAACGATCGGGTCAAAATAATCAGTTTAAAATGATTGGGTTAAAATTTTCAGGTTAAAATGATCGGGTAGCAAACGATGAACTCAGAACTAGCGTGTAATACAAGAAATGATGTACGAATGTGGACAGACGCACCTCGTTGCTGTACCTCGCCAACTCAGCAATGTACTTCTGATGATCCTCGCGGATCCGAGGAAGGTGAACCATCAGGTCTGCCTGGGGGCTCGCTGGAATGGCTGACGAAGACAGTGGCCATCTACAGTACAAAAATGAATTCATTATACAAAAAATATATACACACATTGATCTTCCAGTCGATTACTCAGACATCTTCGAAAAATCTAAATTAGAGTTGAGTATTTGGTTATATGTGTTAGTGTTCCCTCTATCTGGTACAATACTCAGATTATTCATAAACACCACCAACATCTATTAGACATGCACTCAAACTTGTTATAGTCAATTAAACCACATGTTGATGTTTTCTGGGACATTAGTAGGATATTTAAAATATTAATGTACCGGACCATTATGCCTCGCAGTGTCATTTCATAGCATATTTAATATGTAAAATTAGCTCCACACAGGAGGCCCTGAGGATAAAAATTAAGAAATAAAACAGGAACTGACTTGCTGGGATCGTAGTGTTTGGAACGCTTGATATAGTTGAAGGGGGCTATCTGCATGTCTCCAAATAGCGGCACCACTTCCAGGTTCTGGAAGACAACACAATATTAGCATGAATTCAATAATACTAGCTGACCCGGCCACACGTTGCTGTGGCTAACGAAACACAACACCATCTCTTTTACATTAGCTCCACACAGGAGGCCCTCAGGAAAATAATTCCCCTCAGGGACTATGTCATCTTTGGGGATGCTGTGTGGAGGGTTTTTTCAGAAAGGAATTTCTGGGAAGGAAAAGGGTATTAGGGGTGGGTAGGAATCTGGGGATCAGTGTGTCCAGGAGTGACGGACGTATGAATCCATCCCTCCCACTGCGGTGCAAGGCGATGTTCCGAGAGAGTACGGCTGGAGACGTCAAAGAGACTCCCTCAACCGTTTTCTCCCGATCCGGCCTGCCACGCAGCTGATGGGCAGATGCATCCTCCGCCAAGACCTGGACAAACCTCACCCCACGAACCCGGGCACCCCTGCTAAGTCAACAAACGTAGCGAACCACTCGGGGTGACCTATGGCAGAGGTGTTGGTTATCCAATGAATACTCACGTCTACCTCCCAAATTGAGTAATCTCTACACATTATAAATTAAAGTCGACCGCCGCGTCTGTCTGTTCGCGATCAAAAACTACTAAACGAATTTTCATGCAGTTTTCACCAATAGATAAGAGTGATTCATGAGGAAGGTTTAGGTATATAATTAGTCAAGGTTTTGTGTACCTTAATTGGTTGAAACATATAATATATAAAGGAGAATGTCTGTGTGTGGTGGACTAGCGGGCTGGCAGGTGGGCGGTGTGGATTTGATTTGTAAGCAAACCTACAGTTTTATGCCGAGGTTGATTGAACGGATTTTCAAGTGGTTTTCACCAATATATAGAGTGATTCATGAGGAAGGTTTAGGTATATAATTAGTGAAGGTTTTGTGTAAATTGGTTGAAATATATAAAGGGAGTGGGCCGGCAAGCGGGCGGTGTGGATTTCATTTGTATGCAAATTAACAGATGGCATTGGTTTTAAATGTTTGGTAATGGCGTTGTTAGTAGATGGCGTTGTGTTTCTTTAGCCGCAGAAAACGTGTGGCCGGGTCAGCTAGTAATAAAAAAATTTTAAATTATTTGAAAAACATATCTCATACATCTCACAAATACCAAATACTTATCATATTATTTTATTGTTTCGTTTATTTCGTAAAATTATGTATAAGATTTGCACAAACCTAGTTAAACCACTTACCGCCTCCCGGGTCATGCTCATCGGAGGGTTAAAAAAAAATAATAGTAAAAAGGATCACATCTCGGACCTCTCTTGTTTATTTTATATATCAATGATATAGGTAAATGCTTTAAAAATTCCAAATTCCAAATTTTTGCTGATGACACTAAGATTTACAAAAAAATCACTAATATTAATGACAGCCTAGAATTGCAAGATGATATCAATAGGCTTGGAATATATTGTGCTAACAACCAACTGTTCCTTAATCTGGAAAAATGTAACACAATATCATTCACCAAAAGCATAAACCCCCTAATATTCCCGTACAAAATCAATGACGTAGAGATAAAAAGATGTTGTGAAGTGAGGGACTTAGGAATAATAATGGACTCCGGAATGTCTTTCCGAACACATATAAATTCCATCTGTGACAGGGCGTACAAACTTCTAGGATTCATCATAAGAGTGACCAAACCATTTAGGTCTCCACACGTAATCAAAATACTGTACGTCTCTTTTGTTCGCTCAATATTAGAATTCGGATCAGTCATATGGAATCCCCAATATAAAGTAAATATTGAAAGGTTAGAAAGAATTCAAAAAAAGATATTGAAACACCTAGACTTTAAATCCTTTCGAACTTCAGAAAACCTAAAAGACTCATTAACATTCCATAATTTATCAACTTTACAAGATAGAAGAAATATATCTGACCAAAAATTTTTATTCAAAATCATTAAGGGTATATTACCGCAAGCGCAGCATATTTAGGGATTTTTGATGCAGTTTTAAGAACATTTCTATATTGTTTATTAGAAAAAAATATTATGTTTTGAAAAAATAAACTATTCTTCTAAATGGTGCGTTAAAAAAACGTGTTAAAATGTTTAAAACAATTGCGTGAAAAAATATTTACAAAACCTCTAAAAATAGCTTAAAGTTCGATTATATCTTTTAATTCTAAATACAGGAGAATTATAAAAAATATACATTATCACCACATCAATGTTGTCTAAACGACTGAATAATAAAATTATTTTAAAAAGCATTAAAACAATGCTTAAATAAATAAAAACAGTTTTTCAATATCACGATATTGTTATTTTGTCTCACGCCATTATATAAACCAAGACACGAGTTATTTCCAGTCATTATGCGAGATGATTTCAGAGTGAAAGCACGTCAAATTTTACAAAAAATAAATACGTAAATGTGTAGGCACATAAGAAAAGGGGTCACACTAAAGGTTAGTCGTTATGTTATTGTGTTTTATTTCAGAACCAAGTTGACTTTTTTACTAGAACTTGCATTTCGCGGCCGCCTGTTTGCAACCAGCGGCATAGAATGGTTTAGAGTGCCCCTTTACCCGTATTTTCGTATTCCTAGTTTTATTTATTTACGTCCTACTGTGCTTTTACATAAATTAGGTAAAGATAAAGATATATATGGTATTGTTCACTTTGCAGACATATTATTAGTATTTTTCAGTGAACAAAAGATAATAATTGAGAATAGTAGGGAAAAAGTTTCATAATAACACGAAACGATCCTCACCATATATATATCTCCCAGTACGAATCTAACAAACCTTGTAGCAATAATTTATTTTTATTTTTATTTATTTATCTATAATAAAATATATTTACAATGGTTTTATTTGTATGCCTGTCTCACTAGGGTATACCTGTGTCGAGACAGGCGTACATAAATGAATATAGTAGTTACAAGGATATTTCAGGTAAAATACATATTATGAATAGAATTAGAACAGAAGGGTGATTGGAAGGGTGGTAAATCTTTTAAAGAGAGTTATTTTATAAATGTTGGAGATGGAGTAATGAAATAAATTCTGCCTAGTCTATTTATAGGTTAAATTTGACAGGATTCCATTATTTTCGTTTGTTTTATATGGGTTAGGTTGTATGTGAATAGTTATTTCTGTCTATGTGTGATTTATTTTACAGATATGTGTGATAGTGTGGCGTCCAATACTTATAATCCATTTTTTAATATCTTGTTTGAATTTTGTAAAGGAGTCACTTTGTCTGATCGTAGTTGGTAGTGTATTGTATAGTTTGCAAGCTATGTATTTAGAGTGTCTTTGCCCGAAGGTGGTTTTGAAAAAAGGAGTTTGGAGAAGTTCGTTGTTTTTGGCTCGGGTATTGTGTATTGTTTGTGTAGCTTTGTATGGTGTTTTGTTGTTTTTGTGTAAATTAAGTAATATGGATCTTGAGTAGAGCTGTTTTATGTCCATAACGTTGAAGGAATTGAAGATAGTATCAGTGCTGGTAGTAAGCGGCATTTTAAGAATTATTTTTATGATTAGTTTTTGTGCTTTCATGATGGGATCAAGGGCATTGGAATATGCATTACCCCAGGCTAGAATTCCGTATTCGATGTGAGATTGGCACAATGAGTAATATACTGTTTTTAAAAGTTTTAGGTTAAGGAAATTGCGTGTTTGTTTGAAAAAGTATATAGATTTTCGGATTTTGTTTGTAGTATTATGTATATGTTGCTTCCAATTCAGGTGTGTATCGAAGGTTACTCCTAAATATTTGATAATGTTTACTTGCTCTAGGCATGGGCAGTCACAGTTTCGGTTTAGAGATGAATTTTTACATTTGTGTATTTTTAATGGCGGGGCTGGGTTTGACTTTGGGATATTGGTGAGACTAGACAGTAAGTATTTGGTTTTCTGTACATTTAGAGTTAATATGTTCGAGCCAATATTTTACCTGTTGAATTCCTTCCTCCGCTTTGGAATATGCGGTAAGCCAATCTTTTGCTTGGAAGAGTAGGACAGTGTCATCGGCGAAACTGACAATAGTGGCATCGATATCTAGGTTGCATAACTCGTTAATATATATTAGGAAGAGCGTTGGACCTATAACACTGCCTTGAGGGACCCCGTAACTAATGGGCAAATTCTGGCTCTTTGTGGTATTGAGTTTAACGCATTGGGATCTGTCAGATAAGAAGCTGGAGAGGAGGCCTAATTCTTTGTTCCTAATATTTATATTAAACATTTTGCGTTTTAGTTTGCTAAGTGAGATTGTATCAAATGCTTTACAGAGGTCGAGAAATACCGATAGACATTTCAAGCCCTTATCCAGGTGGCCAGAAATATGGTCAGTGACCGTGGCTATAGCATCATTGGTGCTTTTATGTTTTCTGAATCCAAATTGCCGCGGCGATATTAAGTTATTGGTTTCCAGATATTCCATGAGACTATTATTGACGATCTTTTCGAATACTTTTGAGAGGGAATTTAGCAACATAATAGGACGATAATTACTAATATCAAGTTTGGAGCCAGTTTTAAAAATAGGGATAATGAGACCTTGTTTTAGAATGGTGGGAAATAGCCCTTGGCGGATGCTAATATTAAGTAGATGCGTTAATGGTTGAAGAATACCAGGGGCAATTTTTTTAAGAAAATTGTTAGATATTTCATCAATGCCGGTTGATGAAGAGTTTTTGAGCGAGTTTATTACTAAAGAAACTTCTTTCTCTGTAATCGTTTTAAGAACAAAGCAATTAAAACTACCAAATGTGAATAACCAACAAATTGTGCTATTTCATATTGAAAAATGTTAGTTCACATTCCTGCCGCAAGTTTTTAATGAGAACTGTGGAATATAATATGAATATTTTCAGAGACCTAGGTATAATGCCAGTAGCCGAAATAACAAATGGTAATATTTTTATAGTCTGAGAGTGCCAAATTCTTTTAATCTCATTTCCTAAATCTATGTATTTTCTAATTTTTCAGAAACCGTTTTTTTTTTAATATTACAGGAATTTGGAATAGCTACCTACATCAATGATATAAGTTATTTTTTTTAATTTTGTCATGTAAAACTATATCAGGTCTATTATGACTAATTGTTCTGTCTGTTAGTATAGTTTTATCATAATATATTTTATAAAATTCATTTTCTAAAATGAATTTGGTTCATATTCATAATATGATAGTCAATCGTACGGTCAAGTATTACGGAAGTCAATCAAGTTATGTTTAATTACCAAACTATGGTGGATTATTTTTAAAACCTGATTGTGCCTAAATGTATACTCGGACGGCGCTAATATAGAACATCCCGATATAATATGTTCTATAGTTTCCGGAAAAGCCAAACATTTTCTACATAAATCATCAATTTGATTTATATCTTTGATTATATGCTTCCTATAATTTTTGTATTAATGACTCTATCTTGAATAGCAAGCATAAATCCTTCTATTTCTGCGCTCAACTCTCCAATACTCAACCATTTGTTTGACGAAAGTTTGTCAACATACGTTTGTTTGAGATAATTGAAGTGTTTTGCATGAATAATTTTATTTGACCAGGAATCTAATAATTCCTGGTTAGTATTTATAAGAATTTTGGCATTCTCGTCATATAAATTAAAAGGTGTAATGTTTATATCTACCTTGCAAATTATTTTGTGCATTTCTGAGCTATTGGCTTTCCTATGGAAAAAAATTCTAAGCATTTCTATCTGATTGTGTTTCAAAGATGTTATTTTGATTACACCTCTACCTCCTAAATTTACTAACTAACTAACTAACCATCACGCCGTTTCCCCGCAGGGGTAGGCAGAGAGGACGGACCGCCAAACAATTCGGTCTTGGCACACACTCTTTGCCTCACTCACATTCATACATCGTCTCATACATACTCTTCTATTATTCTGACTTTTGACATGGCCCGTCTCAAGTATCTGATTTACTTGATCGTGCCATGTCTTCCTCGGGCGTCCCCGACTTCTTCTACCATTCACATTTGCATCATATATTCTTTTAATTTCTAGGTAAATTAATTCGTTCTATAGCTGAATTTGGATGATGGCAATTAAAATTTGTTAACGTTGTTCTAATTAATCGTTCTAAACTATCTAAATCTTATTGGACCATTTAATTATGCTAAATGAGTACGTTAGTAGAGGTATTGCCCAAGTATTTATTGCTTTTACAAAATTTTTAGCAGATAGATTGCATTTTAAAAATTTTCTGATCCTAGTTTGAAATTTAATCCTAATATCATTTTTAATACTAGTGTGATCTAATCTATTCGATTGCGGGTATCCTAAATATTTATAAACCTCACCCCCTTTCATACTTTTAATTTTGAAATTTCTAAATATACCCTCGTCTCCATCTACAATTTTGCCTTTCTCTATATGGATCGTTTTACATTTATCTAAACCAAAAGTCATTTTAATATCATCTGAAAAATTTTAACTACCTTAATCATTTTCTCTAAATTTGATTCAGAATTTGAAAATAATTTTATATCATCCATATATAATAGATGTGAAACTATACTAATCTCTCTTGTATTACCGTTAATTTTTATTCCAAACTTGCTTTTAATTAACATTTTAGACAGAGGATTCAATGCTAAGCAAAATCAAAGAGGACTCAATGAGTCTCCTTGAAAAATCCCTCTTTTTATTGAAATGCCCGGTACTACTATTTTCTTACCTTTTAAATTTACTAGTAAATCTGTATTCCAAAAGGACATAATATTTTTCAAAAATCTAATTATAATTGGTTTAACTTTAAACATTTTGATTAGCCACGAGTGCGGGACACTATCAAAATATAACTTTTATTTAAATATATAATTTTTATATATATAACTTTTTGTAAACAATAATAATAAATATTGAAAATGACCGATATTTTATTTATCTTTCCAATATATTCAGATATAATTATGATCACATATTACGAAAATAATGCGAAATTGAATACCGTATTGTTTTGACATCTGTCAATGAAGAACTAATGCCTACCGTCCAGCAGTGTAGTTGGTTGTATCGAATAATTTATCAAACAAGTTTGATCAAAATCTGATAAAGAGTCATAAAATCATGAGCTCCTCCTCCAATAGGTAATGTTTCTATCTAAATTTACCTAAAACATGCGCATTCAATTTAATAAACATAATTTGAAAGATGCCCAATATTTAACGTTTCATGTTCAAATCTTACTCAAGTGTACCATCTAGTCTAGATTCTTCGCTGCTCTGACTTCGTCGGTAGCGCGCAGCGGTTCCCCGTTCGAGCATACCTCATACTTCCCCACCCCGAAATATTATTTCGGTTTTGGTAAATTACCCCTTAACAACGTTGTTGACAACAACTATCTTCTAGAACACATTAATTTCCACTGTCCAATAAGAAACACAAGGTCAAACCAACTATTCCACATCCCACACTCAAAAACAAATTACACACAACATTCATTTCTCCGAAGGACGTGCACAAAATACAATGATATCTTTTACGACGCTGATATTTTCCATTTGTCCTCAGGCCAATTTATTAAATCCATAATAGAAAAAATTAAAACAAATTGTTAATTACGAACTCTCCACCCCTGCTCCCGGCTGCATGTTATTTTTTTTTCATTCTCATTATGTTGGTTTTCCTTCTTTTTATTATAATAATAATATTTGGATGATTTATATATCCCATATGCTTTAATTTGTGTGTGTGTTTTTTTTTTCTTTCATTTCTGTTGTATATATATATAATTTTTCTTTTTTTCTACCACTTTATGTTTTTTTTTTTAATGTTTTAATCCATGTTTATATATTATAAATTGTAGCGGAAACTTCGCTGGTTAATGCAATCATGTAATATGTTACTTTCTTATAAAATATGTATAACTGTTTGTTTCCTAAATAAACTAAAATAAAAAAATAAATAAACTAAAATAAAAAATAAAAAAAATAAAAAGAGATATTTCACCTTGAATATGCGGTCAATCTTATCGAGACGGAGCCTTTTCTTCTGATCGAGCCGGTTAATGTTGCAGACCTCGGAGTCCATGAGGAAGAGGCCAAATCCCATCACCTTCACCAGCATGTGCTTCTCCGAGGGAGTCAGGTACATTTTTGTCTCGTACATCTGCACCGAGATGTTTACCACGTCACACATCAACTCCTCGTATCCTGCGAACAATCGTTACTAAGTCTTGTACTTCTTAGATCAATGTCATTACAAACAATGCAGTAGTTTCTATAATCCCAAATCTTTAAGAAACAGCAGGATTTTTGGATAACAGCTGAATTTTTGGATTACGCGAATCTTTAACAGCTGATTTTTTGGATTACTGGAATCTTTAAGAAACAGCCGGATTTTGAATTACTGGAATATTTATGAATCGGCTGGATTTTTGAATTACTTGAAGGAATATTTAAGAAAGAGCTGGATTCTTTATCAGCTGGTTTTTTGGATTACTGGAATCTTTAAGAAACAGCTGGATTTTTCAATTACTGGAATATTTAAGAAATAACTGGATTTTTGAATTACTGCAATATTTAAGAAATAACTGGATTTTTGATATACTGGAATCTTTAAGAAACAGCTGGATTTTTGAATTACTGGAATCTTTAAGAAACAGGTGGATATTCAGATAACTGAAATATTTAACCCCTCAAGCTAATTTTTTCGCTTTTCGGAATGACTCATTTAGGTCTCATAGAAAACGTTGTGTCTCCCCTACTATATACATTAAAAGGAGAAAACACTATGATTTGCATTCGAATTTAACCTGTGACTTGCCACGCCAATCCACCAAAATTCACGAAAAAACACTAAAAAACCACCACTTTGAATTTTGAATTGAATGTTTTGTTGATAAATTTTGAGCTATTGTATATTTTATTAACTGAAACACGTTCACATCACAATAAACTATCTACCAAAACAACATTACTTGCATTTATTACGTAAATTAATAGGTTTTACGACGTTTTATTCGCGATACACGCATTCATTGCGACCGTTAAATTTGCGGTAAATTATGACAGCGCATTGTCATGGATGAAATCGTTTTAAAAATATTCCAGGGTGACTAGGTGAATGAGACTTTTAGCATCACCTAGAGTAATGATGGCGCAAGCGATTCTGACACTGTTCTTCAAACAAATTCTGTACATAGAAGGGTCAAAATCGCAGACAAAAAGTTTTTCGTCAACAATATTATTCAAATATTTGAATTATTTTCTCACGCATGCGCATATGACGCACGCAACGGAGCGTCTACGGCCAGTTACAGGTTAAAAGTAAACTACAAAATAATTAAAATGTACAACTTTATGAAACCAAAGTTTCCGACCGCAATTTGAGAAAAAAATAATGAAAATTTGTGATTTTTTTTTTCATTATTTTTACATGAAACGGCAAAAAGAGTTGATAATAATATTTACAATACATTTGTCTAATAATATTTTTTCATTATCAGTCATTTTTATTTAAAAAGAAACATAAAATGAGCCATTTTTATAACTTTTTTATATTTGCATTAAAAAAATTATATTTTTAAAGTTATACGTTTATTTTTAATAATAAAATATGAAAGCGTGTTTCATCACCTTTCAAAAACAGTTTTTAGTTTTAGGATACATTCAGATTTATTCCATTTATTTGATTATATTGCAAAGCTGAAAACTTCTGATCTTCTTAACCGGTGACAGGCCGGAGACGTGCCGGCACGCGAATCTTATGCGCATACGCGAGAAAATAATTCAAATATTTTAATTAAATTTTCGACCAAAAACTTTTGGTCTGCGATTTTGGTCCTTCTATGTACAGAATTTGTATGAAGAACACGGTCAGAATCGCTTGCGCTAACATCATAGATGATATAGCCACTAGTTTCATTCACCTTGCAAACCCAGAATATTTTTTGAACGATTTCGTCTATGACATTGACCTGTCAGATTTTGCCGCGAATTTAACCGTCGCAACTAATGCGTGTTCCGCGACTAAAACATCGTAAAACCTATTCATTTACGTAATAAATGCAAGTAATGTTGTTTTGGTAGATAGTTTATTGTTCTAGGAACGTGTTTCAATCAATAAAATATACAATAGCTCAAAATTAATCAACAAAACATTCAATTCAAAATTCGAAGTGGTGCTTTTTTAGTGTATTTTCGTAAAATGGCGTGGCCTTTGACAGGTTAATAGGAGCCTTCAAAATAAAATAGTTAATAGTAAGTCAGGTATGTCATTACATAATATGTCTGGTAATGTTATATAATCGTGAAAACAAGGTTATGGCTCGAGTTGGTAGGTGCCTTCAAAATAAAATAAAAATGACAGATAGAGGTTCACTGTTTGCACAAATCAATGACAACTCACCAGGAATCTTCTCGAGGACGTCCTTGACAGTGTCGCGGATCTTGTTCTGGGTCGCCAGGAACATGGACAGATTCTGCGACTCCTGGAGGGTCTGGCTGTCCGACATCACTTTCAAGAATTGGGCAGCCCTGAACACAAAATAGAATTTTTTTGAACATATACTCTGGAAATATTATATCAGCTTCGAAATAGTGTAAGACGGATGCGACACGCGAAGATAAAAGATCACCGCACGCACAATAACGCTCTCCATACAATCCCATCAGACCTGTCACACCTAAGCCGTTTATGCGCTCGAAGCTCAACGCTATATACCGTAATCTGCCGTAACTGCTGCTGAGACGATATGCAAAAAGTTATGCGACCCCCTCTCCAACATAAATAGGAGAGAGGTTGACAAAAAAAGGCTTATTTTTCCTCCCCACTATAAACAGAAGAGAGAGGTTGTTAAAAGGGCGGATGACAGCTGTCAAGTTGACAGATTCAGAACAAAGAAATGGCATTTCGTGGCAGCTCTCTAATTCATCTGACCCCCTCTCCTAACATAGGAAGAAATATTTGATAGCGTCGTGTGATAGTACAACACATAAGGGGTCATCCATTAATCACGTGATGCTCGAAAGGGGGGGAGGGGGTTCGGAAAAAATCACGAAATATCACGAGAGGGGGGAATATAATGAGATATCACATGTACTTATTTTTCATGATTATATTCTGAAAATTTCAAAATACTTTGTACTAAAAAAAATACATGTGATTTTGGGGGAGGGGGGGGGGGTTAGTCTAAAACCTCACCACATAACACCAGGGGGGGGGGTTAAAAAGTTGCTAAAAAACATCACGTGATTAATGGACGACCCCTAAGGGCTCGGTTCAACAGATATATGCTCGAACTTTTATCTTTGCGTGTGGCACCTTCATAATTAAAATATATTGGGTTATTTGATGCACGCTTATTGTTGCATCTTTAAAAATAATTGTCATCTTTGGGGATGCTATGTGGAGGGTTTTTTTTTTAACCAAAGGAAGGAGAGGAAGTTTTAAGAAGGAAAAAGGTATGAGGGGTGGGTAGGAATCTGGGGTTCAGTGTGTCCAGGTCATTCGCCGCCAAGACCTGGATTATGAAGGAGATGGGAAGAGGAAGGATGGGGAAGTACCTAGCTATTCAGATTGGGTCACCAAACACGGCTAAAGTCATTTCAAGTTAGTTTCAATTCCGAATGGTGGTTTTACACATAGGCGATACTGAGAGTATCTTCCACTGCCAAATTGCAAAGGACCTTTCGACTCCTAGGTACCAAAACATACCTTCAGGCACACGAAAACGCCCAAATCACCCCATTTTACCCTTACCTTCTGTATGTGGAGTAATCGTTCTTCACGGAGGACTTCATGTTCTTGAGTTCATCGAGCACGGCGAACATGTTGACGAAGCGGCCCAGCGTCAGCAGGTACGCCTCAGACACAAAGTCGCGACGCTTCTCGGCGTGGCACAAGCGCCGAACCTCCGCAGAGAATCTCTCGATCGCTTTCCTCTAAAGAAACAACAGTCAACAAACTATTTATACAAGCAATCCCACCACTAAACAGAATACATCAGAAAAAGCAACTACATTCACAGAAAAAAATCGTCTTATTTGTTCGCTTTTGGGAACAATTCATATAGGTGTCATAGAAATAGTTGTGTCTCATGCTCATGTACTATCATGCTGAGAAATATGATCTAAACAGTTTTAGAAAGAGAAAACACCATGATTTATATTCAAATCTAAAAGTTAACCACAAAATAATTAAAATGTACAACTTTATGAAAGTTTCCGAAAGCAATTAAAAAAAAATTATGAAAATTTAGGATTTTTTTTAAAATTATATTTACATGAAATGACAAAAAAGTCAGGAAATATGTAAAAAAAAAAAAAAAAAAAAAAAAAAAAAAAAAAAAATAATAATAATTTAACAAGTTTATTTTTTTTACATTAACTCCACACAGGAGGCCCTGAAAAAAACAATTCCCCTCAGGGCATACGTCATCTTTGGGAATGCTGAGTCTTTTTAGAAAAGAAAGTAGAGGAAGTTCTGGGAATAAAAAAGGTATGAGGGTGGGTAGGAATCTGGGGGTCAGTGTGTCCATAAGTGACGGATGTATTAATCTATCCCTCCTACTGCGGTGCAAGGCGATGGTTGGAGAGAGTCCTGCTGGAGAGATCAAAAGGTCTCCCTCGACCAGTCTCTCCCGCTCCGGCCTGCCACGCAGTAGGAACCGGAACACCCCTGCCAAGTCACCAAACATAACAAACCACCTGGGGCGACTTGTGGCAGGGGTGTTGGTTATCCAATAAATGGTTCTCGGAGCGTCAGCACCCATACCCGCCTCCCAAATGGAAATATGTATAAACCTGAGAAATCTATATTAAATAAAACTGAAATACCACGAAAATTATAATAAGACGAAATTGTATTTGCTGGAATTGGGTGTTATATGTGTTTGGAAAAAATAATGGATACAAGGAAGAAGGAAACCAATCACTTACCTCTGCGAAGGCAAACAACACAATTACAATATAGTTTATTTAGTTCCACCGTGGTACCTCGAGGTAATTATCACCACAACCACACAAATAAGTATAAAACGATCTTGATACGGTCAAAATACCTTCTTTTAGTTCTTAACCACTGGAGCGACAGTGCATTTTAAAACTTTTTTCTCCGTTTCTTCGACATTTTCAGAAGAACATTTTTTTTAATTTTTCACCAACATTAAAAAAAACACCTTCGAATTTTAACATGGAAACATAAAAACTTATTACAGTGCTATATAGCCAATGAATTAACCTGTATTTTACCGTTTATCTCATTTTTGTAGAATTTATAAAAAAAATATTAAAAAATCGTAAAGTTTATAACCGCGCGAATCCTGCGTGTTAGTTACTTTGAAACTGCCGTGATAGGTACTTATTCGAATCAACATAGAATATTTTCGATTTCTGTATATTGTCTGTGGTATACTTGATAATTAAAGGTGCATATATCTATTGGAAAATGACTTAATTTTAACGATAAACAGCTGCCTAGCGATTCCATAATTTTTGTGAGATCCTTATTAGATAACGGACGTAATCTCCTGACAGATTTGTGTGATTTTTATGGCTGTTATTTGCGTTTTCTATGTACAACGTACATTAAATGAATAAATAATTATGCGTACTTGCAGGAATTCATGTTTAAATCGATGTAAACTAAAATATACGACGTAAAAATCACACAAATCTGACAGAAGATAACGTCCGTTATCCAATAAGGATCTCACAAAAAACACGGAATCGCTAGGCTGATCAGAAATTCTGCGTGAAATAAATATTTTAAAAAATATATATTTTAACATTGTCATAAAATAGTCTACGAAGTTCGGATTTGTGACATCTATGGTCATAATAGATAATGCATTTCAATAGCTTCTTAAGTCCAAAATAACAAGCGCGGGAGCTACAGCTTTTTTTTTTTAAATCGCCGAATCAATGAGATAATTGCCTTTTTTAGTCCAAAATTTTCTTCTTCTTTTTTTTCAGAAACAAATACACTTCAATTTACTCTTATCATTGTTCTATTTTTAAATGCTTTTCCATCAAGGTGATACGGTTAGGGAGGGTAGAAACGGAGGCGTCTACTAATATCTACAGGAATTCCAAAAACTGAACAAATCGGACTAATATCTATGAGAACCAAAGTGCGTACGAATATCTACAGCTCAAACTGCTGACTAATATCTATGAGAACCAAAGTGCGTACGAATATCTACAGCTCAAACTGCTGACTAATATCTATGAGAACCAAAGTGCGTACGAATATCTACAGCTCAAACTGCCGACTAATATCTATGAGAACCAAAGTGTGGATGAATATATCTATGAGAACCAAAGTGTGGATGAATATCTACAGCTCAAACTGTTGACTAATATCTATGAGAACCAAAGTGTGGACGAATATCTACAGCACTGGCAGAGGTTGGATTTGCAATTATGTATAGCATATTGGAATAATGTAATATTGCGAATGCAGTTTAAAAAACTTAATTTATGTATGTATGTGTGTAAAAATCTCTAATATCGGACTATTGGACACATTTAGCTGAATATTAAGGATTTGGGATTTTGTTTTAACAGCTTTCTTTATTTCGAATGCTTCTAAATTATTTAGTCTGTTACCATGACCATTTCTATGTCAGTTAGGTTAGGTTAGGTTAGGTTGTGGTGCCGTGTACTTCGAAATAAATAAATATCTTTGTAATATGACCTCCATGTTTGTTCAATAAATTATTGTCCTCGTAAACAGCAAAATACGTAATATTATGCAAAAACTTCATGTACGTACTTTAAACGTTTAAGCCTTTACGTAATTAGTATTTACGTAATTGAAGTAATTGATGCTTTTCCGTACAACCTCTTGCTCAGCTGCCCTCTGTAGATATTAGTCCAACCTACGCTCTGTAGATATTAGTCTACACTGGGACCGTCATAGATATTCGTCCGACCTTAGCTCTGTAGATATTAGTCAACACTCTGAAGTTCATAGATATTAGTCCAACATATGAGCTGTAGATATTCGTCCGACATACAGGCTGTAGATATTAGTATCTGGAGTCGTAGAAACTGGATAAATGACCAGTAGAAACCATGCATGTCATTATTTCAAAACCAAACAGCGTGTTACCTGAAAGTACATGAATGCAAGCAGCTTGCGCACTTCCGGAGCCAAAACTTCGACGGTGCGTTCATAGATCTCCACGCGATTGGGCTGCTCGTTGGAGCGCGGCTGGGGGATTGCGCGAGAGCAGCAACGCCACGTGTACAGCATCACAGCCATGTTGTTACCCTCGTCCAGCAGTTGGTTCTGTCAAGTTTAACAAAATCATACTTTTAATTAATGAACTAGAGCTAGTAAATAGAAAAAGGAAATGTATATATATATATATACTAGCTGACCCGGCCACGTGTTGCTGTGACGTGAAATGGAAACACAACGCCATCTACTGGATGGTTACCCAACCTAGATAAGATAGTGTTGTGTTGATAAATTAGCTCACACCGCCATCTGTTATAAACTTATGGAACTTACAAATAATTACAAAGCATTGGCCCATAACAAATATTGAGGTCAATAATCGAGATAAAAACTATCCTATCTTTTAAGTTGGACCAAATTACACACAGTAAACGAAATATTCATCAAAATCGGTTAAGTAGTTTCAGAGTTTATCTCAAACGAACATCATGATGGGAGACTTTTATATATATATACTAGCTGACCCGGCCACGTGTTGTAGTTCAATAATCGCGATAAAAACTATCTTTTAAGTTGGACCAAATTACACACAGTAAGCGAAATTTCATCAAAATCGGTTAGGCAGTTTCAGAGTTGATCTCAAATGAACATCATGATGAAAGATTTTTAAATGTACAAAGATATTTTTGTTATTTATTTTGGGGTGTTATGCCGTGTTGCGCTACCTCCTTCTTTAGCCAACGTTTCGGACAGCGTTAGTGTCCGAAATGTTGGCTAAAGGAGGAGGTAGCGCAACACGGCATAACACCCCAAAAACAAATAACGAAATACTTTTGGCCGTGAAAATCTAAAATCATATCATACAAAGATATATTTTTAGGTTAAATCCTTAGATCATATTCCGTCAGTGGGTCAAAATATTTCCACTTTGAAATAAAATCCAAATGAATGGAATATTTGTGAATATATTCGAAAATTAAAAACTGATTTTGAAATTTGGTGAAATACACTTTCAAATATTATTTTTAGATATTAGCTTTTACCCGCGGCTTCGCTCGCATGGTTTTAGGGGGAAATCTATATATATAAAAATCAAAATATGCTAGCTTCTGGGTTTGTAGTTCCCGGCATGCGTTGCTATGCCACTTAATAAAGATATTGTTTCTCCCTGCATGTCCTTTCCCTTTGTCCTATTCTTCATCCGCCTCCTAATCCTCTTCCGCATCCCCTTCCCCTCATGCGTTCCCACTCTGCCTTCTCCGCTTTCCACTCCCCCCTCCCGCTTCCCCTGTCCCGCGAACCCCCCTCCCGATTTCCCTCCCCCCTCCCGCATTCCACACATTCAGTCCCTGTACATTCTTCAAACAGCTCGCATGCCACCTATTGCAATGTTTTTATACAAATTTCATAATGCCAGAGCTCACCAGTATATATATATATATACAGAAACCTTCGTTGAAGTGCTCACAACAACTCACCAAAGTTTCATCACAATCGGATGAACGGTTTAGCAATGCATAATTTTATGATGCCAGAGCTCAATATTGTATACAAAAACCATCGCGGGCATGCGCACATCAAATCCCCAAAGTTTCATCACAATTGGATGAACGGTTTAGCAACGCATAATTTCATGATGCTAGAGCTCACTATTGTATACAGAAACCATCGCAGGCATGCGCACATCAAATCCCCAAAGTTTCATCACAATCGGATGAACGGTTTAGCAATGCATAATTTCGAGATGCCAGAGCTCACTATTGTATACAGAAACCATCACGGGCATGCACACATCAAATCCCCAAAGTTTCATCACAATCGGATGAATGGTTCAGCAACGCATAGGGGACATGCAAACATACAAACCCAGAAACAAACATATTTTGATTTTTATATACAGGGTGTAACAGCACGTACCCGAGGGATTTTAACCAGCGATTCCTGAGCATATTTGAAGTAAAAAATGTAAATGAAATTTTCGTCTCAGGTGACTTTTTTTATGACATTTTTTTTTTTAATTTTTTTTCTTCAAATTCAAACAAAAAAAAAATTCTTCCGCTTGTTGTCATTGGTCACTCAGCCGAGTAACCGGCCAACCCCTCACCCCGCCTCCAACTGTCCACCTACCATTTTTTAATGTTTTTGTAGAAAAAATAAGTAAAAAAAACATCAAAAATATCACCGGAGACCAAAATTTCATTTACATTTTTTTTTTCAAATATGCTCAGAAATCGATGGTTAAAATCCCTCGTTCTGTTACACCCTGGTACGTTCTGTTACACCCTGTATACACACACAGGGTGTAACAGAACGTACCCGAGGGATTTTAACACCTTGTTTGCCGCTCGTGCACCGGTGTGTCAAGAGATTTTACACGCGATTTTGACCCTTATGTATAAAGAAAGTGTATGAAGAATACGGTCAGAATCGCTTGCTCTATTATCGCCCTTTACCATAGCGAAACCTGCAATGCGCCTAGTCACTCCAAATAATTTATATTAATAATTTACCGGAGCGCGGGAATGTGCGCAGTTCTTGCGCATGCGCGGGAAAAATATGTTTATCTACGATTTTGACCCTTTGACCCTACGAATTTGTAAAGGACAGTGTCAGAATCGCTGGACACGAGTGTCATTTCTGCCGCCGGGTGCCGCGTCGTAATTGGTGGAGCTTTTTGCTGGCCTACCCCGGCAAACAAGAGGTTAACCATCGATTCCTGACATTATTTGAAGAAAAAAATGCAAATGAAATTTTGGTCTCCGGTGATATTTTTGATGTTTTTTTTATTTATTTTTTCTACAAAAACATTAAAAAAAGGTAGGTTTGGACAGTTGGAGGCGGGGTGAGGGGTTGGTGGGTTACTCGGCTGAGTGACCAATGACAACAAGCGGAAGAATTTTTTGTTTTGTTTGAATTTGAAGAAAAAAAAATAAAAAAATTTCATAAAAAAAGTCACCGGAGACAAAAATTTCATTTACGTTTTTTACTCCAAATATGCTCAGGAATCACTGGTTAAAATCCCTCGGGTACGTTCTGTTACACCCTGTATATATATATATATATATATACCTAACGTGTTTCATATAAAAATGTAAAAAATATTAAATACAGTAGGGCCTCGCTAATCTGGATAGGAAAAAACAAGACCCCTTCCGAATTATCGAAGCGTCCGGATTATAGTATGCAATTTTTTTTTTAATAGGAATAAATCACATTTTTAACTTGGATTTCATTTATTAAAGTAAAAATTTAAAGTCAATTTAGACTAGAATATGTATGTACATACAAATGTACTTATACAAAATTCAAACATGTAAGAAATTTGGGCACTTAACATGAAAAAAAAAAAACTAAAAGTTAATTAACGAGTGACGGCAAATGATTGAATATTGACATGTTTTAACCCGAACGCACCCGTCCGGATTATGGCGTGCACCAAAGTAACGGGGGTCCGGATTAGCGAGGCTCTACTGTATGTAGTTACTAAAACAATAAATAAATAAAAAGTTTGCACATGCGGCGTTTGAAGTTTGCTAAGTTCTAATTGTTGTCTAAATTTGCACAAGAGAATTAAACAAAATTGATATGTTTTCTGGGTCAGTAGTAGGCTATTTCAAAATGTTACACTAATGTACCAGACCATTATGCCACCTTTTATTTTGTAGCAAATTTAATATGCAAACACAGACATGTGTAAATAATATTTTTATACACACATTTTCAAATCACTCGCACACCACCCGTAGTAAATTTTTTATATAAATTTCATAATGCCAGAGCTAACCATTATATATACGAGGGCTGTCCGTAAAATAAAGTCTCCAAGGTGCTGCTCTCGCGAGGAACGATTTTACACGCAATCCGGCCACACTGACACGTAGCCTGGTTCCTCTTGCCAAATCCCCACCACGTTGCACTCTCTGCGACGCTTAGTCTCGGCGTGGCAGCCGTTCGTGAGGGAGCTTCCACTCGCCGCACCCGCCAGGGGTGAGTTACGCTCTGTAATTCATTTTTAAACTTTGCTTCGGCAAATCTGTATGACGCCACTGGGATTGTTTCTTTGTCTCTGCAGTCGTGTAGTGTATCCGGGTCTCGTCCCCAGTCACAATTGAGTCCAAGAATTCTTCGTCATCGATGTCGTAGCACTCAAAGAAATTCACGGACTGCTTCAACCCGTTGTTTGTGATCTTCGGTGAGCATTTTGGGACCCACCTTGGGCAGACCTTATGGTCTCCCAAATGTTTTGTCAAAATCTTGTTGTCTTACTGACATCAGGGATCATATCACAGAGCTCCTGAACCGTTACCCGTCGATCTGCAATCATTGTTTTTTCCACTTTGGCAATTTTTTCGTCTGAAATTCTCTTCAACATTTATGCACATTTTCACACTCATACGAGGGTGGTCTGAAAAGTTTCCGACCTCAACATGAAGATGGCAGCACTCGTCAATAAAAGCTAGTGAATGTAATTGAGCATCTTTTGACAGTTACTCACCAAAGTTTCGGCCATTTTGGAAGTGCAGTTTTTAGTTGATAGTCGTTTGAGTGAGTCGATGTGATGTGTGTGTTTTTGTGACAATGGAAAAAATATTATTGTATTGAGCTGTTATTAAATTTTTGTTTTTGAAAGGCAATACGCCTACGACTTTGCTTTATACTATGTAAAGAAGTGTTAATTTCAAGCGACCTCCCAGATAGGTATGGTCCTGTTTTCATTGGATTTTAGGCAGCATCGCGTTCATTGGTCAAAATATTGTACACATATTTTCGTATCGGTGATCAATGAACCGATGTATGCAATTTTTAGCCATAAGTTGTTTATAATTGTTTGCCTAGCTTGTAGTTTTTAGATTTTATAAATGTATTATAAGTTTGTACAGCGCCCTTGAGGTGATTTTTCACAAAAACGGCGCTATATATATCATCCAAATATTACTATTATTATTATTATTATTAAATGATTGTAAGAGGAAAATACGTTACCAGATTAGCGTGAACGGTGGCTTCTTCAATGTACTTGGCGATGCCCGTGACGAAGCCATTCCTGTCTTCAAAATTAGTGTCGAAGTTGGCCTGGTACAAGATGGAGATGGGCTGCGCCTCGATGCACGGCTGTTCATCTGCAAACAGAGAGACACGCTCACTAAACGGGAAGGGTACCAGAATATAAGGGCAAATTTGTCACTAGAATTACCAAATCGTTCAAGAACCTCAGCAGCTCCAAAGAAGCTAAGCTAACCATCCATAATGGAGTGGTGAAATCTTTTTTTTTTTTTTTTTTATTTAAAAAAATACATACGTATACAGATTCATAGTAAAACATTTGGTTCTTAAGGCTAATAACAATATGTAAATTTCTTTTTAATGAACCTTCCCAATTCAAAAGAGAAAACATTTCTCGTGCTTGAATTTTGGAGTGCCATTGTAAAATGCATAGTTACACAGAGTATGTTATTACAAGTACTTATATTAATAAAATATATATTCATGAAGACAAGTGGACATAATAACTGACAGTATTGTCAGAGTAGGTACATATAATAAAGTTGTAACAATTTGGTGCCTGCAAATAATGCGTATGTACTTGCTGTCAATTTGATATGGTGATGAAATATTTTTAGAGATTATGTTCTAGTTTATTTTTTTTTTTGTTATTATTGTGATGATGAATTTAAAACTTATAATTAGTGTCGGGTTGGTCTATTAGTGTTTTTATTTGGGATTTAAAAACTTTATAATTTTTTTCAGACTTGATTTTATATGGGAGAGCATTGAAAAATTTTATACCTTGATAAGCATAATGGTGTTGGGAAGCACTCGTTTTAAATTTTGGAATTTCTAAATTGCCCCGTGATCGTGGTCGGTTGTTTATGTTTGTGAATGTTATTGTTGATGAATTGAAATGATCTTTATGAGTTTGCAATAATGAGTTCTTTTTGAAAATTTTATTAAGACTGAGAACCCTAAAAGAGTCAAATAGCTGTGTTGTTGGAAATACAGATGGTTTTCGTAAGATGACTTTCAAAATCAACCTCTGTACCCTTTCTACAGGTAAGAGGTTTGTTTTGAAAGTCCCACCCCACCCGATTATACCATATTGTAGTATAGATTGGGCAAGAGAGAAATAGATAGTTTTGATCATATTGGATGATAAGATGTTTCTCAGTCTAATAAATATGTATATAAGTTTTCTTATTCTGGTTACTGTATTTCGGACTTGTTCTTTCCATTTTAAGTGTCTATCTACTATGACACCCAGATACTTTATACTATTTTTGCATGTTATTGGTAGGCAATTTTCATCGTTGCATTCCTTTTTATTTTCACACTGTGATGAATGGATTTTAATAGTTATATTGTTCTCGAAATTTTTTTCTTTCAAAGAAAAAGGAATAAAATAAGTTTTCTCCATATTAAGTGAGAGACAATTTAGGTCAAACCATGTTTTGAGTATGTTTATATTGATATTTGCTATACTCATTGTTTCCTCCCATGATTTCCCTTTAGTGATAACTACAGTGTCGTCTGCATAAGATATGATTTCTCCAACTATGGGAAGAGTGAACATTTGATTTACATATATAATAAAAAGGATAGGACCGATGACAGTTCCTTGTGGTATACCAAATGATGAGGTTTTAGGTTCACTTAGTGTATTATTTATTTTGACGTATTGTAATCTCTCTTTTAGATAACTTTGGAACCATGACAGTACTGTTCCGTCCAATCCAATTTGCATGAGTTTCTCATTTAGTTTGGAGTGTGATATGCTATCAAATGCCTTGCGTAAGTCGATGAATATACCAAGACACTTTTCTCCATTATCTAATTGTTGTATTATTGTATTATCTACCCTGATACACGGCAGTGAGGCATGGAACTGGCAGAGGAAGTAGACTGAATGCTGTACTAATGAAATCCCTAAGGCGTATGTGTACATACCATGTACGATTGTGTGAGAAACTTGGAGATTCCAGAAAGGGACGCTCAGATGGTTTGGGCATGTAGAGCCAATGAACAAGGAAAGAGAATACACGACGCAAATGTGAATGGTAAAAGAAGTCGGGGACGCCCGAGGAAGACATGGCACGATCAAGATCGTACACACAAACACAGAATTTATTAAAACGTCCCAAATACACAAACACTTTACACGACAACGCGATAACATACATTTAAATACCATCCACACTAAGTATGGTAAACAATCCATTGGTTACGAGGGGGGCAACTTATATAATTGCCTCCCAAATGACATTAAAAACGAAAAGAAGCTGGGTAAATTTAAAAAACAATTATTTATATTTATTCTTGATAAACAAAATAATGAAATAGAATAGCGCTGTATTGAAATATTTATTTATCTTAATGTGTATAATTATTTCTAGTTAAATGAGTGAAAATGTAATTTTCTTTTAACTGGAATAAAAAAAAAAAAAAAAAAAAAAAAAAAAGTGAATCAGATACTTGAGTCGGGCCATGCCAATAATAGAAGAGCATGTATGAGACGATGTATGAATGTGAGGCGGGCTATCAATTTGAGAGGCAGGTATGGGTACCTCTGCCATAGGTCACCCCAAGTGGTTTGCTACGTTTGGTGACTTAGCATGGGTGTGCGGGTTTATGGGGGAGGTTTGTCCAGGTCTTGGCGGCCGATGAGTCTGCCCACCATGGCAGGCCGGATCGGGGGAGTGTTTGAGGGAGTCCCTTGGACTTCTCCAGCCGTGCTCTCTCGGAGCGATGGATTCATACGTCCGTCACTCCTGGACACAATGACCCCCAGATTCCCACCCACCGCTCATACCTTTTTCCTTCCCGGAACTTCCTCTCTTCCCTTTTCTAAAAAATTCCCTCTACACGGCATCCCCAAAGATGACATTCCTGAGGGAAATTATTTTGCTCAGGGCCTCCTGTGTGGATTTAATGTAAGAAATAAATAAAAATTACTTGAGTCGGGTCACGTCAAGAGTCAAAATAATAGGAGAGGATGTATGTAATGTATGTATGTATGTATGCATGCATGTATGTATGCATGTATGTATGTATGAGTAGTATGAGATATGTGAAAGAGGCAAGGAGTGTATGCCAAGATCGAGTTGTTTGGCAGTCCGTCCTCTCTGCCTACCCCTGCGGAGAAACGGCGTGACGGTTAGTTAGTTAGTTAGTTACCTGGTAGCGTTAGTTCATCCAGGACGTCGACATTGCTCAGGGCATCTGAGAGCGACACCTTTTCACTGACGGACATCTTGCAGCTGAGGCAGTGTGCTCTTCCTGTCAAACTACCTGCAAATTTCAATACGCCAATCAATGACATTACAAACATTTAGAGTCGTTACTGTCTCACAAAATTAACCAACTTCAGGCGAACGAAAACAAGAAACAGGGATAATGGAATTTAATTAATATTTAATTAAATGAAGACAATATTAGCGAAACTCAATCGTAAATCTGGAGACAGAAAAATCAGAAAAGATATTGGCTCCGCTGGGACTCGAACCCAGGACCCTTTGCTTATATGGCAAGAGTTCTACCGATTGAGCTATGGAACACATATCAATAATGGAATTTGTTTAAATCGATATATTTTTGAAAATAATAATGCACCCAAGCGATAATAGTGACACAAGTCAAAAAATTGCATTTTTGAGTTAAGTATGCAGAAATGTTCCTGGATATATGTTCTATCTTCGATAAAAACGGCATAATTAAAAATATTACTGTGGCCTTAGACGGCCCCTAGACGATCAATTATATTGGGAAATATTACAAATTGTACAATATTATTGACCGTTTAGGGTTAATATTGAAAATTGCGCAACGTTTGAACAAAAATTTGAGCAAATTTTTATTATTATTATTTTGTAACTAGCTTATTCCCGCGGCTTCGCTCGCATGGTATTAGGGGTTTCCCACTCCGTCACCTCCACCTTCCCTCTCCCCACTTCACTCCCCCCCTTCCCCCGTCCCGCGAAACCCCCTCCCGAGTTCCCCTCCCTCCTCCCATCTCTCCCGCTTTCCATAGCAATAGCCGCTTCCTCGTGTGCCACCAATAGCATTTTTTTAATACAAATTTCATAATGCCAGAGCTCACCGGAAGTTTTATAAAAACCTTGTCCTGACAATAACGAACACACGCAAAAAAGAATTATTCAATTTGGTGCAGGCGTTCAAAAGTTATGCGCTTAGCAACACATTCAGCGATTCATTTTTATATTATAGAAGATGAGCAGGCAGCATTCTGCTGAGGCGCTCACATCTAATTTCACAATAGTTTGACAGTAAATGAGTAGTTTTAATTTTGAACTAAGTTAGTCCTTTCTTCTCTCCAAATATGAATCCAATAGAGCTTTGAATTGGTTTATATTAACTCGCGACCTTCGGTGTGTGAGTCAAGAGCCTTAACGCTGGACTACGCCGGCCGTCAAATTGTAATAGGACTCTATAAGCAGAAGTCAGTGGTGGACCTTTTAATGCTTTTTTATGTTTTACATGTAAAAAATGTATGTACAGTAGAATCCGGATATAAAGACCCTCAAGGGGCCAGCGATACTTACAAAACGGCCGGATAATTTAAGCTTGTTTTTACATGAGACATTCCAAACTCCTTTGCGAGGGTTACATTTGATTCACCGCCTTCTAAACCGTGTAATATAGCACTTTTATCTTCTATTGAAAAACACTTTGACTTCACGGAAATCATTGTGTGGAGCTTTTAACCTAGTCACAACAGATGATAAACATTGACTGTGATTTACGTGTGCTAATAAGTATAGGAGATAGCGCGCGGGGAGTAGCCGGGGTGCGGGGCGGCAACGTATCGGTGCCTAGGTTTTGTAAACAAAACACTGTGCGTCGTTCTAACCGGACGAATTATCATTTAAATAGGTCACTTTAAGCGAACGTTCGTGTTATCGAAGTTTGATGCACGGATAACACGGAATATTCCTCTTCAACTAATAGACAATCAAATATGACATTTGTCGGAAGTACCAATCTTATAAAATAAATTCTCTAAAATAAACTCGCATGTCATCGTAATTTTAAAAAACATCCCAGGTTTTGAATGGTTTGTTTGGCAAAGCACGGTTTGTGTAATTATTCTAATACATTTCTTTCCATGTTCTACTGTTATAAATACAGGTACAAACTTGTCAATAATGCATTCACTTTGTTTTACATGGCAATAATATTTTTTCTATGATTGACAGAATTGATTGATTGTCTTTGAATTGTTAAATAAAAAAGTTACATGTAAAAATGGCGTAACCGCGTAAGTGAATTAATTTAAACAAAATTAAAATGTTGAATGCATATTTTTGCATGTTTTTTTTGGTCTCCCCGACATAAATACTCACTTTTCGTAATAATAAAGCTAAATCTAAGTGTTTGAATAAGAAATATTGCGTTTTAATCGGTAAGCGGAGTAAGACATCTCTACATTTCATAAATTAAAGTCCTCCGCGTCTAGGGTTGCCATCTGTCCGGCTTTAGCCGGACATGTTTGGCTTTTTAAGGTCGTGTCCGGCTAAATATTTACATGTTCGGCCTGTACGGTTTTTGTTAGGCTTTTTGTTAGTGTAACGCGGTGCACGCAGCGCCTTCTGACTGCTGAGCGAACACAACGCAAGCTAAGCAAAGCGCAACGTGTTAAGGACGAAGGCAGGGGCGGGGGACAATGGCTATTCTTGGTTCCGCGGGTTTTGTCTTCCAAACTTCTGAAATTGGCGGAATATTATTTTGTTATTCGTGGCCATAACACCAATGTTCAAAGAGTTTTCTCTTTAATAATCGCCCAGTGAACCGAGGAACTCAATAAATTGCAAACAGAAACAATTGCTAAGATGATGTACACATTGTGTAATTTAAAAATGACATGTCAAGAATTTTATTAAATTATTTCCAAAGAAACAACATTTTGGAAAGTAGGTGAAAAAGCCAACCATACAAAATTGTAGATTTTTGTAATTTTTTAATAATTTGGAGAAGTCGAGATCATTTTAATTTATTTTCTTAGTTTTCGTCCACAAAGATAGAAATGTTTAATTTTATATTTATTTTATGCAAATTTTTAGTCAACTGTTTAACCAGAAAAAGTGTTTGTTAGTTTTATAGGTTTATTATGTTATGTCTACCAAAGACGTTACATACTTTAGACGCGGGGTAGAAATCTCAAAATGGGAAGCCAACAACAAGACAATTGTAGAGTACTCGATTTCTAGTACTTTAGTACTAAACTGCCAAGCGTCGAGTAAGGTCGTGTCCTACTAGTAAGTAAATTGCATTAAAAAGCGCCAAAATTCCCTCCTGTGTGATGAGAAAATGTTTCCATTACACGGTAAACAGTCGTAAAAGCGAAGGAATAACATTTCATTTGTAAATACATGCAAATTACTTATTATTATTGATTATAAAAATAATACAATTGCTTTCCGCCCAAAGATTTTATGCGTCATTAGAGAACTCAAGGCCTACATCCGTACAGGTCTGGATGAGCAATAGCCAAATTACAAAGTCGATGCCGTCGCTAAGTAAAATTTACTTTTTATAATAATAATCTAATGATTCTTTATTTACTTGCCTGCGGTAAAACAACATACAAATCAGCAGAAATAACAAATGCAATAACAATCAACGCCATTTGCAAACTATCGTTGTTCATTATAGCTATTTGACACCTCAAAATTCGACTGGTGCCCAGGCCTACTACTTTAGTCGGCCTTGAGACAGTATTTGACGGAACTTTTGAATTTTGAATACGAAAATGCCGCCCGCGTTCTATCTTTTGTTTCGTTCATATGCACATATTCTTTTAAGCGCCTATCTTTATCATACACGAATAACTTTTGAATTAAGAAGTTATTAAAAATCGCTGAAAACAAAAGAGTTTTGATTAATTGCCACATTATATCTTGAGTTTGTGAGACTATGGCAAGTCTATTTATATAACGTCATAGATGTCTACAGACATAAGAGTCAATATTTTTTATTTTGTTATTGACATATTCTACATAAATGCCAAATGATGACAAGAATAAGACTGATTAATGATTGTTGTTATAAAACTGGTTCATGAGTGATTAATAAACAACTGTAACTTGTAACAGATTTTTTATTATGTAGTGCCGTTCCTCATCGGCGTTGGCGTCTTGCGTCATTTCCCTTTGTTTTCAATTGACATCGAATTCTTTCGAATGTGGTAGCTATCTCGCGCTTTATCGAAGTTTTATTCAATGTAAAAGTGCTCGAGATAACAAAAAAACTTATAAAAGTGCTTCCTTTGGTGTAAAAAATATTTAACAAGTGAAGTTTACGTAAATTTTACGGATCGCATTGCGCATTTTGTGAAAACGCGGAACGCATTATTGTTGTTATTATTTCGCGCAATGTCGAACGTAGAATCCAGGAAATCGACGCAAAAACGCCGTATTGATGATACAAACTCATCAGACTCTTCTTCTTCGAGTTCTAATTGTTCTCGGCCTAAGAACAGAAGGCACAAGAAGAGATCGCAGAAAAAAATGCTGAAGAAATTGTCGCGGCATTTGCAATTTGCAAAGCTTCGTTTTCAGGCGAGATGCCGCCGGTGATTCCGACGCGAGCGAATTTGAGGGCCCAGAAAATTTAGAGACCCAAATTGAGCCTACTTGTGGCACATCCGCTGCTCCGGTTTTCCATATGCCGGATCCCACCGTGTCGCTAAAGGAACCGCAAATGAATGCGCCGACGGACGCCATGCTGAAGACGGTGGAGCGCTTGCAGAATTTTAATTCTCCCGGTTGGTGTGACGTTCGCTACGCCAAAACATTGAAAGAATACGTAGCAGACCCGGGGTTCAAGGAATTAGAGGTGAACTGCGAACTCAATTCCTTCACACCCGCATGTGCCCAACTCATGGGAATGGAGAGAGCCTTTGCAGCAATTTCCCACGTAGCATTACAACAAAGGCAGGTCATCCAGGACTCTGTACAGAGCGTCCTAACCTGGAGCTGTCAGCCTGATGCTGAACTCTCACCGGAGACCTTACGAGAGAAATTTCAGGAGGTTTTCGGGGGAAGTATTTCGAAGAACGACGCCATTCTTCAGATTGCTTGTGGGAAGCGGGCTGAAGTTATCGAGCATCGGCGTGATCGCATCCTGGAAATGTGTAAAACTCCAGTTGATAGATCAGCTCTGGGGAAAATTCCTCCAACTGTGACCCATTTATTTAATGAAGACAAGCTCATCTCCCAGTTGCAGAGACTTGGTGGGGCGAGCAAAGTCTTCAGGGCTCCGTTTTCGCAAGCAAGAAGTAGCGAAATTTTGTCAAGGCCGAAAAGCGGAACACGAGCAGTCATACCAACTCAGTGTGCTCCCGCAGGGAATCTGGGTTCCACCCAATTTCCGTCTCAGTACCGGCGGGCAGACCCCGGTCATCATTCTGGCCCTTCCTCCTCTACCAGCAGAGGACGGAAATTTCGGAGGCCGACGGGGCGAGGGCAGACCTCGCACCGTCGCCGCCGAAACAATTGACAACCAGCCCGGGCGATTTCAGGGAGGGCAATTGCGAAGTTTTTTACAAATATGGCGTACCGCAGAAGCCCCCGACTTCGCCCTAAAAATCCTCAATGGCTATCGGATCCCATTTTGGTTGAGACCACCATTGACCAGACCCACTCAGGTGAGACTGCACAATTTCTCAACAAGGCACACACCCGATATGGACATGCAAATAAAGGAGTTGCTGAAGATGGGAGTACTGGAAGCAGCACCCGTGAATCGAGGCTTTCTCTCCCAGATGTTTCTGGTGCAGAAGAACGACGGGACCCATCGTCCTGTCATCAATCTGAAAGCGCTGAACGATTTTGTGCGAGTGAAAAAGTTTTCCCTAATCTCCCACTTCAAAGTGCCCGATTTCTTGCAACCCGGAGACTATATGACAAAAGTAGATCTGGCACACGCCTATTTTCATATACCAGTTGCAAAGACCCATCGCCGTTTCCTGCGTGTCGTGTACAGAGGTCAATGTCTGCAGATGACATGTTTGCCCCAGGGTTTGAGCAGTTCCCCTCAAATTTTTGCAGCAATAACCAATTGGATCGCAGAGATCCTTCGGAAAAAGGGCATACGAGTCATTGTTTATTTGGACGACTTTCTCCTGGCTCATCAAGACCAAGAAACTCTCCGACTGCAGACACTAGTAACATTGGATTTATTACAGTCCCTCGGTTGGACCATCAACCTAAAGAAATGTGTTCACCTACCGACACAGGCGATAGAATATCTGGGAGTGTCATGGAACACTTGCCTCAATCAGAAGACGCTAACTGGGAACAAGTGCCGCGCAATATGGAAGTCATTGCAAAACCTCATGACAAGAAAGAGATGGTCCCTGAGGGATGCGCAGAGCATCCTAGGACAGCTGAACTTCGCAGCGTTTGTGGTTCCCAGGGGTCGCTTGCACTGCAGGCAGATGCAGCTCCAGTCAATTGCCATGGCAAAGCTTCCACCCCGGAAGAAGGTACCCGTAAACCTTGCAGTATTGAACGATTTAGAGTGGTGGAGGCACAATGTGAGTACACATTCCCTTATTCATTTCCCCAAAGCATGCCACTTCATTGCGACAGACGCAGCAGACAGCGGGTGGGGGGCACAGGTGGACGACACTCCACTCTCAGGCTGTTGGACACAACAACAAACCAAATGGCACAGCAACCTAAAAGAAATGTTTGCTATTCTCCATGCATTGAAGTGTCGGAAAGCCAATTTGAGCAATTCTACTTGTCTCATTCAATCGGACAACAGAACAGTATTAGCATACCTACGCAACGAAGGAGGTACGAAATCAGTGAGCCTCCTTCAGTTGACATATCAGATTCTGGAAGTAGCGGATGCGAACAATATAAGGATGGAAGTGTATTACCTACCGGGACGATACAACGGACTCGCCGATCATCTTTCCCGAGGGACCCTGTTACCCGAATGGCACCTTCTACCTCCAGCGATCGAACAGATATTCCGCTCATGGGGCAGACCCATGGTGGACTTATTTGCGTCCAAAACAGCTCATGTTGTAGAGAGTTACGTATCCATAGACCCCACAGACACGGCAGCCCTATATCACAATGCTTTCAGCAGGATCTGGTGCTTCCCACTGGCATGGGTGTTTCCACCGCCCTGTTTGATACCCAGAGTCCTGGAACATCTAAACAAGTGTGTCGGTATGTACCTGCTGGTAGTACCGAGGTGGCCCAAAGTGTTTTGGTTGCCAGATCTTCAGTCGAGAGCGCTAGCCCCACCTCGGCAAATAACCAACCTTCTATACAACCTGGTGGACACATCGACAGGTCTTCATCCTCCTCAGATCCAAAAACTGGAGATGGAAGTATGGAAGATTGGGGCTGGAGAGGAGCGCTATATGGATGGACAGAGCATGAAAGAGGTCTCCTCAATGCCGGATGGCGATCTTCAACAATCACGGCATATAAACTAGCATGGAAAAGGTGGGGTCAGTGGTGTGTCAAAAATAAGGTTGATATAACTAATCCATCAGGTTCCCAATTGGCAAGATTCTTAGCCAATTTAAAGCTTAACGAAGGCTTGGCTCCAAGTACCATTGCACTTCATAAATCAGCCATTTCAACATTAACTAACCCAGAGTGTGAATCGCTAAGCAACCATATCTTGGTGAAACAAGTAATGAAGGGTATAGTTAATACTACCAGAAAGAAGAAAGTGTTGCCTATCTGGGACCCGAGACAAGTTAGTTTTTGGTTAAAAGAAAACCTTCCAGAAACAGTTACTCTGTTTGAGGCCTCTCGAAGATGCGCTGTTATTCTTCTGCTCGCATCTGGACGAAGAGTGCATGATCTTACTCTGTTACGATACACACCAGACAGTTTTGTGGACAATGGGGACCATATTATACTTTGGCCAGCTTTTGGATCTAAAACTGATTCCGCAACTCACCATCAGTCAGGATGGAAGCTTAATGCTTCCTCAGACCAAGCTACGGATCCGGTATATTGGCTCCGTAAAGTATGCTCTTTATCTAAAGTAAGAAGACATGAAGCAAATTCAATACCAGATTTATTTATTTCAACAACGGGCTTGCCAAAACCTGCTACAAGAACAATAATTGGAGGATGGGTAAAAACAGTTCTAAGAAGCGCTGGCATCGACAAATCAGCAGGAAGTACAAGGTCTGCCGTAGCATCATTGAGCTGGTTAGAAAATTGCCCCATTGAAAAGATCCTCGAAAGAGGAAATTGGAAGAGTGAGAACACATTTGCGAGACATTACAGAAAAGAGGTATTGGAAGGAGGTAACTCCCTAACATCGCTATCCCTCACAAATCTGTTTGAACCTATACAAGATTAATCAACGACCTCTCACAATTGACATCAGTTCTGTCACCAAGGCGATAACAAACACTTCTCACATATATAAATATGTTCTGGATGAGGAACGGCACTACATAATGATGGAGTTTTACCTACCATTAAAACTCTTATTATGTTGCCTTCCTCATCCAGAACATATTTAATCCACTGCTTGGTGAGATTACAATTGAAAACAAAGGGAAATGACGCAAGACGCCAACTGCAGTGACAGAACAAACAACCAATCATAGAACGTATTGATGACGCCAGAACAAGGAAAAGGAAGTCAAATTATACCACTAAGACAAGAATAGACGTGTCGTCTCTCACATATATAAATATGTTCTGGATGAGGAAGGCAACATAATAAGAGTTTTAATGGTAGGTAAAACTCCATCATTATTATGTGTAAAAGTTATGTCCAAAATTACGTACGTAAGTCCGACTTGTAGGGCAAAATGTCCGGCCTAATACAGCCCAGAGTCAGGCTTTTTGTTATTTTAGAAGTTGGCAACCCTATCCGCGTCGTCTGTCTGCCTGTCTGTTCACGATAAACTCAAAAACTACTTTTTTTTTTTGTTCATATGAAGCGGATACTTTGTGATGTGACATTATTAATTTAAAATAAAACAATAACTTTGTAAACACCACTTTTATTTTTATACTTTATGCCGACCGGGTTTCGCTACAACCGTAGCTTCATCAGGGCAGTATAATACTCTACTAACATTAGGTTACATTTGTGTTATAATATATATTTTACCAAAAATGGGCTGGACTCGTCAAGTGGAGGAGGAAGAGGGAGGCATAGATGGAGAATTGGGAAGGGAACGGACGTGTTCTTTATCAATAGGGAACAATCTTAGTATGGGACTTTTATTTAAATTAAGTTGGTTATTTACTACCTTACTATTAGTGTTTATGGCTTTCCTAAGTTCAAGTGCCTCTAAATTATCCAACCTTAGACCGATGTCGTTTTTATGAATAAGTTTGGCGCCAGCGTTTTTGTTTTTGACAAAAACGCTGGCGGTTGTAGCGAAACCCGGTCGGCATAAAGTATAAAAATAAAAGTGGTGTTTACAAAGTTATTGTTTTATTTTAAATCAAAAACTACTGTTTGTTAAACTACTATTTGTTAAGGTTGTGTGTAAATTGGTTGAAAAATAACGATAATTGTTAGTATCGTCGGAAAAAATCAAGCCGCCTGGTAGCTTTCATCGAAAACACTGCCTAATACCTTTGAGATATAACAAAACAATGCATGGTGGGATATTCCTCTTTTATAGATCTACAAAAAAGTCCGCGAAGGCATATATCTATCTTTTACGGATAGCTTACTCTCTCTACACCTCCTCTACATCTCTACATTTTATAAATTAAAGTCCCCCGCGTCGTCGTCTGTCTGTCTGCCTGCTCGCGATATCTATCTTTAACGGAGAGTTTACCATACCCATTCTGTCAAAAAAATGGTCACGTACAATGCGGTAATTGGAAAGTAATTTAGACTGACACAGTATTAATACGGTATTTTTTCGGGATTAGTGTCCATGGCTATTACGAATAATTTTTAGAAAAAAACTTTAGATTCGCCTTAATCACTATTTTAATAAACTTTTTGCATCACGGCTGGCGGAAAATAATGCATTTTAATTTTCAATGTCATTAAATAAAATTTCACTTCGCGAACCGACACAATGATAGTCCGCCCGCTGCCGCCCGCCATTTTGTCACATACACAAGCCCGCTACACAAACCCTGCGTAGCCAAACAAACCATTCAAAAACGTAGGCTGTTTTTTAAAGTAAAGATAACATACACAATCCCGCTACACAAACCCTGCGTAGCCGAACAAACCATTCAAAAACGTATTTTAACAGTGACAAAATGGCGGGCTGTCGTAGTGTCGGTTTGCGAAGTGAAATTTTATTTAACGACATTGAAAATTAAAATGCATTATTTTCCGCCAGCCGTGATGCAAAAAGTTTCGGTAAATATCGGTTCGGACTGGCCACGCTTATTACGAATAATTTTTAGAAAAAAACTTTAGATTCGCCTTAATTACTATAAAAGGAAACTTTTTGGCTTTGGGGCGGCGGAAAATAATGCATTTTAATTTTCAATTGCATAAAACCAAAATTTACTTCGCGAACTGACACAGCGAAAATCCGCGGCCGTACCTGTCACTGTTATGTTGGTATCCTTGATAAATTAACAAGAGAGCTAATACGACTGTAGCCGACTTTGTGAAAGTGCCCCTTTATAATGCCTACTCGCGTCAAGGCAAGAAAAACATCCCAGTTTTCAAGTAGTTTAGCGGCTACGCTAGGTTTGTGTAACATGGTTTGTGATTCTGGCGTACAATCTCACAAGACGAAAGCTAATTTTAATTTTACGAATCAAGGATACCAACATAACAGTGACAGGTACGGCCGCGGATTTTCGCTGTGCGGTTCGCGAAGTGAATTTTGGTTTTATGCAATTGAAAATTAAAATGCATTATTTTCTGCCGCCCCAAAGCCAAAAAGTTTCCTTTTATAGTAATTAAGGCGAATCTAAAGTTTTTTTCTAAAAATTATTCGTAATAAGCGTGGCCAGTCCGAACCGATAATTACCAAAGTTTCCTTTTATAGTGATTAAGGTGAATCTAAGGTTTTTTTCTAAAAATTATTCGTAATAACCATGGACACTAATCCCGAAAATTTACCATTAATACTTATCAACTAAAATACGTTAATTAAGTACCTCAAGCAATTCATGCACATTATTATAATCTTTCGTACCATCTCCTCCGCGGCGTCTATCTGTCTGTCTCTTAACGATGAACTCAAAGATGGTCGTGGTTATAAAGGTCGGATAACGATCCAGTAGATGGCGTTGTGTTTAATTTGCCAGAGCAACGCGTGGCCGGGTCAGCTAGTAAATAATAAACCCAAATATACTATTGAAAGTCGTATTTAATATGAACTGATGCATATTTGGGTACATTTTTATATCAACTTGTCATAGAGGAGATTACAAAATCCGGCGGATGTTTCATTCAATTGAAATTATACCCCTTATCCGATATTTAAACGTTGTTTTCAATTGGAATTAGATTTGTAAATAGATTTAACTAATTGAGAGCAAAGCAAAACAGTACCGACGGCAATAATAATAATATTTGGGAACGTTTTACGAAGTGATTGAAATCGTGAAATTATAACCCTTAGCCGCATTCGAAAAGCTGTTTTCAATGGAGATTTAGTAAATACATCTCTTTAATTAGGTTTAAGTACTGTGAAAAGAGTACTTACAGTGATAATGAAGGATTTGTGAACGTTTTAACAGGAGATAATGGGATAAACGTCAGGAAATTAACGCCCATTCAGAACACAGAAAACAGAAACAGAAGTGACATTTTGTTGACCCATTTGTAAGGCTAACGAATTTACCCATAAATGGCCATAGATATATTTTTCTTTAATTAATAATATTGTGGGTAGGTGTTACGAATTTATTGAAAATGTGTTATTTTTTTTTTCTATACGTACAAATTATTAAACGCAATCACTTTTAACATTTAGAAATATTTGCAAATTTCAGTCATTTCCAAATTATTTCATAATCAAAATTAATTGTTCACTTGTTGATTTCTCATCACTATTAAAAAATTGCCGCTAGTTGTATAAAAAATGGGAATCAAATTTTTTTCTCCAGTGACTTTTTGAGATGTAATTTTTTTTTTCAGAGCCCAACAATATTCTTACACATATATTATCACTGGTCACTCATCAGAGGAACCGTCCAAACCCTCCTGGTGACCTTAACTGTCCAATACCTACTGATTTTTTATGTTGAAAAAACACAAAAATGTCACCGCAGATGAAATTTTCATTCCAAATAATATCAGAAATCACTAATTAAAATAAGTTAAATTCCTCCCTTCAATCGATTTTTGTTTTTTTTTTTATTTGGGTTATAACATAGCGTGAAGAAAAGACTACAACTTAATATTATTTTGAACGAAATACATATTAAATGGTGACCAGACAGCTCAGAATGGAATTAACTCAACATCACCTCGAAAAATCATTAAAAGTGATGAAAAAATGGTTAAAAAGGTTGTGTTAGGTTAGGTTATGGGCTATTTAACCCTGGAAAGATAGTCTACGTAAAATTTACCATGCGTGTTAGAATTATTGCTCTATCGTTCTAATTAGTGCAAATCCGTCGCTGTGCTTTTCAGACATCTCACTCGCTGCTTAGACCTTCCGTGGGGCTTGCGCGTTACTGAGGTAGGTGTCACCAATTTTGAGATATAACGACCACATGAGTCAAAAAACGTAATATTGATATGTTCCAAAGCTACATATTGATTTTAATATTTAACTATGTGTTATTATTAAATAAAATATTATATCTTAATTACTTAGTACATTATTATTAGTCAAAAGTAAGTATTAGTAAGAAATAAGTGATTTGAGATAAATTATTACATTTTTATTGATTATTATTGAAGAAGTTTTACGTTTGTTTTTTTTTCCTCGTATCACAAATAAATATGTATTCACAAATTGTTGTATTTCTTATTACATTTGTATGTAAAAATAAAATACCGATTGGTTTATTCAAATCAATTAACAATAAATTAAATTCTTAATAAGTTTATTCAAATCAATAAAAAATAAAAATAAATCAGCTTTACCGTACATCAATATTATAATTATCTTTCTAGGGTAAAAAAATCATAACTATTATAGACCTTTTCGAAAAGGTGTTGCATAGCCGACTTACTATAAGTAGTGCAGGTCGAGTCAAATCAACACTTTGTGTAGTAACACACAAAGTGTTGATTTGACTCGATTCTGAGTTGGCATGGAACCACGTATTGAATATTTTTTAGAGATAGGATCAAAAGACTTATCTCTCCTGTCTTCTATCTTATCTCACTCCAAAAAGCAACTTGACGTAAATATCAGTTTCTCTGCAAGCGTGGTTGATGATATACATACTGGAAAATATATAAAAAAAATATTATTGTAATGGAAATAGTGCCAAAAATAACAATTTCCTCTAAAAACTAGAACATCTGGGCGATCCAGTGACAGCAAAGTCGCCGGGACAAAATCACCGCGATGGGTGGATTTCCTCCATCTCTAATACGTTGTTTTTAAAATTTAAAATTCAAAAACTTTGACATTACAGTAAAAGTCGTAAAAGTTTTAACATGGTTTTAACAAAGTTGATTAATGACGTATTGTGCATTTAATAAGATATATTTACAATAATTGTTTATTACTGAACGTATGGAGTGTTGTAGTTGGTTAGTGAATTATTTTAAAATACCGAAATACTTTCTTGAACATTAATCCGCCTCTAATTGGCCTAGGAGTCGGAACGTGTTGTGTGAATAATTGGCAACATCGGTTTTCTTATCGGTGTCACGTGTCACACTTCAGTATTTAGTATTTCTGTTGAGTGGAATTGACAGTGTAACAGCGTGGTGTGATTGAAATGTCACAGATAATGGAAGCAGAAACAGAGCTTCTGGCCTGCCGGTCCCGCGCAGACCTGAGACGGCTCCGAGGGATGGGCTCTTCGTCCTCCCCCTTCATCACCTTGGCTTGCAAGCACAACAGGCCTGACTTATTGAAGCTCTTATTGGAAGATGACACCATCTCTCGCTGGTGTTCAGTGGAGCAGGAAGACCAAGGACATAACGCCGTTTATTATGCCATCCGCTCCGGAAATGTGGATCTCTTCCGCACACTCCTCGAATTTGTGACCCCTGAACTCTCGGAGGGTCTAATCTCAGAAGCTTACGAGAAAATATTCTTAAACAGTGTTCTCGTGTCTTCTGAAATGAATCTATGTGTCCAATGCAAGTTGGTCGATCTACGTTTCTTTTCGAAGGACAACGGAGTGGTTCCCGAGATTTCCTCCACTGATATACAAGAACGAGTCCAACTACTTCTGGAAAATATTGAACACATTAATACTTATGAAGAAGTGGACAATCACTTTGTATTCATGGGCAGGTTCATAGCTCATAATATCCACATATTAAAACAACAATTGAAGTCGACGTACAATATTCTGCCGTGGAAAGAAATAGAGTTCTGCTTGGTGAGCTTTATATCTGCACATGTTCGGGGACACGAATTGAATATCTTCTGTCTGTCCGTGCTGAAGAAGGAGAGATTGATGAAGCAATTGAACAAGTTTGCTTCTGCCCTGCGAGAGTTGCAGGAACACATCGGGTCTACAGATGTCAAAACCCTTGGGAAACCGGTGACTTTAAGCCGCGAGGATGTTGTCGATGCCATCATCAGCAGATATCCTGACTTGTACGCTGACTATCAGGAGGTGAGAGACGTTTCTTCACTCCACATCATGAAGACATATCTGGAAGCGGCCGTGGCGGTGGACTCCGCTACTAGAGTGGGTCAGTTGACCATCAAGAGAGCTCTCCAGGTGACGGGAGAGCATCTGAAGAACACGCTGGACAGCCCCAAGCTCTCCCCAGCCGTGACTGAACTTATCCTAATCTCAGCACCCCGAGAAACAAAAAAAGTTTTGCAAGCCTTGCGCAATTTACTATCCCATCCGCACCTAGAGTCAGAAGACTCTGCGTTTTATTCTGACATTCAAAATGACATTAAAAAGATCGCAGCAGTCATTATCGACATAACAAACTCCAATAAAGCTGACAAAATAAGGCATTTGCTGACAACGCTCGTCAACTGTGACAATTCGGATGAATTTCACAAAATTGCGAATGTACTTCTAAATGTTGGCTTTGTGAATGTCCAAGAAACAGACACAGTTACAAAAGATCACCGAAAGATTGAAGATCTTATAGCAGACATTAATAGAAACATTGGAGATCAAACACCTTACGAGAAGAAATTGTTTGTTGAAATAAAAGATGTCCTCGACAAAACAAATTTACAACAACAATTACTAAGTAAAGAAGAATATTCCAGTTTATTCAAAATAGTTCTCCCATCCGTCTTTCTTGGCCCTTCTATTAAAACATTTGATCTCATAGGGGTCATGAAAGCTAATGTAAATGAAGTCTTAAAAGTATTTTCATCTCAAAACAACCCTTTAAATTTTGATAGATGCAGATCGCTACAAAGCCTTCTATTAAAATTTTATAACAGCGTATCTATGAGAATTAAACCAGAGAAAGCTCATGATGTAATACTTGCGATAGTTAGAATTAATTATTATCAATCAATTGACAAACGTAAGATTAATTGTATTGATCAATATAGTAGACAATTATTATTAAGTAAGAAAAATAAAAACGACAACAGAAATGAAAATTGCAATGTTAACAGTGTTAAAAGCCGCAGCGAGATAAATTTTGAACAACTCACTCTGAAATTGAAAGAATTGGAGAAAATAATTGGAACTGACAGAATGTTTGGTCAACTGTTTGAGCATCTTTCATTAATCTATGAAGATAAGAATTCAAATAGATTTACAATAGAAGCCCTCGTGCTGGATATCATGTCCCTTTTAGATAGCTCCAAGTGTGTTCCCAAAAATGGGCTGTATCTAGATGGGGCAATGCCTGCGGTGAATGGCAAGTGCTTGCGCAACCACTTGGCTCACGGGACTTCCTTGGTAGACATTCTGCCGACTTACGCTTGGTCCGCCGTGCTACTAAATGCCGTAAAACTTACCGAAAATAAACACCTTTTACTGAACCGTAAAATAGGACACACTTTAAAACATGATATTGAACAATTGAGACAGAGATACAAGCGGGGCTTGTCTATTCTTGACAAAAAAAAGGAAATGTGGAAGTATTTGTTGGACGGGAACTTTGAGAAATTTGCACTAGGAATCGCGGGGGGTGGTGATATATGTTTAAGAAATGAAGACCAGTCAACTACGCTACACTACGCAGCGCGGGGACCCAATATTGAGATTATCAAATTCTTGACTAAACAGAAAATGATTAACACAGAGGCGAGAGATGCTGATGGTCGAACTGCATTGCACGTAGCCGCCACCTTTGGAAGAGATGACGCTGTGAAATTCTTGGTGGTAGAAATTGGAAACGCAATTAATCAAGTTGACAATAATAAAAAGACACCATTACACCTGGCTTCCCAGAATGGACACAAGAAAACTGTGGAGATTTTGCTCTCACTAGGAGCCGATATAACTGCCAAGGATAGCTTTGGGTGTTCTTCTCTGCATTATGCCGTGATGAACAATTATTTAGAAGTGGTCAAAATTCTCTCGGAGAAAGATATTACTCTTGATATAAATCATATTATTTGGGACGGTACTTTACTTCACATGGCCGCTGATTTCGGTTATGTTGAAATAGTACGGTACTTGCTGCTAAATGAAGCAGATTTCAATGCTAAGACCAATAAAGGCACTCTTCCATTGCACCTGGCAGCAAGAAGTGGTCACCTGGAGGTTGTCAAAACTCTGCTGGAGAAGGGAGCTCATGTGAATCTCAAAGACTGCCTGGGTCACTCTTCTTTATATTATGCAGTGGAATGCAATCACGAAGGAATTGTTCAGATCCTCTTAGAAAAGGGTGCTATCGTCAATAACGGAAGCGTGACATGCAATAACACTCCCTTGCACATGTCTGTTTCCAACGGCAATGCAATCATCACAGAACTACTGCTACGTCGCAAAGCTGACGTCAATGCTAAAAGAAGTGACAACGGCTTCACGCCGCTTCTCTTAGCAGTCTGGTGTGGTCACGCAGATATAGTGGACATCCTGCTGCAGAATGGTGCTCGAGCGGATATCAGAGATTTCGAGGGCTCAACAGCATTGCATATTGCCGCTCTTTACGACCGCTCTTCCATTGTAGAGACTTTAATCAAAAACGGGAACGATGTTGACATCCAAAATACAGATCAAGAGACGCCATTGCACCTGGCTGTACGTGCCGGTTACAAACAGGTAGTAGACATTTTGTTAGCTGCAGGAGCTGATGTGCATTCTGTAGATGCTAACGATTGCACGGCTCTGCATTACAGGGCTGCTAAAGGTCAAGAAGTAATTTCAGAGTCTTTGATTAAGAAAGGAGCTGATGTAAACTGTAAAAGCAATCTATTTGGTACACCATTGCATATTGCTGCTGCGATAACTTGCAACGAGAAAACTATTCAAATGTTGCTAAGTAATGGAGCCAGTGTTAATGAGAAAGGGATCTTTGGCTTTACAGCGTTGCATATTGCGTCGTCATTTGGAAACAGTTTGGTGGTAGAAGCATTGCTCCAAGAAAAGGCTGATGTTAATGCTGAGGATGATAACGGTGACACCTCATTGCACATAGCTGCCAGCGGAAATCACAAGGCAACTGTTGAGGTCTTGTTAAAATACGGAGCAAATATCAACCATTTGAATACCGCAGGTTCTTCCGCATTATGCCATGCAGCGAAAAATAACAATAAAGATCTGCTGGAAATGTTGATTGCCAAAGGAGCGGATGTTAATGTTGGCGGAGGTAAATTTCTATTCTCTGCAATTACCGCAGGACATAGACTTGTGGTTGAAGCTCTGTTGAAGAATAAAGATCTCGACATCAATATTAATAATAAAAATTATTCACACCTTCTACACGCAGCTGCTAAAAGTGGTGATGTTTTAATAGCCAAGGCATTGATAGAGAAAGGTATTAAAGTTGCAGACTGTGTGGAAGACCCTTCGCCTTTACGCACTGCAATAATACTTGGAAATACGGAGTTTGTCGAATTTTTGCTAGAAAATGGAGCCAATGTCAATCCTACAGATACTAATAAGTCGCCGCTGCATCACGCAGTCCTCATGAACACACCAGATATTGTGGAAATGTTACTGCACTGGGGAGCAGATTCCAAGATTAGGAATTCGTGTAATAGAACGCCGTTAGAGGTGGCGGTTGCCAAAGCCCAATTATCAAATACCTCAACACTGTTGCAACAACCAGGAGTCGAAATAAATGAGAGATACCGTGACGACTGGACGTTGTTGCATATCGCTGCTGAAGCCGGTAATCTTGAAGTAGTGAAACTCTTGGTAGGCCGAGGAGCAGACATTAACGCTATAAACAGACAAGGTCGTAAACCAATCCAAATTGCCGCTTTAAACGGCCACCTCAACGTCTTGACCTTCTTCCTGGAGCTTGGGATGAGCATCTATGATCCGGGAGATGTCGGCTGGACACTGATACATTGTGCTGCTATGAGAGGGCAGCTAGCCGTGATTCAATACTTGATAGACAACCATCTCGATATTAATTCCACTGATACTATTGGCTTCACGCCTATTCACTGGTCTGCCGTAAATGAACACACAGAAATGGTCAAGTTGTTGTTACAAAGCGGTGCAGTGTATGATGCCACCGACAAATGTGGTAATACCCCTTCAGATTTAACAAAGAGTCAAGATATTAAAGAATTGTTGGCTTCAATTGAGAAACTATTTAAAAGTGTAAAAAAAAATGATGTTTTGAAGGTTGGCAATTTGGTTAAAGACTTAGCAAAATATGTAAATGTAAAGAGTTCTGACAACGCGACACTTTTACATATCGCTTCCTGGAAGGGCTTTGAGGAGGTGTGCGATATTTTGTTGAAGAGCAAAGCCAATCCTAATTCTGTTGGAAAGGGCGGCAATGCTCCTCTGCATTACGCATCCAAATACTCTCATCCTGGAATAGTGAGATCTTTGTTAAAAAATGGCGCGGAACATAACCTTAAGGCTAACAATACAAAGACTCCTTTGGATATTGCCACACAAAAAGATATCAAATCTTTACTGCAAACAGTTACACGCTGTTTCAGGAAAATAAAAATGCACGATGTTCAGGTTATTAAAGATATTACTAAAATAAGGGACATAGAAATCGTAAAGGCCGTGATGAAGGCTCGCAACACCGATGGCGATACGCTTGTGGTTGTTGCTATGAAATATCGTTTCCCTTGCGTCGGCGATTTGAAGCAAGTTTTGCAGCCCAATGTTATACATTTTTTATCCACCGTGGATTCTATGTTCAAGTCTGATAGATCCTCAGAAGCCCTGAAAATTTTAAACCAGTTGCTCAGTGAAAGAATCGAAATATTAGGAGAGGATAATCCAGGAACGCTGGACATTCTAGATAAAATAGCTGATGCATTGCACAACATGGGGATGTATCCCGATGCCTTGACTGTGACGGAAGATGTCTACAAAGTAAGAGTTAAAGTTTCTGGTCCTAATCACCCAGACACCCTGGAGACCAGGAGTAACCTGGCTTTACTATTAAGTAAGCTCGGAAAGGAAAAAGAGGCGTGGGATATATGCCAGGAAGTTTTGAAGACTGAACAGGAATTGCTGGGCGAGGGGCATGAGCAAGTGATGCAGACTAAAGTCCGTGCAGCGCTGATACTGGAAGCTCTTGGGAGGTACGAAGAAGCCTTGGCTTTCAACGTGCAAGTCTACAAAAGATATAGAAGCACGTTGGGTATCCATCATCCTAACACTCTTTGTGTCCAATTTAATATTGCCACCGTGTTTCAATCTCAAGGCAAGTTCCACGAAGCCTTTGCTCTGCTTCAAACCGTTTACGAAGCCAGAAAAAAGGAATTAGGACTAAATCACTCCGATACTCTCAAAACCAGGAGCACTATAGCGGCTATTCTTACTCGTCAAAACAAACTTGACGAAGCTCTGCAAATCTGTCAGGACATATTACCTATTCAAAAAAATATTTTGGGACTCGATAACGTGGACACTGTTAATACTCAAATGCTTTTGGAGATTATTTACACGCTTCAAAAAAAATATTACTCCGCTCTGATGGTTTACAAGGAAGGTCTGAGCGCGAGGAATGCCGTCTATGGCCCCGATCACCCGAGTTTTAGAAAGTCAGATGCACATTTAGATAAAATTGAGAAAAATCTAAAATATTCAATGAATATCGGTTACAAACCTCCTTGTGATTTCAATTTGCTTAATGCGGCCAGTGAAGGAGATAGGGGCGAGGTTTACAGATTACTAGAGAACGGATCGGACGTGAATACTACGGATAGCGTTGGTAGAACGGCGCTGCACTTTGCCGCCACAGTGGAGGTTATGTCGCTACTGCTCGACAATGGAGCTGATCCTACCACAGTATCGCAGAAAGGAAACACCCCTCTGCACCTCTCTGCATCCAAATCCTGCATACAAAGAGTCCGTCTATTGTTGCAGAACGTAAAAAAGAATAGACCAAAAGCTTACCACAAGTTTATCAATGCTAAAACTGTAGTGGGAGGTTCTACAGCTTTGCACGTTGCCACCGAGAAAGGTGCAACCGATATTGTGAGTTGTTTGTTAGAGCACGGTGCGTGTTACAACGTTCGAGACAGAAGCGACAATCGCACGCCTCTGCAATGTTCGTGCAACGGTTCCGTCACCCGATTGTTGCGTTTAGCCGAGGATGTGTTTGAGATAGCGAAACGAGGTGGCACGGTACTTCCTCAGGGAGACGAGAGGCATCTGGCGGCTGTGGTGAACTCGAGAGATACAGAAAACAGGACCCCCCTCCAGCTGGCCGTAGTTAATGGTCACACAGACACTGCCAGACTTCTCGCTGGCATTTTAAAAACACCTAAATGATTTGCAATTTGTCATCGAACAATTAATAGAATAAACAAACACCTCTGCCATAGTGGTTCGCTACATTTGCTGAATTGTCTGAATGTCAGGGTCCATGGCATGAGGTTTGTCTAGGCTTTGGCGGCGGACGCGTCTGCCCACCTACAGCGTGGCAGGCCGGATCGGAAGAGACTGGTTGAGGGATATCTTTTGGCCTTTTTGAAGTGAAGACGTCTTTAGCACTGTTATGATTTGAAACTCGTTAATATTAGAATGAGACAAACACATATATCTGTAGGATTTAGCCTGCGAGAGAATGTGATAGAATAATCGGTCTCCTTTTTGTACAATGCTTCGTAGTCTCCCCACTCTTGTCAACTTTAGTTTTCTGAAGGTTTTACTTGTACTGCTTGTGAATTGCACACTCTGTTTTTTTTACAAACGCACACTACGATAATGATATTTGCACAGGATTAGGTTGACATTTAACATTTACCCTAAAAATAATATAACATATTCATTTTAACTCTGTTTGAATGGGGTGAAAAATTCTCTTACCTGCTGCAAGGTGGGTATGACATATCCTAATATAGAATTGTCGATTACTACTGACATTACTTTAGAATAATACTTATTATAATATATTAATTAGCGTTAGGGAAATGAGGTAATATGATTAAATAACCCAGTTCTATTTATAAAAGTATTTATATTTCTATAAAAAATAAAGTAGTATTTTTTTAAGCACAAATCAACAATATTTCATATATCATCGTAATCAAAGGAATAACATGGACATGAGTGAATATGGCTGCTAATGCTTACATTAACATATTGAAGGGATGGTTTCATGATAACTTACTTAGTCTTAATGTAGAAAAAACATCATATATACCTTTTTACCTTAATGATCCTGTAACTGACTCCAATATTAAAGTGATAGTGCACAGTCGTTCGATTAAAGGAGGAGAATGTAACGATAAATTTAAAATCCTTAAGAAAACCACAGATGTCAGATATCTAGGGATCACTATAGAAAGTAACATGAAATTTAAGAAACATGTCGAAAACAGTGTCAAAAGAATTAGAAAACTTACTTATATAACGAACTAGCTGGTCCCGGCATGCATTGCTATGCCATTTAATAAAGAAATTGTTTCTCCCTGAGTGTCCTTTCCCATTCGTCCCGTTCCTCTTCCGCCTCCCCTTCTTCTCCTGCGTCCTCTTCCCCTCTCGCGTTCCCACTCCGTCACCTCCACCTTCCCTCTCCCCACTCCACTCCCCCCCCTACCCCGGTCCCGCGAACCCCCCTCCCGAGTTCCCCTACGCCCTCACACGTCCCCTTCCCCTCCCGCATTCCCCTTCCACGTATATTCAGTTTTTAAACAGCCCGCGTGCCACCTTTTACAATTTTTATTCAAATTTCCATTTTTCATGTAAGTATATTAAATTTGGTACCTAACATAGGTACCTATTTAAAATATCTAAAATTCTTGATTCGATTCAAACTATTAGGGGAGTACCTACTTTAAATAAATTTATCAACTTAAAAGATTTTCAAAAATAGAATCCTGATTGAACAATCATTGTTTTGAAAAATGTGCGATGTTTTCTGAAATTATGCAATTTTCTTAATTTTTTTCTCCGTAAGAACCATCCTCGTACTTCAAGGAATATTCTAAAAAAAGAATTAGCGAAATCGGTTCAGCTGATCTCGAGATTTGCGCTTAGCAACACATTTAGCGATTCATTTTTATATACAACTAGCTGGTCCCGGCATGCGTCGCTATGCCACTTAATAAAGAAATTGTTTCTCCCTGAGTGTCCTTTCCCATCGTCCCGTTCCCCTTCCGCCTCCCCTTCTTCTCCTGCGTCCTCTTCCCCTCTCGCGTTCCCACTCCGTCACCTCCACCTTCCCTCACCCTACTCTACTCCCCCCCCCCCCCTTCACCGTCCCGCGAACCCCCCTCCCGAGTTCCCTTCCCCCTCCCAGGTCCCCCTTCCCGCGTTCCCCTTCCACCTTCCCCGCCTTCCCTCTTCCCTTTACCGCTCCCTCGTCCCGCCAACCCTCCTCCCACATTCCATATATTCAATCCCAGTACATTCAGTTTTTTATTCAATTTTCCATTTTTCATGTATATTAAATTTGGTACCTAACATAGGTACCTATTTAAAATATCTAAAATTCTTGATTCGATTCAAAATATTAGGGGAGTACCTACTTTAAATAAATTTTTCAACTTTTCAATAATAGAATCCTGATTGCACAATCATTCATTGTTTTGCAAAATGTCATTCCCTAACACGCGAACTGTCAAACGTGCGATGTTTTCTGTTATTATCTAATTTTCTGCGCAATTTTCTTTATTTTTATCTCCGTAAGAACCATCCTCGAACTTCAAGGAATATTCTAAAAAAAGAATTAGCGAAATCGGTTCAGCTGATCTCGAGATTTGCGCTTAGCAACACATTTAGCGATTCATTTTTATATATAAGATTACCTGGTGCAATAAAAAGTGAGAAAAACTATCTTGAATTTTAAAAAAAAACTCGCATTGTATTTTTACAGATCAGCAACAGATTATCTTTTTTTTTGTCGATGATTTTCAGATATAGGGAGGAATGCAGAATACGCCAATGTCAGGGAATTTAATAAAAATGCACTTTCTAGATGAGAAAAGTGTGTAGAAACTCATTAAAAAAAGAATTAATGTGCGGAAAGCAAAATTGAGGGAGATACAGCCGATCAAAGTTTTATAAAATTTCACTCGCAAACTGATACTATGACAGCCCGCCCGCCATCGTTATGTTGGTATCACGGACTAGATACAATTGTAGAATTGTAGCCGACTACATGGGATACTTGAGGCGCGTAATTATGAAACTAAACAAAATACTACCTTAAAATCGCATCAATCTCTAACAGACGCATATTAGCAAACAAAGAATACGTATATGTATATACAATGACACGCCGCACAACACACTACCAAAACTGAACTATACAATGACCGACGAACAGCACACTACCATAAATGAACTGAACCCAAACAACCCAATGTACTACTACCACAACAACAGGTCAGGGATACCAACCCGCCCGTTGTAGCCAACTTCATGGGATACAGGAGGCGCGTAATTATGAAATTTGTCTAGCGGGCTTGTGTATTATAGCGCCGGATCTGCCCCCCCCCATAACCTAACCTAACCTTTCTAGCGGGCTTGTGTATGTTAACCCAGCGCCGGATCTGCCCCCCCCCCCCCATAACCTAACCTAACCTAACCGAACCTAACCTAACCTTTCTAGCGGGCTTGTGTATGTTAACCCAGCGCCGGATCTGCCCGCCCCCCCCTCCCCCCATAACCTAACCTAACCTAACCTAACCTAACCTAACCGAACCTAACCTAACCTTTCTAGCGGGCTTGTGTATGTTAACCCAGCGCCGGATCTGCCCGCCCCCCCCCCCCCCCCATAACCTAACCTAACCTAACCTAACCGAACCTAACCTAACCTTTCTAGCGGGCTTGTGTATGTTATCTTTACATTAAGAAACAGCCTACGTTTTTAAATGGTTTGTCTGGCGGGATTCTCCATTTCAGTGCCTATTTACATTATATTATTAATTCTGTTTTTCATAATTACGCGCCTCAAGTATCCCATGTAGTCGGCTACAATTCTACAATTGTATCTAGGCTCTTGTTTGTATCAGGTCCGGGATACCAACATAACGATGGCGGGCGGGCTGTCATAGTATCAGTTTGCGAGTGAAATTTTATAAAACTTTGATCGGCTGTATTTCCCTCAATTTTGCTTTCCGCACATTAATTCTTTTTTTAATGAGTTTCTACACACTTTTCTCATCTAGAAAGTGCATTTTTATTAAATTCCCTGACATTGGCGTATTCTGCATTTCACCCCAGATATATTCTGTTGCCAATATTGTGTTGATATTCTATTCCTAAAATTATATGTATTTTTCTTATTATACAATACTTTGTAATATCTTACAGTATATTCAAAGTTTTTGAATTTTTGGAATTTCACTACTCAATATTATATTTATCACAATATTCCTGCAGCTCTTTTAAAAGATAAGAATCGTTCCATACAAAATGTATGAGGAAAAGAATTTTCTTCATATTTTTTCTTTTTATGAATTTTTCTCATGTTTTAATAGCTATTTTACTATTCGGTACCGAGACAAATCCAACAAATCAAAAATCATATGATTCGGTCCAACCATTCTCGAGTTACAGTGTAACTAACACGACTTTGTTTTATATATTAAGATAGTGAGCTCTGGCGTAATGAAATTATGCTTTGCTAACCATTCATCCGATTGCGATGAAACTTTAGGGATTTGATGTGTGCAATGGGAGTGTGGAGGGAAACGTGGGAGGAAGGAAGCAGGAGAGGGAAGGCGAAGAAAGTGCAGTAAGATCGTATGTAGGGAAGGGGAAACGGAAGAGGATGGAAAAACGAAGGGTAACGGGGTGAATGGGAAAGGACACGCAGAGAGGAACAATTTCTTTATTTAAATGGCATTTCAACGCATGCAGGGGGCTCCATCGAAGCCAGAGTAAAGTTAGCCTCTCAAAAACTGGGCGTACTGTACAGGGCCCGCAGACACTTAATAGTCCACAACTGCTAACCCTGTACAAATAACAAGTGCGCCCCGTGGTTAAATTTGGCAGCCACCTCTGGTCTGGAGCTCCTAAATACCTGTAAAATACCCTCGACTTTGTGCAAAAACGGGCGGTCCGTTTGATAGATTCTCCCATCTTAACAGACGGATTGCAATCTTTAGAGCACAGGCGTCGGGTGGGAATGCTATCCTTGTTGTACTGGTATTACAATTTAAGATGCTCCGAGGAACTAGCGTCATTGATCCCCTCGGCACCGGTGCATAGTCGGGAAACATGCCAAATGCGTGCCCAACCTATGTACACGGTTGACAATTGTCACATGAGAACGGTTCGACTCTTGTGTTCAACAGCTCGACTGTGGAACGATTTGCCGGCCTCTATGTTTCATCCTTCAAGACCAATGTTCATTCCTTCCTCTCCTCCAAAAAGACACAGGCACAGCATCTCTGATGACACAGGCCCTAAGGGAAATTATTTTACTCGGGGCCTCTTGTGTGGAGTTAATGTAAAAAAAAGGGACTTCGCTAGTTATTAATAAAATGTGATCAAATAAAAAAATATTTTTGTACAGTTTTATGTAATTATTATAAAATATTCATAATTATTTCTTCAGACATATATTTTCGACTGAACAAATAAATATGATGTGTTTATTTTTTTTTTTATAATAACTAAAAAAAAAAAAAAAAAATGTATTTTTTTCTCCATATTTTTATAATAGCTGAAAAAACCTTTTTCACTTATTCTACCTATGTAATACTAATTTTTTATACTATCTTTATATTTTATGTTTTTTTAAGTCTAATTTACACTTTGGGTACTTGGAAATATAGTATGTTGTTTTAATATTACCCACACTCAGGCAGTGCCTTAGTGGGTTTTCGTTTCTTGTTCATAATTGTTATAATATATTATGTTATTATATAATATTTGCTATTATTCATTATATGTACAAAGAAATGGGAATAAATAAAGTTAAAAAAAAAAATAATAATACTCTTGTAATAACTTGCCTTTTTATTTCCATTACACCAAAGATATTGAAATATAATAGATGTGCTATCTGCAGTTTTTACTAGGTGGTTTACCAATTAACAAATAAACTAAATGAACGAATAATTCAAACGAACGTTAAACTAAATCAACGAATTCTTTCCGTATTCAAACTACATTGTTAACCAATACTAATGCACACCTTCAAAACATCAACGGAATGAACAAATTTTTTTCGTGTGTAAACTACTCTAATTAGGTCGTAGTCTGCCGACAGTTTCGCGGACATCACAGCATATCTCTTTTGTATTTGAATATCTTTACATTACACATATTAATTAATGTATGCATACAAGGGCGCATTTAGGGGGGGGGGGCACGTGCCCCCCCCCCAGACGGTATTTTTGTGTACTGTGGAGATTCCATCACAGTACATACTTAGAAGCTAAAACTGTCTTTATGAAACAATTAATTTTTCTATTGTTTTGACACTTTCATAAAACTTCCTATCCATACTTGAACTTGTAATTGTTGATTTTTTTGCCCGTCCGCCCCTTGTGCCCACCCAGAAAAAAATCCTAACAGTAAGGCCCTCCGTTTAGGGTTGCCATCTCTTAAATTTGGCAACCAGGACAAGACGCATGAAAACCCCGGATTTTAGGGCCCAGAACCCGGACATGTCAACAGGTTTTTATAAACATAGTCAGTGTAATAAAAAACAGTTGAAAATGTCATAAATCACCTATTTATTTATTTTCAAATTAAATTTAGTCATATTTTATCATCATTATAAATGTACCTAACAAAACAGAATCTTATTACAGTTTGTTACAATCAGTTAGAATTTTTTGTTCTTAAAATAAAACTTAAATTATTAATATACTCTGTTAAGAAAACAAAACCTTATTAAAATATAAAGCCTAACAAAATTCAACTAAATTTTTAAACAAAAATCTTAAAAGTACTGAGACCATTTTAGTATTCAGTCTTACAATTTCTTATAATAAATTTAATAATAATAATAAATTTGGACAACTTATATAGCGCTGTTTTTGCGAAAAATCGCCTCAAGAGCGCTTAATTTCAAATACTCTTTAACTCAACAATAAATATATCTTTAAATTTTTATCAGCAGCCATTTTAAACAACAAAATATCTCTTAACATAATATGAACTAAATTCACTCTTCTTAAATCTCAAGCAAGAAAACTGAACCTTTTTAAAGTTTAGACTTACTGAAATATAAGTTACATATTTATTTTTTTAAGTATAAAATAATCAAATACTATACTCATTTATATCACCTTAAAGTTTTAATCAACAGTCATATTGTAAATTTCTTTTACGTAATAAAAACAATCATAACTTTACTACAAAAATGAAAAGAAATTATTACACTCGTAAGTTCACCCTTGTTTGTCCAATCCCGATTTCGAGGACTTCAACTGGCTACCCGAATTTGAGGTCCTGTTATATTATATAAAGTAGACATGTATTCTACACTTATGCGTATACTCAAGTTAATCGTGACGGTTGCTGACTATTCGGTTTCATCATACACCCGGTAAGCACCTAGAAAACGGTCCTCAAAAAACCGGAATACACACCCTGTAACTGAGGACTTCCCATACCCGAGGCCTGTCCACGTATTCAGGATTACACATACGTAAAATACACGGATCTCGGAAGGTCCTCGTTTTAGTGGCCGGTAGTTTTTGGAGGTCTTGGGTCCTCGAAATAGTGTGGAACGAATTTCTTACACGTATCTTGGAAGCAGGCGCGGCTCGTCCTAACGTTCACTCGTGCGGTGAACAGTCAACAAAATTATACGCCTCATCGTATTCCTAAATATTTTATTTAAAATATAAATTTGCACAAAACTTAAAAAAAGGTTCAAAATAAAATTGAATTGCCTATCTAAATATATAAATTTGGTAAGAGATCATTACGGCTGACACCCGACAGGCAGTGCACCCCTCCACCTGCGCGCCCGGTGCAACAGCAGATCGGCTAGTGATCGGCGATCGTAATACGGAAAGTACCGAAAACTTCCGAACTGTTCCGACGACACGTCTCCAGCGAAATAGTATTCTTACTTAGGGTTTGAACAAGATACCATAATATGTCTCTCGCAAAATGCAACCATTAGTCAACGGGTATTAAGTGCGATATTATTGTATTATATTATAAAAAGCTTATGATTGTCAAGGAAGAAGGTATAGAGTGCGTGAGCAGGGACCTAAGCGATTCCTTCAGAAACTTGTTTAGGGTGCTTAGGGTGTGAACATACTAAAAGTCCTGACGTCTAGGTGTTGAGCTAGGGGGGGGGGAAGGTCCCAATTTTCGGGTTTCCGCTTGTATCTCAAAAACGGTGCGTCGCAGAGGAAATAAGCTTATAAAATTCTCTACAACTTTTATTCTATATGTAATTTTCTAAATCCCGGCCAATTTTTAGTTACACGCTTCACAAATGTGGATATTTTCGGAAAAAATCATTTTACTTCACATTTTAATCACAAATTGTGGCAACGGAGGCATCTTTTTGCCAAATTACTCTGTGTACTAGAAATCCTCCGTCCACAACTATGTTCATCTGAGACAGTAGACCAGTTTTTTGGTAGTTTCAAATAAGCTGTACAGGATCGATTTAGTTGTCTTTCGCATCCCGCTTTCATTCAACAATGCCAAGGGAAATGGGGCCAATTTATACTCAAAACATTTCTTCAAATCCTCATCTGATCGTTTGCCTATCAGTTTGCTTGACCGTTTGCTTATCAGCTGAAACAGATACGTTGGATCAACTGCAACCTTTTCATCGTGAATTTTTATCGAAGAGCTGACGGGAGACATTGGGAATTGACATTATTTCACTGGTTTGTGGGAAGGGAGGATGTGCATCAAACTACTGACTGAGTTAGGAAATGTCTGCTGTATCTCTCTTCGGCGGGCTTGTCCGAGGTCCTTGTGCTGTTCACTTGACGTGAAGAAGACTCCACAAAACTCTTCAAGGGAAGTGCAGATCTCATGAGTTGCGCTCATACCAACTAATCACTTGTTGACTACATTGTGCGAAACACCTCTGCCTCCTGATATGCCTCCTCGGCTTTTGAATGATCGCATCAATGTGGTTTCAGCTGACTAAAAGCGATCAGAGCATCGCATAATCGTCGTCACGCGTCGGTGTGTCAGTAGTAAGATAAAAACAGCTTTTTCTGAAAATGGGGATATTTTACGAAAAAAAATTAAATTGATGTAAATATTTACTGGTTGGAGATTTATGTATATATATATACGTATTCTAAAAGGAAATTAATTTTTTTACAACTTTTTCAAAATAAATATCTATGTGTGATGAATATTTTAGACGATATGAAGTAATGTTTGATGAAAAATGTGAGGTAAAATGATTGTTTTCGAAAATATCCACATTTGTGGAGCGTGTAACTCAAAAACGGCAGAGATTTAGAAAATTACATAAATTATAAAAGTTGTAGAGAATTTTATAAGCTTTTATTTATTTCTAAAAAAATTCCTCTGCGACGCACCGTTTTTGAGATACAAGCGGTAACCCGAAAATTGGGACCTTACCCCCCCCCCCCTCTCCCCCCCAGCTCACCACCTAGACGTCAGGACTTTTAGTATGTTTACACCCTAAGCACCCTAAACAAGTTTCTGAAGGAATGGCTTAGGTCCCTGCTCACGCACTCTACACCTCCCTTTGGAGCATTCGTTGACTGGACTAAATGGCTGTCTTCCATTAATTGAAAAAAAAAATTCCAAACAAAAAAGCGTGCGAAGAATGTTTGACCAATGAACTAGATTTAAGACACAGAACATGGAAAAACATTAAATTTTATGTGCACAACATCATAAAAAAGAACGCCAAGAAATAAAATAGAGGGTGTTAAGGGACGTACTTGACTTACTTTAACCAGTGATTCCTGACATTATTTGGAGTAAAAAATGTAAATGAAATTTTGGTCTCCGGTGACTTTTTTTGACGACTTTTTTTTTTTCAAAAATTTTTTCTTCAAAATCCAACAAACAATAAATTTCTTCCACATGTCGTCACTGGTCACTCAGCCGGGTGTCCGACGAACCCCTTACCCCGCCTCCAACTGTTCAACAAGTACCATTTTTTTATGTTTTTGTAGGAAAAAAAAAACTTCTAAAATGTCACCGGAGACCAAAATTTCATTTACATTTTTTACTCCAAATAATGTCAGGAATCGCTGGTTAAAGTAGGTCAAGTACGTCCCTTAACATCCTGTATAAGATCATGCCTGGAAGGAAAGAATATTGGTTCAATAATTTTTATTATAAACGACTTTGTTGTCTTAATTTTTTTGTCAGACTACCTAAAAAAACATATTTTTTTAACGATTTTGTATGTTTTATTTGATGATAATGTTACTCTGCGTTTGGTAACTTTTTCAGTAATTTTTTCCGACTCTTCAATATCCGCATTAATAAAACCCTTCCTACAGGTCCTCGTTAACCCGCTTGACAACATCACCCATCCCAGGTGGCGATATTCTTCCCTTGTCCTTAATTCAGACAGAGGCGTTTTTGTGAGGTGTAGGTAATAGGGTCATAGAGCGGATTAACGAAGAATGGAGTGAAAGAGGAATATATGACGCGGATTAATAAAATACTTGAGCAAGTGTCCTAATTACTTATTAAATATTACAATACCGTACAGCGAATTAAACAGTATTACAGAACATAGTTCACAATACGAACTAAACGCAATAATGAATTTTGTTTCAACTGTCAAAAACTGAATTCCTTGTCGGCACAATCTTAATAGTGCAATACTTATTATATTCACATGCACGTAGGAATTTCGAACGACGGGTCCTCGGTTTAGGGCGTAGGAGAGATTTCTTGACACTCGAGCTTGCAGCGCCTCCTGGTGTTCACTTTCCTGCACCTTCGAAACCGAGGACTTTGAGAGAGTCCTCGGTTTAGGGTCTGTGTGTGATTTCCAGCATTAGCGGCGCCGCCCTGGTGGTCACACACCCGTACTAATGAAACACTAGCCAAATTAAACACGATATTTTTCACCACGAAAATGAGGACTCTCTCCGATTGGCCCAAAATTTCGACAGTTGACCAATCAGAACGCATAGATTATAGGTACATATTCAGTTTTTCGCATTTCGAATCCGAGGACGTCCTCGGATTCGTGTGAGTCCTCGGATTCTGGGTCAGGCCTGTGAAGGTCCTCGAATAAAGGTGCAGACCAACTCATTATTTGATTGTCTAGCTATTAAAGCTTTTTCCTCAGCCTCTCGCCTTTTTCACTTTTCAGTTTGTTTTTGTATTTATCACTGTTTCCGATAGCTTTTAGAATATCTTCCCTTTTAAAAGGAATTTGTAAAAATCAATGCAGCCGTATAGCTATATATATTTATGTATAATTTGAATTTAATTTTAATTAAAGATAAATGAAACAATGTTACTTTTTTTAACCGACCGGTTTCAGAACGACCGTTCCTTTCTCAGGGTAAACGTATACATTTGACTTTAAATTTTAAGACTTTAAATTTTTTTTAAGTAGGACAAATCCGGGGAAACCCGGACGGATGGCAACCCTACCTCCGTTCATGGAGATACTTACAATCTACATAATTGTGACGAAACCACAAGTACCCTGCTGATATATCACTTTTTAATGCTAGTCTCCGTACACGGCGCTATCCGAAATATATTGAACTCATTCATCATTTTTCACGTGCAGCCGTCGAGTGAACACGCTGTCAAGCGATGTCATATGACTTTTTTTCCAACATCAGTCCATGTCCATGCCTTCTCCACTAAATCGTTTCTTACGTATTCTGGTAAAGTATAGTTATGTAAACATGCATTTTTTCCATTTCCAGAACAAATCTAACATTACTTTCATGTTCCGACGCCATTTCGGTCAAACGTCAAACTAATAAGTATCAGACAAAAATGATGCGACTGTCGCGTGCGATCAGCACTGTCGGTTTCGTGATACTGATTGGAAAATTGGAAACCGACGGCCACCGCGTAGCGCCGTGAACGGGCACCAGCTAAATCGTACGGGGGGTACTTACGATCAGCGCGTATGATACGCGCACGAGAATCGAGTAGCTTGTAAGCAATGACGTTATATAAATAGACTCGCCATAGTCTCACATGCTCGCAAAATAATGTGGCAAGTAAGCAACACTCTTTTTTTTTTTCAGCGGTTTTCAGTAATTTCTTAATTCAAAAGTTATTCATTTATTAAAAAGTTATGCTACTTTCACACTGAAGCCAAACTTCCAACTCGAATATCAAGAATATCTCGATATCAAGAATTAATAACCTTATATAATTAATATGAACTACCCTTCTACGCAATCGTCCGAATGTCTGAAGTTGGAAGTTGACCTCATGTGAACGTACCATAAGACAATTTAAAGAATATGTGCTTTTTCTCAAATGACGTACAAAATTGTCGGACGGGGAACATGTATAATAATAAGTAATAACATGCATAATAATAAGTAATTTGTGTGTACATATAAATTAAATGTTATTTCTTCACTTTTACTAATGTTTGCCGTGTAATGGAAACATTTTCTCATCATACGGAGGGCATTTTCGCGCTTTTTAAATGCAATTTTCCTACTGGTAATACATGACCTTACTTGACGAGTGACAGTTTAGTACATGAATAGCGCCGTTTACACGCACACTTCGGAGCGACCGAGTCCCGCGCCACTTCAGGACGCCGCGCAGAAAAGTCTCACAGTGAACTGCGCTGTAAACCTATCGGTCTTTACTTTTCTGCACGGCGGCCTGAAGTGGCGCGGGACTCGGTCGCTCCGAAGTGTGCGTGTAAACGGCGCTAATATACCAATCCCGTTTAGTACTATGATTGGTTTATTTATGCCCAGGGTATAAATATTGATCTCTTACTGGATGGAGATGAAGATGGAAAAAAACTTGAAGTGTTTAAGCAAGCAATAATAAATAAAAAAATTGATGATGAAAATCAAGAAAGCAGAAGCACGAGAGACTTTATCAGCCGGGAATATGATGACATCCATCTAAAGATGGAGACCATATTAAACTGGTTTCGGAAGTAGAATCAATGCGAAAGGAATAAGGAACTCCAGTGAAAAATATTATGGGCTTTAAAAAAATATGTTCATATAGACCAAGAAACGCTGATTCTGAATATATAAGTTTTATTTCATAATATTAAACGCAGAGTTTTTAAAAAAATATTAAAAAGTCCATTTTTAATTGGGTCGTAAAAACACGTCGTCAAGTTGGCATTATTGAAATTTTAGTGGTGACGTCACTGTTCGACGTGTCGTGACGTAAAGTCATTGTACGGGAATGTATGAAAAGACACAAGCCATCGTATTAATTTATTCGTTTATTTACGTACTGTTTTTTTTTATTTTTATTTTTTTATTTTTTATTATAGCGACTATATACAAAAATTTTACATACAAAATGAAATGTGAAATTAAGTACAAAATATTGTATTTCTTAGTCCTCCTCACTAGGGGGTCCTGTGCCGAGGAGGACTAAAGTTATTTAAATATAGTTCATTTGTCTTCTATGTCGTTTTTAGCGTCTTCACTAGGGTTTTCTCGTTGACCTCTTTAAGCCATATTTTTATTCTTGATTTGTATTCAATTGGATTTTTTATTAGTTTTATGTCTTGGGGGAGGATGTTATGGAGTTTTGTTGCAAAGTATGTATAGTTTCTTTGTCCAAATGTGGTTTTATAACTTGGAATATTTTTTATATCATTTTTATTCGATCTAGTGTTATGCATACACGGTCTAGTAGAGGATTCATTATTTTTGAAGAGCTTCAATAATATATTTTTGGAATATATTTGTTGTACATTTGGTACGTCAAAGTTATTGAAAATTTCAGTTGAAGGCGTTCTAATTGGTACTTTCAATATGGTCTTTATGATTCCTTTTTGAATCGTATTCAGGCTGTGTAGGTACGTATTTGCAGCAGATCCCCATCCTACGATTCCATATTCAATTTGAGAATGACATAACGCATAGTAGACCTTTTTCATATCCTTTTTATTTAGCACGTTTCTTAGATTTTTGAAGAAATATATAAGGCTTGTGAGTTTTTCCGTAATACCTTTGATGTGTAGGTCCCATCTAAGATTTTCGTCAATTATTACTCCGAGATATTTTATGTTTTGTGTTTTTTCGATGACGGGGCAGTAACATTGTATATTATTTCCATGGCATTCATGTAATTTTAGTTCTAGTGATTTTATTGGTTGGCCCCTTGAGTTCATTGAAAATGTTATATATTTTGTTTTGCTTATATTATGGGTAAGCGAGTTGATTTTAAGCCAATTTTGAAGTGCACTAAGCCCTTTTTCAGCCTCATTAAATGTATCAGTCCAATTTTCTTCTTGAAATAATAATGTTTATAGAGATTTAGTTGTTGTGTTTATTGAAACATTATTTAGGCCTAAATAATGTTTAAAAAATAAAGGTATCTCTTATTAGTTTATTTCTATTATTGAAAATATTCAAAAACTACTGCACAAAAGAAATAGTAATGCTACTTCTAGGGAGAATACTTCGAACAACGGAATTCAAAATGGCGGCAGTTGATCAGCTGATTGCCCGATCCTATAGTAATTTTTCAGGAGTGATGACGTCACACGATTCACCATACATATAGTGGTTTTGGAGGATCTTGAAAAATTAAAACTTTGACAATTATTTTAACTATTAAAACTAACTCTAAAAATAAAAAAGCGGTTATTTAAGTTAGAAGGTCATTATTCATAAAAAAAAAAAAAATGGACTGGAGTTCTCTATTAACAGAAAAAGATGAAAAAATAAAAAACCTTGAAGTTAGACCAGCAGTAGTGGAGCAGAGAACGCGTGAAGACACCCTTGAATTTGCAGGGGTTCCAGAAAAAGAGGGAGAACAGCTTGCAGAAATAATTAAACCAGTTCACACTGTTCACAGTGACAGGTGTCGACTTAAAATGCGATGATATTCTCGATATCAAGAAAATTCCAGTCCGATGACCAGGAGTCTCCCCAAAATTCCACATCAAATTTACTAACCCCCACAAACGGGAACAGAATCTACTGAACAGGAAGCTTCTCAACCCTACCACAACCCAAGGAAACGGATACCAGAAGATTTTTATTAGCGAAATCCTTGGTGCCTATTTCAAAAATTTTCTATGGAGGTCGAAGACTAAGGCGAAAGAAATGGGATATAAATATGTCTGGTACAAATAATGTAAAGTGATGGTTAAACAAATGAAAATGATAGAGTAATATATATCAAACACTCTGATGACCTTAAAAAAATTGATTAACTTTTCTAATTGAGAGCCCCACTTTTACCGGTCATTCACTGGGTCGATTCCCCTCAGTTCGGTGAGTCATGTTGCATCATAATATGCTTTACCACTTTCAATCAAAGGAAGGTTGAAATCTCCAGTGATGGCCACAGATTAGTGGAGCTCTCATTTAAGGGGATTAAACTTTTTTTGTTTGTAATGTAAATTATAATATGGCTATTACCATTAATAATACATAAGAAGAACTAGGCGATCAAGACATTTTTTTATAACATCAGATGCGAAAATATGCAAATACCTAACAACCGATTAAAAAAACACTATAACAGCAATAAAGGCTAATTATTATGCACCAAATATTAGGTCAATTAAGAAAAATTTTGATGAACTCCAGATACCGCTTAACCACCTAAATATAAATTTGATGTTATTATTCTTACAGAACGTTGGTTGACAAATATTTACACTCCGAAATTCATAACTCACTACTCTTCGTTTAAAACATGATAGTCAGAACGATGGAGTTGTGGTATACACGAAAAACGACCTAAACTCTATTGTAACTGAAGTAAACATTATTGACGCGAGCTGTATGCAAATAATGTATAATAGTGATACGGGCATTCTAGCAATATATCGCTCTCCATCGATTCGTAATTTCTTAACAGTCTAAATAGCATACTCTCAAATCTTCCTATACTAAAAACATAATAATTATGGGAGATTTCAATATCAACATACTTCCTAATAACCCACACCATCAATGCCACGACTACCTGAACATGTTAAGAGTTCCATGGATTAATTAGTACCACCAATACACCAACAACAATAGCTAATGAATCAACATCATGCATTGATCACGTAATGGTCAAAACTAATAAACAAAACAAAAGCATCGTTTACAAATCAGCCACAATCACAATCAGACACCACAAAAAATAAAAGTGATCGACAATTATATACAATAATATTAATTTTGAGAATTTAAAATACATAATTAAAAGTAAATCTTGGCGAGAGCTCTTCCAAGTTTACTATTTAAAAAATGAATTAATTAATAATACCAAAAATTTGACAAAAAAAACTTCAAACAAAATTAAACCTTTAAAATCATGGATAAATTATTCAATCATCAACTGCATTCGTAAAAGAAACGCATTAAACAAAAAATTCAAAGATAATCCTTATGACATAATATCACTAAACATCTACAAAAGATATAGAAATACATGCGGCAAAGTCATTAGAAAGGCGAAAGAAATCTATTACAGAGGCAAAATCCAAGAAAGTAACAATGATCTCAAAAAAATATGGCAATCTCTAAGAGAAGCCACAAATACAAAAAACACTAAAGACAAACAGTACATAAGTAAACTTTGTATTGACGGAAAAATTATTGACACCTTAAAAAACCCCAAGCTCATTGCGGATTACATCAATAATTTTTAACAAATATTGGCTCAAATCTTGCTTCTCGTCTACCAAATTGTGGGAATGCTCTACCTGCTGAAGCAGAACTTCAATTTCCCAAAAGAAGATTCAATTTTCAAACTGTGTCAAGGGAAGAGATTCTAAAAATAATAAATTCCCTAAAAACACTTCTTCTGCCGGGGTTGATGGAATAACAACCAAGATTTTGAAAACGCTGGCTACGGAAATTACATTGCCCCTAGAATACCTAATTAACCTTAGTATAAGTCAAGGACACTTCCCCTCAAACCTGAAACAAGGTATTGTTACTCCCATACATAAAACAGGTAACAAGACAGACATAAACAATCACAGACCAATAACTCTAGTGACCAGGCTATCCAAAGTATTTGAAAAAATTATCAATGCTCAGTTGGTAAAATTTCTGGTGAGCTATAAACTACTCTCAGAAAATCAATACCGGTTTCAAGAAAACAAGAGTACCCTCAGACACTATTGCCGCCGTAACTGACTTCATTGTAAAAATCCTCGGTAAAAGCAAAAAATGTATTTCAATATTTTTAGACCCTTTTAAAGCCTTCGATACAATATCACACAGTAAATTAATAAACAAACTTCAAATAATCGGTATTACAGGCAACGAACTTAACTTTTTTAAAAGCTACCTTGATGAACGCAAGCAACAAGTGAAAATAATGAACACACTTAGCAATCAGTGCTCAACTAACTATGGCATACCACAAGGTAGCATAATAGGACCGTCCTTGTTCCTTTTATATACCAACGACTTATGTAACATTAATATTCAGGGAAAAATAGTTTTGCCGATGACACTGTTTTACTGTTTGAAGCTGACACTTGGCTAGCTGTCTACAAAAAAAGCTGAAATGGATATAATCATTGTAAAAAAGTGATTAGATAAAAATACGCTCACTTTGAACACCGAGAAAACTAAATATGTCACATCAAGCATAAATATAACAGGTCAACCTCACGATGATGGCTCTATTAGAAAACACACATGTTTAAATTCCGATGAATCTTGTCAGTGTCCCTACATTGAGCGCACTACATAGATGAAGTATCTCGGCCTCACAATAAGGAACTCCAGTGAAAAATATTATCGCTTTAATAAAATATGTTCATACAGACCAATAAACGCTGATTCTGAATATATAAGTTTTAAGAAATAAAGGTAAAAATGTATAAACCCACCTCACGGATAATATGGAACGTTTGTGCAATGACGTTATATAAATAGACTAGCCATAGTCTCACATACTCGCAAAATAATGTGGCAAGTAAGCAACACTCTTTTGTTTTCAGCGGTTTTCAGTCATTTCTTAATTCAAAAGTTATTCATGTATTAAAAAGATATGCTACTTCCACACTGAAGTAAACTTCCAACTCGAACATCCAACGCACAAACTACCCTTCTACACGATCGTCCGAAAGTTTGAAGGTGGAAGTTGGCCTTAGTGTGGCCGTATCATAAGACAATCAAAGAATGTGTTTTTTTCTCTAATGACGCATAAAATTGTCGGACGGGAAACATGAAAATTAATTGTATTGCTTATAATAATAAGTAACTAACAGTTAAAACCCGCTCCACAGGTTATTGCTGCTAGGCCCTGCGGGCGGCCTTCAGTTCGGCTTCGCCCAGTTTGAGTAGGAACTGGTTCCAAAAATAGCCAGTTCCTCGGTCCACTGTGATCCAGTGACAGCTAGTTACCGAGATAAAGTAACCGTGACAAAGTAACCGAAACACCATGACGCCATAATATGTAATATACGCGTACATTGCATATCATTTCAGACCTAATTTTATTGTACAGAGTTATGAACAACCTAATTGACAGCCCTGCCATCGTTTCTAGTATTAAACTCCATGTACCGACAAGGAATACTAGACAAAATATAACATTCTTTTGCAACACATACACAACCAACTATCAATCACACTCACTTACCAATAGGATGCATGATTTAGGCAACAAGTTTGGTGGTATTGTAGATGTATTCGCTGATTCCCTTTACATTCTAAAATGCAATTTAAACCAACACTTTGTGGAATCCTACAAATTATTGTAACGTGGGTATAATATATTTAACGATTTGATGTGTTATTGTAATGTTTTATATTATATTTTGTTCTATGTTATTGTTAAATATTACATTGTTCAAAATATTTCACGGTTTTACGCAAGAATATACAAGTGGTTTTTTCTTTAAAATCTACTTGTATTTTCTTAAAAGTTTTTTCACTTTTATAACTTTTGGTATAAATTCTATGTATGTATATATATATATATATATATATATATATATATATATATATATACAGGGTGTAACAGGACGTACCCGAGGGATTTTAACCAGTGATTCCTGAGCATATTTGGAGTAAAAAATGTAAATGAAATTTTCGTCTCCGGTGAAATTTTTATTTCAAATAAAATCATTTTTTTGGTTTTTTTCCACACGCCGTCACTGATCTCATATTTCGAGTAAAGGATACGGCAACTCCGCGCAAACCCCTCCCCCATATCCGCTAGCCAACCCGAACCCCGTTGTTGGCAGCGTACTCTTTCACTCTCTACTGCGCGCCTCCTCGTAACGCGAATAAACATATTGCCAGGTGGTTTTTTAAATAGATATTTTTTTGGAGATAATATTTAACATAACTTTCGCATACAGTATTTTTAAATAGTGTAACAGGACGTACCCGAGGGATTTTAACCAGCGATTCCTGAGCTTATTTGGAGAAAAAAATTTGTATATCATTTTGCTGTACGGTGACATTTTTTTTCAATTAAAAACATTTTTTTTTGTTTTTTCTACACACCTTCACTGATCTCATATTTCGAGTAAAGGATATGGCAACCTCGCGATAACCCCTCCCCCTATCCGCTAGCCAACCCTACAGTTATCGGCAGCACGCTCCCTCACTCCCATACCGCGGCGAAGCTACCCCTTTCCGAATACCGCTCGGTCAGTTGTGTTTGGAGTTTGACGGTGAACGGGGTCGTGCGTAGTTGCTTTGAAATTTGTTTTTGTTTTACTGTTATTATTAGTGTTTATTCTAAAAGATGCCTCAAAATTATCCACCTGCCCATGAAGCAGATATAGTGTTTGTTTATGGAATTTGCCGAGGAAATTCAGTGGAAGCTGTAAGAGAGTATCGCAGAATATATCCAGAACGACGTCTACCACACCATACAACTTTCGTACAGGTTTGTACCTAACTACCTATTTATTATCGTAGAGCTAGACACACATTTAATGCCGCCATCTCATTGTAAAGGCTCCCAAAAATCCGCCTAATTGTGTCTTGTAATGTTACGGAAAAAGGTTATCACTACGTATGTTTATTTACAAAACTTTCCAAAATTTTATGTTTCACTCTCGGAAATCCAAGATAATACCTATCAAACGTGCCAAGTAAAAAAAATAGGGTAATGTTTCCCAACTTGGCTAATTCTTTAAGCTCAAATTATTTAAATAACACTTCATTTAACTTAATATCCTCCTCACAGCATCCCCGAAAATGTGTGGAGTTGATGTAAAAAATGAATAATAATACAACAGAAACAAGAATAATTTACGTAGGTTAATTGGTAAAAGATGCTTTAAAGTTCCATTTTCATTACAATTAAAGTTCGAAATTCTTGTGAAAAAAATATCAAGCCGTCGCGTCATTTTGAAATTGTTATTAACACTTATTTATAACCCAAATTAAGAACTAAATAATCATATTTTGTGCTTGTCCCCCAACGTAAATAGTTGCTAATCAAAATCGGTTCCAAGAAAGCTTGTTTTAAATAGTTTCACTCACAAAATAAATTAATTCGTACTTACGGAACGTTTTCTATGTTAATCAAATATTTCTATGTTCTCAGAAATAAACTGATATAAAACGCACCCGTCATTCATTTTTACTGATATTTTATAACAGAATAATGTTAGCAATTGTATTTTTGTTTGCAGATGTATCAACGCCTGCGCGACCATGGAATCGTACGGGTTCAGGGCGGAGGAAATAATGATGTTCCAGTTCGTGTTGAAGAGAGGATCCTCAACATGATGACAGAAGACCCGACGCTTTCCGTGCGTCGCGTCGCCATGATCGTTGGAGACATAACACACACGACGGTATGGAGAATCCTAAAAAAACATCGCCTGAAACCTTTCCACTACAGGCGCTGCCAAGGTCTACTGGAGAACGACCATTTCTCAAGACTAATTTACTGTAGACGGATGCTACGAAATGTGTTGAGAAATGGAGATTTCATGAAAAATATTCTATTCACAGACGAAGCCCAATTTACGAAAACAGGAATATTAAATATCCACAACCTGCATCATTGGGCCGAAGAAAATCCTAAGCTTGTCCGGGAATCGTCGAGCCAAGAGAGATTCTCAGTAAATATGTGGGCGGGTATTTTGGGTAACAAAATAATTGGTCCGATCGAGTTGCCTCCCAGGTTAAATGGACCGATGTATCTGGAGTTCCTGCAAGGGCAGCTGGGCGACATTCTGGACGAAGTAAACTTACAAGCACTGCGAAGGATGTGGTTCCAGCACGATGGAGCTCCACCCCATTATTCCGTTGCCGTGCGGAACTACCTGAATGTAGAGTTTCCTGGACGGTGGATAGGCCGAGGTAGTCCTAACATTGCATGGCCACCGAGATCACCCGACCTAACACCGTTGGATTACTACCTCTGGGGAACTCTGAAGGAAAAGGTGATTCGAAGCCGATAGCGACGAGAGAGCAATTGATCCAACTGATCATGGAGGCAGCAGACGAACTGAAGGCGAATCCTGCTAATTTAAGCATCCATAATGTGTTAAGATTGCATGCATGCATTGAAGCCGATGGCGGCCACTTCGAGCAACTTTTATAATAATAATAAAAAAAATATTATAACCAAATGTCAGCATTTTTATTCTTACATGTCATTCATAATATTATGTTCGTATCTGTGACAGATGACAGACACAAACGCGAACAAAACATTGCCGGGTGGGTTTTTAAATTATTTTTAGAGGTATTATTTAATTATAACTTTCGCAAATAGTATTTTTAAGTATTGTAAGTTCAGTCAACATTACACTTAAACAGTAGATACTAAAATGTTTTCAAAGCTTATGATCGAACCACCACGATTAATTTATTTGAAACTTCTATAAGAACTCACATTTTGTGTCAAAATTATGAAACATTCCAATCCTTCATAATCGGACTGTTTGTGGTTAGTTTGTATTTTATTGGTAAGGCTGAATACAGTCAACTTATTGACTTGATTTTTTTTTTCTTTAAATCGGCACCATTACCTTAGGGAACGTACTCATACTACGTAACCTCTTCGGGGGGGGGGGGGTCTTCAAAATGTCACGCTTGGTACAAATGAGCGGCGATTTGCTTAGGATTTTGGTCACCGGGAGGGGGAGGGGGGGGGGGGTTAAAAATTGCAAAAAAAAATGGTCACGTAGTATGGGTACGTTCCCTTCTGTAAAATGATAATATTATTTGTATCGGTAAAACAGGTTATTATTGCAATCCTTATTCTGGATAGTTCCTTGTAATCCAAATGTATGCTATTACATTCAAAACATTGCTAGATCAACTTATTTTCTAAGAACTTTGTCAACATACTTATTGATGGGTTGGTAAAACCAATAGTTTATTGTTTCAAAACACTGGTTAGGCCACATTATAAGTCGAGAACTTTCTAAGAATTGTGTTAGGTATCCTGTTCTTCATAATACGTATTAATAGATCGGTAAAACCAATAGTTTATTGATTGTAACCCTTATTCTGAGTACCTACATAACTGAAAAATATTAGTACCTACATTGTGTAGTTAGGTAAAAATAAATGGGGAATTTGAATTGGAATTTGAATCATGACTAGGTACTTCCAAGAATACACAATTACCTACTACGTGGAATTGCGAGGAGTATGCTAAGACCGAGTTGTTTGGCAGTTCATCCTCTCTACCTACCGCGTGATGTTTAATAAATCTTTTGAACAAAATATTTCACACGGTTTTAAAATTGTTCCAATATGTAATTGATTTATTTTTAAATTCATTTATAAAATTAAATATTTTTCTTATTCAAATAATTCAGCACCTGGCAGCATTCTAATTTTAAAATAACATCGTATTCTACCTATACATGTATGTATTTCATATTATTTTAAATTCTGTGGGTCAAGGTCACGGTTACGCATTTGCAGCTGTTGACAAGTTCGTTTTATATGAGCATTGATTTTATTGACAATAATTTCGCGATTATAATGCGCGTTTCGTTTTGGTGATTCTGGATACCTAATTAAGCAAGTGCAAGGGAGATTGTGTTTTTAAAGGTGGTTAAATATTTATCTTATCTTATTTCTTAATATTTATGATAAAAGGACCATTGGAAATTATTCTCAATTATTGTCAACAAATAAGTTATTTAATTACTGTTTTTGTGTTTAATTCGTAGAACTACATTTTTTTTTGTTTAAAAGTTATTTAATGGTGGGTTTCTTCATTTACCGAGAATGCTAAATGCAATGCTAATTGTAAAAGTAAACGGTCAAATGCATAGACATTTTTAAATTTCGATCGTTTACTTTTACAATTAGCATTCCATTTAGCATTCTCGGTAAATGAAGAAACCCACCCGTCTTCTAACCACAAATTATTTAAATTAGAATTCCATCAGGAATTTTCGGTACTTAAAGTCTTTACTTAAAGCTAGCAATAATATCTGAGTAAAATAAGCATAATAATTATTTACGCAATATTAAATATTACTTGTTTGGTATTGGAGCATATAATATGGTCCTGCCTTGAAGCGCGCTGGTCGTTGTCGCCTCCCTTCCACTGTGTGCACGTGTGAAATTGCGACGTTGTCTCCCGAGTAGACCAATGATCATGCCATTGGCGACGCGTGATTTAAAAACATAATTTTTGTTTTTAATAGAAAAAAAATATCACCGGAGAGCAAAATGAAATCTACATTTTTTACTCCAAATATGCTCAGGAACCGCTGGTTAAAATCCCTCGGGTACGTCCTGTTACACCCTGTATATATATATTTTTTTTTTTTTTTTTTTTTTTTTTAATAGTGTTACCTCACAAGAGTCTCAGCTGCTCCTGTCTGAAGCCAGTGGAGACTATGGCATCCCCAATTGGGGTATGTTGTGAGGCTGAAGGTAGTGGGGAGGGGAAGGAGATAGGGAAGAGGAAGGTGGGGAAGTACCTGGCTATTCAGATTTGGTCACCAAACACGGCTAATGACATTTCAAGCAACGTTTTAATTCTGAATGGTTGTCTTACACCAGGGAGATACTAAGAGTATCTTCCACTCTGTAACGTGCCACAAATATACTATATATTATTTTAAATGAATAAATTGTGGAAAACACAAATTAATCAAATAAAATTTATTTGCCACGCCTGGATTCGATCGCGCGCCCTTCGGAATGTGAGTCAAGAGCCTTACCGCTGGACTACGCCGGCCATCATATAACTGAAATGACGGCCGGCGTAGTCCGTACATATAAATGAAATGTTATTTCTTCACTTTTACTACTGTTTGCCGTGTAATAATGGAAACATTTTCTCATCACACGGGAGGGCATATTGGCACTTTTTAAATGCAATTTACCTACTGGTAAGACACGACCTTACTCGACGAGTGACAGTTTAGTACTAAAGTACTAGAAAATCTAGAAATCGAGACCAGTGCAATTGCCTTGCTTTTGGCTTCCCACTTTGAGTCTACCCCGCGTCTACAGTATACTATAACGTCTTTGCCTGTACCCGTAAGAAGTTTACAAAAATATAACCTTGAAAATTATAAAGAATAAAGAAGATGTAAAAACAAATATAAACTAATAACCTGCTTAATAAATTTAAAAATATAAAGTAGTCAAAAATCTATTCTCACTACAACTCAACGTGAACAGAATAGTAAATCCAATGGCAAGTAAATTGAAAAGATTCACAACAGACCCTTGCAAAAGGGTCTTTAAAATTATTTAACGTTAGCTATGAGATATTTTTTAAGGTACATAAATTACTTGAGAATATATCATTAAATTTTTTATCAAATACATTGCATGCTCTGAATTAGCGATGGGAACAATCGATGAAATATCAATGTTGCATCGATCTTTTTTACCATCGATGCATTTCGATACATTGTCATAGATATCGATTCTTGAACAATCGATTCTCGCATCGATGTCAAAGAAGCGCTGTGATTGGTCAGCATTAATCGATGTGAGATAAGCGTTGTGATTGGTCAGAATTAATCGAAATGTTAAACCGATATAATCGTAGTACTCAAATGTCAAAATTCACTGGGAAATGGAATCGATGCAAGGCAAGCGCTGTGATTCGTCAGAATTCATCGATGTGAGATAAGCGTTGTGATTGGTCAGAATTAATCGATATGTTAAACCGATATAATCGTAGTACCTACTCAAATGTCAAAATTCACTCGGAAATGGAATCGATGGAAGGCAAGCGCTGTGATTCGTCAGAATTCATCGATGTGAGATAAGCGTTGTGATTGGTCAGAATTAATCGAAATGTTAAACCGATATAATCATAGTACTTAAACGTCAAAATTCACTCGGAAATGGAATCCAAGGCAAGCGCTGTGATTCATCAAAATTCATCGATGTGAGATAGTGCATAGATAATAAAAAACTATGTCATAGCAATTCTCGTAGACCTTCAAAAAGCCTTTGACACCGTAAGTCATGAAATACTGATTAAAAAAATAGAAAAAAAACAGGTGTAACCGGTCCAGCTATCAAACTAATAAAATCGTATCTGTCCAACAGAAAACAATGTGTTAACATAGGAGATAAAAACAGTCAACTCGAGAGTATAAACTACGGAGTTCCACAAGGATCAATACTGGGGCCACTTTTATTCCAAACATACATAAATGACATCTGTCAGCTAAAACTACATGGTGAAATTTTCTTATACGCAGATGACACGGCAATTTTTTACTTCGGCAAAAACTTAGAAAGTCTATTAGAACAATCTCAAACGGATCTTAATGTACTAAACGATTGGCCAATACAAAATATATTAACAATAAATATTAATAAAACCGGTTACATGATCTTAAGCTCACCTAAAAGAATAATACCATCGCATAAACCATTACAAATAGAAGAAAGAGACCTACATATCCTAGATAGCGAAAAATACCTGGGCTTATATATTGATAAACATTTAACATTTAAACAACACGTAGAAAAACTAAAAACAAAAATCATCCCATTAATTGGTGTATTTGGTAGAATTGCTCATCTTCTACCAACAGAGGTAAAGAGGGGCTTATAATTTAGCTTAATCCAGTCCCACCTAAATTATTTAATAGAAATATGGGGAAACACATACATTACGTACTTAAACGACTTACAAATAATACAGAACAAAGTTATTAAAAACTCTTCAACTATAACCCAGACACTCCCACAAAAAAACTTTACCAGGAAATGAACCTTTTGAAAATAAGAACATTGTACGAATATAACATATGTCTTTTAATCTACAAAATACAAAATGGACTATTACACACAAACACAACATTTATAAAAACATCACAAGTACACGAACATTATACTAGACAACACAATAAATTGTACACAAATACTGTCAAGACTGAAAGTGGCAAGAGAAGTATTGGTCACGAGGGAGTTCATATAGAGGGTTTTAAGGGACGTACTTGACCTACTTTAACCATTGATTCCTGACATTATTTGGAGTAAAAAATGTAAATGAAATTTTGGTCTCCGGTGACTATTTTTGACGATTTTTTTTTTTTTTTCAATTTTTTTTTCTTCAAAATCAAACAAAAAAAAATTTCTTCCACATGTCATCATTGGTCACTCAGCCGGGTGTCCGACGAACCCCTTACCCCGCCTCCAACTGTTCAACAACTACCATTTTTTTATGATTTTGTAGAAAAAAAAAAAAAAAAACATCAAAAAAGTCACCAGAGACCAAAATTTCATTTACATTTTTTACTCCAAATAATGTCAGGAATCACTGGTTAAAGTTAGTCAAGTACGTCCCTTAACACCCTGTATATAATCTCCTTCCAGATAGCCTAAAAACGGAAAATAACATAAAAACCTTTAAAAAAAAACTATTTAAACTCAAAATGTTGGAACAAAATTAAAAATATTATTCTTACTACTGTACTATATATTATATGCTCTGTATTTAAGTTTTTTTTTTTTTTAATTGTTTATTTGGCTTTCACCCATTAAGGGTGATCTTGGCCATTTATTAAAGTAAGTTACATATTTTTAAAATTATTTACATTTCCAGTTTTTTTGTAAATTAGTTACATTATCAATTTTTTAAAATAGCGAAATACTATGTTTCCTTTAACTTAATAATAAAAAATAAATAAAAAAAGATAAGCATTGTGATTGGTCAGAATTAATCGATATGTTAAACCGAGACAATCGTAGTATTCAAACGTGAATTGTAAACGACGAAATATTACTTTTAGGTTATGATTAACGTTTCCAGTATAATGTGTTAAAAATTGACATGATGATTATTTTTCATAAGTAGGTAAATGGGTTATTTTCAGGTTATTTATCGATTTGGTTGGGTTATATTTGATTTAGGTAATTATCGGTTCGGACTGGCCACGCTTATTACGAATAATTTTTAGAAAAAAACTTTAGATTCGCCTTAATTACTATAAAAGGAAACTTTTTGGCTTTGGGCGGCGGAAAATAATGCATTTTAATTTTCAATTGCATAAAACCAAAATTCTCTTCGCGAACCGACACAGCGAAAATCCGCGGCCGTACCTGTCACTGTGATGTTGGTATCCTTTATAAATTAACTGGTATTATGATGGTTGGTATCCCAAGTAAATAAATATGCAGTTTTAGTTAGAAGGTCATTAAACATTAAAAAAATGGACTGGAGTTCCTTATTGGCGGAATTCTGATGAATTTTCATTTAGGTTTTTTATTATATTTTCCAAGCCATAAAAATTATAGTAACATTCCTTCTGAATTACGCTGATTATAAACCAATCAGAACAAATAAATAAAATTAAACAAATTTTCAAAAAAAACTTGCAGTAAGAAAGAAGTTAATATTTTATACAAAACATTATAACTTAAGTAAGAATCGTGGCTCCCTTATCAGGCATAAGAGCTCCTCTTTTCTGATATTGGGATAAATGACCAAAAACGACCTTTATTATAATATTTTGTAAAGTACATATGATGTAACTCATATTTTTTTTATATTACAATAAAAAAGGTTTAAAGAGATTCCGACACTATCAATTGCAATTTCTTTCAAGCACGTAGTTTTTTGTTAAGCTGGCAACACTGCGCGTAGTTTTCGTTTGAGCCAAGCGTTTTGACAGTCTACCGATGGTCTACCGAGGACGCTTGAAGCAAGCTACGTGATGGCGGCGAGCTTGATGCGAATTGATATATTTTTTTAAATTATTTATTTGGCTATCACTCATTAAAGGTGATCTTGGCCATTTCTTGAAATTAATAACATTTTCGAAACAATCGCAGAATCATAAAATAGGACCCCATGTACATTAATAGTTAGCGTTCTTCGACATAAAAGAAAAGATTTTTTTCAAAATTTGTTACATTTTTTACGCATCATGAAACAATTCTATAAATTAGATTAATAAATTAATATAAAATAAGAATTAATTGTTTTTGTGTTTTATTTGTAGAAATGCATCTGATTTTTCTCTTAAATTAATGTAAATGTTATTTACATTAGGTAATTAAAAAGTAAAATCAGATGCATTTCTACGTTTTTAATTATTGTTTTTGTGTTTAATTTGTAGAAAAATCAGATGGATTTCTACAAATGAATCCCTGTTTCCCTTGGTCACGCTATAACTTCAGAACCACTTTACCTATTTCATTCATCTTTTTTTTAGTTTTCTAATACTTTGTAGAAGGTTCTTCCGGAAAGAAAATTGGAGGGAGGGGAAGGAATTGAAAGTTTTTTTTAAGTCTTCCGATACTTTGTGGAAAGATCTTACGGAAAGAAAAATTGACGTAAGTAAGGCTCTTGACTCGTAAATCGAAGGTCGGGGGATCGAATCCCGGCGTGTCAAATAAATTTTATTTGATTAATTTGTGTTATTTCACAATTTTTTTCTTTAAAATAATATAAAATATATTTGCGGCACGTTCCAGATTGGAAGATACTCTTAAGTATCGCCCTGGTAGACCACCATTCAGAATTGAAACGTTGCTTGAAATGGCATAAGCCGTGATTGGTGACCAGATCTAAATAGCCAGGTACTTCCCCACCTTCCTCTTTCCTACCTTCTTCCCCACCTCACTACCTTCAGCCTCACAACTCACAACATACTCCGATCGGGGATACCATAGTCTCACTGGCTCCAGACGGGAGCAGTTGGGACTCAGTATTCTCGGAAAGGGACTCGGGATGTCAACGGGGACGCACGGGAAAGGACATGCAGGGAGAATTAATTTATTTCTTTGAATGGCATTGCAACGCATGCCGGGTACCAGCTAGTATTATTTATTATTAAGTTCTGCAAGTATTTTTTTTTCTCATTGTTTAATAATATTGTAACTGCTATTAATGTTATTAAGTATTCAGTTCTGCAAGCACTTTTTGTTTTCTTATTGTTAATGATGTAACTGCTTTGACTGATTGAAAATATTGTTTAGGTCTTGTGAACATCTGAGAAATAGGTAATAAATAATTTTCCTTTATCAACTTTATCAATTAATGTTATATTAAAATATTAATTATAACATTTATTCATAATATCAACGGAAATATACAACAATGCTTCGTAAGTACGATTATCTATTTTGAAAAAATGCGTGTAAGTAATCATTTGGTGCCGTGCCTGTAATACGCTTTGTAAATGTTTATGAGTAAAGCGGGATCACAAATTGTACCATTCTTGACACCAAATTCGTTTATTTTTATTAAAATACAAAGATAACCCAAGAGCTAAGAATGCTTTGTCTCCGTTATATTCCATTTTATTTCAGCCGTACAAAATTCCAGTGTTGCCAACTCGAAATCTCCGTTCCCGCTAAATCGTGACGGATCAACGGTCAGAATTCCGTCAGATACACAAATTTTCGTCCATCCTGGGGGAGGGGGGGTTGTTAGGGAATTTCGGGGATCAACATTTCTTCATAAATCCTTAAATATAGGCTATTTTCGCCTATAAAAGTAAGTAATTTATCACTTTTTTCGAATCCGCCAGAAAATCCGTCATACTGTAAATTCCGTTATACACAAAATTTTCCCGTTTCGGGACACTCCAATCCGCCAGATATGACGGGAAATCCGTTAAGTTGGCAACACTGCAAAATTCACTGTCAACCATAAATAAACCAACCAAACTATCGAAAATCACATCTAGGCATAGACAAATGCTTGCCAGAACGCTTGTAGACTATCAAGCGGCTTGACGGCCAGCACGTAAATTTATTTTCCGTTATTGTCTATGAATGCTTGCCTCAACAGCTTGATGCGCGCTTCAAGCCGTTGAGCCAAGCCTTAGTCTATGTCTAGAGGATTTTTCATTCGAGAGGCACTTGAACATATTACTCCTTTGTCTATGGCTTCTTGTCATTTTCGGTAGTTGAAAGTGATTTTTGTGCGAGATGGAATCTAGTAATGAAAAGAATTATTTGTTATGTTATAATAAATGTTATATATTAATATTCCAATATAACATTGACGTAATAGCATTGATAGTCTCGCTAGCCCTTTATCAAGCGGCTTGGCTCAATCACGTAGTTTTTAGTCTATGGCTAGAGTTTTGACCGCATTTTGACCGTCTCCAGAGGTGGCTTGAAGCTTGAGCCAAGCATTGCGCAATAATCTACGTTATTGCGCAACGCTTGAAGCGAATTTATATTTTTTGAGCGTAGACAACAAATCATAGACAAATAAGTACCTGAGTGGTGATTTTAGATATTAAGTATCACGTAAAACGTTTATAAAAATTAGATTAAATTATTACAAAATAGGTATTAATTGTTTTTGTGTTTAATGTGTAGAAATCCATCGGATTTTTCTTTTAAATTAATGTAAATATAATTTAATAATGCTATTACGTCAATGTTATATTGGAATATTAATATATAACATTTATTATAACATAACAAATAATTCTTTTCATTACTAGATTCCATCTCGCACAAAAATCACTTTCAACTACCGAAAATGACAAGAAGCCATAGACAAAGGAGTAATATGTTCAAGTGCCTCTCGAATGAAAAATCCTCTAGGCATAGACTAAGGCTTGGTTCAACGGCTTGAAGCGCGCATCAAGCTGTTGAGGCAAGCATTCATAGACAATAACGGAAAATAAATTTACGTGCTGGCCGTCAAGCCGCTTGATAGTCTACAAGCGTTCTGGCAAGCATTTGTCTATGCCTAGATGTGATTTTCGATAGTTTGTTTGGTTTATTTATGGTTGACAGTGAATTTTGTGCGGCTGAAATAAAATGGAATATGACGAGACAAAGCATTCTTAGCTCTTGGGTTATCTTTGTATTTGAATAAAAATAAACGAATTTGGTGTCAAGAATGGTACAATTTGTGATCCCGCTTTACTCATAAGCATTTACAAAGCGTATTACAGGCACGGCACCAAATGATTACTTACACGCATTTTTTCAAAATAGATGATCGTACTTACGAAGCATTGTTGTATATTTCCACTGATATTATGAATAAATGTTATAATTTATATTTTAATATAACATTAATTGATAAAGTTCATAAAGGAAAATTATTTATTACCTATTTCTCAGATGTTCACAAGACCTAAACAATATTTTCAATCAGTCAAAGCAGTTACATCATTAACAATAAGAAAACAAAAAAAACTTGCAGAACTGAATACTTAATAATATCAATAGCAGTTACAATATTATTAAACAATGAGAAAAAAAATACTTGCAGAACTTAATAATAAATAATACTAGCTGGTACCCGGCATGCGTTGCAATGCTATTCAAAGAATTAAATTAATTCTCCCTGCATGTCCTTTCCCGTGCGTCCCCGTTGACATCCCAAGTCCCTTTCCGAGAATACTGCACAAGAGTCCCAACTGCTCCCGTCTGGAGCCAGTGAGACTATGGTATCCCCGGTCGGGGTATGTTGTGCGGCTGAAGGTAGTGGGATGGGGAAGAAGATAGGAAAGAGGAAGGTGGGGATTTAGATCTGGTCACCAATCACGGCTTATGCCATTTCAAGCAACGTTTCAATTCTGAATGGTGGTCTACCAGGGCGATACTTAGAGTATCTTCCAATCTGGAAGGTGCCGCAAATATAGTTTATATTATTTTAAAGAAAAAAAATTGTGAAATAACACAAATTAATCAAATAAAATTTATTTGACACGCCGGGATTCGATCCCCCGACCTTCGATTTACGAGTCAAGAGCCTTACTTACGTCAATTTTTCTTTCCGTAAGATCTTTCCACAAAGTATCGGAAGACTTAAAAAAAACTTTCAATTCCTTCCCCTCCCTCCAATTTTCTTTCCGGAAGAACCTTCTACAAAGTATTAGAAAACTAAAAAAAAGATGAATGAAATAGGTAAAGTGGTTCTGAAGTTATAGCGTGACCAAGGGAAACAGGGATTCATTTGTAGAAATCCATCTGATTTTTCTACAAATTAAACACAAAAACAATAATTAAAAACGTAGAAATGCATCTGATTTTACTTTTTAATTACCTAATGTAAATAACATTTACATTAATTTAAGAGAAAAATCAGATGCATTTCTACAAATAAAACACAAAAACAATTAATTCTTATTTTATATTAATTTATAGAATTGTTTCATGATGCGTAAAAAATGTAACAAATTTTGAAAAAAATCTTTTCTTTTATGTCGAAGAACGCTAACTATTAATGTACATGGGGTCCTATTTTATGATTCTGCGATTGTTTCGAAAATGTTATTAATTTCAAGAAATGGCCAAGATCACCTTTAATGAGTGATAGCCAAATAAATAATTAAAAAAAATATATCAATTCGCATCAAGCTCGCCGCCATCACGTAGCTTGCTTCAAGCGTCCTCGCATAAATGAATTAATACCCGTCCTCGGTAGACTGTCAAAACGCTTGGCTCAAACAAAAACTACGCGCAGTGTTGCCAGCTTAACAAAAAACTACGTGCTTGAAAGAAATTGCTATTGATAGTGTCGGAATCTCTTTAGAGGGAGTAATTATTTATGGCGGGAATATAGCTTTCAAGATGGCAACACAGTCCAAAACTCAGAAACGTCAAATTGGCAACCCTGCCCGCGTGAAATGTACAAGAACAAAACACAATTTAAATTATTTATGTCGTGTATTTTTATAAAGTCCACCAATTAAACTAAAATAAAAATTGTAAGTATTATTTTTGTTGTTTTGAATGTAAATTGTGCTTGATTTACCGCTGTTTTCTCAAATTGCATCCCGCCTGTTTCTTGTGTTTGAAGTTTGACATTTCGTACATTATTTATGATATGTAAAGAAGGATTTGCAGTTTTCAATGTATTGTTCAATCAATAATGCATTTGGCAGTCCTATTGCGACCCTGAGGGACTTGCAACAGATCGAGATATATATTCCAACAATTCAGGTAAATGTTTATACAACAAAACCCGAACTTTTACACGAAAACACTGCAATATAGTTGATAATTTATTGTGCATGTGTGAAAATTAAAAGATGCAATAAATTAACAATCTAAATGAATGTTACCTGTTGTTTTTATTTTATTGGTAATTTGTTGTTTATGTCAAATGGTATGGAATATCTACAGTCTCTTGTATCTAGGATAAACGATGTATGTATAAGGAATGAGTTATGAATGTAAGTAACTCTAAAGTCATAGTGGTAAATATTTCCCTATCGAGTTCACGCTCAAAACACACTTAAAAAAATTAAAACAAATTGTACTAGGTAGATTACAGTTAGTAACAAGTAATTCAGTAACCGGAATTGAAAAATATTGCATTTTAATGGTTATTTTGTTATCTTTAAAAACGCGAAATGTCATTTCTCAAGGAACGCCATGTTGTTAATTACGACGGTAAACGTCTCGCGTGATTTTTCGTTTTTATGAAACTGAACAAAATAATGATTCATAATTAATACCTACGCATTATTTATCTTTTCCGAAGATTGCAATTCGTACTTATTATTGTCTAACTGACAGAAAGTGATTTTTTCTTTTAAAAATGTGTATTTCAATGTCGTAATTAACATGGCGGTCCTTGAAAAATGACATTTCGCATTTTTTAAATTAAAGGAAATAAAATAACGCAATATTTTTCAATTCCGGTTACTGAATTACTTATTAATAACCATTATCTACCTAGTACAATTTGTTTTAATTTTTTAAAGCGTGTTTTGAGCGTGGACTCGATAGGGAAATATTTACCCACATAATGTGTACCAAAGAAAGATTACGAAAACAGTGTGCAATATAGTTGTAAATGACGAATACTTGGAGCAGGTGGATGATACAAGTCCGGGTCTTGACGGTGGATACTTACGTGGCAAGCCAGATCGGGAGACTGGTTGAAGGAGACCTTTTGACCTCTCCAGCAAGATTTGATGACGACCTCCGTAGTCCAGTGGGTAAGACTCTTGACTCACAATCCGGAGGTCGCGGGTTCGAACCCGGCATGCGCAAATAAATTTTATTTGATTAATTTGTGTTATTTCACAATTAATTCATTTAAAATAATATATGGCATATTTGCGGCACGTTTCAGAGTGGAAGATACTATCAGTTTCGCCCTGGTGTAAGACCACCATTCAGAATTGAAACGTTGCTTGAAAATGGCTTTAGCCGTGTTTGGTGACCAGATCCCTTCCTCTTCCCCACCTCCTTCCCCTCCCCAATACCTTCAGCCTCACAACATACCCCAATTGGGGATGCCATAGTCTCACTGGCTCCAGACGGGAGCAGTTGAGATTCTTGTGCGGTATACACTGAAAAAAAAAGATTTTCTACCCACGTATGTTAGGTGCATGTTTAGCGTGTTTCCTGATTACGCAATGATGTCAGAGGGATCAGTGACGCTAGTTGCTCGGAGCAACTTCCATTGTAATACCGGTAGAACAAGGATAGCATACCTACCTGACGCCTGTGCTCCTGATGCCTGTGCTCATGACGCCTGTGCTCCTGACGCCTGTGCTCCTGACGCCTGTGCTCTAAAGATTGCAATCCGCTTATTGATAGGAGAATCTATAAACGGTCCACCCTTTTCTACACAGAGTCAAGGATTTTTTTCAGGTATTTTCTCCAGTCCAGAGGTGGCTGCCAAATTCAACAGTTGCGATTTGTATAGGGTCAGCAGTTGTGTACTATTAAAGCATCTGCGGGCCATGTACAGTGCGCCCTGAAATGGCTTTAGATGTGTTAGGTGACCATAGCCAGGTACTTCCCAACTTTTGTCTTCTCCATCTGTATGTACATACCCCAATTGTGGATGCCATAGTCTCACTGGCTTCTGATGGAAGCAGTTGGTTCATATGCACCAATTCATTGTTACGCGGATGACAGTACAGTCCATGATAGCTTTTTGTTTGACAAGCCCCCAAAGGGCTCACAAACTCCAACGGCTCGGAGGGCTTTGAAGCAAAGAATGAATGGGTACCTCGAGAGTGTTTTCTCTTCAGGTAAAAATAATCTTGTTGAATTTAATGTTTCAAAGACCCAATCTTGTCTGATTACGTCTAAAAGGGATCGAAATGAAAATCTAGTATCTTTCAACAGAAGCAATCTTCCGAACAGGCCCTCCATTGATATGCTTGGTGTAACCCTAAGTGACCAGCTCAGGTATGGGGGCTCCATCGAAGCCAGAGTAAAGTTAGCCTCCCAAAAACTGGGCGTACTGTACAGGGCCCGCAGATACTTTAATAGTACACAATTGCTAACCCTGTACAAATCACAAGTTCGCCCCACGGTTGAATTTGGCAGCCACCTCTGGTCTGGTACTCCAAATACCGAAAAATTCCCTCGACTCTGTGCAGAAACGGGCGGTCCGTTTAATAGATTCTCCCATCTTAACAGACAGATTGAAATCTTTAGAGCACAGGCGTCGGGTGGGAATGCTATCCTTGTTCTACCGGTATTACAATGGAAGATGCTCCGAGGAAGTAGCATCATTGATCCCTTCGGCACCAGTGAATAGTCGGGAAACACGCCAAACGCGTGCCCAACATTTGTACACGGTTGACATTTGTCACATGATTTTCTTTGACTCGTTCTTGTGTTCAACAGCTCGGCTGTGGAATGATTTGCCGACCTCTGTGTTTCCTCCTTCCTACAACATGGGTCTCTTCAAGACCAATGTTCATTCCTTCCTCTCCTCAAAAAGACCCTCCCACAGCATCCCAGATGACATAGGCCCTGAGGGAAATTATTTTCCTCAGGGCCTCCAGTGTGGAGTTAATGTAAAAAAAAAAGTTGGGACTCTAGTGCTTATGGATAGGAGAGACGAGAAAATAAAGGCAAGTTACTTTGAAATTTTTAATATTGCTGCAATCATGTTTTTCAGATGGACAATTAGTCGCACTGAAAAGTTTAAAAATACCAGGATGGACGATGAAGACTCCCAATTAGAGGCGTCTGCAAGCAACCATCACCTTCCTGATGGAACCTCTAACTCCACACTACTGGAGCTCGCTGAAGCCGGTTCCGCTGCTGCACTTCACAGCTCCGACGATGGAGCGAGCACTGCGCCGTCATCGTTAGGTGATGAAGCCAACGTCCCGCTGTATCCGACCCATCGTGGCGGAAGCCCACCCGTTCCCCGCCACCGCCGCATCCTTGAGGCAGTCCGAGCCCGACCATACGACCGCAACGAATACATGGCCAGCCTTATCGAAGGTCACCATGACCCCCGATTCATCAGCATCATCCAAGAAGTCGACCGATTTCTCGGGGACGAACGTAACAACATCGATGTTTCTCCCGATCCTGAGAGTGACGAAAACTCCAACGAAGCCGCCCACATGGTAGCGGCGCTCGTCGAAAACCTCGAGCCGATCATCATCGAAAGCGAAGACTCCAACAGCTCCACCATCCCTGAGGTATCTGCCTCACGTGACCTTCCGCTCGACGAAGAAGAGATCGAACCGCCCTCAAAGTTCGCAAAGATTGAACTTCCGACGCGAAGCGACGACACGGACGAAGACAACGACGGACAGACCTGCTCCATCTGTCTCGAGGGCTGGACTGCTTCCGGAGAGCACCGCCTCTCCGCTCTCAAATGCGGGCACCTCTTCGGACATTCCTGCATCGATCGATGGCTCAAGCAGACCACCAGGAACAACCGCTGCTGTCCGTCTTGCAAAATGCGTGCCTGCAACAAAGACATACGCTTCATCTACGCCAAGAGAATTGCCGTCGTTGACAACTCCGAAATAGAAAGTTTAAAAACGCAGCTAGAAACGACAAAATCAGAAAAAAACAGAATCGAAATGGAACTTCACAAAGCCATGTCGAGTCAACAGTTATTCTTTAATAAAATCACAAAGTTAGAGCGTGAAATCGTGCAGTTGAAGCAAGCAGTCGTTCAAAATATTTCCGCTCCTAAATCGTGGAAATATGCTCTACGCTCAAATTTAGAAGTGTGCAAAGATGCGTCTTGCCGCGTGCTCGCTTACAACAGTCGCAGCAAAGAGCTGTACGTATCGCAGATGAGCACTAACTGTCTCTTTCAAGGGTACGCCATGCGTAAACTCAGTTGTCATGATTGGAAACTAGGCAAACTCGTCCATCTACATCCAAAACTGATAAGGGATGCGGCTTACTCTGAAGAAAATGATCTCTTAGTTACTGTGGGTTTGGATAAAGCCGTGAAATTGATTCAAGGCACGAACGAAACTATAACAACGACAATATCAGCGGAAATGCCTCTCTGGTCGTGCTGTTGGGACGATTCAAACCAGAATCGCTTCTACGTGGGAGGCGTTGGCGGTATCATACTCGAATACGATATTCGTCAACCGCGTGCTTGTATAACGAGGATAGCGCCCGATAACGACATGTCTCCCGTCGCTTCATTAGCGCACGCTCCTTGCGGGGTGCTCGCGTGTCATCTGAACTCGTTTCGCGCACACTGCAAGCGCGGTAGCACTTATGAATCGCGCACGATGCCGATAGATGGTTCGTTGCTTTGTGTCCGTCGCAACAAATACACGGAAGATATTTTAGTTTCATCGCGACCTAGCGGAAATTATCAGAGGAGTCGTCACATGCTGTGCAAGCTTTCTATGTCGGACGATTTTGATTTTGAAGTCACGAAGAAGTTCGAAGCTTCAAATGTGCAGTCGTTGATGACACGTTCGGCTATTTATTCGATCGGGGACGAATCTTTCGTGGCAGCGCATAGCGAGTCCGATAAAGCCGTGTGTATCTGGTCGGTAAACAGCGAGCGTCGAAGTCGTCTCGCCGCCAGCGACAATGTGGTGGATATTCTCCCGATTACGCACAAAGACTGCGGAGATCTGACGCACCTTGTGACTCTTTCGCAGTCCAAGATACGCATCTACGAAGCCATAGCGGAAGAATGATTGCTTCGTTGTCAACTTTTGAAAGGGTTTCATGACGAAATGGAACACTATTGAAAAGTGATATAACGTCATGAAATGTGATATAAAGTCATGAAAAGTGATATAATGTCATGAAATGTGATATAACGTCATGAAAAGTGATGAAAAACAAAAATACTCTAACTTACCCTATATCGGTTATGTCTGGTTACCTTTGAAAAAACGTTGGTGTGATTTTTTTGCATTTATAAAATTTTGCAAATTAATTGTTGGGCGATGAATTCAATGTAGATTATTTTTTTAATCATGGCATCGTAGATAATAGTGACAAGATGAATGGGCTATCTTCCATTATTAGTACTGCAATGAGTGTCGCCAACATTGTTCACTGCCATTGTTTCTGTCTACATACCGAATGCGCTACTTTCGCAAAGCTCGGCGACAGTAATTCCATATCTCTCCTTGTTTCTATTATCTATGTATGGCACTGTACCGACTCTGACGATCAGTTTCGTTAGCCTGTGTGGGGCCTAGGAGTCTTAGAAATAAATGTTGTTAAATAACTAATGTAAAGTATTTTCTATTAGTAGAGCACCTTTTACTCATTAATTTTTTATGTAAATACCGCGGAAGAGTTCGCATCCCAGCTGTCTAAAACCAGTGGATCCATAGCATCCCCAATTGAGGTGTGTTGTTTACCGAAGGGAAATGAGATGGCAGAGAATGGTATGAAAGTACCTGACTGTTCAGATCTGGTCAAAAGTCATTGGAGGTTATCCACCACTTACCAGCCCTGATATAAGTAACAGATCTCCTTCAAGGACAAGAACTCCTTCAAGGCTCTCGCAAGATTCTAATTTATTTTGTTAAAGGAAGCTACATTTATTTATGTTGAACAAATCTAGACCTCCAGTATCCATGCATATGTTGTTAGTAAGCAGTATGCAAGTGCTTAACATGAAAAACAAAATGCAAAAAAAAATAGGTTAGTAAGACAAAGGCTCCATGAGGCGGCAAAAGTTAGATATTATTATGATTTATTTTTGGGGTGTTATGCCGTGTTGCGTTACCTCTTTCTTCAGCCAACGTTTCGGACAGCGTTACAGTGTCCAACATTAAGACAGATGTGTAATCAGTAGTGGTAAAGTGTTAACCGATGTTGGACACTGTAACCCTGTCCGAAACGTTGGCTAAAGAAGGAGGTAGCGCAAAACTGCAAAATATCCGATAAATAAGTCACGATAATAGTGGCTAAAGTAATTTCTATCAATTTTTGCTTCGAATGGCGGTCAATCAACGGGGCGATACTGGAAGTATCTATCATGATGCAATTTATCCGCAGGGTAGGCTGAGAGGATGGAACATCAAACAACTCGTTCTTGGCACACACTCCTTGCCTCATTCACATTTGTACATCATCTCATACATGTCCTTCTGGTTTTCTGACTGTTGACATGGCCCTTCTCAAGAATTTGATTCACTTGAACATGCCATATTGTCTTACTCGGGCGTCCCCGACTTCTACCATTCACATTTGCGTCATATATTCTCCTTACACTTCTTTATTCATTCGCTCTATTTGTTCAAACCACCTGAGGGTCCCTTTCTTAATCTTACTCATTATGTTTACATCAGCCTTACATTCTTTGCAGATATCCATATTTCTCACACAATCATACACGGTTTTACCACACATACGCCTCAGGGATCTCATTTCTACAGCATTCAGTTTACTATCATTCTTCCTCTGCCAGTTCCATGCCTCACTGCCATACATCAGGGTAGGTACCAGAACTCCATTGTGGACTGTTAGCTTCGCTTCTTTTGACAGTTTTTTATTAGCGCCAACGGCATTCAGTCCACCATTAATGGAGTTACCGACATTCACCCTTCTTTCAATACCTCTATCAGCCTTCCCATCTCTCGTAAACATACTACCCAGATACACAAACTCACCCACCTGTTCCAAGTATTCATCATTCACTACTATGTTGTATACTGTTTTCGTACTCTCTCTTTTAAACACCATGACTTTAGACTTACTTTTTTTTTTTTTTTACATGAATACCGCACAAGAGTCCCAACTGCTCCCGTCTGGAGCCAGTGGGACTATGGCATCCCCAATTGGGGTATGTTGTGAGTCTGAAGGCAGTGGGGAAGGGAAGGAGATAGAGAAGAGGAAGGTGGGGAAGTACCTGGCTATTCAGATCTGGTCACCAAACACGGCAGAAGCCATTTCAGGCAACGTTTCAATTCTGAATGGTGGTCTTACACCAGGGCGATACTGAGAGTATCTTCCTCTCTGGAACGTGCCACAAATATACTATAGTATAGTATTTTATATGAATAAATTGTGAAACACACAAATTAATCAGATAAAATTTATTTGCCATGCCGGGATTCGATCCCGCGACCTTCGGAATGCAAGTCAAGCGCCTTACCGCTGTACTACGCCGGCCGTCAAATTACATTGTGAAAACCAATAAAATTCTCAACATTTGATTATCACCTCGATTAACGCATTAAATAGACCACTAGGGTTTTAAGAGACATACTTGATTTACTTCCTGACATTATTTGAAGCAAAAAATGTACTTAAATAAAATTTTGGTCTCCGGTGATTTTTTGGTGTTTTTTTTTAATTTAAAAAAAAAATTTCCTTCAAAAGCAAACAATTTTTATCTCCCACGTAACGTTAAGTTTTTAACGCTAACGTTTTAGCGTTCCTTTCGTAACCTTATTCATGTCTTCTTAAGTCGGCATCCTCGTGGTGACCCCTACTCCAATTTCCACGGTGGACCTTGCTACTTCACTCCTTGTGTACACTCTAGTACCAGACACCAGTGATACTTGGTCACTCCAGCGCTGCGGTGACCTTTTTCTACTTCTGACAAGCACTGCGGCCAGTGACTATGAGTTTCTCCAAGTTGGAGTCCTCAGTTTGGAGAACAAAGTGCAGGGTGTCCCAAAAGAAAGTTTATATTTGTTTTGCTTTTGGGCATATCAATCAGTAGTCTGGCTCTTGGGAATTTAGTCGCTATGAAGCATTTCTCGGGAGCGACCGCGCATTGTGCGTGCATGAGTTTTACAAAAATGGTGATTCGGCGACTGTAGCGCGTAGAAGATTCTGCAGTATTTGAAGTTTGTCAATTCAATGAAGCGCCGAGCATTCCTCTCATTCATAAATGGGTCAAAAAGTTTGAAGAGGTCGGTACAACGCTGGCAAAACCAAAATCCGGACGACCAAGGTCATCGAGAACAGTGGAAAACGTAGAGAGTGTTTATCAGTCTTTTCGTGACGACTCAAACTTTTCGATTCGGAAGCGCGCAGGTGCTTTAAATGTGCATAGATCATCGTTAGACAGAATTTTGCACAAAGACCTAATGCTATACCCCTACAAACTTACTGGCTATATCCAAAGAACATGGTGCCAGCAAGACGGAGCAACATTACATACGACAATACGTCTCTGCCATGAGTTCGTGAAATTTTCCATAGAAAATTGATCTCCAGGAGAGGTGACATAAATTGGCCTCCTCGTGGTCCTGACTTAATCCCTATGAACTTTTTCCTGTGGGGTTATCTCAAATCTAAAGTGTATGCCAAAAATCCGACTTCCCTGATGCAATTAAAAGAAAATATCCGTCACGAAATGGCAGCCATCACGAAACCTACCTGCCGAACCGTCATAAGAAATTTTACCCTTGGATTAAATGAATGCCGCGAACGTTAGGGTTAACATTTGGATGATATTATTTTTAAGAAATAAATTCCCAAATAAAATAGTTTTACCTACCAATAAAACTTATATTATGTACCTAACCTCATTTAAAACCTATATTGAGAGAGAAGCATTCTCAAATCCCCTTTCGCGTGGCCTTCCCCGATTTTTTTTTTTTAGTACCTTGTGGCTGTCAAGTGGTCACCAGATGCTAAACAAAAGTATCTACGTACATCTAACTTTTGTTTATGGCATTTTTTTCTTTACTGTTTAATAAACATTTTTTCGATAGAACCCTTACTTTTTTTAAAATCGGTCCACTAAATATAAACTTTCTTTTGGGACACTCTGTATGCTAAGATAGCTATAGGCAGATAGTTGAGAATCTATTGTGGATGGCTAGCTCTTCCAGAATGGACACATTTGTGCATTTAGCTGTCCATGGAATTCTGAACACTTTTCTCCAGCACTACATTTCGAGGGTGTCTATCCGCTTTCTTTCACAGGCTCTAAGTGACCATGTTTCCACACTGAAATATGGTGAAAATAAAGGTGCCCCGAAGAATATCATCTTGGTTGTCTTCGTTATGCCTCTGTCACTCCAAACGTCAACATTTTAATAATTCCGAAATAAAGACAAACATTTCCGAATTACGAATAACCTTAAAATATATTTAAATTCCTTCTGTAACCATTTAATTTTTTTAACATATATTTTTTTGTATTAATTCCACACAAAAGGCCCTGAAGAAAATAATTTCCCTCAGGCCTGTGTTACCTTTGAGGATGCTGTAAGGAGTGTCTTTTAGAGGAAGGAAACACAGTGGCCACAAAATTGTTCTAGAACCGAGCTGTTGAACTCAAAAACGAGTCGTAAAAATGACCCGTTCTCGTGTGACGAATGTTTGACGCGCATTTGGCTTATTTCCCGACTATACACCGGTGCTGCAGGGATTAATAACTCTACTTCCTCGGAGCATCTTACATTGAAATACCGGTAGAACAGGGACAGCATTCTAACTTGGCGCCCATAAAAAATAAGAACACACTCACATATTTTATTAGACAAATGTATTATGTATAAATGTTATTGTCAACTCACTTTTTGTCATTTGATGTAAAAATCTCTACATATTATAAATTAAAGTCCCCCGCGTCGTCCGTCTGTCTGTTCGCGATAAACTCGAAAACTACTGAGCGGATTTTCATGCGGTTTCCACCAATAGATAGAGTGTTTCGTGAGGAAGGTTTAGGTATGTAATTTGTCAAGGATTTGTGTAAATTGGTTGAAACATAACGATAATTGTTATAAGTGTCGGAAAAAGTCAGAGCGCCTGGTAGCTTTCATCGAAAACGCTGCCTAATCCTTTAGGGATATAACAAAACAATGCATGGTGGGATATTCCTCTTTTATAGATCTACAAAAAAGTCCGCGATGGCATATATCTATCTTTTACGGATAGCTTACTACACCCACTCTATCTTCTAAAAAAATGGTCACGTACATTGCGGTAATTGAAAAGTTATTTAGACGGATACAGTATTAATCCTTATTAACTTAAATACGTTAGTTACCTCAAGCATTTCATGCACATTATTATAATCTTTCGCACCATCTCTGCGTATTATAAATTAAAGTCCTCCGCGGCGTCTGTCTGTCTGTCTGTCTCTTCGCAATGAACTCAAAGATGGTGGTGGGTATAAAGGTTGGAAAACCATCCAGTAGATGGCATTGTGTTTAATTAGCCAGGGCAACGCGTGGCCGGGTTAGCTAGTTAGAAATAGACATGAAATTTTGGAAATATAAAATTTTTTAATGCAAAACATAAAAAAAGTTTTAAAAATGGCGCCCCTTACGTTTTTTCAAACTAAAATTACTGACAATTAAAAAAAAAAACACACTCACATATCTTATTAGACAAATGTATTATGTATAAATGTTATTGTCAATTCACTTTTTTGTCATGGATGTAAAAATAATTAATAAAAAATTCACAAAGAGTCATTTTTTTTTTTTTCAAATTGTGGTCGGAAACTTTGGTTTTGTAAAGGTGTACATTTTAATTATTTTGTGGTTAACTTTTAGAATTTAATATAAAGCGTGGTGTTTTCTCTTTCTAACACCGTTTAGAACATATTTCTCACTATGATAGTAAGGGAGACACTATGATTTCTATGAGACCTGTGTGAGTTGTTCCAAAAAGCGAACACATTCCTGTCTTTAGATCAGTGGAGAATGCTGTGCTTGTTCTACCGATATTTCAATGGAAGGTGCTTCAAAAACCTAGCGTCCTTGATTTCTACTTGGTGCATAGCTAGGAGGCACGCTAAACGTATGTTCAATATTGACATTTGTCACAAGTTTGGCTGTGAAATAATTTTTTTACATTAGCTGCAAACAGGAGGCCCTGAGGAAAAAACTCTCAAGGTCTCTGTCATCTTTGGGGATGCTGTGAAAGGAGAAGAGGAAGGAAAAGGGTATTAGGAGTGGGTAGGAATTCGAGACTGTATGAATCCATCCCTCCCACTGCTGTGCAAGACGATGTTCCGAGGGAGTACGGCTGGAGAAGTCAAAGGGACTCCCTCAACCATTCTCTCCCGATCCAGCCTGCCATGCAGCTGGTGGGCAGATGCATGCGCCACCAAGACCTAGACAAATCTGACCCCATGAACCCGGGCACCACTGATAAGTCACCAAACATAGCAAATCACTCATGGCAGTGGTGTTGGTTATCCTATAAATAGTTTCCTGGGCGGCGGTACCCAAACCCGCCTCCCAAATTGATTTGACGATATCTGTTGTGTTTCCTCCCTCTACAACAACTCAATTCATCTCGTTATCTAAAAAATGTCTTCCACACGCCATCTGCAAAAACGTACACCCTAAGAAAAAATATTTTCATGCAGGACAGGAATCTGGATATCATAATTTTTGGTTTATTTAGTTACTAGCTGGTATCAGGCATGCGTTGCTATGCCATTTAATAAAGGAATTGTTTCTCCCTGCATGTCCTTTCCCATTTGTCCCCTTTCGCCTCCCCTTCCTCTCCCGTGTCCCTTTTCCCTCTCGCGTTCCCACTCTGCCTCCTCCACCTTCTCTCTCCGCACTCCACTCCCCCCTTTCCTCCTCCTGAGTTCCCCTCCCCGCTCCTGGTTCCCCCCCCTCCCGCAAACCACGTTTTTTTTTTTTTTTTACATTTACTCCACATAGGAGGCCCTGAGGAAAATAATTTCCCTCAGGGCCTATGTCATCTGGGATGCTGTGTGGAGGGTCTTTTTGAGAAGAGGAAGGAATGAACATTGGTCTTGAAGAGATCCACGTTGTAGGAAGGAGGAAACACAGAGGCTGGCAAATCATTCTACAGCCGAGCTGTTGAACACAAGAACGAGCCGAAGAAACGACCCGTTCTCATGTGACAAATGTTAACCGTGTACAAATGTTGGGCACGCGTTTGGCGTGTTTCCCGACTACACACCGGTGCTGAAGGGATCAATGATGCTAGTTCCTCGGAGCATCTTCCATTGCAATATCGGTAGAACAAGGAACAGTACCCGAGTTCCTCTCCTTCCTCCCGCATTCCATACATTCAGTCCCGGTACATTCAGTTTTTAAACAGCTCGCGTGCTACCTATTGCAATTTTTTTTATACAAATTAAGTAATGCCAGAGCTCATCAGTAGTTTTATACAAACCTTGTCCTGACAATAACAAACACAAAAAAGAAAGAATTATCCAATTTGGTGAAGTTGTTCGGAAGTTATGCGCATACATACATTTCGGCGATTCATTTTTATTTAATACTTGCTTTTTCCCGGCGCTTCGCTCGCATGGTATTAGGGGTTTCCCACTCCGTCACCTCCACCTTCCCTCTCCCCACTCCACTCCCCCCCCCCCTCCCCCCTCCCAGGTCCCCCTCCCCCCTCCCAGGTTCCCGTCCCCCTACCTGGTTCCCCTCCCCAATCTCTCCCTCCCTCCCGATAGCCGCTTCCTCGCGTGCCACCAATAGCAATTTTTTTATACATATTTCATAACGATTTCACACTATGGGGAATCAGTACTTAGGTGAAGTCGACATATTTAACATCAACTTGGCGAATTTTGTGGAACTTGTAAAAAACTTATTCCAATACTATTCCTAAACACATCTGTATTTTTGTAAACTTATCAAATCGCAGTACCTACCTATATTTTTTTATGTATTTTTGTGACTTATGTGCATTTTTTATCTAATTTTATTTTTATTATTTCTTTATCTGTTGAAAAATCATCTGTCATGAATTTATTGTACTACCAACCATGTAAAAGCCCTCTGGGCGTTGAATAAATAAATAAATAATGCCAGAGCTCACAAGTAGTTTTATACAAACCTTGTCCTGGCAATAACGAACACAAAAAAAAAGAATTATCCAATTTGGTGAAGTCGTTAGGAAGTTATGCATACGTACATTTCGGCAATTGATTTTTATTTATATAAATAGATAGATAGATTTAATGTATCAAGTAAGTCATATAACAAGTGTACGTGTAGATGTAAATATGGGTTACACGATGAAATCATAGCGTGAATGCACTGCACATCCCAAAGAAAAGTGTCCCAAGTCAAAAAAGTTAATTTTACAGAAGAGCGAAAACAAATTAATGAATGTTGAAAGAGCGTTCCCGTCGGAAAGAAGTGATCTAACTTAAATACGGTCTTCGTGGGGTGTAGATAAAATAATCACTTTACTTTTTAAAGATAAAATGTAAAATAGAAAAATTTTACTTGCAACACTTTTCAATAGGATGTGCGATGCACTGTCGGAAATACACACAAATTTTTATGTCAAAAAACTTCATCTTTTCAAATATTTTAACTTAACAAACGGATTGCAATCTTTAGAGCACAGGCCTCAGGTGGGATTGCTGTCCTTGTTCTACCGGTGTTTCAATGGAAGAAATGCTCCGAGAAACCAGAGTCATTGATCCCTCGGAACCGGTGCACAGTTAGAAAACAAACCAAACATGCACCCAACATATGTCCTACAGCTCGGCTGTGGAACGATTTGCCGGCCTCTGTATTTCCTCCTTCCTACAACAAGGATCTCTTCAAGTTCACTCCTTCCCCTCCTCAAAGAGACCCTCCACACAGCATCTTCAAAGATGACATGGGCCCTGATGGAAATTATTTTCCTCGGGACCTCTTGTGTGGAGTTAATGTAAAAAAAAAAATGTACGCCAATTTTAAACTAAATGATACGCAAAATTCACCCGTTTAAAAATTTAACGAATTTTTTTTAGAATTCTAAAAAATCTCATCATATTATAAATGAAAATTTTCCTGCCGCGTCTATCTGTCTGTCTCTCTGTTCGCGATAAACTCAAAAACTACTGGAGACGATTATTGCAAATTACTGTTATTAATTCTGTTGGTAAAGATTTTATAGAAAACAGATAAAAAATTTCAAATATTGACAAAAATTAGACCATAAAAAAACAGACATATCGTGTAATTCCAGTAAATGTAATTTTAGTAATTCTCTCCATGTGTAAATTGAATATTGTCTATGGTTACTTAATAATTATCTGTTGTTATTACTGTGTGCATTATGAATAAGATTAAGCGAGGTACTCTCGATGTTATTTCCAGATGAAGTAATTTTTCAAATTGAAGGCTAGTGACTGCTGAGGAATGACCAATCAAAATGTTTCTATTTTATTAATTAAGAACTAAAAATTTGTAATTTTTTTTAACTAATTTATATTTTTTGACAAATAAATGTGGAAATTAATTAAATGGCAATAATTTTTTTCTTTCCTATGGCAACACTGACACTTGTGCTTTTTTCCAAATTTGACAAACAAACATTATAATTTTTCATTAAATAAGAAGACAACAATAATAATCTAAATTAACATATGAAATAGAACAAGGCACAGAAAAAAAAAAAAGATAATGGTCGCAACTGGTACTCGAACCCAGACCCTCCCGTCTAACCGGGACTGGCGCCTCTACCAATTCGGCCATTGCCCCCTTCCATCAAACTGTCATAATTGTCAATCTCATAATAAAATTTTTAGAACTAACAATATTATCTTCAACTAATTTTTCCATATTATAGGCAACTACCTTTTTAATTGGAAATAATCGTTCTAAGAATTGGTTTGTAACCTAGATAGCGGCCGACGTGGTCTAGCGGTAGCGACTTGCAATCTAAAGGTCGCGCTATCGAATCCCGGCGTGGCAAATAAATTTTATTTGATTAATTTGTGTTATTTCACAATTAATTCGTTTAAAATAATGTATACTATATTTGCGGCACGTTCCAGAGTGGAAAATACTCTCAGTATCGCCCTGGTGTAAGACCACCATTCAGAAATGAAACATTGCTTGAAATGGCGTTAGCGTGTTTGTGACCAGATCTGAATAGCTGGGTACTTCCCCACCTTCCTCTTCTCCATCTCCTTCCCCTCCCCACCACCCCGCAGCCTCATAACATACCCCAATTGGAGATGCCGTAGTCTCACTGGCTCCAGACAGGAGCATCTGAGACTCTTGTGAGGTATTACTATAAAATAAGAAAACATCTCGGATATATTTATAGAAGGTTTAAATGGAAGGTGGTGTGGAGGTCGAACAAAGGACACGGAATCGCAGTCGGCTGGCTATTCGATTGGTCCCCAAGCAACCAATCCAATCTACTTTTAGTCACAAGAACTTTCTCCGCGCGGCATTAAAAATCTGCCGCACATTCTGTTTTAAACTCCCGGTCAAGGTTCACTTGCAAATCGTGTTTGTTCACCCTTCATATTATTATTATTGTAAAATATAAAAATATAGAGGAATTGTGCTTACGTTGTAAATTTTTAATAAACCTGTAAGTAATGTACCGACATACTACTTATTTGATTTACCACACACTTTAAAACACACAATACATCATTAATATTATGTAAAAAGTACACAATTCAATATTCTAGTTAAGTAAGTGAATATGTTATTTTCTTTTTTACTGTAATAAAAACTTATGAAAAAAAAAAAAATATATTTAACTATTAAATATTAAAAAACAGCGGGTAAGCCTCTATAATTGGTGACCCACATAAAACACACTTCCCTCTATAGTGGTAATGGCCAAATTGGTAGAGGCGCCCATCCCAGTTAGACGGGAGGTTCTGGGTTCTAGTCCCAGTTGAAAACATTATCTTTAAATTTTCCTGCGTATTTTTTTTTCTTTTTTTACATTAACTCCACACAGGAGGCCCTGAGGAAAATAATTCCCCTCAGGGCCTATGTCATCTGAAATGCTGTGTGGAGGGTCTTTTTGAAGAGAGGAAGGAATGAACATTGGTCTTGAAGAGACCCATGTTGTAGGAAGGAGGAAACACAAAGGCCAGCAAATCGTGCCACAGCCGAGCTGTTGAACACAAGAACGAGTCGAAGAAGTGACCCGTTCTTAGTTTTATAATATTTTATTTGTTTGCATACATTAATTAATTTGTGGAATGAAATTACAGAGGCGAGTTGGTACAAGAATGTTATTTATTGATAAGCACATCGTATTAACTTGTTCCGTTGAAAATATATGTCTGAAGAAATAATTATAAACTACATATTCTTAACACAAAATTTAATAAGTTACATTTTATGAATAATAAATAAAAAAATCGTTAAATAAAATTTTCATGAAAAAAAAGAAAAGTACTTATATATACATAGTGTATATATATAGTGTTCTAAAAATTCCAATAAAGTGAAACCCTCATAAGAAGTTTTCAAAGGGACCGGAAAAACAAAGTTCTTAAATAGGAAACCTTATATGTGGGAAAAATTGGGTCAATTCTGGGCTGAGGGACGGAAAAAACTAAATTTCCTAAGAGGAACGTTTGCGCGGCTCGTTTCTGACCGTTTCATACAAATCTTAATTTTGGATTTGGGGTCAAAATACCCAAACAAACTGAAAAATTATTTTTGTCATCAAAAGTTATATCAAATGTCTAGTACGGATGCTTTAAATCAGCGGTCGTCACACTTTTCTGGTCAAGGGCCACATCGGACAATGTGAGGTATCACCGCGGGCCGCACATTTATGATTTCGTGGGGGGGGGGAGGGTGTTGTACCTTACTGGGTTGCTACCTCCTTCCTTCTTGTGTTCATGATATATTGTCAATTCTTAATAATAATAATACACGTAAAATCATAATATTATGATTTCATAGCCTTCCAGAACATAATATAAAGTCATCTAATTCCTTGTACACTTTTAAGAAGGATCTTTAATTATTTGTGTTAGTCGAGGATTGCCAATTGATTTTCTGTACTTTGTCCTTTCTAAATTATTAGCTAAATGAGTATGTTTATAATAATAAGCTAAAATAATATTATTTTTGTTTGAACCGTTTTTGTTCATCTTCCTCCTGCCAAATCTATAGCATGTTAAATTATATACATATATTTACTATTCACAACTTAATCCTTAAAAACAAAAAAACAAAAAAAACTTTATTTCATTTTATTTTAAATCAGATCTCATGGTCACCCTAAAAGTCTACATTAATGTAGTACCTAGCGCCACCAGTTTAGTAGGTACCAGTAGGTACCCATAATCTAATCTCAACTTGTAAGAAATACAACAATATTGTTCTTTCAAAATCTGTATAATTTTGTGTTATTTTGTTAAGTTGTATAATTATTGTTAACCTCAACACAGGCTTGTCCTAGTGAGGTAACAAATTGTATTGTAAACATTTTTACATGCAGTGTAAAGAAACAATAAATAAATAAATATTAAAAAAATGATGTAGATCTGTAATGGATTCTTTCAGTTCAATTTTCATCCGCTTCCCGAACTATCGAAATGTGTGAATTTTCGCACATGTGATAAAAATGATTACAATACATACCATTACAAAAATTAACCAATATTAAAGTTTATTTTACTTTATTAGTACATGATAAGCGTGTTTTTTGGCATTTTTTAGACATTTTTTTTACGTACCTACACCCTCACTGTGCCATCTCTACGCCCTCTACTTTTCTCTGGGTCTTAGTCTCAAACGACCACAAGCGGGCGTTATCGCCGACGTTGAGAACCTATGACGTACACTATGTATGCGTTCAAAATCGACTTAGGATGTTCGTTATTTGTTTTTTGGATTGTTATGCCGTATTGCGCTACCTCCTCTCTTTAGCCAACAGATCACACATCTGCCGGATCTGCCCTGATGATGGACACGTCCAAAACGTTGGCTAAAGAAGGAGGTAGCGCAACACGGCATAACACACAAAAAACAAATAAGGAAAATACCTTTGGCCGTGAAAATCTAAAAACATATCTGACTTAGGATGTGTTCAAAAACTGGGCGTTTTAAAATCAAAAGTCAATCAATTAAAATCGAAGTTTTAAAATCATAAGGATATTAAAATTAATGTAAATCATATTAAAATCATATTTTTAAATCATACGCAAAATATTAAAAAAAAAAAGGATAATATAATGTACATGAAAAAAAAAAATGTTAAAAAAGAAAACGGAAAATATTTGTGCGGGCCTCAAAAAAACGAATAATATAATTAATTGTACATGAAAAAAAATATTTAAAAAGAAAACGGCAGATATTTGTGCGGGCCGCACAGTTTGACGACCACGGCTTTAAATGATAAGATATAGTCGAATAAAGAATTCAATTTTACACGATTTTGAAGGCAACTTGGGCAATTATTTGTGAGTAAATGACAAATATAAAAAAAATAATTTTCTATACATATGTATTTTAAAAATATGACGATAAATAAAATACAAACTAAAACATCGTTAAAAATGCATTTTTTGGGTATTAATTTCAGTATATAAATGACAAACTTTTATTCCAAAGCTAATATGTAATTTGTATTTTAAATTTACACCCATAAAAATCATTGACGTAGGGTATATACCTGGTCAAAGATAAAAATGATTTATTTTATTAGTTTTATTTTATACTAATTTTTTCCCGCGGCTTCGCTTGCATGGTATCACACCTTCCCTCTCCCCATTCCAGTCCCCCTCCCCCTCCACCCACCCTGCACCTTCCCCCCACTCTCCTCCATCCCTCCCTTCCTTCCCTCCCCCCTTTCCCACCCCTAACCCCCTCCACCACATCCTCCTCCCCCCTCCCCCACAGCCCTCCACACACCCCCACCCACCACCTCTCTCCCACCTCTCGTATTCCACACATACATTCCCGGTACATTCAGTTTTCAAACTGCCCGCGTGCCACTTATTACAATTTTTTATACAAATTTCATAATGGCAGAGCTCAACGGTAGTTTTATACAAAATTACGAACCAAAAAAAGAATTATCCCATTTGGTGCAGTCGTTCGGAAGTTATGCGCATACATACATTTCAGCAATTCATTTTTAGAGATAGATATTAAATTAACTGCGACGCCAACAAAGCACTCATTTTAGGGTGAATTGCTAATTCAAAAAAAAAACTTCGTTTCCAAGGCAACAATTTGTTTGCTTTTCTTCTGAAGTTTGCAATAACTCGGTTTTGTTTGGAACAGAAAACTTGTAATAAATAATTTCATAACACCAGAGCTTACCAATATAAATGGCCTATAGTACTTGCAAATAATGTAGCTTTCTATTAGTGAAAGAATTTTTAAAATCCATTCAGTAGTTTTTGTGTGAAAGAGTAACAAACATACATCCATACAAACTTTCGCCTTTATTATATTAATAATAAGAAATATGATTTCATTATATTTATATGATAATTACAATAAAATTATTTTTTTAATGTTTTTCATTTACTCGCAAATAATTGCCCAAGTTGCCTCCAAAATCATGAAATATTAAAATCTTTAATGGGCTACATCTTATAATTTAACTAGCAGACCCGGCCACACGTTGCAGTGGCTAACGAAACACAACGCCATTACCCAATCTTTATAAAATCCACACCACCCGCTTGCCAGCTGCCCGCTGCCTGAATTGAATATTTGAATTTATCGGCTTTTCTCTACTATAATAAGCATGTATTATACATATAAACTAATTAACTCGCCACTAATTATACAATGCTTGCAATGCAACACTGGATATTTGAAAAGGGGAAATCAAATACCTACTTACTCTAGGACATCTATTTTCCAATTTCTTCCGTAGAACGAATTTCAAAAGTGACTATAGTACGGCCCGCCGGCCGTTTTAAATCGCACAAAAATATGTTTTCTTTGAATTTCTCGGCTTTTCTCTAATATAATTTACATGTATTATACATATAAACATTCCTCTTCAATCGCTCTATCTATTGGTGAAAACCGCAGGAAAATCCGTTGCGTAGTTTAAAAGATTAACATGCACATACATTTTGAGCGACTTCATTTTATACTATGTAATGATGAAGCAAAAATAAATAAAGTAGCTCACTAGATATTTGATATACCTTTTAATTACAAAAATAATTTTTCAGTTTGTGTGGGTATAATGATCTCAAATCCAAAATAAAATTTGTATGAAACGGACCGAAATGAACCGCGCAAACGTTCCATTTGCCACGAAACTTCTTAAGAGGATTTCACTGTTTTCAAAATTGGGTGGTCACCTTACCGTTTCATTATATGATAATTGAATTCAAAGTGTTCGTAACCATAAGAGTTACAAATCTAAAAATAAGATGTCCCCCCGGACAGAAATTGTTATAATATTATATTATTTTTACTTTAAAATTATTAACAAGTATGTAATTAATATTAAATATCCTATCTACCCCATCCTCTGCTAATTTCATTACCATAGTGTGGGTTTCAAGAAATAAGGCTTTTAAAATAAAATAAAAACAGAGTGCGCAATTCATAAGCGGTAGAAGTGAAACCTTCAGAAAACTAAAGTAGACAAGAGAGGGGAGACTTTGAAGCACTACACATAGAGGAGACCGATTATAATATCTCATTTTCTCGCAAGCTAAATCCTGTAGATGAGTGTCTCTTTTTAGTGTCGCTATTTTTCATTTCATTGAGTTTCATATCTAGGTTCTAGTTAAATATCTCTCAGCCAGTCTCTCCCAATCTGGCATACAGTAGGTGGGCAGACACGTCCGCCGCCAAGACCTTGACAAAATTCACCGCATAGACCCGAGCACCCTTGCTTAGTAAACGTAGCGAACCACTATGGCAGAGGTGTTGTTAATTCTTTTAATGGTTTGATGGCAAATTGCAAATCATTCAGATGTTTTTTAAAGGCCAGTGAGAAGTCTGACAGTGGTGGTGTGACCACGAACTTTGGCCAGCTGGAGGGGGGTCCTGTTTTCTGTGTCTCTCGAGTTGGCCACAGCCACCAGCTGCCTCTCGTCTCCCTGAGGAAGCACGGTGCCGCCCCGTTCCGCCATCTCAAACACTTCCTCGGCTAAACGCAACAATCGGGTGACGGAGCCGTTGCACGAATATTGCAGAGGCGTGCGATTGTCGCTTCTGTTTCGAATGTTGTAATACGCACCGTGCTCTAACAACTCACAATATCAGCCGCACCTTTCTCGGTGGCAACGTGCAAAGCTGTAGAACCTCCCATGACAGTTTTAGCATTGATAAACTTGTGGTAAGCTTTGGGCCTGGTATTCTTTACGTTTTGCAACAATAGACAGACCCTTTGTATGCAGGATTGAGATGCAGCGAGGTGCAGAGGGGTGTTTCCTTTCTGCAATCAGCTCCGTTGTCAAGCAGTAACGACATAACCTCCACCGTGGCGGCAAAGTGCAGCGCCGTTCTACCAGCACTAACCGCAATATTCATGTCCGATCCGTTCTCTATTAATCTGTAAACCTCGCCCCTATCTCCTTCACTGGCCGCTTTAAGCAAATTGAAATAACAAGGAGGTTTGTAACAGACATCCATTGAATATTTTAGATTTTTCTCAAATTTATCTAAATGTGCATCCGACTTTCTAAAGTTTAGGTGGTCGGGGCTATAGACGGCATTCCTCGCGCTCAGACTTTCCTTGTGAACAATCAGAGCAGCGTAATTTTTTTTCCTGAAGTGAGTAAATAATCTTCAAAAGCGTTTGAGTATTAACAGTTTCCACGTTATCGAGTCCCAAAACATTTTTCTGAATAGGTAATATTTCTTGAAAGATTTGCAGAGCTTCGTCAAATTTGTTTTGACGAGTAAGAATAACCGCCATATTGCGCCTGGTTCTGAGAGTATCGGAGTGATTTAGTCCTAATTTCTTTTTTCTGGCTTCGTAAATGGTTTGAAGCAGAGGCAAGACTTCCTGGAACTTGCCTTGAGAGTGACACATGGTGGCAATAAGATATTGAGGACAAAGAGTGTCAGAATGTTGGAGACTCAACCTGCTTCTGTATCTTTTGAAGACTTCCATGTTGAAGTGCAAGGCTTCTTCGCACCTTCCGAGAGCCTCGAGTATCAGCTCTGCACGAACTTTAGTCTGCATCACTTGCTCATGCCCCTCGCCCAGCAATTCCTGTTCAGTCTTCAAAACTTCCTGGCATATATCCCACGCCTCTTTTTCCTTTCCGAGCTTACTTAAGAGTAAAGCCAGGTGACTCCTGGTCGCCAGGGTGTCTGGGGAATTAGGACCGGAAACTTTAACTCTCACCTTGTAGATATCTTCCAACATGGCCAGGGCATCGGGATAATTTCCCATGTTGTACAATGCATCAGCTATTTTATCTAGAATGTCCAGCGTTCCTGGATTATCCTCTCCTAATATTTCGATTCTTTCACTGAGCAACCGTTTTAAAATATTCTGGGCTTCTGAGGATCTATCAGTCCTGAACATAGAATCCACGGTGGATAAAAACTGTACAAAATTAGGCTGCAAAACTTGCTTTAACTCGCCTACGCAAGGGAAACCACATTTCATAGCAACAACCACAAGCGTATCGCCATCGGTATTGCGAGCCTTCATCACGGCCTTTATGATTTCTACGTCTCTTATTCTGGTAATATCTTCAATAATCTGAACATCTCGCATTTTTACTTTCCTGAAACAGCGTCCAACTGTTTGCAGTAAAGATTTGATATCTTTTTGTGTGGCAAAATCCAAAGGAGTCTTTGTATTGTTAGCCTTAAGGTTGTGTTCCGCGCCATTTTTTAACAAAGATTTCACTATTCCAGGATGAGAGTATTTGGATGCGTAATGCAGAGGAGCGTTGCCGCCTTTTCCAACAGTATTAGGATTGACTTTGCTCTTTAACAAAATGTCGCACACCTCCTCAAAGCCCTTCCAGGAGGCGATATGTAAAAGTGTCGCATTGTCAGAACTCTTTACATTTACATATTTTGCTAAGTCTTTAACCAAATTGCCAACCTTCAAAACATAATTTTTTTTCACACTTTTAAATAGTTTCTCAATTGAAGCCAACAATTCTTTAATATCTTGACTCTCTGTTAAATCTGAAGGGGTATTACCACATTTGTCGGTGGCATCATACACTGCACCACTTTGTAACAACAACTTGACCATTTCTGTGTGTCCATTTCGGGCAGACCAGTGAATAGGCGTAGCGCCACCAAAATCAGTGGAATTAACATCAAGATGGTTGTCTATCAAGTATTGAGTCACGGCTAGCTGCCCATTCCTAGCAGCACAATGTATCAGGTTCCAGCTGGTATCTCCCGTATCATCGATGCTCATCCCAAGCTCCAGGAAGAAGACCAAGATGTTGAGGTGGCCATTTAAAGCGGCAATATGGATTGGTTTAAAACCATGTTTGTTTATAGCATTAATGTCGGCTCCTCGGCCTACCAAGAGTCTCGCTACTTCAAGATTACCGGCTTCAGCGGCGATATGCAGCAACGTCCAGTTGTCACAGAATCTCTCATTTATTCTGACTCCTGGTTGTTGCAACAGTATTGAGGTATTTAACAATTGGGCTTTAGCAACCGCCACCTCTAACGGCGTTCTATTACATGAATTCCTAATCTTGGAATCTGCTCCCCAGTGCAGTAACCTTTCCACGATATCTGGCATGTTGTTGAGAACTGCGTGATGCAGCGGCGAGCTATTAGTATCTGCAAGATTGACATTGGCTCCATTTTCTAGTAAAAATTCGACAAACTCTGTATTTCCAAGAATTATTGCAGATATTAAAGGCGAAGGGTCTTCTATGCAATCTGCAACTTTAATACCTTTCTCTATCAATGCCTTGGCTATTAAAACATCACCACTTACGGCAGCTGCGTGTAGGAGGTGTGAATAATTTTCATTATTAATATTGATGTCGAGATCTTTATTCTTCAACAGAGCTTCAACCATAAGTCTATGTCCTGCCCTAATTGCAGACACTAGAAGTTGACTTCCGCCAACATTAACATCCGCTCCTTTGGCAATCAACATGTCCAGCAGATCTTTATTGTTATTTTCCGCTGCGCAGCATAATGCGGAAAAACCTGCATTATTTAAATGGTTGATATTTGCTCCGTATTTTAACAAGACCTCAATAGTCGCCTTGTGATTTCTGCTGGCAGCCTTGTGCAATGAGGTGTCACCATTACTGTCCTCAGTATCAATATAAGCCTTTTCCTGGAGCAATGCTTCTACCACCGAACTGTTTCCAAATAACGACGCAATATGCAATGCTGTTAAGCCCAAATTCCCTTTCTCATTAACACTGGCTCCATTATTTAGCAACATTTGAATAGTTTTCTCATTATAAGTTTTCGCAGCAGCAATATGCAATGGTGTACAGATAAGATTGCTTTTACAGTTTGCATCAGCTCCTTTCTTTATCAAAGCCTCTAAAATTTCATCATGACCTTTGACAACGCTGTAATGCAAAGCCGTGCAATCGTTAGCATCTACAGAATGCACATCAGCTCCTGCAGCTAACAAAATGTCTACCACCTGTGTGTTACCAGCATGCGCAGCCAGGTGCAATGGCGTCCTTTGATATTTATTTTGGATGTCAACATCGTTCCCGTTTTTGATTAAAGTCTCTACAATGGAAGAGCGGCCGTAAAGAGCGGCAAAATGCAATGCCGTTGTGCCCTCGAAGTCTCCAGTATTCGCCTGAGCACCGTTCTGCAGCAGAAGGTCCACTATATCTGCGTGACCACACCCGATTGCAAAGACAAGCGGCGTGAAGCCATTGTCACTACTTTTAGCATTGACATCAGCTTTGCGATGTAGCAGTAGGTCAGTGATGATTGTATTGCCGTTGGAAACAGCCATGTGCAAGGGAGTATTATTGCATGTCACGCTTCCGTTATTGACAAAAGCACCCTTTTCTAAGAGGATCCGAACAATTCCTTCATGATTGCATTCCACTGCATAATATAATGAAGAGTGACCCTGGCAGTCTCTGAGATTCACATGAGCTCCCTTCTCCAGCAGAGCTTTGACAACCTCCAGGTGACCACTTCTTGCTGCCAGGTGCAAGGGAGAAGAGCCACTCTCGGTCTTAGCATCAAAATCTGCTTCATTTAGCAGCAAGTACTGAACTATTTCCACATGACCGAATTCAGCGGCCATGTGAAGGGAAGTAGGGAAGTCTAAATAATTTTTCATCACGGCATAAGTACATCCAAAATTATCCTTGGCAGGGTTGACCCACAGCATATGATTTATATCAACAGTAACATCTTTCTCCGAGAGGATTTTGACCATGTTTAAATAATTGTTCATCACAGCACAAAAAAATCCAAAGCTGTCCTTGGCAGGGAAGTCCCATTGCATATGATTTATATCAACAGTAACATCTTTCTCCAAGAGGATTTTGACCACTGCTAAATAATTGTTCATCATGGCATAATGCAGAGCAGAACACCCAAAGCTATCCTTGGCAGTTATATCGGCTCCCAGTGAGAGCAAAATCTCCACAGTTTTCTCGTGTCCATTTTGCGAAGCCAGGTGTAATGGTGTCTTTTTATTATGGTCAACTTGATTAATTGCGTTTCCAATTTCTGCCACTAAGAATTTCACCATGACATCTCTTCCGAAGGTGGCGGCTACGTGCAATGCAGTTCGACCATCAGCATCTCTCGCCTCTGTGTTAATCATTTTCTGTTTAGTCAAGAATTTGATAATCTCAATATTGGGTCCCCGCGCTGCGTAGTGTAGCGCAGTTGACTGATCTTCATTTCTTGAACATATATCAGCTCCCCCCGCGATTCCTAGTGCAAAGTTCTCAAAGTTCCCGTCCAACAAACACTTCCACATTTCTTTTTTTTTGTCAAGAATAGACAAGCCCCGCTTGTATCTATGTCTCAATTGTTCAATATCATGTTTTAAAGTGTGGCCTATTTTACGGTTCAGTAAAAGATTTTTATTTTCGGTAAGTTTTACGGCATTTAGTAGCACGGCGGACCAAGCGTCAGTCGGTAGAATGTCTACCAAGGAAGTCGCGTGAGCCAAGTGGTTGCGCAAGCACTTGCCATTCACCGCAGGCATTGCCCCATCTAGATACAGCCCATTTTTGGGAACACACTTGGAGCTATCTAAAAGGGACATGATATCCAGCACGAGGGCTTCTATCGTAAATCTATTTGAATTCTTATCTTCATAGATTAATGAAAGATTCTCAATAATTCTGTTAGTTCCAATTATATTCTCCAATTCGCTCAATTTCAGAGTGAGTTGTTCACAATTTATCTCGCTGCGGCTTTTAACATTGTTAACATTGCAATTTACATTTCTGTTGTCATTTTTATTTTTCTTACTTAATAATAATTGTCTACTATATTCATCAATACAATTAATCTTCCCTTTGCCAATTGATAGAGAATAATCAATTCTAAACATCGCAAGTCTTACATCATCAGCTATCTCCGGTTTTATTCTCATAGATACGCTGTCATACAATTTTGATAGAAGGTTTTGTAGCAATGTGCGTCTATCAAAATTTGAAGAGTTGTTTTGAGATGAAAATACTCTATTTACTTCTTTTGCTTCTATGACCCCTATGAGATCAAATGTTTTGGTAGTAGGACCAAGAAAGATTAATAGGAAAAATATTTTCAATAATCTGAAGTACTCTTTTTTACTTAGTAATGGATGTTGTAAATTTGTTTTTAGGACATCTTTTATTTTGGCAAACAATTCCTTTTCATAAGGAGTTTGGTCTCCAATGTTTCTATCAATGTCTGCAATAAGATCTTCAATCTTTCGGTGCTCTTTTGCAACTGTGTCTTTTTCTTGGACATTCACAAAGTCAACATTTAGAAGTATATTTGCAATTTTGTAAAATTCATCCGCATTTTCACAGTTGACGAGCGTTGTCAGCAAATGCCTTATTTTTTCAGCTTTATTAGAGTTTGTTATGTCGATAATGACTGCTGCGATCTTTTTAATGTCATTTTGAATGTCAGAATAAAATGTAGAGTCCTCTGACTCTAGGTGCGGATGAGATAGTAAATTGCGCAAGGCTTGCATAACTTTTTTTGTTTCTCGGGGTGCTGAGAGGAGGATAAGTTCAGTCACGGCTGGGGAGAGCTTGGGGCTGTCCAGCGTGTTCTTCAGATGCTCTCCCGTCACCTGGAGAGCTCTCTTGATGGTCAACTGACCCACTCTAGTAGCGGAGTTCACCGCCGCGGCCGCTTCCAGATATGTCTTCATGATGTGGAGCGAAGAAACGTCTCTCACCTCCTGATAGTCAGCGTACAAGTCAGGATATCCGCTGATGATGGCAGCGACAACATCCTCGCGGCTTAATTTCACCGGTTTCCCAAGGGTTTTGACATCTGTAGACCCGATGTGTTCCTGCAACTCTCGCAGGGCAGAAGCAAACTTGTTCAATTGCTTCATCAATCTCTCCTTCCTCAGCACGGACAGACAGAAGATATTCAATTCGTGTCCCGGAATGTGTGCGGATATAAAGCTCACCAAGCAGAATTCTATTTCTTTCCACGGCAGAATATTGTATGTCGACTTCAATTGTTGTTTCAGTATATGGATATTCTGAGCTATGAACCTGCCCATGTATAAAAAGTGAATGTCCACTTCTTCATAAGTATTAATGTGCTCAATATTTTCCAGAAGTAGTTGGACTCGTTCTTGAATATCAGTGGAGGAAATCTCGGGAACCACTCCGTTGTCTTTCGAAAAGAAACGTAGATCGACCAACTTCCATTGGACACATAGATACATTTCAGAAGACAAGGGAACGTTGTTCAAGTATATTTTCTCGTAAGTTTCTGAGATGAGAACTTCCGAGAGTTCAGGGGTCACCAATTCGAGGAGTGTGCAGAAGAGATCCACATTTCCGGAGCGGATGGCATAATAGATGGCATTATGTCCTTGGTTTTCCTGCTCCACTGAACACCAGTGAGAGATGGGAGACGTGTCATCTTCCAATAAGAGCTTCAATAAGTCAGGCCTGTTGTGCTTGCAAGCCAAGGTGATGAAGGGGGAGGACGAAGAGTCCATCCCTCGGAGCCGTCTCAGGTCTGCGCGGGACCGGCAGGCCAGAAGCTCTGTTTCTGCTTCCATTGTCTGTCACACTTTAATCACACCACACTGCTACACTGTCAATTCCACTCAACAGAAACACTTAAGTGTGATATCGATTTAAAAACTGATTTTGCCAATTATTCACACAACACCTTGCTACTCCTAGTGCTCCTAGGTCGATTAATGTTCAAGGAAGTATTTCGGTATTTTAAAATAATTCACTAACCAAATACAACACTCCACACGTCCAAAAATAAAGAATTATTGTTAATATACACATTATTAAATAAACTAACACATCTGCGAAAACTTTTACTAAAATTTCAAAAGTTTTTGAATTCTATAAACAACAATATTAGAGATGACTGCGGTGACTTTGCTCTTTGCAGTCCATAAATATACTAATCGGGCTTTTTCCTTCTAAGCGGTTTGTTATCAACTTAACCACGAATTAACCTGTGTTGAAAAAAATTAAAATATAAAAAATAAGATAATGTAATCACACATACAGTATTGTACAGTGCCGGGTATGGCTAGGAGAAAAAAAAATTGAAAAAGACAAGTAAATAAAACGATACAAAAAGAGTAAAGTTGAAGAAATTTAGATAAAATAGTATTTAAATAGTAAATAATTTTAACCAATAAAATATCGTTAATTGATATTGAGACTAATAATTTCATTCAAAAAGTTACCATTTTTTATTATTATAAGAGTGTATTAACAACATATTTAACCACATGTTTTTTTTGGTTAACCACTGGAGCCATCACCTGAAATAAATAAATTTGCCTCGATTGCTCGAGATTTCCCAGAAGTAAATTTTTTAAAATTTCGCCAACATTAAAAAAATCATACCTTCGAATTTCATCATGGAGACCTACAAACTTATTATAATGTTATATAGCCAATGAATTGACTTGTATTTTACCGTTTATCTCATATTTGTAGGATTTTAACAAAATATATTAAAAAGTCGTTTAATTTATAATCGCGTGAATCCTGCGTGGTTATTACTTTGAAACTGCCGTGAGGGGTACTTATTCGAGTCAACATAGAATATTTTAGATTTCTGTATGTTGTCTGTAGTATACTTGATAATGAAAGGTGCATATCTATGGAAAATGACTTAATTTTAACCGTAAACAGCTGATCAGAAACTCTGCGCGAAAAAAATATATTTTTAACATCCTTATAAAATAGTCTACGAAGTTCAGTTTTGTGACATCTATGGTCGTAATAGATAAAGCATTTCAATAGCTTCATTTTAAGTCCAAAATAATAAACGTGGGGGCTAAAAATATTTAAAAAATTGCCGAAACAAGGAGATATAGCCTTTATTATCCGAAAAGTGATTAAAATGGCGCCAAATGGCGGCAAAAATTACTCCAGTGGTTAAAAGAATAAACTTTAAACTTCCTCCTTTTTTCTTAGCCCCTTCTCGAGTAGCCATCAATGTTAACACAGTATGTGTATGAAGGCGATTTCTATTTTCTGTTTTCAATTTTTCAAGCAACTGAATTTCCTTTCAACGGAAGCGTTAGAATGGTAACACGAGCAATAACTGTTCAGTAGTGGCTGGGAGTTGCGGATTCCAATGCGTCGTTTTTGGAGATCGAGTCAACTTCAGGAATACCATCATTATTATTTGCGAAAATTTACTCAATCAGCAGATGAAATTTAAAATGCACATTCGATAAGTGTAAAATATTGAAAAAGTCACTAAATTTTTGGTTTGAATGCTTGAAAACATGTTAAACAAATGGATAATTGAATTGTGATAACTATTTTATATAAATATGTACAAAACATCAATTAAAACTAACACTTCAAATTAACACGCGCGATTGACAGTTCCGTTGAGATATATTGTAAGTTGCCACGAAAATATATGTTCTGGAAACTTCTTTAAGTAATCATAGAAAAAAAAGAATTGAGACATCTCTGGAGAAAGCGCTAAAGGATTTTGTCAACTATGTAAATGATTATGCAAACCACAGATCGCGGGAGTTTTTGAAAATATTTAAAAAAAAATTGAATTCATCTACGGAAAATTTGCTGAATTTCAGCAGCTAAGCAAACCCATGTTTTGTAGGTGGTGCTGAAATTCAGCAAAAAGCGCTCCAGTGGTTATTGTTTGGAAATAAAAGCTACAGTGCTGCCATAAAATAAAGTATGAAATCTTCCACCGAATGCACCATATTTTTGAATATGGTTGGATAATCGAGAAATGCCTGGGATCCCCGCATTTTCCCCGCAAAATACCCAATTCTTCAAAAATCTTAAAAATTACCCGCAATTTGAGGAATTCCCGCAAATCGGCAACCCTGGATAAGAGTAGATAAGCCTTAACTACCCATTGGATCTCAAGCATAAATAAACCAGTCATTAGATTGATAACTTCGTGGTTTTTCTATGGACCAAGTGTCAACGCTATTTGACCATATACATACCTATATTTGACGACTTTTTATTCGATATGCGCAATTCTGTCGTCACTTCCCCAGAGACAACAACAGTACACCAAAATTTACAAGAGCCCCTAAAAGGGCGTCAATCTATGTAGGTTAGGTTAGGTTATTATTATTATTTTCTCAATATTATAAGGAGCACTATAGGATTATTTTTAAATTTATTATAGTTAAGCGTACTTGAAGTGAAATATCACAAAACTGCGCTATATAAATACTACGTTATTATTATTATATTATAAAAATTAATGTATGTTTGCTTGCTTGTTTGTTCCTTATGTGTTGCTAAACCATTCATCCGATTGCGATGAAACTTTGGGGATTCATAAGCGCAAGCCCTTGATGGTTTCTATATGCGTTGCTAAACCGTTAATCCGATTGCGAAGAAACTTTGGGGATTTGATGTGCGCATGCCCGCAATGGTTTCTATATACAGGTGTAACAGGACGTACCCGAGGGATTTTAACCATTGATTCCCGACATTATTTGGAGTAAAAAATGTAAATGAAATTTTGGTCTCCGGTGATATTTTTGATGTTTTTTTATTTATTTTTTCTACAAAAACATTAAAAAATGGTAGGTGTTAGACTGTTGGAGGCGGGGTGGGGGGTTGGTCGGTTACTCGGCTGAGTGACCAATGACAACAATCGGAAAAAAACATTTTTTGTTTGAATTTGAAGAAAAAAAATTTAAAAAAAAAAAAGAAAAAGGGGGGAGGTGGAGAAGGCGGAATGGGAATCCCCCTTACACCACGCGAGCGAAGTCACGGGAAAAAGCTAGTAAATAAATAAACTTCGAATAAAAAAAATAAAATAAAAAACTTGTAACACAAAGTCGACTCCAAATTTGAAACATTACACTGGTCAACAAATTTAAAAAAAAATGGTGCAGAAATACCGTTGATGGATTTGTATTTAGGTGTACATTGGCAACACTAAATAATTTTTTCTTTTTTTTTCTTACGTGTAGTTTTTGATCTATCCTCTGTTTTGAGTATTGGCTGCAATTAGCACTTTCGTGTGTGCGTTTTGCTATCTTATCAGTACATTTATATAAATAAATTTATTTTCATATAACCCCTCATCGCGAAGAAGTTGTCTCAATGATCCAAATGTGTTTTGTTATATTTGCGATGAATATACAGTCAAAAAATTCAGGAAATCCATAACAGAATTTATAAAAAGTGCCTATTTTTTGTATTACAGGCTAGCCTAGTGAGGCAGGTTACGAGAAACCTACGTTTATAATTATAAATCTCTATTCTTTAAGTACCTACTGTTATATGTATATTGTTTACCATTATTATCTTTTGTACTTATGCAACTTTTAAACTATTGTATATTTTTTTTGTAGTTATAAATCTTTAAATTTTTGTTCAATAAAGATATTATATTATTATTATTATTATTTTAAGAGAAAAATTGTGGATGAATTCAAGCTGTGGATATACCCCAGATTGTTTGTAAAATGTGCTATGAACACTTGAGACAGTGGGTCAGTGGTCAAAAAATCGTATGAGGTTCAGAGTGCCCATGCAATGAAAAGAACAAAAAAATCACTACAACGACTGTAACTGTCATTCTCGAATTGAATATGGAATCATAGGATGGGGATCTGCTGCAAATACGTACCTACACAGCCTGAATACGATTCAAAAAGGAATCATAAAGACCATATTGAAAGTACCAATTAGAACGCCTTCAACTGAAATTTTCAATAACTTTGACGTACCAAATGTACAACAAATATATTCCAAAAATATATTATTGAAGCTCTTCAAAAATAATGAATCCTCTACTAGACCGTGTATGCATAACACTAGATCGAATAAAAATGATATAAAAAATATTCCAAGTTATAAAACCACATTTGGACAAAGAAACTATACATACTTTGCAACAAAACTCCATAACATCCTCCCCCAAGACATAAAACTAATAAAAAATCCAATTGAATACAAATCACGAATAAAAATATGGCTTAAAGAGGTCAATGAGAAAACCCTAGCGAAGACGCTAAAAACGACATAGAAGACAAATGAACTATATTTAAATAACTTTAGTCCTCCTCGGCACAGGACCCCCTAGTGAGGAGGACTAAGAAATACAATATTTTTACTTAATTTCACATTTCATTTTGTATGTAAAATTTTTGTATATAGTCGCTATAATAAAAAAAAAAAAAAAAAAAAACTAAAAAAAAAAAAATTTGAAAAAAACCACAATTTTTTTTGTTAGAGCGGGTATTTTCGATGGCCCACAAATAAGAATATTAATAAATGATACGGACTTAATATATATATAAATAAAGTTTAATAAAAGAAAATAGGTTTAGAAATTATTAATTTCCTTTATTAGTACAAACATAATAATTAGTAACCAACAGACCGTTTGTAGGTAAATTAACATAAAAATCGCTCAAGACGGAGGTAGCGCAACACGGCATAACACCCCAAAAACAAATAACGAAAACATAAAAATTATTCAATAACGACTAAGTAATTCTAAATTTTTGGATCTTGAATCCAAAATGTTGCGTATATTGTTGTTTCGGCATAGTTGCGCACTCGCGATGATAACACAACAGAAAGCTGACAGTTCTATAAAAGAGTTGACTGACAAAATGTTGTGCAGGGAATCCCCATGTACAAAGACACTGCGCATCTTTTTAGTAGATCAGTGTTGCCTACACAGTAAACATAAATTCCATTTAAATTTAAAGAAAGTATAACGAAGAAGTATGTATAATGGTAAGCCCACACTGCGGCCAGCGTTCCAACTTCAAACGTTTGGACGATCGTGTGGAGGGGTGTTCGTGCGTTGGAAGTTCGAGTTGGAAGGTTGGAGTTCGCGTTGGCCCGGGATCGCCTTCGAGACGATCCCGATGGCCAACTCACACGAACCAGCCTGCCGCAGCTGTCCACACCGTGCCGCGTACTATTAAAATTATATTATTACGGAGAGTGGTATAACAATTGTTTGAAAACATGTCGTGTATATAATAGAACCAGCCTGCCGCAGCTGTCCACACCGTGCCGCGTACTATTAAAATGACTATATTATTACGGAGAGTGGTATAACAATTGTTTGAAAACATGTTGTGTATATAATAGAACCAGCCTGCCGCAGCTGTCCACACCGTGCCGCGTACTATTAAAATGACTATATTATTACGGAGAGTGGTATAACAATTGTTTGAAAACATGTCGTGTATATAATTATATGATTATACGTACGTAATAATTGTAGGCAACTGAAAAAGATACAGCGTAGCTACAGCTGTTTCATGTCCGCCATTTTGGAGTACGGAATTCGGGGTTGGAGGGTTGGCCGCAGCGACCACACGCATCAAAATGTCACGCTCCATACAAATGAGCGGCGGGTTGCTTAGGTTTTTGGTCACCGGGGGGGGGGGGGGGGGGGGGGGGTTAAAAATTGCAAAAAATTGGTCTATGGGTACGTTCCCTAAAGTGGTATAATAGAGATTTGGAGGGGCCCCCTTCAAATCCGTTAAACCAATTTATTCGCTTATTGTCTCATCTGTGTATATATATCAATGGTTACAAAATTTAAATATGATGACAACAAAACAATATATGTATAATATACAGGGTGTAACAGAATGAGGGATTTTGACCATCGACTCCTGACATTATTTGGAGTAAAAAAATGTAAATGAAATTTTGGTCTCCGGTGATATTTTTTTATTTATTTTTCTACAAAAACATTAAAAAAACGGTAGGTGTTGGACAGTTGGAGGCGGGATGAGGGGTTGGTTGGTTACTCGGCTGAGTGACCAATGACAACAAGCGGAAGATTTTTTTTTTGATTGATTATAAGAAAAAAATTAAAAAAAAAAAAAATGTCATAAAAAAAGTCACCGGAGATGAAAATTTCATTAACATTTTTTACTCCAAATATGCTCAGGAATCGCTGGTTACATCCCTCGTGTACGTCCTGTTACACCCTGTATAATACATTAACAATGATATACAAACTTAAAAATAATATGCTCCCAAATTATCTTCAGAGTAATATTATGTTTCAAGAAAATGTTCACAATTATCCTACGAGAAGGCGCGAAGACCTTAGGCATCCCAAAACTAAACTTTCGTGCACACAAAATAGCGCGTTTTATAAAGGGCTAAAAGTTTATAACAGCCTGCCGAATGCCGTAAAGGAAGCCTCAAGTCTTAGCACTGTTCGTAGGATGTGTGCATTATACGTAAAGAATGTTTTTTGATTTGTAACAATCTTACCAATATTATTTTAGTCACATAGTTATCTGTTTTCCTTAAAATGTTTTTTTTTTTTTTTTTTTTTTTTTTTATGTAGTAATTTTTTTTTTTCTCTATTAACAAAAATTATTATTCTTATTTAACAAAAATATACAATCTTTTATTAAATATTATAATTAATTAATAATAATAGTCAATACTAGTCACTATAAAGAAAAATTATAGAAATGTAATCTATTAAAGAAAATTGATGTCACCATTTTACATAATAAGACCTTAGGGAACGTACCCATACTACGTGACACGTTTAGGGGGGGGGGGGTTCAAAATGTCACGCTTGGGCTTATCTATGTTGTGAGATCCAACATGTCATCTTGGGGGATGCTGTGTTGAGAGTCTTTTTGAGGAAGAGAAAGGAGTGAACACGGGTCTTGAAGAGATCCATGTTGTAAGACACGATATGTCATCTTTGTGGATGCTGTGTTGAGAGTATTTCTGAGGAGAGGAAGGAGTGAAAACGGTTCTTGGAGAGACCCAAGTTGCAGGAGGGAGGAAACACAGAGGCCGAGCTGTTGAACACAATGAACGAGTCGTAGAAACAACCCGTTCTCATATGAAAAATGTCAACGTGTTTTCCGACTATGGACCAGTACCGAAGGGATCAATAACGCTAATTCTTCCGAGCATCTTCCATTGTAATACCGGTAGAACAAGGACAGCATACCTGACGCCTGTGCTCTAGAATACGATTGTTAGGATATCTATCAAATAGACCTCCCATTTCTGCACAGATTCAACAGTTTTTTTCAGACATTTCGGGGCTCCAGACCATAGGTGACAGCCAAATTCAACAGTGGCGCACACTTGCACTTTATACAGGGTCAGCAATAGTGTAGGTACTATTAATTTTTTTTACTAATTTCATCAGAAGTAAGATAAAAATGACCATACTAAAACGTTTACAATACACTTCTACAATATTTTCTCTTCAGTGGATAAAATAGATAAGTTTGGTTTATTTTCTTGCTTCATTTGGGATATTTGACTAAAAATATTAATTTTTTTAAAAGCCATTAATATTAAATTCGCAAAAATGGTGCTATATAAATTATCTATCTAAATATTAGTAATACTTATAAAAATAATTACTGTTGAAAGATTGGACCATTGCAATATGTAACAATTATTATTTTATTTATCTTAGCAAAAAGGGCGCAGTTGTTTTGTGTCGTGCTTTAGAATTATTATTAAATCTTTTTTGGTATACATTAGTTCCACATGGGAGGTTGTGAGGAAAAAAATTCCCCTTAGGACCAATACACATTTGAGGAAGCTGCGTGGAGGGTCTTTTTAGGAAATGAAGGAGAGGAAGTTCTGTGAAGGATAAGGTATGAGGGGTGGGTGGGAATCTGAGGGTCAGTGTGTCCACGAGTGACGGACGTATGAATCCATCCCTCCCACTACGGTTCAAGGTGATGTTCCAAAAGAGTTATGCTTGAGAGGTCATAAGGTCTTCCTCAACCAGTCTCTCTCGATACTCCCTTTTGTTTTGCTGCCTAATCCTTTTGGGATATAACAAAACAATATATGGTGGGATATTCCTCTTTTATAGATCTACAAAAAAGTCCGCGAAGGCATATATCTATCTTTTACGGATAGCTTACTATACCCATTCTATCTTCTTATCTTATACTGTTTGTTTGTCTTGCTAAAACTCGAGAACGGCTGGGCCGATTTAGGTGATTTTGGTTTTGAAATGTTTGTCGTAGTCCAGGGAAGGTTTAAACGGTGAGATAATATGAAAAAATTGCGAGGAAGATAGTAAAAACAACAATTTCATTTTCTCAGATAAACAGTTCCACTGTAAAATCATGTAGGGACCGGGTGTATCTGCTCTTGAATCCACGGACATTCGCTTTACTTTATTACATCTACTGCTAGAATTTTATGTTATATGCTTTATATCTGTATATATATTTTTTTGTTATAATATCATCTCTATCTTAGGTACCTTTATCTTATTCTATTGTATACATTTTGTTCCTATTTATTTTATTTTTCTGTGACTTACCCTTTTTTGCTTATTTTATTTCTTTTCACATGGTTTATTTTAGATTTCACTAAACTGTGCTACACAATGTTTTATCGAGATACCTGTTTATTGTTTTCATTATTTTTCATAAATTTTTTGTGATTTTCTTTTTTTTTCCAGCTTCATATTCCAAGGAACACTATTGATTCAACTAACATACTCGACTTTGTTTTTTTTTTTTTTTTTAAGTTTGTTTTGGTTTCTTTGTTCTCTTTTTCTTTTTAGTCTCACAATGCTACTTTGCTTCGATCAGAAGGCTGAACTGAACTGCATCTATTTATTTTGTTATGTTTCTTTTTCCCCTTCTGGGGGTGCGCTAGACCTCGTCCTTGCATCAACAGGAGTCGGTCGACGATGGCACGGTGCCCTCTAAAATTAATTGCGCCACCCCCAACAACATGTGCAGGCTTTAGGTTTGGGGGGGGCGACCTCGGCTCTCCTTCGCCTTGCCTCCGGCTACTCGATGCTGAATTCCTTAGGGTCGTCGGGTATTTCCCCCCAATCTCCCGGGATTACTTTTCTTTGAGGCATCACCGAGGAACCGGCTACGGGGCGCGGAAGCTGAGTGTGGTTCACGACTAGACCGAATGTCATGCGCGAAGAGGACTCCCAACCGTTTGCCATTCCCTTATTACTTATCTACTGTGTCTTCTTCCCAAACAGGTGCTTGTAAGATACGCTGGATACAATCACCTAGCGCTTGCCACCTCATGGACTTTCACCAACCTGTCCCATTGTCTTGTCTATATTTTATCATACTTACACCTATTGTATCTGTATTTCCCGCTAAGCAATTGCATACTGCTTACTGACAACGTATGCAGGGACATTGGAGGTCTAGTTTCGTTTTCAAATGTAGAGTCGTTTTCACAAAAAAAAATTAGAGTCCTTGCAAGAGCCTTGAAGGGGTAACCATCTGTTACCTATACCAGGGCGGGTAAGTGGTGGGTCCTCCAATGTAGACCACACAAGTAAAACTTCTGCTCCATCTATATCATTGGTTCTATGGGGCCGTTTTAGACCTTCAGGGGGGCGGTAGAAGACCAAGATAAAATTGGGGGGCGTTTCAGACTTTCAGGGAGGCGGTAGGAGACCCAGAGAAAAACCCATCTCACCCCATCCTATCTTGCCCATCCCATCCCATTAGGGACCATCCATCCACAAAAATATTTAAATATTTTCCCTATTCCATTACGCCCCCTCTGTTGTGGCAAATGTAAATCCATCTCGGTATCCCGTTACGCCCCCTCCATTATGGCAAATTTAACCCTGTCGTGTATCCCATTGTGCCCCCTTCGTCTTGGGGGGCGCTAGAGATAAAGATATTCTCAAAGTGGGCGGTGGGCAAAAAAAGGTTGAGAATCTATGATCTATATGATAGGAAGAGAGAAAGAAAATGTGCGTGTGCACTGCTCTCTACAGTGTGATACAGACAATAGGCCTGCACTGTGTAACGTAACTGGCTATGAGAGAAAGAGAGAAAGAAAATGTGTGCTCGCACCTCTCTTGCCCCTACAGAAATATACCAAGCGTAACTCTCTCTCTATCTTCATTAACTTATATCTCCCTCTCAACTACCGTTCGCCTCGCTTTTTGTAACTCTCGTAACGCATTCGCCAGCTTACTCCTCAAGTCAAGCGTGCGTAAAAAAGTTTTACTTCAAAAACGTTTGTTCCCATTGTAACAACGACCGGAGAGAAATACAGAAATGGTTTTTAGAAATGTTATATTGTAACGGTTGTATATATATATATATATATATATATGTAATAACTATGTTGAACCATAATATAAATGAAAGACTTTGGTGTGTGCATTTTGTATTCTTTGCTACCTCCTCCTCCACCCCTGGTAGAAAAAATATTAAATAAATTCTTACGTTTTTTAAAATGTGTTTTCCCTACTTTATTATAAATGTTAGCTTTACTAATATTAATTATACTAATAATAAATGCGAAAGTGCGTGAGTTTATTTGTTACCAGATCACGCCTAAACCACTAAACCGATTTAAAAAAATTCTTTCACCGATAGAAAGCTACATTATATGCGAGTAAAATTGGCTGCATGTAATGGTAAGCTCTGGCGTTATGAAGTTATAAATATTAATATGTTATATTTATAATAAGTTGAGAGTTTTAATTCCTTTCTATTAATTTATAAATAAAACACTTGAGTTGCTAATTTTTTTAACAAAGAAACGACATTTATGTTTATTTATATCGCTTTCCTTTGAATGGTTTCTTCTAATAAAATCTCATATTTTACAATCAAATAATAGAATAACAAAACAAGTGACAACTGATGATTGCATTCTAACTGACACTACAGGATTCAAATTTAAAGGGAATATATTTTCTTTACATATTTATTATACGTTTAAGGCGGAAACACATTATGAAAACCCGACGCGACGCAACGTGTCAACACCCGATATGCACCGTGCACATTACCAACACGCGACGCCACGACATACTAGAAATTTCTGAATACAGTTAGCTAACAGCAGTGGAAGTGTACGGTTATGTACTATGGATTTAATAAATAACGAGTCAGACTTTGAAGAAGATTTGATGCAAATTTTGGGTACATATATGATACTTAAACGACTCAAGAAAAAGAGAATAACTAGGCGTTACTGGGTACATGAAGTAAATCAAAAGAGAAGTATGTGTGGTGAATATCAAACTCTGTATCCAGACTTACTTCAAGATAATGAAGGATTTCATATGTATTTTTGGGGTACTAAAACCCATTATTTTTATTTATTCTTCCCATGCATTCTTTCTCACAGTATGAACCCTGTATATAGCTAAACTCGTATCATATAAAACAGGATATCGTTTTACCAACTCAATTAATTGTTCGTCAGACATTTCGCTAAATAAATGCAAAAAATAATATTAATTTGGCATAAATTCCGAATATGCTCTGTGACAGTTCTCGAACGACTGACGCGTGGCGTCGGGTGTTGTCTAGAAACATACCGCGCGCGCCGCGTCGGATGGCGTGTTTACCCCCACCATGGGCAACACAGCGACCTGGCACGTCTAGATCGGGTGGCGTGTGCGCGCATGGCGTCGCGTCGGATGTTCATAGTGTGATTCTGGTCTATAGAAAACAATACATTTGATTCGACCCAACACGCATCGCGTTTCGTCGGGTCGCATCGGTCTTTAATAATGTGTTTCCACCATTATTGTCGCTTACTGTAGGGGCGTGTAAATAGCCCCTGACACGAGGGAAAACTACCCTATGTAAATTAAGGAAAGTTGAACTCTTCCCCATGTGACACAAAACAGTTTACACAGCAATTCCAAAATCCTAAGTGAAAACAAAACAATACTCACTCAGAGAATGCAGCTCTTGTACGATGTCCAGCACAAAACGACACTAGTTTTCATTCAAAATATCGATTTTTGCCAATGCGGTAAGTGCACCATCTCAACATGTGTTTAGCACAGGAAGGAAGTTTCAACAATGAATATAAATTTGCATATTAATAATACGTGCCAAAAATATTAGGTACAGCAATAATTCAATTCTGGGTGAATTATTCGATTATGCGTGACTAGGAGTGACATCTCTTGGCTTTCACTAACACTCACGTCGGAAGTAATTGCCTGCTCCACAGAGGTAAGAAAACGCATGTATATACTGAATTTCAATGTCACATAGGTAAATTCAATATAATACAAAAACCATAGATGGCGCCTCCATGGTCCCATACCATAAATTATTAATTTAAAAGAAATTAATGCCCAAATGTATTTAAATATATTTATGGCGCGTATCCACTTACAAAAGCGAGTTATTGATAACGTCAAGACAAAAAGCAAAACAAATTGTTGTCTTGGTAACTATGTTGATAACTATTTTATTTCAGGTGTTCTTATATATTCTTTTTTTTTTAAATTTTTTTTTTTATTTAATGAAAAGAACATGATTTAATGAATTTCTACGCCAATGAAGAGTACTAGCTCTTGAGCTTGGCGTAGGAGTTTTTTTTACAACTATTTCATTTTTATAACATACATTTTACTTACAGAATACAATAAAATATATAAAAATAATAATATATAAATCTCATATATAAACTACTATTATTTCATTTTTATATCATTCATTTTACTTAGTGTATACTATAAATATAAACTACTAGCTTTAACCCGCGGCTTCGCTCGCATCGTATTAGGGGATTCAAACTCCGCCTCCTCCACCTTCCCTCTCCCCACTCCACTCCCCCTATCGACCCCCCTCCCCCTCCACCCCCCCCCTCCCCCAATCCTCCCCCTCCACCTTCTCTCTCCCCACTCTACTCATCCATTAACCCCCCTCTTTCTCCCCCTCCTTCTCCACCCACCCCACCCCTCCCCCACCCCATACCCCTCCCCACTCCTTCCTTCACCCCTCCCCTTTCCCATTCCTTCCCTCCCCCCTCTCCCACCCCACTCCAACTCCTCCACCTTTCCTCTCTCTCCACTCCCCTTTATATTCCCTCTCCCCACACCACTCCCCCCATAAACCCCCTTCCCCCTCCTACCCCTCTCCACACCCTCCTCCATACTTCCCCTTTCCCTTTCCTTCCCTCCCCCCTTTTCCCTTAACCCCCTCCCCCCACCCTCCTCCCCCTCCTCTTCCCCCCTCCACCAACACCCTCCCAAACCCCTCCCCCCATCAACCCCCTTCCCCCCACCCCCTACCCCTCCCCTCACCCTCCTCCATACTTCCCCTTTCCCCTTCCTTCCCTTCCCCCTCTTCCTCCCCTAACCCCCTCCCCACCACCCTCCTCCCCCTCCCCTTCCCTTCTCAACCAACACCCTCCCAACACCCCCTCCCCCCCTCCGCACTGCCCCTTCTCACCTCGCGCATTCCACACATTCATTCCCGATACATTCAGTTTTCAAATTGCTCTCGTGCCACCTATTATAACTTTTTATACAAATTTCATAATGACAGAATTCAATGGAAGTTTTATACAAAATAACGAACAAAATAAAAAGAATTATTCAATTTGGTGCAGTCGTTCGGGTTTATGCGCGCATTTTAACACTTCTGTGATTCATTTTTTAGAGATAAGTTATTAAGTACGATGCCAACAAAGCACTCTTTTTAGGGTGAATTGCCTTTAAAAAAAAAAAAAACATCGTTTCCAAGGCGACAATTGGTTTCTGATGTTTGCAATAAATCGATTTTGTTAGCGACAGAAAACGTATGATAAATAATTTTATAACGCCATAGATTATTCATAACGCCAAAACTTTCCAATATATATAGCCTATTATAATCTTAAATAATGTAGCTTTCTATTAGTGAAAGAATTTTTAAAATCCATTCAGTAGTTTTTGTGTGAAAGAGTAACAAACATACATCCATACAAACTTTCACCTTTATAATATTATAATAGGATGTTGTGATGTTAATTTTTGATATGACATGAATTGAAGTTATAACATTTTGATTGGTGATGTTATGGTTGTTTATTTTTTTTAAAGATTAATTTGACCTTTTTCTTGAATGATACGAAATCTGTTATTTTTTTTATTTCTTCGGGAAGACTATTAAAATATTTTATGCGTTTGTAAATATAATTATTGTGCATTTGTTGTGTTGAAAATAGAGGAATTTGGATGTTAAATTTATGCCTTAATGATGAGTTGAGTTTAAATTTTTTAGTTACATTTTCTTTGAATATTTGTAATATTGAATCTTTTTTATAGAGGTCTTCAATTTTTGGTACTTCGAAAATTTTGAACAATGATGCTGAAGGGAATGTTGGTTGTTTTTTTTTAAATTGCTTTAATAATTAGTTGTACCACTTTTACAGGACTTACAATTTTTTCATATGCACCTCCCCATCCAATGATTCCGTACTGAATTAGTGATTGGACTAGTGCGTAATAGACTTTTTTTAGGTTGTTTAATCTGAGAATATTTCTTAATCTTATGAATATATAGATACATTTCCTAATGCGCTTAACAAGTTCACATATGTGTATATTCCATTTCATATGTTGGTCTACAATTACACCGAGGTACTTTATTTCAGATGCATGGTTTAATATGGTACATGAATTATTATTCGTTCGCATAACTTCCGAACGACTGCACCAAATTGGATAATTCTTTTTTTTTTGTGTTTGTTATTGTCAGGACAAGGTTTGTATAAAACTACTAGTGTGGTCTGGCATTATGAAATTTGTATAAAAAATTGCTATAGGTGGCACGCAAGCTGTTTGAAAACTGAATGTACCAGGACTAAATGTGTGGAATGCGGGAGGGGTGATGGGGAGGGGGGAGGGGAACCCTGAAGGGGGGAGGGGAACTCAGGAGGGGGGTTCGCGAGACGGGGGAAGGGGGGAGTAGAATGAGGAGAGGGAAGGTGGAGGAGATAGAGTGGGAACGCGTGAGGTGAAGGGGACGCGGGAGAGGAAGGGGAACGAGACGAATGGGAAGAGACACGCAGGGGGAAATAATGTCTTTATTAAATGGCATAGCAACGCATATCGGGTACTTACTAGTTATACATAAATGAAACAATATTTCTGTAATGGAACCAATACATTTTTTATATACGCCCATCGGTTCAATCAGACGGATCGCCCTCCTTTGAACAGAATCCGTAGGTATTTTAGGGATCCAGCCCAGAGGTGGCTTCCTTTTACTTACTATTTCAAAACTTGCTTTTTTCATGTGTTATTTTATTTTTTCTTAGAAGAGCGCCCTGTTCGTACAGTGTAAAGACATCGGAACCATGTCGGCACCCAGTTGGGCAAAGTTGTGAGGCGGGTTAAGATAGGGATATGGGATGGGATTTTTTTAATGTGGGTCTTGAAGAGGCTCGAATAATATGAAGCAGAAAAAAATAGGACGCCAGTATGAAACAAATCAACTGTGAACGGGTCTTCCGCTCGTTTCCATCGGGGGGATCAATGCTGCTAGCTTAGAGCAAACTCCACTAAAATACCTGTAGAACAGACTCCGCATGTCTACATTGCATCTGTGCATTAGAGATTGAAATCGGTCTGTTAACAACGGATTGTCAATCAGACAGACGGCCTCCTTTGCTCATAATCAATAGATTTTTCAAAAGACATTTTAGGGCTAATAATAGGTAGGTTTCAAACGAGGCAATTTTTCAAGTTTTTTTATTTACATTAGTTCCACACAGGAGGCTCTGAGGAAAAAAAAATACCTCAAGGCCGTTGTCATCTTTGGGAATGCTGTGTTGTGGTGCTTGGAAAAGAAGGAGAGGAACGGTATGAGGGGTGGGTAGGAATCTGGGGGTCAATGTGTCCAGGAATGACGGACGTATGAATCCATCTCTCCCACTGCGGTGCAAGGTGATGGGTCGAGAGAGTCCGGCTGGAGAGGTCTAGATTATGTCTGCCACGAGCAGTCTCTCCCGATCCGGCCCGCCACGCAGTAAGTGAGGAAACGCATTCGCCACCAGACCTCACTCCAAGAACCCGGGCACCCCTGCTAAATCACCAAACGTAGCAAACCATTGGGATGACCTATGACAGGAATGTTGGTTATCCAATAAATGGTTCGGGGGCGGCGGTACGATTACCCGCCTCCCAAATTATTCTTAAGAAGCGAACATCAATTGTAAACGGGTGCGTCCATTGTATCAATGCTGCTAGCTCCTTAGATCAGGCTCCATAAAAATACCTGTAGAACAGACTTAGAATGCCTTAATTGCGTCTGTGCATTGAGAAAGCAATTAATCGGACCGTCCTCTTCACATAATCAATAGATAATTTTGGGCTCCAGCCCAGAGGTGACTTCTTTCTACTTACTTTCTAATATGTGGGTTTCAAATGAGACAATTTTTCATGTAAGCATAAAGAAAAAAAAATTAATAAAAAACAGTTTTTTTTAAATTTTTTTATAAAATATAATATATATTATTTTATCTTATAAATGTTACATAAGAGATAAGTTTTTAAATAAATACATGTTATGAACACAAAAGCACGTATAAGTACATAGGTTATGTGATAGTAAAAAGTTATGTATATCATCTACACTATTTCACAAGATGGCCAAGGTAAAAGAGTACCAACTTCGCCTGGAGCCAGTGAGACTATGGCATCCCCAATTGGGGTATGTTGTGAGGCTGAAGGTAGTGGGGAGGGGAAGTACCTGGATATTCAGATATGGTCACCAAACACTGCTAAAGTCATTTCAGGCAAAGTTTCAATTCTTAAAGGTGGTCTTACAGCAAAGTGATACTGATAGTATCTTACAATCCGGAACATGCCGCAAATATAATATTTATTATTTAAAATTATTAAATTGTGAATTAACACAAATCATTTAAATAAAATATATATACGCATTCCGAGATTTGAATCCGCTACTTTTGGGTTGCTAGTCGAAGGCCTTACCTCTCGACCACTGAGCCTGCCAATATTTTATAAAAACCAAAAATATTTGGCATATCAAGATGACCATCTTTTAAATTTTGTCATATTTATTCCCAGTAGTTTTGCAAGCAGCAGACCTCACGTCCAAAAAGGGTATATTTCTTGTATAATAAATCAAAACCAAAATTTGAAAGTAGGTACCTAAATACCTACCTATTTAATTATAAACCGGATTATATTTGTTCAAAGAAACGTCACTATCTCAATGACAATTATTCATTTTTCAAACATTCTTCATGCAGGCAAGTAGGTGCCATAATATTTAAAAAAATACAAACGAAAAAGTTCAAATAAACATGACGATTTCACATTTGAAAAAATAGTCTTACACTGAGCTAAAAACGTCCACCATTTTCAAACGGAAACGGCACATACAAACAAATTTAAACGAAATGCAAAACAGTTAACACATAATACATTTTTTTATATTAGCTCTAGACAGGAGGTCTTCAGGGAAAAAAATTCGCTCAACATCTTTTTCATCTTTGGGGATGCTGTGTGGAGGGTATTTTTAGAGAAAGGTAGGAGAGGATGTCATAGTTCCACTGGGTATGGACATTTGGGACTCTTGTGCGGTATTGACATTAAAATAAATCAAAAAAAAAATTTGCATCTATAACTTTTTACTATCAAGACACCGAATTGAAAAGGACATGTACATAAATCAGTAAAATTAACAATAAGACGGTAAATATATATTCAGAAAAGTGGAACACTGTTAATAGACATACTTATTTAATTTTAAAAACACTTTGTATCAGTTACATAACAATGAGAAATATTTTTTTATCAGAAACTGAATTTCAAAAATATTGAGATTTGACATCTTTTTTTCCAACAATTTTTTTTTTTTTACTTCAGCTCCACACAGGAGACCTTGAGGAAAGTAAATTCGCTCAGTACCTCTGTCATCTTTGGGGATGCTGTGTGGAGGGTATTTTTAGATAAAGAAGAAAATTGGGGTGGGTAGAAATCTGGCAGTCAATGTGTTTAGGAGTGACGGACGTATGAATCCTTCCCTCTCACTGTGATGGGTTGAGAGAGTCCGGCTGGAGAGGACTAGGTTAGGTCTCCTTCAACCAGTCTCTCCCGATCCGGCCCGCTACGCAGTAGATGGACAAACATATTCGCCGCCAAGACCTAGACAAACTTCACCCCATGAGCTTGGGCAGTCTTACTAAGTCACCAAACGTAACGAACCACCGGGGTGACCTATGGCAGGGGTGTTGGTTATCCAATAAATGGTTCCCGGGACGGCGGTACCTATATCCGCCACACAAATTGTATTTTTTGTTGTGGCGATAATAACCTCGAGTTATAGCAATGGAACTGTATAACTATATTGTGCTTGTGCTGTGTGCTCCTTCGCAGATATACAGTGGTAAGTGATTGGTTATCTCTTTTCCTTCCATACCTTGCTCTTTCCTATACATACTGTCACCCATAGACATATGAATATTAGTAGACCTGCTCTAAGTGATAAAAGCATATTATTTCCCCCTCCCTGTACCGGTTCCATTGGAACCGGTTGGGGTTGAGTATGGCTTCACGTGAATCTAAAAAATGTGACGTCATCATTCTTCTGCGAGCCAGCGTCGAGCGCTCATCGGTGCATTTTACGAAATAATACCGCAAAAAACATGGTTTGTGTTTTGAAAACGTGTAAATATATACTATCACTCGAGATACATGGCGTGTGCTCGTCGATGTTTACCGGGGTAAGTAAATTATGAAACATTTGTAAAAGTGTCCTAACTAAATACGGCAACACAATATTGGAGTCTGCAAATAGGCGAACTTTACTTTGCCGTATTTAGACTTCGCAAATTTGTTTCAAGCAATTCACGCTCCCATGTAAAAAGGTCTATTCATTCAAAAGCAGAGTTTACTTTTAAGAACTAAATGGTGATATTATAATGCAAGATGCCTATATACTATCATATTGAGTTATCGACGAATCACATATCTCCAAAGTCATCTTCCCGCTCTGCGCCCCGCTGTAGTTGTTGTTTACCCCTCACCTTTATGTTCTGGTCTACCAATATTCATACGTCTACGCTGTCACTCAATTTTAGCAAGCAAAAGGGGCGGACGGGCAAAAAATCAACAATTACTGTTAGGTTTTTTTTTTCTGCGGGGGGCACAAGGGGCGGACAGTCAAAAAATCAACAACTGCTGTTAGGATTTTTTTCTGGGGGGGGCACAGGGGGCGGACGCCATATCATACTTCACGTTTATTTCTACAAGTTCAAGTATGTATCTATAGGAAGGTTTATGAAAGTGTCAAAACAATCGAAAAATTAAATTAATGTTTAATAAAAACAGTTTTAGCTTCTAACTATGTACTGTGATGGAATCTCCACAGTACACAAAAATACCATCTGGGGGGGCACGTGCCCCCGTGCCCCCCCCCCCCCCCCCGTAAATCCGCTACTGCATGCCGCTAAAACTCAGAAGCAAGTATCGGTACAATCAAGGGAGTTATATGGTGTGGTAGCCCTCCATCCCCCATCCATGAAGAAGGGTCCCGTTTTTACCTGAAGGACGTGCTTTTGAAGATATAAGGGCTAGAAGTTTTGCTCTCTAGAAATTTCTAGAACAGTCCAGAGCATTCGAGAGTATTCGAAAGCATTCCACAACATTCCAGAACACTGTCGAATGTTGTGGAATGTTCTGAAACATTGTGGACCATTCAAAGTCTTTTTTTTGTATGGGTGGGGCAACCCATTGATGGGGTATAAAGCAAGATTTGTCGTAGGTTCGAACGTCGTTTTAATCTCATATCAACTCCCTGAGCAAAGCCGCCTACCCCAGATGGTACTAAATATTTCTTAATATTACATAATTGATACAAACAGTTTTGTTTTAAGCATGTTCCACTTTTTTGCATAGTTACCAATTAGAATACACAACCATGACTAATAAACAAGAAAAATATCTTTTCACTATATAAATATAAATACACCTTACAAGGAACACACCAAGTTTTAAAACTAGTTTTAATAAAAATACATGAATACTGTCTTAGTTTGAAGAAATACTTGTCAGTTTTGTCGGTCGGTTTTTGACAATCAGTACTAATTTGTATGGCAGTGTTCCGATTATGCTGTTCTTTGATTTTTTTACATTAGCTCCACACAGAAGGCCTTGAGGAAAATAATTTCTATTATTGCGTACGGCATCTTAGGACTCTGTGCGGGGGGGAATCTTTTTAAAGAAAAAACAATGAGAGATAGTTCTGGAAAGGAAAAAGGTATGAAGGGTAGTTAGGAATTTGGTTGTTAGTATGTCCAGGAGGACGGACAGATGTGAATCCATCCCTTCGACTGCGTTGCAAGGCAATGGGGCGAGAGAGTCTGCCTGGATAAATCAAAGAGGTCTCCCTCACCAGTCTTTCTCGATCGAAGCAGCAGGTGAGAGGCGGGATCCGTTTATTGGATAACCAACACCTCTACCGTCGGTCACCCCAAGTGTTCTGCTACGTTTGGTGACTTAGCAGGGGTTGCCGGGTTCGTGGGGTGAGGTTTGTCTGGATCTGGCGGCGGATGACCTGGACACACTGAAACCTAGATTCCTGAAATAACTACTAACTTCCTCTCCTTCCTGTCCTTAAAAAGACCCTCCACACAGCATCACCAAAGATAAAATAGGCCCTGAGAGAAATTATTTTTCTCCGGGCCTCCTGTGTGGAGCTAATGCAAAAAAAATAAAAAACGCATGCGCCGCGAAGACCCGGACAAACTTCACCCCATGAACCATGACACCCCTGCTGAGTCACCAAACGTAGCTTGCCTCGTGGAGTCACCTATGGTAGAGATATTGGTTTCCCAATTTGATGCTATTTGACATTTCGCTCACAATCAACGCTCTCTAGAGTACACCAACGCCATCTAGTTTATATAGACAACACTTTAGTATTACGGTTGCTAGATAACAAATATCTTTCTTAGGAAAAGCAATACTAAACTATTGAAAACACTAAACTTTCTTAAATTTTACGACTCTCTTGCTATAAGTCAACTCATAATGACAGCGCGTGGCACACTGATGGAATAAATTAGGAACGTTTGGGGTGCGGGAACGATGCGAACAATGTTTTTTTTCAGGAATTGTCATTTTGCTGTCGTAATTTTTACAATAGTTTAGTATTCTAGGGTTAAATTAATGACATATAAAACATATTACATAATTAGAACCGGTCGTTGAAAACCAGGCGGCAAAATCAGACGTCTTCAGATTCATTGGCAGAACCGATTCCATGTTAGAAAACAAATGGATTCGTAGATTTATATATACAATTTTTTAAAATTTAGACAGACAAATATCTCCGGGTTACAAATGAGAATAGATACGCAGAAAGCAGCCAGTCCACAAAAAAAAAAAAAAAAGAGTAATTGTGCTTAACATAAAATTTATGATAGTATTTTTCTGCATTCTGCTAAAAACATGAGCATATATGAAAGTGTAAAATAAATGTGAATTTAAATTGTGACTGATCACAAAATTCGTTATTAACAATAATCTGTTGAAAACAGCCATACTAATTTTAACCCTCTGATACAGTATTAGTCATTATGAACAATTTCGACACTTCAACCATCCAATTGATTAGACAGACATCTTCAAATAATAAATTTTGGAAAAAGAGAAAAACAATATTCGAATGCTCACCTAAATTAAATATAATTTACACATTTCTTTGTTTTACATATCTGTACCTTGAAGGATAAACCACTTAAGTCTATAGCAATTGCTATAGGATAAACAAGTTAAGTCCATAGCAATTGCTATAGGATAAACAACTTAAGTCCATAGCAATTGCTATAGGATAAACAACTTAAGTCCATAGAAATTGCTATAGGATAAAAAAACTTAACCCATTGGCCACAGAATTATTGAGCTGAAAAATTGGCCTTCACCACTGAATTAATATTTGTACCAAACCTGCATTGGTGTACTAAATCTATTGTAACTTTTGAACCATATATTCAAATTAATTAATTTCTTTAAATTTGTTTACACGTTCGATTAAGGTAAGGAAAAACATTAAATATATATTTTTATTAAATATTAAAATATATTTAAATAAGGATAGAAACATAACCTTCTCTTTTTTCGTAAATTTTTTCCACATTTTTATTAAAAAAGTTACAAAAAAACATAATACTCATAAATAGAACAATAATAATTTTTGTTTTATACATACATGTATACTAATAACTAATAAAATAATTTGGTATGATAGTCCTCAAAGCAATCCGGGACGTTCAGGGTCACTACTAAAAGCCTAGAACCACTCACAATTTTGAATAAATTAAATGGCGGCTGGCTGCATACAAAACTTGGAACACAAATATCAGGGAAAAAACATAAGAAACATATTATGGCCAATTCTACGAAATGAATGATTAATTACCTACAAATTACCTAAAATTTTATTAAAAAAATGTCACTGTCGCGCTCGTTTTTCGTTTTTTGGCAGACCTACTCTAGCCCGTCAGCGTGCCGGGGTTTGTGGTTAAGTACCTGAGTTGCCCGCCTGGCAGGCTACCGGGGTTTGTGGCCAATGGGTTAAGTACAGAACAATTGCTATAGGATAAACAAGTTAAGTCCATAGCAATTGCTATAGGATAAACAACTTAAGTCCACAGCAATTGCTACAGGATAAACAACTTAAGTCCATAGCAATTATTATGGACTAAGGTGGTTTATCCTATATGGACTTAAATGTTTTATCCTATGGTACAGATATCCAATATACTGTGAAATAACACTGGTAGGCAAAACAATCCGGTACATTAATATAACATTTTGAAATATCCTACTAGTAACTCAGAAAATATCAACATTTAATTTAACTCATTATTACGAGTTTTAGTGCATTATAATAGATGTTGGTGGTGTTTATGAATAATCTGAGTATTGTACCAGACAGCGGTACATGATAGTGTACTAGATAACTACATACTCAACTCTAATTTAAGTTTTTCGGAGATGTCTGACTAATCAACTGGACATTCAAATTAGTATGAGTTATTAACGGAATTTGAACAATTCTTCAAATTTCAAAGTTAAAATGTAACTTGATATATATCAAATTAATTAATATGGAAATAAAACACAGTAAAGCCTGTTCAGACATCGAATATAACCGCAAGCAGATATCTGTTGAACCGCGAGCGCTTATGTTTCGTACCGTTCACACGACGCTATCAAATATTTCTTCCTATGGTAGGAGAGGGGGTCAGATGAATTAGCGAGCGGCCACGGAGTGCGCTTTTTTTGTACTGAATCTATCAATTTGACATCTGTCATCCACCGGTGTCTAGACAGCTCCGTAATTAAAATGACCCCCTGTCCTGTTTTCTTCGGAGTTGGGTTGGCATGTTGTTGGCAACTGTTGGCATGTTGTTGGCAACTGTTGGCATATCGCCACAGGAGCGGTTACGGCGTAAGATGTGCACTGTCTACGGTTGATGTGCGCATAAAGCGCTCAGGTGTGAACGGTCTGAAGGGATTGTATGGAGAGCGATATTTGGCATGCTATGATCTTTTATACAGGGTGTCCACTGGCAGATTTTACACTTTGAACTGAGCTCACAGCGCGTAGGAAGGCGGCAGCGGGGGGGGGGGGGGGGGGGGCGGGGTATCACTCAATGCGCGGGTGTTGCGGGTTATTTAGTAGACTTTTGCGTATAGATGCGTATTTTACGAACAATTATTCGATCAATGTGGCGAGGCGTCGGCTTTTTTCTCACTTTGGTATCTGACGATTGAAGGATGGCCCGTCGATGGGTACAGAAATTTAGAGTGGGTACAGAAATTTAGAAAAACTCGATCAGTCGGAAATGAACCTCGTCCTGGACCTTCAACGACTTTAACTACTCATAGAAACGCAGAACTTGTGAGAAGGGAAATTTTACAAAATCCTTTTTTTTCGGTAGAGGTGAAACCGTTAAAGCACAATGGTACCGCGTGATGCTGGTCAATTTTTTTTTATAACGGAGCTACATCGTCATGTTGGTTACAATAACAGAACCCATTTTCAGCAGGACGGGGCCACGGCACACACCGCTAGGGACTCAATGACTAAAGTGAGAGAGCTTTTTCCTGGAAAATTGATTAGTCGCTTCGACGACATAGCGTGGCCTCCTGAATTACGCGATCTGACCCCTTGTGACTCTTTCTTGTGGGGATTTCTCAAATCTCGCGTATACAGCAATTCGCCATCAACAATAGAGGTCCTACAAGAAAATATCCGACGAGAGATTGCAGCTATCGTCCAGAACTTTGCAAGCGAGTTTTCGTCAACATGAAGAAAAGATTGCAAGAATGTTTGCGGCTAGAAGGACGCCATTTGAGTGGAGATATTTTTAAAAACTAAAAACCTCATTATTCTTACATGAGATAATAAATAAATAACTTTCATTGTATTCATATTTTTATTTTATTTTATTTTTTTAAGTGTAAAATCTGCCAGCGGATACCCCGTATTTATATGCTCAATCTGAACAGGCCATTAAGCAAGACAAAATTTTGCAAAATCAACACTTTAGAATAACCACTCGAGCGACAGCGCGATTTTTTACATTTTCCTCCAATTGCTCGTGATTTTTTGGTGACCATTTTGAATATTTTCCGCCGACATTAAAAAAATAATACCTCCTAATCTAAGGAAAATGAAAATGAAATTGCATCTAGGGAAAATTTGCCTAAAACTGGCGGCAAAGCAATCCGAGGTTTTTTAAATGGTGCCATATTGTGGCAAAAAGCGCTCCAGTGGATAAAAAGGTTCCATCTAACGCGATAACTTCATACTATAAATGGATCTATAATCTTATAGTCTTGAACTTTAGAGTTCATTATAGCATGACGTTACTGCAACAGATGGAACCTTGTTATTTCAGAGGGTCGATATGATTTTTTGGAATGGCATGCCATACCAAGGATAACGGACACAACAATTTTCAACTTATTTTGCAAATCAAATTTGGTTTGGACATTTTTTCATACTTACTAACTTACTTAAAAATAGATATGTCATTTGTTTTTTTTTATTTTTATTTTAAATCTTTATTTTTACCTACTTAGTTTCTCAAAGAACTTTTGGCAAAGATATCTGTAATATAATTCCTCGTTTAGATTTTTAACCTTAAAGAGATCATAGGTTGACAACTTAACGATGTGTGAATGGTAAATACCTTGACCAGTGGTTCAAATATTAACCATCGATCTCTAAAGGGTTATGTTAATACATGAGGGGTATTTTTGCAAAACTGGCTTGTTCCACTTTAAAATTTTGTTGGGAAATTGCAAAAAACTGATGCAGGTGTCAAATGTGTGATTTTTTGAGTACATAATTGATTAATTTCGTAATTTTTTTTTACATTAACTCCACACGACGACCTCCGTAGTCCAGTGGGTAAGACTCTTGACTCACAATCCGGAGGTCGCGGGTTCGAACCTGGCATGCGCAAATAAATTTTTTTTTGATTAATTTGTGTTATTTCACAATTAATTCATTTAAAAATAATATATAGTATATTTGCGGCATGTTCCAGAGTGGAAGATACTATCAGTAACGCCCTGGTGTAAGACCACCATTCAGAATAAAAAACGTTGCTTGAAAATGGCTTTAGCCGTGTTTGGTGACCAGATCTGAATAGCCAGGTACTTCCCAAACCTTCCTCTTCCCCACCTCCTTCCCCTCCCCACTACCTTCAGCCTCACAACATACCCCAATTGGGGATGCCATAGTCTCACTGGCTCCAGACGGGAGCAGTTGAGATTCTTGTGCAGTATTCACTGTAAAAAAAAAAAAAAAACACAGGATGCTCTGAGGAAAATAATTTACCTGAGGGCCTACTACATCAGATATGCTGTGTGAAGGGTATTTTTGAGGAGAGCCACCAATGAATATTGGTCTTGAAGAGATCTATGTTGTAGGAAGAAGGAAACACAGAGGCCAGCAAATCATTTCATAGCCGAGCTGTTAATCTCAAGAACGAGTCAAAGAGGCGACTTGGTTTCATGTGACAAATGTCAACCATGTACATATGTCCGGTGTGCGTTAGCGTGTTTCCCGATTATGCATCGGTGCCAAGGGGATCAAGGAAGTTAGTTCTTCGGAGCATCTTCCATTGAAATATCGGTGGATAACATTCCCACCCGACGCCTGATCTCTAAAGATTGCAATCCTTTTGTTAAGATGGGAGAATCTATCAAACAGACCACCTGTTTTTGCACAGAGTCAAGGGTTTTTTTTTAAATTTTTTTAAGTAATATTCAATTTGAATCATAAAATATAAACAAATATTGAAAAGTAATTAGATAATTACAATTTATGTTTGGAATAAGTCTACTTTGCAAGACAATCTTGGAATAATTCTGTTTTGCAATCAACTATCTTGAAATAATCTGGTTTTGCAACCACTGTCTTGGAATAATCCTGTTTTGCAACCAACTGTCTTGGAATAAACTGATTTTGCAACCAACTGCCTTGGAATAAACTGATTTTGCAACCAACTGTCTTAGAATAAGCTGATTTTGCAACCAACTGTCTTGGAATAAGCTGATTTTGCAACCAACTGTCTTGGAATAAGCTGATTTCGCAACCAACTATCTTAGAATAATTCTGTTTTGCAACCAACTGTCTTGGAACAAGCTGATTTTGCAATCAACTGTCTTGGAATAAACTGATTTTGCAACCAAGTGCCTTGGAATAAACTGATTTTGCAACCAACTGTCTTTAGAATAAGCTGATTTTGAAACCAACTGTCTTGGAATAAGCTGATTTTGCAACCAACTGTTTTGGAATAAGCTGGTTTTGCAACCAACTGTCTTGGAATAAGCTGATTTTGCAACCAACTATCTTAGAATAATTCTGTTTTGCAACCAACTGTCTTGGAACAAGCTGATTTTGCAATCAACTGTCTTGGAATAAGCTGATTTTGAAACGCCATATATAACACAACTGACAGCAACTTTCATTCAAATCAACTAGGTGGCCATTTTGTCTTGTGACCAAATGCTCTGTTTCTATTGGCTGAAATGTAACAAGCCTGTTTTGAGAGTAACATTGGAAGGAGTAAGGCGAGTTTGCCAGATTTCGCTTTTGTAACATTGTATATTTTTATGGAATTTAGGTATTTTATGGAATGGAAGCATGGACGCTTACAGAAGAACTGATTAGGCGACTTGAGGCATTCGAGATGTGGATCTACAGAAGAATACTCAAAATAAATTGGATGGACAGAGTTACCAATGAAGATGTATGGTTCAGGTGAATAAACAAAAAGTCTCTTAATGCAGGGAAAGATTGCCGGAAGACGGGGTCCTGGAAGAAGGAGAACCTCATGGCTGAAAAAGCTGAGACAGTGGTTTGGCCAGTCTACTGTAGAGCTGTATAGCCAACATGATAGCCAACGTCCATTGAACAGACAGGGCATGAGAAAAGAAGAAGAGCATTGTATTGCATAAATATTCCGTGGAAAAGAAAAATATTGCATTCACATTGGATTAAAAATGGAAAAGTCAGTGTTGAAAAAATTCCCCTCACACGTAAAAACTGTATATAAGTGGTTAAAATATTAACCTCTGAAGATGAAAAGGTTGTTTTTAAGACATGGCGAATGATTTTTTTAATGTTAGATTAATTAAGATCCAAATACATTTTTTGGTTCTCAAAGTTTTATTTTTAAATAATATTTTACTGAAGCTATCGTGAAATAAAATCAAAACTATTGTCAAATCACAAATGTTAGATTCTGATATTTTTTTTAGAAAAATCTACCTCATATTTTTGTTTAGATACTTGGTCCGAAAAGTTAACTATCTAAATTTCTACGTCATTATTAAGTATTAGAAAATATTGTGTGACTTCTTTTAACAATTTTTAAATCTTTAAATAAATGAAGACAATATAAGCGAAACTCAATCGAAAATCTGGAAACAGAAAAATCAGAAAAACATATTGACACCTCTGGGACTCGAACCCAGGACCTCTTGCTTTCCGGGCAAAATGAAGATAATGTAGGTGGTTCTTAGTCGAAGTATGGTACAGTTAAACATGACCGAATTTCATATCGACACCGTGGCGCAGTGGTTAGCGCGTTTGCCCGGAAAGCAAGAGGTCCTGGGTTCGAGTCCCAGAGGTGTCAATATGTTTTTCTGATTTTTCTGTTTCCAGATTTTCGATTGAGTTTCGCTTATATTGTCTTCATTTATTTAAATATTACAATTTGAGGTTTTACTCATAAAGTTAAAAATTTTTAATTTTTTTAAATCATTCTGCCATTGATTTTTTTGTCCAAAACCTAAATTTAAAACATGAAAATACATCTTACAAATAAAGCAGATATAAATTTACATTGAAAATATTGCACAGAAAAAACTAAGGCGGTATTTCAGCACATCTGAATAAACTGTCGATTAACTTTTCTCCGCGAGTAGCGTAGTTACCTAATTATTCCGTTTCAGCATGAATGACGCTCGCGTCAATTAAATGTCTATTTTTACAGCTATTGGACACTTTTATATAAACACGTTCCTTATCGCTGTAATGCTGCAGCTCTATCTTACACATTAAATAATGGTAAGACACACAAAATACATTTGACTGTTTCCTCCAAAGTACTATTTTGTTGTGACGGAAATTGCGTTTCATTTTCTTTATACATGTGAGGAAGATGTATGAAAATGTTTGTATTAACTCTTTCCTTTGGGGGGTGCAAACATACGTTCACATTGTCTCATTTTCGATTTTTTTTTTTTACATGTATACCGCACAAGAGTCCCAACTGCTCCCGTCTGGAGCCAGTGGGACTATGGCATCCCCAATTGGGGTATGTTGTGAGGCTGAAGGTAGTGGGAAGGGAAGGAGATAGGGAAGAGGAAGGTGAGGAAGTACCTAGCTATTCAGATCTGGTCACCAAACACGGCTAAAGCCATTTCAAGCAACGTTTCAATACTGAATGGTGTTCTTACACCAGGGCGATACTGAGAGTATCTTCCACTCTGGAACGTGCCGCAAATATACTATATATTATTTTTTAAATGAATAAACTGTGAAATAACACAAATTAATCAAATAATATTTATTGGCCACGCCGGGATTCGATCCCGCGACCTTCGGAGTGCTAGTTAAGAGCCTTATACCACTGGAATATGCCTGTTGTCATTTAGTGTGTAAGAAAGAGTTGCAGCATTATATGTTTAAGAACAAAAGCAAAACCATCAGCGCATTGACATCTGTCGTTTTTTAATTTTTAGTATTCACTCTCACTATATTTCATAGTTTCAAAATTATCGTCATGGCTAGTAATATTGTAGGGATCTACCGAGACGTTACGGTGCGGTGTGTGAGAGAGATGCAAGAAAATTATGACTTTTTTCTTTTGGAGGGAATAGACCTACATACATTGTGTATCTCATCTGTTGAAAGAACTGCAGCAATATTGCAATAAGGAATGTGTGTTTATTGCCTTTTTATGCTGTCATAATAACGTTACCGTTACTTTTAAATATAAAAGCGTCCATGAAAGTAACTAGACGATTAGTTACTCAAATGAGGTGAAACACCACCTTACAATTTTAAAGACATTCAAAATCCAGATTAGAAACTCTGCCTAAAATTCATCGACCAATCACAGCAGAGTACCTATTCTGATAACTGTCAGTTAGACAGATGATTCAAGATGGCTGACACCAATGACGTTCTCAAAGTGGCAAGCCAAAATAAGTCAATTGAAGTGATTTCAATTTCATAGTTTTGTTGGCCTTGAGGTTTTTTTCGGCCCTTTCAACAGATCTTTTGAGTACAAAAACTTCAAGTTTTTTCCTTGAGGTTTTTCGGCCTTTTTAACAGATCTTTTGAATGCACAAATCCCACCTGGTCATTCCGTTTATGTTGCTCATATTCGCAAATTCTTTGTATGTCTATCTTTATCATTCACGAACATTGTTTGAATTAAAAATTTACTCTAAACATAACAGTGTTTCTTGATTACCACATTTAATTTTGAGTTTGTGAGACAATTGCATGTCTAGATTTAGTAACGCCATTGGCTGGCACCCATTTTACAATTTTGACACACCTGGACTTATAATTATAATAATTTAATAACTGAAAACACAATAAACACATTTTTATTATTAATTTAAAACTGCACTTAAAGTTTTTCAATACAGTTTTCATCAATTTGATATAATTTCATTAACGCCACAAAATAGATTAGGCCTAGATATGGCCTTTTTTATTTAAACACTTTTTTATTTGACAGAAGTTATCTTTTTATAGGTGGCGCAATTTATTTTAATTTAACCAAAATAACACAATGTTGAGATTGGATATGATTTTGGAAGAGATTTTTCACTTCAGCCAAAAGTGTTATCGTGATTTATTTTTGGGTTGCTATGCCATGTTGTGCTACCTCCGTCTTTAGCCAATGTTGCGAACAGCATTACAGTGTCCATCATCAGGACAAATGTGTGATCATAGATTGTTTGTGAAGTGTGTGCTAATTAGATGCAATACCGTGTTGCCAGCTCCAATTCTCTACGAGCTGGTATTGCAGTATAATTTTAAAATGGTTTTCTGCGTTTAGTTTTGATATAGCCGTTAATTACCAGATACCAAGAACTTTTAGTTTATCCCCGTTGTCTTTATTAATAATAATTGAATTTTTGTGGATTTCAATTGCCCCCGTAATTTAGCATGCTCTATGCGTTTTGGGTCTTCCCAGAACTTCAGGAATAGATCCAAAGTAATGGCCAGTTTCAATTAAATGCTCGACAATTGCCGTTTTGTCGGGGTTGCCGAGTTTATATGCTCGAAAGTGTTCTGATATCCTTTTGGAGATGGTCCGTTCTGTTTGGCCCACATAAACCTTAAGATTGTTCCATTATGCGTTTATTTCTGACAACGGCGTCCTTTCCAAGTGTCACTGAGAAACAGCCTTTTGTCTTGTTTAATCAGGTATTTTTTCATACGAAAAGTTGTTAATTTTTTTCAATTTCTCCGAAAACTCCTCTTCTTTGACGTGATTGGCAGTCAAAAATTTAACCCCTTTACAAGTGGTTTAAATATAAATCAATATCTCAATTAGTCCTGGGTCGATCAATCGTTTTACACGACCCGGGTCGCTCACGACACACTGGGCGACACAAAATATGAAACTCGATTACGCTTCACCCTCAGAGTAACAATATAGAGAGGGAGTACTAATATTTGTCCTGAGTCGAGAGAGAAGGTGGCGAAACCCGGGTGTTGACAACCCGCTCGCTCTCTCATATTACATCGATCTATCGTTGCTCGCCCCGCCACTTCCGCACCCGAAACCCAGGTAGCAGTAGTAGAGCGGTTGCGAAGTGGGTCGCGAGACCCGGGTGCTGACGAAAAAATGACCCGCTCGCTCTTTTGTGGTCCGTGAGCGGGTTTCAATGAGCGGGTTATTCACGACCGACCCAGGACTAATCTCAATGGATTAAATAAGCACCTCTACACTTGAAGGAGTTACTTTTGAAGACATGGCAACTGATCTTTTTTTAGGTTAGTTGAATAATTTATGATCTATCCTCCTCACATTGTTTCTCAAAGTTTTTAAAATTATTTATTACTGATAATGGGTAACTCAAGTTGCTATCTCGGGTATGCTCCATATTTTGGTTAGCACCTTGTATTACAATTATCGAAAGTGTAAATTCGGATAAATGGGTCGGATAAATAGTCCATAAATTCTTACAATTCCAAACTTTGTGAGTATAGTTTCAATTGAGATATATCTATATAGAGATAATACAATAATATTAGACTTTATGTTTATATGTCCAGCTTGATCTATTATTTAAACTGAATAAGTCCAATTCTGAATTTTCAAACGTAAAGTAATGTGTTGGTCCTTCTGACGACATATTGTTCTTTCAAGACGAATAGATTCATTATTGATTAGTGTAAGTTCGAAACACATGTTGGTCCTTCGAGCTGGATCTGGTAAGTGAGCATAAAGATAATATTGATCCATCAAGAAGAATGTATCCATTTATGGTAAGTGTAAGTTTCAATAATATGTTGATCCTTCAAGGTGGATTTATATTAGAGAATATATTGATCTTTCAAGACGAATAGATTCATTTCTAGTTAGTGTAAATTCGAATAACATGTTGGTCCTTCGAGCAGGATCTGGTAAGCGAGCTTACAAAGAAAATATTGATCCCCCAGCCTATTCTGGTAGGCGTAATTCCGTATGACGTGTTGGTCCTTTGAGCTGGATCCGGTAAGTGTGCATACAAAGAAGATATATCCATTTCTGGTTTCCACATAAAACCATTTCATACAAAGAAGATATATCCTTGATCCCTCAAGAAGGATATATCCATTCCTGGTAAGCGAATGCTCGAATAACATATTGGTCCTTCGAGCCGGATCTGGTAAGTGAGCTTACAAAGAAAATATTGAACCCTCAAGAAGGATAGATGCATCTCTGGTAAGTGTAAGTTTGAATAACATGTTGGTCCTTAGAGCCGGATTTGTATTTACGAATTGATCATTCAAGTCAGATAGATCCTGGTTACTGCAGTTTCGAAACATATATGTGTTGGTTATTCAAGCTGGATTTGACCAGTGTATTTTCGTTAAACCGAATGGCACCATTCCTGGTTTGGATAATTTGTCGGTCCTTCGAGCCGGATTTGGCAAGAAAAGTGTGTTGATTCAACAAATGGTTTTAGGTTAAGAGTTATGGTTTCGACGCTGTGTGGTCGACGCTGGTTCTGTACTGAGACAGGTATTTGAGGATGTCTCCTTCGCTGCGACCAACCCAGGCCACGTTCAGTGCGATAGTCTCCAGAGAACGGTTTAGCGCCGGCCCTATATCCAATTCCGCGTAGAAGTCCGATACCTGCAAAAGAAACACATGTTTAAGGCATGGATTGATTTTCTGTCTTCGAATCGTGCTTTTGATTTGAAATTTTTGAATAAATTTACCTCCTTGAAGTCATCACCGCTGGCCATGTGCTCGGTGACTGCTCCCAGCAGCTCCGCATCGGGGGCCCGTCCCCTCAGGTGTCTCCAGGCCAAGAGGCGCCCTGGCTGGCGTCGTGACGCCGCTGATAACACCACTCGCGCGTCGCTTGGCGTTACCAGACGGGGGTCCAAGGTTGCTTGCAGGTATCTATAGAAAGGTTTATTTTACTGGTAGATTTTTTTATTTATTTTCTTAACACGTTAACTACCAAAAATCGACTACTCTTAGTTTTGGCTGCCAAACGTAAACTAACAAACACATATTAATTTATTTTCTTGTATATTACATACAGACTATCCATTTATAAATTGGCCACGACAACACGGGCATGTGCCTAGTGTGATGGCCAAAAAATTATCCATTTACTGTAATGTATAAACTTTACTGAATAAAGAACATTAAAAAAAAAAAAAAAAAAATACATGTGTAACGTAAATTATATATTTTTACATACATTTAAAAAAAAAAAAAATAACATACGACATCCAGAGGTTGTGGGTTCAAATCCCGGCGTGCGCAAGTAAATTTTATTTGATTAATTTGTGTTATTTCACAATTAATTAATTTTAAAATAATGTAAGATTATATTTACGGTACTTTCCAGAGTGGAAAATCATCTCACTCTCGCCCTAGTGTAGGACCACCATTCAGAATTGAAACGTTGCGTACAGTGGCTTTAGCTGTGTTTGGCGTATAGATCTGAATAACCAGGTACTTCCTCACGTTCCTTTACTCCTCCTCGCTATCTTCAGCCTCACAACGTACCTCATTTGGGGATGCCATAGTCTCACTGGCTCCAGACGGTTGGGAGCAGTTGGACTCTTGTGCGGTATTTGCATAAAAAAATTGTGGCACGTTCCAGAGAGGAAAATAATCAATGCAGAAAAGAAAAGTTGCGCGAAAAGTCTTTAGCCGTGTTTGGTGACTAGATAAATGACTTGACTATCTAAATCTAGATCAGCCAGGTAATTCCCCACCTTCCTCTTCCCCATCTGCTTCCCCTCCCCACTACCTTCAGCCTCACAACACACCCCAATTGGGGATGCCAAAGTCTCACTGGCTCCAGGTGGTTGGGAGCAGTTGGTACTTTTGTGTATTATATATATATATAGTATATTTACCTGTTGAGTAACCAATGATCGGGCGTGGTGGCGAGCGCTCTCAGCAGCTCGTGTCGCTCCACGGGGTCCGTGCAACGCCGGTACTCTCTCCAACACCGACTCCAGGCGGGCTCTGCGCCGTGACGTACGCCTGCACTGTACACCGCCTATAAACACAAAAAGTCTTAATAATAAACGTGTTTTAAATTATACACATCTCGAAACACATTCATAAATAGATATTTTATCAGGTATAATTTAATTTCGCATTATTTTTTGGGTATATAAATGAAATAAACGAAATGAATGAAATCAATGAGATGAATGAGATGAACGAAATGAATGAAGTGATTGATTTGAATGAAGTGAAAGAAGCGAATGAGGCCAATGAAACGATTGTAGCAAATGAAGCGAATGAAACGAATGAAGTAAATGAAGTGCATGAAACGAATGAAGTGAATGAAGCAAATAAAGTAAATGAAGCGAATGAAATGAATGAATAAAAGAAGCAAATGAATAAAAAGATGTGAATGAATAAAATAAAGTGAATTGTCACATAAATAATTATGTGACTAATGCAGTTCTTGCTTAGGTGGTTATTTTGTCTATGGTGTTTATTGGACACTGGTAATTTTTGGAAAAGAGAGAGCTTCCTTTTTGTTTATGGTCACTTCCGCCCGAATCAGCATGGGCAGCTGGTTTGGAACTTAGTCACTCTCCATCAGGAGTTTAAATTTACGTTTTATCATGAGAATCTAAGTCGATTTAAAACCTAAAAGAACGCGGGGTGTTTTTACGTAACACGCGAGGTTCGTGTACGAGTTATTTATTGTGGATGACGTGAAAGTCCCACTTTTTTCCGATGTGGCTGGTTGGCCGTTTTTGTGGAAGAATTTCTGGAAAAGGAATCGTGAAGTGAATTGGTCCTGGTGTTGGCTACTATAATATGCCTTCACGACCCCGCGTCGCAAAGTCACGGTCTGCTAACCGTACTACCGTATTACGCCAGACTTGGATACTGTTGGGGGCCACGTGCCTTTTGATTGGAGTTCGTCGAGATGGCCCGTGGCTGAATGCGCTCCTTGGAGGTATAGCGGCCTCCTGCCCAATTAGAAGGACGACCTTGGTGCTCTGGATTCCGCGCCGCTTCCGGATGGGAAGGCTGGTGTTCCCGTCCCGTCTCGTTTTCTCTCTCTGCGAAGCAAGATCGCGTTCGTCTTCCGGGGCTATTTCCGTATAGTTAGTTTAGCGTGTCCATTAGGAGTCCATCTGGTATGTGTATTTTTTATATTTCCTTTTGTTACCTTGGTATGAAGTTTGTACACTTCCTTGTTGCTTTTTGGTTTGGATTCAATACATTTTTATAAAGTTCCTTTTCTTTTATTTGACTGAAAACCCTACCTACATGACAGATAACTACTTGGCCCACTATCCTGAGCCCTGGTCTCTGCTCTGCCGTAAGGTTACATTTTATACGAACATGATACGTTTCAGTGGCGTCCAACGTTTCAGAATGTAGAAAGTGAATGAAGGAAGTGAATGAGAAGTGAAGGGAATGAAGCGGATGCAGGGAAAAAAAGAATAAAATTAATTAAATGAAAGTAGTGAATGAAACAAACGAAATGAAAAAAATGCGTGAAATTAATGAAATTAATGAAATAAACGGTATGAAAGAAACGAATGAAACAAATGACTGAAACGAACGAAACCAATGAATGCAATGAATAAATATGAACAATTCACTGACCTCTCGCAGCTCGATGGGAATAGTCACATTCTTGTAGGCCCAGTCATCGAACATTTTCTTGGTGAACTCCACAGCGTCCGGCAGTTCAAACTCCACTGCAGCTTCAACTATCTCTCTATCAGCAGCTCTGGAACAAACCATGCTATGATACCAGTTGTCAGTATTATTTACATTATATGAAATACGCCAACTAGAAAACTAGATACAAGTGTATGCAGATGACGCCTACAGGCATCGAACAGAGGAAATGCTCTAATGCAGTGATAGCTAAATAAAATATACAAAATTTCTATTCTGTTTTGCAAAAGGGTTTAGCGAAAAACTTAGCAAAAGACGTTCTTCATTTTGAATGAGCTGCTCAAAATAATAAGCTTTTTCTTGCATTATGCAATTTGGGAGGTGGATATGGGTAACGCCACCCCGGGAACCATTTATTGGATAAGCAGCACCTCTACCATATGTAAGTTCGAGTGGTTCACTATTTTTTTTTTTTTTTTTTTTTTACATTGAATACCGCACAAGAATCTCAACTGCTCCCGTCTGGAGCCAGTGAGACTATGGCATCCCCAATTGGGGTATGTTGTGAGGCTGAAGGTAGTGGGGAGGGGAAGGAGGTGGGGAGGAGGAAGGTTGGGAAGTACCTGGCTATTCAGATCTGGTCACCAAACACGGCTAAAGCCATTTTCAAGCAACGTTTCAATTCTGAATGGTGGTCTTACACCATGTTTGTTGACTGAGCAGGGGTCCCCAGGTTCATGGGGTGAGGTTTGTCTAGGTCCTGGCGGTGGATGCATTTGCCCACCTTGTGCATGACGGGTGGATTGAGAGAGATTGGGTGAAGGAGACCTTTTGACCTCTTCAACCAGACTTTGTGGCAGGAATGGATTCATAAAAACTTAAAAATATTTTGAATTTTCGAGGAATCGTTTGCAAAAAAAACTAGACAAAGAACCGGTTCCACATCAGTTTCCGGTAACTGAAAACGCTGGGACAACCAACTTCAGTTATCTCCGTGCAATTTGGTTCCTTCCCCTTGATGGGCTAGTCTGTCAAATTGGATGTCTATGAAGATGGATGTCTATCAAATTGGATGTCTACTAAATTGGATGTCCATCAAATTGGATATCTATGATGATGGACGACTATCAATTTGGATGTCTTTGGTTCTTACCCGTTTCCCCCGTTGAGCGCCAATTTGGCAGCGGGTGCGATGAGCTCTGCCGCCACGTGCCGGCGTAGGGGGGCCCCTGCAGCTGCGCCCGCTAGCAATGCGGACCACGCAGCTAGATGTCGCAGTGCCGCCCGCCACGGGGCTACAGCCAGCTCGCTGTGTGTGGGGGACAGCGCCGTGGGTGTGTGACCCAGGTACTCACACAGTTGGAGTGCGATGGAAGCGTTCACCAAGCCGGCCCTGTGGAATGTAAATATATCATGTACAGGTTAAGCAAATATATTATTTATACTGCACTAAGTCTATAGCCTGTCTTTGACAATAATCATGTAATATTTGTATTGCGCAGTTTTGTGTTATTTCCATCGATATATTAACTATAGATAAGCAACTCCCATACCCAATTCCAATCTCAAAGTGACACCACCTTTATGAGAAATTTCATAATACAACTACCGAATTTCGTTGCATCTCTTGCGTGACGTAGTTGTTTTACTAGGAAGAAATTAAACATTTTTTATCAATTGTTACTTTTCTCGATATGCTGCCTCGAATTCATATGTTATGTACATATTTTTTAGATATTCATATAACTGATAAAATTTTTAATAATAAAGTCCACTATAACCCATACCTAAAATATTTCTAACTGCCTGAAATTTGTGTTTTAAAAATGATCTTCACAAAGCTAGTAATTCCGTTACCGCGAACTTGCTGAAAAACAAATTAGCTCCACGCAGACCAACTAAAGGTATAAACCAATGCTTCTTGCGATCTTTTGACTGTGAGATAATGGACTTTCTTTTTGATAAATGTTTTCGTAAACCAATATTTTTGGTTCCGGTGTCATTTTTAAGACCTACTCGCCCTGTCTAGATATACTTGGTCGAAGGTTATTTCACTTCAAGTGCGTTCACTTTGTCTGTGTTTGTATTATCTCGTTGATCTGCTGTGGCATATTTTCAGTGGTCTGTCATCTGTAGCTTGTGTCGTGGCCTTTAATCTACTGTCTATCATCTACTAGTAATTATTTCTATCTGTTGACTGTCGTCCATCTATGGTCAGTCGTCTGTCTGCGGTCTGCCATCTGTCACATGTTATCGTCTGTGATCAGTTGTCTATCTATGGCATGTCTTCTGTCATGTGGCCAGTCATCTGTCTGCAGTGTGTCATCTGTCACATGTTTCAATTTGGGAGGTGGGAATGGGTACCGCAGCCCCGGGAACATTTATTAGATAACCAACACCTCTGCCATAGGTCACCCCAAGTGGTTTGCTACGTTTGGTGATTTAGCAGGAGTGCCCAGTTCACGGGGTGAGGTTTGTCTAGGTCTTGGAGGCGGATGACCAGGACACACTGAACCCCAGATTCCTACCCACCCCTTAAACACTTTTCCTTCCCAGAACTCTCCTCTCCTTCTTTTCCTTAAAAAAACCCTCCATACAGCATCCCCAAAGATGACATGATGAGCTCATGTAAAAAAAAATGTTATCGTCTGTGATCAGTTGTCTGTCTGTGGCCTGTCTTCTATCATGTGGTCAGTCATCTGTCTGTATCCTCTCGCCAGTTTGTGGTCTGTCATCTGTCTATGGCCTATCTTCTATCGTGTGGTCAGTCTTCTGTCTGTGGCCTCTCGCCAGTCTGTGGTCTGTCGTCTGTCTGCGGTCTGTAATCTGTTCTATCAGTCTTTTTGTTGCATGTCGTCTTTCTGTTGTATGTCATCTGACTGTGGTCTGTCATTTGTTTTCTTTTGTTGGTATGCGGTCTGTCGTCTGTGATCCATCGTCCTTCTGTGGTCTATCGTCTGCGATCAGTCCTCCGTCTGGTGGCTTGTCGTCTATCATGTGATCAGTCATTTATGTGGTCCATCTACGCCCATTAAAGCGCCCTTGAGGTGATTTTCTTACGAATATGGCGCTATAAAAATCATCCAACAATTATTATTATTATTGCGGACATTGGTCTGTCTGTGGCCTGTCGGCTATCGTGTAGTCAACCGTCTATCTGTGGCCTGTCATCTGTCATGTGGTCAGTGGTGTGTCTGTGGTTTTTCCGCAGTCTGTAATCTGTAGCATCATGTCTTTCTGTTGTATATCGTCTGTCTGCGGTCTGTCATCTGTTCTCTTTCATTGGTATGCGGTCTGTCTGCAATCTAATCCGTAATCTGTTGTATTTGTTATTTGTAATCTGTTGTATCTGTCTTGTGTCTACAATCTGTTGTATATCGGCACTCTGTGATCTATTGTCTATATATGGTCTACCATTTATGCATATCTCACCTGCTCAGCGTGAAGGCGTCGTCAATAAGCGAAGCCCTGTCCCCAGCGGACTTGAGACCCCCCTGCTTGAGTGCTCCTGCCAGTGCGGCCCACATGGCGGGTGGATAGTTGGCCCGATACAGCCCCCTCCCACCCGTGTTCAGCTTCAACCAGGACACGCCGGCGGGAATTCGGAATTTCACTGCAACAATACGGATAAAATACTTCAATTGAAACAAGATATCTCTCATAGACCAGCCGTATTGTTCAATTTTAAAAATTCATTGTTCTGTTTTAAAAATATTTGTACAAAAATTTAAAGTCCAGACCAATTAAAGTCCAGACTGCTGTCCAGAAACACAAAGATATTAGTGTAAAAAACACTTATCAGACCAGTACTTACGTACGCAGCTGAGACTTGGGTACTAACTAAGAGGAATGAGCGAGCACTGGACGTTTTTGAAAGAAAAATTTTGAAGCGCATCTTCGGACCGGTTCTAGAAAATGGATTTTGGCGCAGACGTTTTAACAATGAGCTCTATACTTTGTTTAAGGAGCTAAACGTCGCAAAATTTATAAAATTGGGAAGACTTCGGTGGCTGGGTCATGTGGAGAGAATGACCGGGCATCAAGCACCAAAGTCCCTGCTGAACTCAAGACCAATAGGGCGAAGGAGCCTGGGAAGGCCAAGACTAAGATGGAGCGACAACGTCCTCAAAGACATATCTATCTTGGAGTTTCCAAACTGGAGAGAGCTGGCACAAAACCGAGATGAGTGGAGGAAGACTCTTGAGAAGGCCAAGACCCACCAGGGGTTGTAGAGCCAATAGTGATGATGATGATGACAAAAATTTTACCTCCTCAAAGGCGGTGAAGGTAGAAGGGAAACGTGGGTAGCGAAATGGACATGGGAAGGGATGGGGACAGGAACGGGAACACATGATAAAGTACACACCGGGAAAGGGTGGGGGACGAGGTAGGGGCAAAGCGAGGGATTGCAAAGGAGACATAGTAGCGGTAGGGGATAGCAGGGGGGTAAATTTGTAAAATCAATGTTTCTAACACGGACGGCTGTGTGGTCTGTTCACATGTCGGAAAACCTTCTGATTTTTTATTTATTTTTATTTCGTAAAATTTTATTAGTTCGATTTTTTGTTTTTTTTTTGGCTACCACACTAGGCTGTAAATAAATAAATACCTGTGTTGTGGTAGTCGTACATTTAATATTTTAAATAGGAATTAATAAATACTATTTTATTGATACAGATAATTAAACATACTAAATAAAAATTAAGAAATACTTAAAAGTACGAAAAATAAAGAGAAAAAAATCATATTTTAAAGAAAAATAGAAATAAAAATGAAAATTCAAATTTTGGAATACATAAACTAATAATTAAGTTTAAGTGTTAAGAACTCAAGTGTTCTATACAAATATATAAATTAAAACATATAAGTATATAAATTAAAATTAAAACATAAATAAAATTAAGTGAAAAACTAAGAGAGAAAAAAAATAATAACATTTTAAAGAAAAATATAAATAAAAATGGAAATAAAAATCTTGAAATGCAAAAATTAATAATTGAGATGTCGTGTTAAGAACTCATATATTCTTTGAAGTACGCTCGTCCCCTTTCGAAAATCCAATGCTGTACATGTGCTATATAAAGAGACTTAGAATTACTTGACTTTATGTCAGTACTCAGAGCATTATATATTTTAGGAGCGATGAACCAGAATTGTCGTTGAGCGAATGAGGTATTTATTAGTTTTTGGGAGCACGCAACCCGGGTTTGATGAAAAGCGATTTATTTGTGTACTCACCAGAAGTAAAAACAAAAAAAATATTGTGCTTCTAAAAGCACTTCAATAAACACAATTAAGAGACAAACACTTTTTTTTTTCTTTGTGTGACATTGCAACGCATGCCGGCTACTCGCTAATTACTTATATTTATTACAACATCTAATTTTAATTATTTCAATCATATTTAATTACCTTCGGTCATATTCATCCAGATAAGTTGAGAGCCATTTCCGTAAGCGTTTGTTCCGTTCCCAGCATTTCGTCCGCTCTTTCTCTCCTTTCTGCCGGGCTCCGGAGTCGTGCTACTGGTGCTCGTGGTACTGACCGTGGTGCTGGTGGGCGCAGAAGTAACGTCTTCTTGTCCCGTGCCGTCGGGCGCGACCGTTGTGTTGGCGGTTGATATGTTGCTGGGTCCCGTGATGTACGTCAGTGGAACGTACCAGCGGTAGCGATACTTGTCTTTGGATTTTTCCTTTTTTGGAGGAGGTAGAATTGGTGTTGGTGTGGTGGTTATGACTTTTTCTTCAGGCCTGTCTGAAGCACCTATCAAAAAAATTATGTTTACTACAGATAGAAAGATTGAATGGTTTGGGATTGGGTGCAGAAATGAGCAGATTATTTCTAACAGTGTGGTTCACACATCTGCCCTGATGATGGACACAGTAACGTTGGCTAAAAAGTAGAACGACATAATACCTCAAAAATAAATCATGGTAATAATAGTTTTGGCTGTGAAAATCTAAATTGGCAGTATGCAATATAGTTGTGAATGATGAATACTTGGAGCAGGTGGAAGAGTTTGTGTATTTGAGAAGTATGTTTAAGAAGGATTTATTTTGTCACTGTTCTGTTTTTTTATTGTTATGTTTTTTGACAGTTCTGTTTTGTAATTTTTCTATTTGTGGTCTGTTTTGTCACACTTCTGTTCCATTATTATTATTTTTTTTCCTTTATTCATCATATAACTTTTTATACAGTTTTTACAGGTGGTTCGACTACCACGCTAGGCACATGCCCGTATTATGGTAGTCGATTATGAATATATAATTATATAAATGTAAGAATCGTTATTGGTTATTACTGTTCTGATTTGTCATTGTTCTATTTAGTAACTATTCTGTTTGGTTACTATTTTATTTTGTCTTACTATTCTGTGTGGTTACTTTTCTATTTTGTTACTGTTCTGTGTAATTACTTTTCTGTTTAGTTACTGTTCTATTTGGTTGCTATAATGTGTAATAAGCTATTTTTTGCGGTTGCTCTTCTATTTTGTTACTATTCTGTATGCTTAGTTTTCTATTTTGTTACTATTCTGTGTGCCTAATTTCCTATTTTGTCATCATTCTGTATGCTTAATTTTCTATTTTTTTACTATTCTGTGTGCTTAATTTTCTATTTTGTTACTATTCTGTGTGCTTATTTTTCTATTTTTTTACTATTCTGTGTGATTACTTTTCTATTTCGTTACTATTCTGTGTGCTCAATTTTCTATTTTGTTACTATTCTGTGTGCTTAATTTTCTATTTTGTTACTATTCTGTGTGCTTACTTTTCTATTTTGTTACTATTCTGTGTGCTTAATTTTCTATTTTTTTACTATTCTGTGTGCTTAATGTTCTATTTTTTTACTATTCTGTGTGATTTCTTTTCTATTTTGTTACTATTCTGTGTGCTCAATTTTCTATTTTGTTACTATTCTGTGCTTAATTTTCTATTTTTTTACTATTCTGTGTGATTACTTTTCTATTTTGTTACTATTCTGTGTGCTTAATTTTCTATTTTGTTACTATTCTGTGTACTACTTTTTTTTTACTATTCTGTGTGATTACTTTTCTATTTTGTTACTATTTTGTGTGCTTAATTTTCTATTTTTTTACTATTCTGTGTGCTAATGTTCTATTTTTTTACCATTCTGTGTGATTACTTTTCTATTTTGTTACTATTCTGTGTGCTCAATTTTCTATTTTTTTACTATTCTGTGTGCTTAATTTTGAATTTTGTTACTATTCTGTGTGCTTAATTTTCTATTTTGTTGCTATTCTGTGTACTTAAATTTCTATTTTGTTACTATTCTGTGTGCTTAATTTTCTATTTTTTTACTATTCTGTGTGATTACTTTTCTGTTTTGTTGCTATTCTGTATGCTTAATTTTCTATTTTTTTGCTATTCTTTGTGATTACTTTTCTATTTTGTTGCTATTCTGTGTGCTTAATTTTTTTTATTTTGTTACTATTCTGTGTGCTTAATTTTTTCTATATTGTTACTATTCTGTGTGCTAATTTTCTATTTTGTTGCTATTCTGTGTGCTTAATTTTCTATTTTGTTACTATTCTGTGTGCTTACTTTTCTATTTTGTTACTATTCTGTGTGCTTACTTTTCTATTTTGCTACTATTCTGTGTGCTTACTTTTCTATTTTGTTACTATTTTGTGTGATTACTTTTCTGCTTAGTAACTGTTCTGTTTTGATTCTTTACTGCTTGGCTACTTTTCTGTTTGCTTACTGATCTGTGTGGTTACTATGCTGTTTTACCATGCAACCATTCACTTACCATTCCCAGGGGATACAGTAGAAGTAATATTGTCCCCTTGCAACAGAAGGATGTTCTCCCTGTCCTCTGGTTCCCCCAGGCCTCCCAGAGAGATCTCTATGTCCAATAGAGAGGGCAGCAGACTCATGTTGGTTTGCGGTACCTCAGCGGATAACAGGAATCTACAAAGATATACATATTGAAGAACCAATGCATCATTTTTGGCCAATTCGCAAACAACCTCGAGCGTTCTTTGGCCAAAATGTGGCCAATTTGAAGAGCTATTTAATTTTTATAACATTTATTGGAATTATTTCAAAAGTTCCGCGCGTTGTATATTCGATTAAACACAAAGATAACAATAATTTTACCAATTAAAAAGAGATGTGTCGCACCTCTTCCTAATTATTTGTTATTGACATTCCGCGAAAATTATTGAAATATTTTTATTTAATTGTTAGGAACATATAAAAAAAATGCATGTTCAAAATTGCATATTTGTACATGTTTAAATCTAATACATAAAAATCTCGTGTCACGGTGTTTGTGGTCGCACTCCTCCGAAACGGCTTGACCGATTTTTATTAAATTTTTTATGTATATTAAGTAGGTATGAGAGTAGGTTTTAAAGTAAATTTTATACCGCTAGGTGATTAGGGTGTCTCTATCCAGAAAAAAAAACTATTTTTTTTTGGCATAAAAAAATAAATACCTATAACTTAAAATTTTAACCCTCCTACCCACCCCCCCCCCATTTTTTAATCGGGATTTTAGTATTTTTGGATGAACAATTTTAACCATCTTTCCTATTTCAAACAGAACGAAATTATTTATGTTGTTGAATGACAGATGGCGCTACGTTTGCCCCATCAAACTTTCATCCACACATGGGCAAGACACATCCACACATGCGCGTTTTGATATTTCATTCGGCATCATGTTCGTGGGCAAACCATCGAGCTTATTTGTGTTGGCAAAAGATGGACTGACAAAAAATATCGTACACTCAATTGCTCTTCGAAATTCATATTGATTTTCTTTATTTCATTTTCCTACTTTAGTTGGTGTTTTTATCGGCGGTCATCGTCTACAGCGCTCCATTCCTCTTTCTGTTATAGATCCCATCCACACACTTACAATACATTGTTTCTTTTTTATTTAACGACAACGTTTGTCGGGTCAGCTAGTTGAAATATATATCTGTGATTATCAACTAGGTTACATAAAACACATATTTAATGCTCTCCAAATATGTAGATACCACCAATATGAAGTAAATAATATGCAAAAGTTTTAAATATATATATATATTTATTATAAGCAATAATTATCTGCCTGAAACACTCATCCACATTGAAAAATCTTCCGAGAAAAGATACATGACGCCAACGGGACTTGAACCCGTACCCTTCTGATTGCCGGTCAGCTGCTCTCCCAATTGAGCTATGGCGGCTTATCTTATACCCGCCAAATGATTCAATATATACTAGTGTTTCATTCAACAATTACTTCTTATTATATTTTTTCCACCTGAAAATAACCAACTTTATTTTGGCGTCATGTATCTTTTCTCGGAAGATTTTTCAATGTGGATGAGTGTTTCAGGCTGATAATTATTGCGTATAATAATTGTTACCCTTTGTGCTATGCATAAAAATCTTGTCTTAAACGTTAGTTTAACACCTTGTTTGCCGCTCGTGCACCGGTGTGTCATGAGATTTTACACGCGATTTTGACCCTTATGTATAAAGAAAGTGTATGAAGAACACGGTCAGAATCGCTTGCTCTATTATCGCCCTTTACCATAGCGAAACCTGCAATGCGCCTAGTCACTCCAAATAATTTATATTAATAATTTACCGGAGCGCGGGAATGTGCGCAGTTCTTGCGCAAGCGCGGGAAAAATATGTTTATCTACGATTTTGACCCTTTGACCCTACGAATTTGTAAAGGACAGTGTCAGAATCGCTGGACACGAAGTGTCATTTCTGTGCCGGGTGCCGCGTCGTAATTGGTAGAGCTTTTTGCTGGCCTACCCCGGCAAACAAGAGGTTAACAATTAAAAATAATAATATATATATTTTTTAAATTAATGGTATGAACACCGCTGCCCCGGAACAATTTATTGGATAACCAACACGTCCTTCCATAGGTCACCCCAAGTGGTTCGCTACGTTTAACAATTTAGTAGGGGTGCCCAGGTTCATTGGATGAGCTGTGCTCAAGCCTTAGTGGCGGATGTGCCTGCTAATAAGCTGCTTGGCGTGCTGGATTTGGAGAGATCGGTTTAGGGACACCTTTTGCCTACCCCAAGTGCTCTCTTTTGACGCTTTCATTGTCTTTTTTTTTTACATGAGCTCCACACAGGAGGCCCTGAGGAAAATAATTTCCCTCAGGGCCAATTTCATCTTTGTGGATGCTGTGTGAAGGGTTTTTTTTAAGGGAAGGAAGGAGAGGAGAGTTATGGGAAGGAAAAGGGTTTAATGGGTGGGTAGGAATCTGGGGTTCAGTGTGTTCTGATCATCCGCCGCCAAGATCTAGACAAACCTCACCCCATGAACTCAGGCACCCCTGCTAAGTGCACGCGTGCCCAACATTTGTACACGATTGTGCATTTGTCACATGAGAACGGGTCGTTTCTTCGACTCGTTCTTGTGTTCAACAGCTCGGCTGTGGAATGATTTGCCGGCCTCTGTGTTTCCTCGTTCCTACAACACGGGTCTCTTCAAGACCAATGTTCATTCCTTCCTCGCCTCAAAAAAACCCTCCATACAGCATCCCAGATGATATAAGCCCTGAGGGAAATTATTTTCCTCAGGGCCTCCTGTGTAAATGTAAAAAATAAAAAAAATTTAAAACGCCAAACGTAGCGAACCACTTGGGGTGACCTACGACAGAGGTGTTGGTTATCTAATATAGGTTCCTGGGGCGGCGGTACGCATTCCCGCCTCCCAAATCGCATCCCGCCGTGCACTGCAGTTGGAGTGATAGATTCATACGTCCCACACACCCTCATAACTTTTCCTTCTCAGAATTTTCCTTTCTTCATTGCCTTAAAAAGACCCTCCACACAGCATTCCTTTAAATGACGTAGGCCCTGAGGGAAATTATTTTCCTCATTTCGTGTCAAGGTGATGTAAAAAAAAATTCCTCAGGGTCTATGTCATCTTGGGGGATGCTGTGTGGGGAATCTTTTTAAGTAAAAACGCAGAGGAAGTTCTGGGAAGAAAAAGGAGTGAGTGGTGGGTAGGAATCTGGGGGTCAGTGTGTCCAGGAGTGACGGACATATGAATCCATCCCTCTCATTGCGGTGCAAGGCGATGTTCCAAGAGAGCTCAAAAGATCTCTTCAGTCAATCAGTCTCTTCTGATCCGGCCTGCCACTCAGTCGGTGGGCAGACTCATCCGCTGCCAAGATCCAGATAAACTTTACCCTGTGGACCTGGGCACCCTTGCTAAGTAACCAAACGTAGCGAACCACTTTGGGTGACCTATTGTAGAAGTGTTAGAGGATTAATGTTGCGGCTTTTAGTTCGGCTTCGCCCAGTTTGAGTAGGCACTGGTTCCAAAAATAGCCAGTTCCTCGGTCCAGTAACTGTGACAAAGTAACCGAAACACGCAATGACGCCATAATATGTAATATACGCGAATATTGCATATAGCCTAAAACCGCCTATAAATCCTAGTACTTACACCTAGGTAATAAACATCCATATGCGAGCTGCTTCGGAAGTAGCGACATCTTTTGGCAGATTCTTGAATTAAAACCCGAATTACAACGGTAGCTTTGCTTGAAATTTAACTTACACAGATGTTATTTGTGGTGCGGGTTATAAGGCGTGACGTCGGACATGCAATGGAAGTTGGGTTCTGGAATTCAACCACACGCAGATCCTAGGCTATTAATACTGTTTGATTCATCCCTCCAGAGCACGATTGCAGATCGCTAACATACAAAGGCCTATCGTTCCATATGTCTATTGTAATATGTGAAGGTTTACCTCTCCTGTTTGACGGTGATCAATTCTCCATCTCGAGAAAGTGTCAGAAGCGGATAACCCGCTTGTTCGGTCCAACTCTCCATCACAACCTGAAAACAAAACCATCACCATTAGTTAGCACCCTGTTTGGTTTCAATCATAGATAATATAATCTGAGAGGAATTATTGATCGGCATGTGTTGCCACTTAATAAAGAAATTGTTTCTCCCTGCGTGTCCTTTCCCATTCGTCTCGTAACCCTTCCGCTTCCCCTCCCTCTCCCCACTCCCCTCTCCCGCTTCCCCCGTCCCACGAACCCCGCTCCGGAGTTTTCCTCCCGCATTCCATACATTCAGTCTCGGTACATTCAGTTGTCAAACAGCTAGCGAGACACATATTGCAATTTTTTTTTAAATTTCATAATGCCAGAGCTCACCAGTATATATAAAAGCAATCGCGGGCATGCACACATCAAGTCCCCAAAGTTTCATAGCAATCGGATGAACGATTTAGCAACGCATAATTTCATGATGCCAGAACTCACTAACTCACATCGCGGGCATGCGATCATCAAATCATCAAATCCCCAAAGTTTCATCACAATCGGATAAACGGTTTAGCAACGCATAATTTTATGACGCCAGAGCTCACTATTATACACAGAAACCATCGCGGGCATGCGCACATCAAATCCCCAAAATTTCATCACAATCGGATGAATGGTTTAGCAAAGCATAGACATCTCATATATATATATATACCCAAGCAAGCATATTTTGATTTTTATATATATATATATATAAAATACATATCCTGGAAGGAGTTAGTTTTCGCTAACTATCACACCACGCCGTTTCGCCGTACGAAGAAGCAGAGGACGGACTGCCAAACAAATCGGTCCTGACATAAACTCTTGCCTCATTTACATTCTAACATTGTCTCATACATACTCTTCTATTCTGACTCCTGTGTCTGGCTCACTTGATCATGTCATGTCTTCCTCGGGCTTCCACGACTTCACCTACCATTCACATTTGCGTCATGTATTTCTTTCTCGTTCATTCGCTCTACATTTTTTTTTTTTTTTTACAGTGAATACCGCACAAGACTCTCAACTGCTCCCGTCTGGAGCCAGTGATACTATGGCATCCCCAATTGGGGTATGTTGTGAGGCTGAAGGTAGTGGGGAGGGGAAGGAGGTGGGGAAGAGGAAGGTTGGGAAGTACCTGGCTATTCAGATCTGGTCACCAAACACGGCTAAAGCCATTTTCAAGTAACGTTTCAATTCTGAATGGTGGTCTTACACCAGGGCGATACTGATAGTATTGTAGGGGATGATACTCAACAGCCTAATAATTGGTTTTATGCGCGGGCAACTCAGTCGCCGCGCCTGCGCGAATTCCGTTCCGGAAAAGCGAGCGGAATTCATTCGTTTCTCGGCTACCTGACGCGCTAGCTGTTTGCTCGAGTATCTTCCCTATAAACCTTCCAAGTTAATACTTGTAGTATTTCGTAATTTAAATAAATGTAACTTCAGTATTCAGAAACATTCCTTTCATTTTTGGTGTATTTGGTAACCCATGGAGTCAGATCAGAGAAGTGTGAAGTAAGTATAACCACGCGGATCGCTGAACGGAAATAGCAGATGACATTATTGGATCTACCCACATTCATCTCAACAAACCACCAAATAACCACCAAATAACCACCAAACTGGTGACACACGACTCACACAAGAAGAAATGGGAAACTCGCATACAGCAGCCGTCAGGAGTCGGGAAGCGAATCCTGAGAAATCACGCACCCGGTGAGTCGCATTTTATTTTTTTAATATTTAAAGCATTTCATAATTTAGCTTCAATTACGTTCAATGGCCACCGGGGGACCTCAGTATTTTATAAATATAACGTGCTTCGTTTATGCTATCAAATAATGACAGTGATAAACGAGCATAAGGTTTAAAATGAGTTTTAACTTCTATTAAAATTAACAACGTGCTTTGTTTTTCAGCTAACACATAATGTTTTTTTCATATACCCACAAATTTCAAGTTAATAATTCTAATTGTGAAATGTAAATTGAATTAATCGCGGATTGTGAAACCCGCCATTTTTATCACAAATTTATGAAGTAAACGGTATAAAACCGTTGCTAACCATTTTGTCTGATATTATCTAGCTGTCTCATGAATCCCTGTCAAAGATTATGTATATTTCCTTGTTTTGTGCATTAAAAAGGACTAAATTCGCTGGCCTTCCATTTCAGCTAGATTCACAAGGGCGAGCGGTTAAAGGCGGAGACACACATCACCGCTTGGAATCGTTCCGGATAAAGGCAGAGACACACCGGCGAGTTTCGCGGACCAGTTTTGCCGAGAGAAAGGCAGAGAACCGATCTCACGAAAAAGATGACTCATCAGACACGTGAAAGTTTTTAAAAAAAAGTTTTACATTAATCTAATTATTTTTTCCAGCATTTTAGAAAATTGTTACATTAATTGATGCGTATACAATATGTTACAACTTAAATGTGTTGCCTTTGAAAAATCTGCAGAGCTCATGTAATCTAATTGCATCTCGAAAACGTAACTACCTACCAATAAATTTATCATCATTTAATATATTTCAATAATATTATTAAGGTTTAGCACTTTTCATTTTGATGATAATATTAAATTTCATGAGTTTTGGGAGATTTTTATACATATTTTTAGCCAAGTAATAAATTTTAATAATAGTATTACAATTTTAATCCTACGGATGATTTTGTCTTCTTACTTTCTTGCATCATCTAAAATAAAATATTAAAAATTTCGGTTATTTTTAAACTTTTAATACAACTTTTAACAGATTTCAAAAATTTTAACTTTTAAAATAAAAACATTATCAATTTGCAACAAACAATTTTAGAAATCATTTTTAAACTTATATGGGTATTAAATTAAAAAATTATTTTATACATTCACACTTCCTTTGAAATTTTGCCATATCTGCTGCGAATTGTTCTGACCAAATTGGGAGATGTTTACTATCGAAAAGGAAAATAAAGAAGAAAACTCCAACGAATCAAACTCAAGTAATCTCATCGTAACCAACGAAGGAAACGCCAGCAGTTCAAGCGTTTCTGATCCTCCCACAATCCCAAGCGGCAAACCCAGCAAAAACAACATGGAAGGAGACAGCAGACCAGCATCTGATGTACACCCAGTTTCAGTACGCTTACCGAGCTGTTGGAAGTCTAATATTGCTCTCTGGTTGGCCCAGGCCGAGGCACAGTTCGTGAATTCTCGGATAAAAGACGACTTCACCAAGTACAACATCGTAATTGCCGCTCTTGATCCTGACACCCTGCAGATAATAAGCGACATAATAATTAATCCACCAGCCCAAGAAAAATATGTACGCGTCAAGACAGCCCTCATCGAGCGTCTTCAAGACTCGGAGGAGAAGCGACTAACTCGACTTCTCACCGGCATCCAGTTGGAGGACCGAAAACCAACTGGTCTACTAAGGCACATGCAGGAGTTAGCGGGACCCGCTTTGGCAAAGAGCGCCATCGTCAGAACACTATGGTTGCAGAGACTCCCACAGCATGTCCAGGCGATACTGTCCGCACTGTCAGACAACGATCTCGAACAACTTGCTTCAGCGGCGGATAAAATTATTGATGTGTACCAGGCAACCGAATGTACCGCGGTTGACCGTAACAAGCGACTAAGCACATCGCGAGCCGAAGAACCTGAGAATTCCATACTTCTAGAACTTCAAAAACAAGTGCTCACACTTACAAGAGAAATCAAACAATTGAAGTTAGACCAAAACAACGCCAATCGACAATCCGATTATAAAGGACGAAATAGACAAAACTTTCGCCGAAATTCGCACGATCAGTCCCCATCTGGACAAAACCCCGCTAGAAGACCAAGGTCAGGGTCTCGTGGGAGATCTCCGAACAGGAACCCTGAGGGATATTGTAAATGGCATAACATTTATGGTGAAAAGGCATACAAGTGCTACCAACCGTGTTCTTTTCCAAAAAAAACACCAGGGAAACGACAGAGGAAGACCACAGTAGAGACATGTGAGCTTCCTGCTAATACTTGTCGTCTCTTTCTATATGATCGCGAAACACGCCAGAAGTTCCTTGTGGACACGGGAGCTGACGTCTCCATAATCCCTAGAGATTTTAACCACAATAAAAAATGCATTACCTCGGATAGCTGCACACCAGCTTTGTACAGCGCCAGTGGTAATTGCATTAAAACATACGGCACAAGAATACTGGAACTCAACTTGGGTCTACGTAGGACAATGAAGTGGAAGTTTATAGTGGCAGATGTATCAAGAGCTATTTTGGGAGCCGATTTTCTGCACAACTTCAACCTTACCGTCAATTTAAAAAAGGCAGCGATCACGGACTCGTCTACAGGATTACTGATTCGAGGCACGAAATACAAAGGAATCTCTTCAGGCATTTCAACAGTATCTAACACCCTGAAGTATCGAGATATCCTCTGTAAATACCCAAGCTTGACGCGGCCTAACATGGAGACAACAGGAATTAAGCATACAGTGACCCATTGTATCGAAACTAAAGGCCCTCCTGTAACCGAACGTGCGCGCAGGTTAGCACCAGCACTTCTAGAAGCGGCCAAACGCGAATTTAAATTTATGATGGAACAGGGAATTTGCCGACCTTCCAAGAGCAACTGGGCCAGTCCGTTGCATATGGTAAAAAAGCCTAACGGTGAGTGGCGTCCCTGTGGAGACTATAGGCGTTTAAACGCAAAGACCGTTGCGGACAAATATCCGATCCCTCAGCTCCACGACTTCACTCACAAACTGTCAACAGCAAAAGTATTCTCGACCATTGATTTAGCGCGGGCATATCACCAGATACCTGTAGAACCTGAAGACATACCGAAAACGGCTATCATCACACCGTTCGGATTGTACGAGTTTACCACCATGCAATTCGGGTTATCCAACGCGGCACAAAGTTTCCAACGCTTTATGCACGCCATCACCAGGGATCTGGATTTTTGTTTTGTATATCTTGATGACATACTAATTGCATCCTCAAGTGAAGAAGAACACCAAAGACACTTAGACATTTTATTCAAACGCCTAGCTGAAAATGGTCTTATCATTAACATCCAAAAATGTCAATTTGGTGCCTCTACCGTAAATTTTTTGGGGCATACAATTACACCAAAGGGGATGACCCCTATTAAAGAAAAAGTGAAAGCGATAACAGAATTTCCACTACCTAAAACCGCGAAGGGTCTGCGCCGTTTTTTAGGTATGCTTAATTACTACCGGAAGTTCCTACCTAATGCTATCCACACCCAGGCGAAATTATTTGGCTGTATAGCCGGATGGAAAAAGAATGACAAACGAGAACTTACATGGAGCTCGGAATTAACCGCAGCGTTCGAAGATTGCAAAAATCATCTTGCAAATGCAGCGTTGCTAGCTCATACGAATCCCAACTCCAAAATCGCTATCATGGTAGACGCTAGCGATACAGCGATCGGAGCCTCTTTACAGCAGTTAAACGGCGACACATGGGAGCCACTTGGATTTTTCTCTAAAAAATTCACTCCAGCTCAGAGGAATTACAGCACATTCGACCGCGAGCTAACAGGTGTCTACGAAGCCGTAAAATACTTCCGCAATAGCGTTGAAGGACGTAATTTTAGTATATATACTGACCATAAGCCAATCACCTATGCCTTTCACAAGAAACGAGCCTCCAGCTCTCCACGGCAGGAAAGACAGCTGGACTTCATCGCACAATTTTCGACTGATATTAGGCATATCTCCGGACTGGAGAATGTAGTAGCGGATACCCTGTCTCGGATCGAGGAGATAAACTGTCCCTCTACAATTGACTATGGGAGAATGGCAGAAGCGCAGTGTCAAACTGACGATCTAATTAAGGCAAAAGATGACACCGGTCTCTCCCTACGTCAAATGGTGATACCTGGCACAGATAAATCGTTATGGTGCGATATATCAACTGGTCATGTCCGACCTTTCGTTCCAGAGTCCATGCAAACCGAGGTAATAGAAAGCGTACACAATGTCTGTCATCCAGGCATACTCGGAACAACAAACTCAGTGAAATTGAGGTTTGTGTGGCCCAAGATGGCGAAAGACATAAAAATTTTCGTTAAAAACTGTATCCCTTGCCAAAAAGCGAAAGTCTCAAAACATACAGTAGCTCCACCATCAGCTTATATCTTACCAGAAGACCGCTTTCGCAACGTACATATCGATTTAGTTGGACCTCTTCCAGCATGCAATGGATACCAATACCTGTTGACAATGATCGACAGATTCACACGTTGGCCTGAAGCAGTACCATTGAAAGACATGTCTGCAGAAACCGTCGCAAATGCACTGATGGACCACTGGATAGCTCGTCACGGGACCCCGGAGACGATAACCACAGACCAGGGCCGTCAATTTGAAAGCTTTCTTTTTAAGAAACTGGCGGAAAAATTGGGAATAAAACATACAAGGACTACGGCATACCACCCACAAGCCAATGGCTTAATAGAGAGATGGCACCGTACTCTGAAAGCCGCTCTTAGTGCGAGCGGTGACCCGAACTGGTTGGAGACTCTTCCGCTCATACTACTCGGATTGAGATCTACTGTTCGTGAAGATCTAAAATGTTCCCCAGCTGAACTCACATATGGTAGAACATTAAGATTGCCTTGTGATTTCTTCACCGAAACACCTAAAGAAGAACCCGACACTTACGTAGGTCGACTTCAAAGAAAATTTGAAAATATCAAGCCAACACCTACCACCGCCCATGGATCAAGGAAATGCTTTGTACATAAAGACTTATCTCTAACTACCCATGTCTTTCTTAGAACAGACAGTGGAAGAAGGCCCCTTCAAAATTCATACGAAGGACCTTATAAAGTGGAGGAACGCGACGATAAAACGTTTGTAATCAACGTAAAGGGCAAAAATAAACGTGTTTCCATAGATAGGTTAAAACCAGCCTTCCTACCTGTAGAGGAAAAGGTACCAGTAGAAGAAAATATTCCTGTTGCTACAACTGTCCAGGAACCACTCCCAGAAATAAAAAGAACAAGATCTGGTCGTAGAGTCCATTTTGGCGACCGTTACCGGTCGGAAAGCAAATAATTGGCAAAATTAGATATAATTAATTCTTTTCCTTCCTACAGATCCCATATCAAATTAAAAATGACTACCAAAAACAATATTTAAAAAAAGCATATACAAAGCTTGTATTCTTAAACCGTATATCTGTAAAATTACTGATAACTAAAGACTTCAATTTTGAAAGAAATTTTGAACTCTAGTACTATTATTTGTTTTATACAATACATATCGGTCATCAAAGTGATGAACCATTTAACCAATGAAAAATTTTTCATTTTTTTAAAAATCATGTAAACCATGTAACTAGTTTTAAGAAAAATTTAACACTTTAAAGTGTGTAAAAAACGATGTACTCAGACAATAGTCATTTTTTAAACTTAATATTAACAGTGCGTAATATGTCTTGTATTGACCACATACTCAATATAACACATATTAACGTAAATAATAACCTTGTTTTAAAAATAAAACATTCCGCAGCTTGCGATGAATATATAAATAGTAAATCTAGCCACTCCGCTTTATGCGTTGAAGTTTTTATAAATTTTATACAACTTTTCTTTAAAAAACTTGTATAGAATGTTAGAATGAAATTTTTACATGTACCTATTTTTAAGCAAACATAAAAGCAATAATCACTTTTCACAATACTTATACAACTTATGCTAAAAATAACTTCTTATAGGTTTGTATAATTATTGTGTAATTCAATCTTAATATATTCTATATTGAACATGTTCCCAATATGGAATATATTAACATATACATATAAACCTAGTATCTAACATTGTTAAATAACTTTCAACTAACAAAAGTGTCATATTTAAAACAATTCTTAATTCAACTTAAAAATTAAAACTTTTTTTTTTAAATCATGCATAGTGAAAATGTTTTTACCTTTGGTAATTTTAACCATGGTCACTCAGATGTGTTTTAAAATGTTACTCACCATCTGACTGAACACTTGTTGAATCTTTATATAAATAATATGTACTAATTCTTTTCAATTGTTTACGGTAGCGACTAAATGCTATTAGTCAATTAATAATTAATTGCTATAATTTTTAGAAAATAACAGATCTACTCTGGACGATCCATACCCAGTCTAGTTCCTTTTGATAATAATAAACTCCATCTGTATGTCGAGTTGATAAATGCGCTCCGGTAAACAATTGAAGATAATTTTTATTCGTCTTTCTAAAAAAAGGAAAACAAAAACAATTCTTGTATGTGCATTTAAGTATAATAAAATTTAATATCGTAAAAAATGATCAAATAATTGATCAACTTCTATGTACACATGACAGTTGTTTTGTTGTATCAAATTTTAAATTATGTAACAGTACATTAAAAATTAGTGTAATTTCTTATAAGTACTTACTTTATTATAAATAATAGATAAAAAATTTTACTGAAAATTTTCCACATTCAGGGTGATGTGAGGTATTCTTTTGTATCACAAACGTGATGTAACATATTTATTATAATATAGAAATATGAAGTACTACATTGGTACCTACAATGACTTAACTATATAATCATTTCAACATATTTCTAGACTATATTAAATACATGGCTAGTTGTATAATGTACACTTATATGTTCCTTTTGTGTTTTTAATAACTTAATACATTAATTAACTTATAGGAAACTTAGATATTTTGGTTTCATAACTACCATTTTTATAAATTCAAACAAAAACTTTTGTAAATAAAATTTTTTTTTTGCCAAAAATGTATACTCACCTATTAACAACTAGTTGAAGCATTATCCTAGTTAGTAATCTTTTATCGTTTTCATTGAGTCATTTCAAATATTTAGATTTTAATAAAACTTTTACGTATATTTAGGTTCATATTTCTTGTATAAATATTTAATAAACCTGCTATCGTTTTCGACTGGCACTGCATGAACATGTTGTTCAAATTTTAATACTTATGTTATCATAATTCTTTCCAACTGTTTACTGAAGCATATAAATGTTATTAATCATTTAGTAATTATTTGCAATAGCTTTAAAATAAAGTAATAATAGGTCCACTCTGGATGATAACTATACCCAGTCTAGTTTTCTTTAATTACAATAAAACTCCATAAACATGTTGAGTTAATAAATAAGTGCTCCAGTAAACAATTGAAGATAATTTTTTCGTTAAAAAAAAAAAAAAATTTAAAAATCCATACTGGTTTATACATTTAAGCATTGCTCTTATATATCTTATTTAAGTTTATTTAATGTTTTATCGCTAAAAAACTGGGCGGGAGGTATGTAGGGGATGATACTCAACAGCCTAATAATTGGTTTTATGCGCGGGCAACTCAGTCGCCGCGCCTGCGCGAATTCCGTTCCGGCAAAGCGAGCGGAATTTATTCGTTTCTCGGCTACCTGACGCGCTAGCTGTTTGCTCGAGTATCTTCCCTATAAACCTTCCAAGTTAATACTTGTAGTATTTCGTAATTTAAATAAATGTAACTTCAGTATTCAGAAACATTCCTTTCATTTTTGGTGTATTTGGTAACCCATGGAGTCAGATCAGAGAAGTGTGAAGTAAGTATAACCACGCGGATCGCTGAACGGAAATAGCAGATGACATTATTGGATCTACCCACATTCATCTCAACAAACCACCAAATAACCACCAAAGTATCTTCCACTCTGATACATGCCCAAATTATCTGAGTGTCCCTTTCTTAATCTTACTCATTACACTTACAATCAGCCTTGCATTGTTTGCGGTTCTCCTTTTTTATCTTTACTTGTTTTCTTCTCTCTAGAACTCCAGAAGATTCCAGAAATTTTACCAGATTATTTTGAAATTCGAAGATTGTCTTGATAATGTTCCTAGATTATTTCCTTTTTTCCCTAGATGCAGGGAAACTTCCATACACATACCATCACCACTCAAATGTCCTAATCCGTGTATATTGCCGTTGGTGGACAGATCCGTGTGTGAATTCTGCACTTAAGATTATCTATATTTTTGGATTGTGTGTTACGACGTCCTCCGTAGTCCAGTGGGTAAGACTCTTGAATCACAATGCGGAGGTCGCGGGTTCGAACCCGGCATGCGCAAATAAATTTTATTTGATTAATTTGTGTTTTCACAATTAATTCATTTAAAATAATATACAGTATATTTGCGGCATGTTCCAGAGTGGAAGATACTATCAGTATCGCCCTGGTGCAAGACCACCATTCAGAAAATGGCTTTAACGTTGCTTGAAAATGGCTTCCTCTTCCCCACCTCCTTCCCCTCCCCACTACCTTCAGCCTCACAACATACCCCAATTAGGGATGCCATAGCCTCACTGGCTCCAGACGGGAGCAGTTGAGATTCTTGTGTGGTATTCACTGTAAAAAAAAAAAAAATACTCTTAAATGAAATAAATAAATAGAAACCTGCAGATCAGCTCTGGCCCGTCTCCCCAGCAGTCTCCAGAGGTCTCTAGGGTCTGCGGCACTGCGAGCGTGCTGGGAGAGGAAATCCCTCAAGGCTGCTCTGGCCCCGGATCCTGCAGCCGCCCACGCCATTCCCACCAGGGCGGCGCCCTACAACACACAAATACAACAAAATTAATTACAAGAAACAAACTTCAAAATCCAAGAATAGTACTGCGAAATCTATAACTTAATATTATCAGATCGCTCCAACGAAGCCAGAGTAAAGTTAGCCTGCGAAAAACTGGGCGTACTGTACAGGACCCGCAGATACTGCAAATGGTATACAACTGCTAACCCTGTACAAATCACAAATGCGCCCTACGGTTGAATTTGGCAGCCACCTCTGATCTGGAGCTCCAAAATACCTGAAAATTACCCTCCACTCTGTGCAAAAACGGGCGGTCCGTTTGATAGATTCTCCCATCTTAACAGACTGATTGCAATCTTTAGAGCACAGGCGTCGGGTGGTAATACTCTCCTTGTTCTACCGGTATTACAATGGAAGATGCTCCAAGGAACTAGCGTCATTGATCCCTTTGGCACCGGTGGATAGTCAGGAAACACGCCAAACGCGTGCCCAACATATACATATATATTTTTTTAATATTAACTCCACACAGGAGGCCCTGAGGAAAATAACTTCCCTCAGGGCCTATGTCATCTTTGAAGATGCTGTGTGGAGGGTCTTTTTGAGGAAAGAAAGGAGTGAACACGGGTCTTGAAGAGACTTATGTTGTAGGAGGGAGGAAACACAGAGGCCGGCAAATCGTTCCACAGCCGAGCCGTTGAACTCAAGAACGAGTCATAGAAACGACCCGTTCTCATGTGACTAATGTCAACCGTGTACAAATGTTGGGCACGTGTTTGGCGTGTTTCCCGACTATGCACCAGTCAAAAGTTTTTTTTAGGTATTTTGGAACTCCAACCAGAGGTGGCTGCCAAATTCAACCGTGGGGCGCACTTGCGATTTGTACAGGGTTAGCAGTAACATAACGGTTAACATATGTACACGGTTGACATTTGTCACATGAGAACGGGTCACTTCTTCGACTCGTTCTTGTCGTCTCTTCAAGACCAATGTTCATTCCTTCCTCTCCTCAAAAAAACCCTCCACACAGCATCTCAGATGACATAGGCCCTGAGGGAAATTATTTTCTTCAGGGCCTCCTGTGTGGAGTTAATGTAAAATAAAAAAAAGATCGACAGACATAACTTTCGATGATTTTGTATTGATATTTTTTTATTATGAATTAAAGGCTTTTACGTAGGAATTAGATAATTTGAAATGGATACAGAATATAAAAAGTTAAGAAAAAAATATTCAGAGCAAAACAATTTGAATTTCCTCAGCCTGAGGGATTAACAAGAGGGTCAACTCTTAATTTTTTTCACATTAACTCTAACTTCAAATAAAAATACATTTAAAATTGCAACCACTAAACATCCAGAATAGCAAAACTGTCAATTTGTTAGTTAGTGACTTTTCACCCCACAACGACGATATTATGTTATCTTATTAATATTATTAAGGTGGAAGTTTGTACGGATATATATATATATATATATATATGAACTAGCTTTTTCCCGCGGCTTCGCTCGCATGGTATTAGGTAATTCCCACTCCGCCTTCTCCACCTTCCCTTTCCCCACTCCACTCATCCATCAAACCCCCCTCTCCCTCCCCATCCTTCTCCCTTCCCCCCCCCCCACCCTCCCCCCACTCCACTCCCCCATCAACCCCCCTCCCCTTCCACCCACCCCTCCCCCCACTCCTCCCCCTCCACCTTCCCTCTCCCCACTCCACTTATCCATCAAACCCCCCTCTCCCTCCCCCTCCGTCTCCACTCATCCATCAAACCCCCCTCTCCCTCCCCCTCCATCTCCACTCATCCATCAAACCCCCCTCTCCCTCCCCCTCCTTCTCCACCGACCCATCCCCCACCCCATACCCCTCCCCACTCCACCTCCCCCCACCTTCCTCCGCCCTTCCTCTTCTTTCCCTCCCCCCTCTTCCACCCCACTCCACCTTCTCCACCTTCCCTCTCCCCACACCACTCCCCCATCAACCCCCTTCCCCCCACCCCTACCCCTCCCCATACCCTCCCTCATCCTTACCCTTTCCCCTTCCTTCCCTCCCTCCTACCCCTCCCCTTTTCCCCTCCACCAACACCCTCCCAACATCCCTTCCCCCCCTCCCCACTCCCCCCTCTCACCTCTCGCATTCCACACATTCATTCCCGATATATTCAGTTCTCAAACTGCTCGCATGCCACCTATTATAATTTTTTATACAAATTTCATAATGCCAAAACTCAACGGTAGTTTTATACAAAATAACAAAAATAAATAAAAAATAATCCGATTAAGTGCAGTCGTTTTTAGGTGCAATTGCGAGTAATATAGGCTGTATATATTGGTAAGCTCTGGAATTATGAAATTATTTATCATACGTTTTCTGTCCCTTACAAAATCGAGTTATTGCAAACGTCAGAAGAAAAGCAAAACAAACGGTTGCCATGGAAACGATGTTTGCGTCATAGTTAATATCGATCTCTAAAAATGAATCGCCGACATGTGTGTGGGCACATAACTTCCGAACGATTGCACCAAATTAGATAGTTATTTTTTTTTGTATAAAACTACTGGTGAGCTTTGGCATTATGAAATTTGCATAAAAAATTGCATTAGGTGGCACACGAGCAGTTTGAAAACTGATTGTACCGGGAATTAATGAGGGGGGAGGTGGTGGAGGGGCGGGGGGGGGAGGAGGCGGAGGCGGAGTGGGAACCCCCCTAATACCATGCGAGCGAAGCGGCGGGAAAAAGCTAGTGTATAATATATATCAAATAGTTTGTGTATTTTCTCACCTTGTGATAGGACAGTTCGTCTTGAACGGCTTCGATAT